>CM039626.1:1200000-2400000 GCA_022457165.1 Juglans mandshurica
CATGTATTGAATAAACACTAACTGATTTGAACTTTCCAGCTTTGGGACTTTGATGACAGCTGCTTTAGAATGGGAAGGTGTACCTGCATTTGTTATTGGGATAGCTCGCGGAATAAGTGCCATGATTGGAATAGGTGCAACATTTGCGTACCCAGTCTTACAGAGTCGGATTTCAACACTTAGAACTGGACTCTGGTCTATATGGTCTCAGGTAAAAACTTCAGTAGGGAAATCCACAGGTCATTCAATAATTAGAAAATACGTTTACTATTATCTTTTTCAAAGTTATTACGTGGCGTTTACGCACTTCACGGTTATACGTAGAATTACTCTGAGTTTTATGGTGTTCCTGTAATTTTCACGCAGTGGACCTTCCTCCTAGTATGTGTTGCCTCAATATTGGTCCATAAAAGCCTTTTATCTGCATATTTGCTGATGGCTGGCGTAGCAACATCTCGGCTTGGATTGTGGACGTTTGACTTGGCTGTAATCCAACAAATGCAGGTAGGATAAAGGCAGTACTATACCCCTCATAAAACATTTTCTACATCTCCTCCTCTTGATGCGTTGCCAGTTACTTCTGCATTTTTGTCAACGCTTTTTTAACATATCCTGATAATTTCTACTCAAGTCTTCTCGCTCATTTTCCTTTTCCTCTGTAGGATCATGTTCCTGAATCTGATCGTTGTGTTGTGGGAGGTGTTCAGAACTCGCTGCAGTCTACTCTGGATTTGATGTCTTATTTCATGGGAATCATTATCTCGAATCCAAAGGTGACCTTAATTAGAATTTAGTTCTGGCTCATTACTTTATGGAATAGCATTAGAAGGGAGCATGGCATGTATGGTCATTTCATGCTTCTCCTCAATAAGCACTTAAAAACATCCTTTCCATCTAAGAGCGCGGGTTGTGTCTGTCTGTGTGTGTGTGTGTGTGAAGTGAGAGAGATTGGCTATTAGTACTGTTGTGAATCTTTTGGCTATCGTGCGATCTGATTTTCTGTCTCTCAGTTTCTCTACAAGGCAATTTAACTCTGATAATGCAGTAGTCGTCTATTAATAAATTTAAGATGTCTTACTATCACATATATATTCAGCATCTGCCGAAATTCTGATCGGTATGAAACAATATACTTTTCTGTACCACCGGCCGGTACGGCATATTTCAACCATACCGGCCGGTACAAAACGAAATTCAAAACATTACTTTTTTGCAGTATGTATGATAATAGAAGCTTCCTTGATGCTTGGGATTAACTTAACTCCATTTGTGTTATTGCCTTGTCTTTCAGGATTTCTGGAAGTTGATTTTGTTATCCTTTTTGGTGTCGACATTGGCTGCATTACTCTATACTTTCTATGTGTACCTTGTCCGGAAACACCTTTTTCACTTTGAGAAGCTGTTTTTGCTGATTAAATGGTTGATAGGATCGCCTGAAGATTCACATTCAATATGAAATGGTAAAAGTCTTTTTCTCTGGTATAAAATCTTATTCCCTGTAGATTATCGCTATGATAGTCACATAGCAACTGCATTTGCTGGACTATGTTTGGATCTTCACTGTCCTATATATGTTGAATGATATCATGCAATTGTAAGGCAAGATATAGATGCTTAAAGTATCAGCTTGGTCCTTTTGTTTCTGAAGATGATATTTTTCTGTTATTTTCTTTTCTTCTCTCTCTGAACAAGTCAATCTTATCACGTTGAATCAATGGCTATATAGGGTTTAGCTCTTCTCAAGGTCAACATATCTTCATTACAAAAATAAGTCAAAAAAGAAAAAGAGAAAGAGAAAGAGCATTCCTTTTATTAATCAGTGAACGTGTATCATTTAAGCGCACTCGTACGTACGTAGGTATATCCATCCTATAATGGATAAAGACCCTTTTTTAATTTCAAATTTGGGTCCAGAAAATTCTCTGTTTCACTAGAAAAACCAAGAAATTCCACCAGCAAAACAATCACACAAAACCAGAAGATTTATGGCCTCCACCAGCAGATCAAGCGATTCCATTCCTCTCATCCACAGCATATATTGATGCATGGCATAGCTATTCCAAAAATAATACCCAAAGGACAGTCGCAAGACTAATATAATCAAGAAATTGCAAACTCCATGGGTTGCAGACCTCCCCCACGGAAATGGCAACAAACCCTTTTCTGATTCTCTCATAATCAGAAAATATATTTTAGAAAATATATTTGTAATCGTAAATTATGTAACTGTCGCGTAATTATTTTGAAAAAAATGAATAAAACATAAAATTCAGATAAAAATAATTGATCCGACTCTTTTTTAAAGTAATTACGCGACCTTTACATACTTTGTTGAATTACTCTATCTTTTTTACTCTTTTTCTTTCTGTTTTTGAAGCCGTTCGTTAATTCGTATCTGAGCTGTGGCTGTGGCCAGGAGTGGGATTGATTAGTTTAAAATAATCCCGCATGCAGTACCTAATCTTCCATTTTACATCATTGTAATTGCTTTGAAACTCCTATAAGAACGAAAGAAAAATTTTACCTCGCCAAGATCTATGGGTAGGTGGATATATATATATATATATATATATATATATATAAAATCTTCTTCACAGCCTATTGTTGGTGGCTGCCCCAGCACACCTAACGTGTTGGGTTGAAAAAAAAAAAATTATATGAGGTGTTTGGAGAGTGCAACGTACAGTAGGTTGATCAGTAGGTTGATCTCTAGCATTGTTCATATATATATATATATATATATATATATATAGCCAAATCATCGGACGCATGTAACTGATACTATCTGATTTGTTTAATTATTTTGTCAATTGAACAAATGAAGAAAACGTCACATGTTTGTGTGTGATTCGATTCTACTGTTTTTCTTTTGCCAATTTGATAATCACAAAATAGACAATCTTGCCGTACAGCTTGACATAAATAATTAAAGGATTAGGTTTAAGCCACATTCATATATATAGCAATAGATTTGTTCACGTGGCATATTTTTATAATTTATTATAAATTGACCAACTAATAGAATTAGTCCCTGCTCTATACTGTTTTTAAAAAAAAATGAAATTACAGGTCAGGCGAATTTGAACAACTATTAATTATATCTTCAAAATTAACCAAACGGCACCTCTTTATAATAGAAAATTAGTTTAGTTAATTATGCAGTTCAGATGAAATGAGATTAGATTAGATATTTTGTTGAAAGTTGAATAAAATATTATTATAATATCATTTTTTAATATCATTTCTATTTTAGAATTTGAAAAAGTTGAATTGTTTATTATATTTTGTGTGAAAGTTTTTAAAAATTACAATGATGAGAAAAGATGATTTTGTGTATCTAAACCGGACATGTACCTATAATAATTTTTTATAACTCTTTACACAGCTCTTGTGATACCTCAAGAGTGTATGAGATTTTACCTTCAAAAAAGAAAGAAAGAAAGAAAGAAAGAGATTTTATATTAAGAGTGTATGAAATTGTATATTATTTAAAAGAGAAAATATATTTGCAATCATGAATTGTGCAACTGCCGCGTAATCGTTTTGAAAAAAGTGAATAAAACATGAGACCCACATGAAAAAAATTAATTTTTTAATAGTGAATCCCACTCTTTTTCAAAATAATTACTCTGTATTTACGCACTTCATGATTATCTGTAGCAGCCCTCTACTTAAAAAGAAGTTGGTGTTGAATATTATTATTCCTTTATAAATTAGTATAAAAGAAAATAAATATTATGTATAAGTTACTATTCACTCTTATATTTTATATTTATAACTTTTTCATATAATGTTAGAGTATTTTTTATAAGATATGAGGTGTGGATTAATAAATAGTGATTGACTAATATAATTTTTCATAAAAGAAAGGGTAGATTTTGAAGCCAGTCTTCATTGACCTGAAGACCGACCATATATATATATATATATATATATATATATATATATATATATATATATAATATGTATATAGAAATAGAAATAAATTAATAATTAGCCGACAATTTCTTCTTTAAGAAAACAAATTTGGCACGTCTTATCGGCATGGAATCTGTTAATGTTGAATGATCAACAAGTTGGAAAAAATAATTAAATGAAGTGCGCAATTCTCATTTATATATTTCTGTCTATTCATCCCAAAAAAAAACAAATATTTAAACTATAAAATTATTTTGTCATCAATATATAGATGGAAATGGAAATGATAAAGAAAGGAGACAGGATGGACACAGTTATGAATGTGATTACTAACCTATCTATATCTATATATATCAGCAGGGTAATCTTTTTACTTCTTTTTAAGAGTCAATAAGAACATTGTGCATTATTTTTTTTTTAGAAAAATTCTATCAATCATTCTCACATATCAAAAGCTATATATTTTTTTTCTTATTAAATGTGTAGTATATAGATGATGAATAGAAGAATTTAATAAATTTTAAAAAAAAAAATTTAAAAATGTGATCGAATGATGAGTAATAATATTATATATATATATATATATATATAAGTTGTTGATATTGCACAGAATGTATGTATATATGAACAGACACCACGTACAGAGAAAACAATCAGGCTAAAAAGGAGAGAAGATTCGGTTGGGTTAGGATAGAGATTTGAGACGAAATGAGATGAGATATTTTAAATAGTAATTGAATAAAATATTATTAAAATATATTTTTAGTATTATTTTTATTTTAAAATTTAAATAAAATATATTTTTTAGTATTATTTTTATTTTAAGATTAAAAAAATTATAATAATAAAATGAGATAATATATTACAAACTTGAGGGAATAGCAGGAAGAGGAAGAGGAGGCAGGCAGGACCTCCACCAGCACATGAATAAAATCTGATCATATTTTTGAATGAATTCCATTCCTTGGCTTTCGTTTTCGCACATGGCACAGCTAGAAAGAAAAGGAAAATATGCCCAAAGGACACCGCCCCCCACGACACTGTACTGTGCATATCCATCCAGAAAAGAAACCACCTCCACCCAAAACCCTCTTTGTTTTTTTAGGGAATATTCCACATTTTTTTTTTTGACACAAAACAGTGACCCAGTTGCCAACTCCCCCGCTTACCACCTCCTCCGTCACCTCCTCCTTTACTTGCCCCAAACTCCTTTTTTGACTCTCTCTCTCTCTCTCTCTCTCTGCTTTTTCCTGCTCTGTCCAATCCGTTCTTATCTGAGTAAGGCTGGTACTATATACGCTGCTCGCTGGGCCACACCTATAAGTACGGCAGTATCCAACCCAATATCTTTCTTTTTTTTTGTCCATCTTTCTACTTTTTATTCAAATTACTATTTATCTTTAATTCTTCATATTATTTGGATTAATTTGTAATCTTATTCTGAAAAATAACATAAATATTATTAAAAAACCACATATTATAAATAAATTTTATAAAATTTGAAAACTTAATTAAATTAAAAACATAAAAAAAGCTCTTCAGATTTATTTGATAGTATAATATATATATATATATATAAAGTAATTTTGTCAATACGTTTCGTACAGGTCCGCACTTGAATCTGTCCTTCCTCACATAGTCCTCCCCCGTATGAAGTTGGAAAGAAAGCGACTTTTCTCAATGCCAAAAGTACCCTTCTGTCAACGACTCTCCTATACGCTCGTCCTTATCGTCCTTTCCCGTACGGGCTCTTCTTTGTCTCTGCTAAATGACGAAAAGACCCCCCCAACTTTTCCAAGGTTTTTAAAGACAAAAAGTTAATTACAAATTGGATTTCTAGCTATCATTAATTTTGATGCATACTTGATAAACTACGAGCCGACAATAATTTTTAACTTTATATTTTTTATTCATCAATTTCAATAAAAATACAAAAATTAAAATTAAAAAAATTTAACTGAGATGGCCGAAAAAGCTCAATCCTATCTAATTACAATATAAAATAAAATTCCAAACTTGCTCTTAAAAAAGACTTGGAATAAATATAAATTATTGAGGTTTGTTACTCATTATTTTTATAAATTATATATTATGTTTATTTTCATTTTTTTAGTTTTATTTTTTTAAATTAATTAATTTTTTTATTCATCATCCATATATTACATATTTAAAAAAAAATACAATGCGTACGAATAAAGAATATAATTTTTGTATATTTATGAGATTCGTAAACACGTGGGGGGGGGTATTATAGTCTATCAAGTGAAAAAGAAATGCAATCAAAGGAAGCTGGAAATAAGGTACATAAAGGGTAACAACGTAATTTGGGTATATTCCTTCTTCCTCAGTCCCTCCTTCCCTCGCTCACAAAATCTACCATCACCGAACCGAAAAAACAGAAGAAAAAAACCCATAATTTCTGTTAACGGTTAGCTCTCTAATCCCCAACTCCAACCTATAACCAAATACACCATCGTCTTCACCTTTCTTCAAAATCCCCAAAACAAGCATCATCGTCTTCACAACCTTCTCGAACCGAGGAACAACCATGAAGAAACAAAGGTTTCCTCAGGCGCTCAACAGCTACTTCGATCTCCTTTCTGAGGAGATCGTGTTGTCTATCCTTGAATTCCTCGGACCAAACCCGCTTGACAAGAAGTCGTTTTCTTTAGTATGTAAATCTTTCTACGCCATCGAAGCCAGGCACCGTCGAACCTTGAAGCCGCTCCGTTCCGAGCACCTACCCAAGGTCCTGAAAAGGTACCCGCACGTGATCCACATGGATCTCTCGCTGTGCCGGCGGGTCACCGATGGTTCGCTGGCTGTGGTAGCTGGCATGTGCGGGACCACACTCCGCTCCATCGATCTCTCCCGGTCCAAGTTCTTCACGGGCGCGGGACTGTTGAGTCTGGCACTGAGGTGCGAGAATCTGGTGGAGATGGACCTGTCGAACGCGACCGAGCTGAGGGACCGGTCGGCGGCGGCTGTGGCGGAGGCGAAGAACCTGGAGAGGCTGTGGATGGGGAGGTGCAAGATGCTGACCGACATAGGGGTCGGATGCATCGCGGTGGGATGTAGGAAGCTGAGGCTATTGAACTTGAAGTGGTGCGTGGGTGTTGGCGATTTGGGTGTCGGCTTGGTTGCTATCAAGTGTAAAGATATTCGTGTTTTGGATCTTTCTTACTTGCCGGTAATTCTTCAACTGCCACTCTTCTTTTTGTTTTGTCATCTTTCATATTATTCTGTCTTGCACGCGTGCTTGTGTGTTTATTTGGAATGAATTGAAGTGGTGCTATTTAGTCGAGGGGGGAAATGAATAAATATAGCGATGGTCTTTGTTCAATTCGAGTGTATTCGCATTAATGATGTCAATTTGGGCTGAAGACGATTAAGCCGTCCTTGTACTGTTGGAATGTGTTTTGGATTATTATTGATCGGTTTTGATGTCTTGCAGATCACCGATAAGTGTTTACCATGCATCTTGAATCTGCAACATCTCGAAGATTTGACATTAGAAGGATGCTTTGGTATTGATGACAACAACCTTGCAGTCCTTAAGCATGGGTGCAAGTCGCTAAAGGTATTTTATTTATTCATGGTTAGCTGGTGTCCTTTATTCTTATCTCTTTTCTTGTATCAATAACAAAGATATCATAATCAGAAATGTGTTTCTTAAAAAATTGTATGGGTATGAGGTTGGAGAATATAAGTAATGCTACTTGTAGTTTTGTCCCCCTTTATCGATCCACGTCTTGCAATCTTTCAAGGTGCATTTTAAGGAGCAGAGTTTGCAGTATAATCTACATGGTGTTATAAATATAAGTACATGTGTATTGTATAATATTTATCAATATATATGATCTCAATGAAACAAAAATCCTTTTTAGCCATGGGTTCTACTTCCTACTTTTCATTAAGTTATTTTTGTTTCTTGCGGGGTATCCATTTGACAAATTCAGTTTTTTCTTTTTTTAACAGAAACTTGATATGTCAAGTTGTCAGAAGATTACTCCTGTTGGCTTGTCTTCTGTATTCAGTTGTACTAGATGTCTAGAACAAGTTACCTTAGCATATGGTTCCTCTGTAAGTCTCTACACTTCTTTACGTCTTTCTGGCAGCTAAAGCTTTTTTTTATTTTATTTTTTCGCTTAACTCGTTATTGACGATTTCATGGTGGTGGTATTTAGGTTAATCTTGATCTTGCTGATAGTTTGAACAAGCTTTCCATGTTGCAATCAATCAAATTAGACGGTTGCTCAGTTACCTGTGATGGACTGAGGGCCATTGGAGATTGGTGTGTATCACTGAGGGATCTCAGCTTAAGTAAATGTTCAGGAGTGACAGATTATGGCCTGTCCTACCTTGTAACAAAACAGAAAGACTTGAAGAAGCTAGATATCACATGTTGTCGTAAGATAACTGATGTATCTATTTCCCACATTGCAAATTCTTGCACATCTCTTAGATCTCTCAGGATGGAATCATGTACCCTGGTTCCTAGAGAAGTATTTGTCTTAATTGGACGATGCCGTTCTCTTGAGGAACTTGACTTGACAGATAATGAAATCGATGATGAAGGTTTTTCCCCCTGCTCCTATCTCGTTTAGAACAGTGCTACTCTACTGAGTCAAATACTTATGTTGTTATGTTTGTTCCTTCTACAGGTTTGAAATCCATCTCCACTTGTTGCAAACTCTCCAGCTTAAAACTCGGGATTTGTCTAAACATAACTGATGAGGGACTTTCCCATGTTGGCATGTCATGTGCAGGACTTAAGGAACTGGATTTGTACAGGTTTGTAACTTGTAATCCAAGAGTTTCATTTTGAATTGGTACAATTTTGTGTCCCCATACCTAGGAAAAATCTTTTCACCAAATTATTTGTACATTTCATGTGATAGAAAACCTTGGTAGTTGATTGAATGTATTTACTATTTTGTTCAGGTGCACAGGGATAACTGATTTAGGGATTTTAGCAATTGCTCACGGATGCCCTGGCATCGAGATGATAAACATAGCGTACTGTAAAGAAATTACTGATAGTTCCTTCGTCTCGTTCTCAAAATGCTCAAAACTAAACACAATTGAAAGTCGAGGATGTCATATCACATCATTAGGGGTGGCAGCAATTGCTGCAGGATGCAAGCAACTAACCAAGTTAGACGTAAAGAAATGTTATGAAATTGATGATGTGGGGATGATTTCACTTGCTTACTCTTCTCAAAACCTCAAGCAGGTACTCTTCCTCTTTCGCTTTTATGTTGGGACCTAATGAATTAGGAGAAAATATTAATATCCAGGACTAATGGTTTTTTCCTTTCCATATAGATAAATTTGTCGTATAGCTCAGTTACAGATGTCGGGCTCTTGTCTCTTGCCAGCATCAGCTGCCTACAGAGCTTGACCATTTTGCACTTGAAAGGTTTGACAGCCAGGGGGCTGGCAGCTGCCTTGTTGGCTTGTGGAGGACTGACAAAAGTGAAGCTCCATGCGTCCTTTAAATCCATGTTACCCCAACAGCTTTTTGAACATTTGGAAGCTCGCGGTTGTGCATTCCACTGGAGAAATAAAGTGTTTGAGGTATGTCTGTTTACTGGTTATGAGGTTGATACTCATTTTAAGTTAATTAAATTTACTTGATTATGGTATTGAACTTGATTTGCTAATGATTGACAGGCTGAATTAGATCCTCGGTGTTGGAAACTAAGGTTGGAAGATATGGTGCAATAGGGTTTTCTGAAGACACCTTGAGCTTGAGGTTGAGAAGTTTCCATGCAAAAGTTGCCTTCCATAGCTTATTGGAAATCCTCGGCGGCTCTTTGAAGCAAGGTGACAGTCACCAAAAGGCCTAGAAAATATATCGTTGTAATTGTTTCTCTCTTGGTATTACAACGTTACTAATTCCCCCAAAAATAATTGTTTTGAGAATGTAAGAACCGATTTTGTGTTGTTTGGATTAACTCGAAAGCTGAGTACCTGACAAAAAAAAAAAAAAAAAGAAGACAAAAAACAAGGAATTGTATGGAGCAAGTCCTAGCTGCCATTGATCAGGCTAGGCAGTCTGTTAAATTTCCCGGAGTCTTTGGGCCAAAGGGCTAAATATAGTGTACACTGGTTTTGAGATGTGCCTGTTTCCTCGAGCTTAACTTTGGACGTACTACGAGGGCTTGCAACGATTGATGGTGATCCATCATGTTTTTAGAGGCCCATGTAGAAAAACCATCTAGCCTTCTTGCCCTTTAAGCAAGCAAATTAAAGCTTTTGTCGCTATCATATATGACTGGGTCACAAAAATCTATTCAACCAGAGTTGGTTGGAAAAATTTAAATAAAACTAACCTGTCCTGTCCAGGAGGTCTCACCGGAAGTCAAGCAAGGTAGCCGTTTGGGTGTTGAGAAGCGGATAGAGTTGTGAATATTAGTGGAAAAAAAAAAAAAAAAAGTAGAATATTAAATTGTAGTGAAAGTAACGTATAGTAAAAAAAAAATAGATATTAATAATAAATAGTAGTTGAGCATTATGAGAATATTTGAGGTATTTATTCTTAGAGCAATGTTAGGTACAATCTCTTAATGGGGACTGCAATACAAGTCTAGACTATTTTAACTTTAAAATTTTTTAAAATTACAAAATTATCCTTCCTAAAATTATGTTTTCTTTCATTTTATAATGTGTCTGTACATGCAGTCCCCACTTGAGGGATAATTTTGTAATTTTAAAAAATTTTAAAGTTAAAATAGTCTAAACTTGCATTGCAGTCTCCATTTGGAGACTGTACTTAACATTGCTCTTCTTAATATCCAAAAGTGTAAGAATAGAAGTGAATAATTTGTGAATAGATATTTGTGTTTCCAAACAGACTCGGATGTCCAGAGAGTACAAACTGGTACAGAATCTTCTCCCCCTTTCTCTTTCTCTTAGCCTTTTCTTAAAGTGTTATTGAAGGCTGGAGGAGCCAGAGTTTTCTTCGGCCCATCAATTGACCACAAAGCCCTTACTATTGGTGGTGCCACCGTCCACCCATGACCCTTACCGCCTAGTGAGTGACCGCCACGCTAGACCAGTTCAACTCTAGTTAAACTCTCAGCGTCATTTTGACGGCGACCACATTTAACCATGACAGCTCATCAAAAAATCTCTCTCTATAGAGAAGTAAAAATAGTCAGATTTTGGGCTTTGACTAAAGTCTTTAAATCGACGGGCTAAGGTTAAATAAGGCGGCCCAATAAATAATGGATTTCATATCATGCTTATAACAGAGCAAATGGCAAGCAGATTCACGAACACGTGGCCAGACCATGATGCTGGCTTAGCCGCCTCCAATCTACATTTGCGACCGAGTCAAGTCAAACCCACAAGCTTTGACTGACTGGTGATGGTTTTCAATGGTCAAACTTCTTTACTTTCTTCGAAGATGCATGGGGGTGTGGTGTTTCTTTAGTAAAAATAAGAAAAAAAAACCAAGAAACATATACATGTACAACCAACCCTGTCCCAGTTGATCCCCTTCTTAATCCTTGTCTTGTCTCAGACAGTTTTAAACTCCTATAAATTCTGACTCTCAACTTCTTTCTCTCTCTCAAAACCAAATTCATGACCTCCATTACTGACCATATTTCCAGCAAGAAGGAAAACAACATGGACAGTATAAGCCAAGATAGGGTACTGAATAATAACACAGCAGTAAGCTGGGGATATGCTGATCGAAATGGCAAGGGCAGTGAAATACCCAAGTTCAGATCATTCCCACCTTCTTCTTTGCCTCTATCTCCTCCTCCAGTTTCTCCCTCTTCTTATCTGGCTATCCCACCTGGTTTAAGCCCAACTGATTTCTTGAGCTCGCCTCTGTTTTCTTCCATGAATTATGCTGTGAGTTTTGAGCTAAAAAATCATTGCTTTGTTATGACTAGTTCCTAACTAGGTTGTATTATACATGATATCTATCCTGCAGATTCCTTAAATGAATGATGGGTCTTTATTAATGTGATTTTCTTGCGCAGAATCTGCCATCTCCGACTACTGGGGCTTTTGCTGGTCAAGCATTCCACTACATGAGCGATTCTGCTAATCACAACCAGCAGCTAGGAATGAAGGAGAAAGACAAATTTAGTTCTGATTTCTCTTTTCAACCAGAAACAAAGCCTGCTGCAATATCATCATCCATCTTCCAGTCTTCTTTCGCAGTGGTATGTGTCATAAACTCATTTCAATTTGGTTCTTACGTATATAAAATTTTGTTTTTTTTTTTTTTGGGGGGGGGGGGGGGGGGGGGGATTGATTTAGAACAACCTTTGACTTTTATTTTTCTCCTATTCTCTCATTATTTTTCTGCTCGAACACCGCGAATTTCTTCCATTTGTTAATTCCGGTAGGCGACAAATTAACTGAAAAATGCCAAAGTGACGCTGTTTTGGATGTCTTTTATACATATATATATATATATATGTATATATACACAAATTGAAAAGTGCTATTAATATGGCCATCGATTGAAATCTGGAATCCATTTTGTTGCGCGTATATCAGGTTACTGAGGCGACTTTTAGATTGTCCAGGCGTCACTGCTCACGACTATAAGAACTTCGTATAGAGCGGGTTACGATAAGACGAATGGACGACTCGGTCAATCTTTTCGGCTGTTAAAAAGGCGAGAAGTTGATCTTGTCGCGATAGCATCGTACGAAACGAATCTCCAAACCGACCTTAGGGAAAGAACTTTTTAAGGCGACTTTTAGGATGAGTTTAGATGTTGAAGTGGGTTGAGTTGAGTTGAGATGATAAAATATTATTAGAATATTATTTTTTAATATTATTATTATTTTGAGATTTGAAAAAGTTAAATTATTTATTATATTTTATGTTAAAATTTGAAAAAATTGTAATGATTAGTTGAGATGAGTTGAGAGTAGTTAATCTTCCGAAACAAGCCTTAGTTTGCTGTCACCAGGATAGATTATATTCGTGACGAACTTAAAGCTTCATTACATTTTTTATATTTCACTCGATCTATGAAGTTCAAACGACGATACAGGTTTCCTCGTGATTCACTATTTTCAAGGCCACATCTTTGCTTGATCGCCCATTTGAGAATTGAGATGATTTTTTTTTTTAAATAAATTGTTGTTTTTCAAATTCACTCATTTTTATCATGTTGTGCTAATGTGTTATTATCTATCAATTTTAAATTAATTTTTTTATTTTAAAAATAAAAGTTGATCCAATTAATGGTTGATAGGCAAGAATAAGTTGGATGAGAATGTAATATATATTGTAATTCTATAAAAAAAAAAAAAAAAAAAAAAACATTATTTACATCATTACATGTCGTATGTGGAGTTATGTCATTCTCCTACCGAAAAGTAGAAACAAACTTGGTTTCTTGTCAATATGTTATATTCATGATGGAAATTCATCTTTGTTTCTTGTCGAGTATGACACTTTTTTTTTTTTTTTTTTTTTTACCAACTGTTTCAGATCCTTCTATGCATTCATGATGGAAATTCATCTTTGTTTCTTGAGAACTAAACACGATTCTCCTTGAACAGGAGGAATCCATGAAAAGACAACAGGAAGCATGGAATTTCAACAAACCTACAAATCAAACTGAATTTTCATTGGAGAAAGTTGAAGTAAAATCAGAGTTTGCACCCATGAAGAGCTTCAGAACTTCAGAAATGGCTACAACCCAAGAAAAAATGCAGAGTAGTTCCGCTCCTTTGTCCAGCCACGATCAATATAATCGACCACCTCAATATATCAGAGAGCAAAGGAAAACAGATGATGGATACAACTGGAGGAAATATGGACAAAAAAATGTGAAAGGAAGTGAAAACCCGCGTAGTTATTACAAGTGCTCGTTTCGAGGCTGTCCCATGAAGAAAAAAGTTGAGACATCTTTGGATGGACAGATTACTGAAATAGTATACAAAGGAAACCATAATCATCCCAAGCCTCAGTCCAATAGGAGATCATCTTCTCAATCAATCCAACCTTCATCCTGCACTAATATGGGAATTCCAGATCATTCAGCTGTAACAGTTGGAAATACACAAATGGAGTCTGTCACAGCACAGGAGGATTCTTCAGCCTCAGTTGGAGAGGACGAGTTTGATCAAAGGTCTCCAACGAGTAATTCGGCTGGAGATGACGATGAGAATGAGCCTGAGGCCAAAAGATGGTAATTAGTCTGTTGGTCTTGAATTTGTTTTTGAAGATGAAATTTTGGATTCGGTTCTACATGATACTAATGATCATCTCTATTTTGCAGGAAGAGAGAAAATGAAAACGAGGGGATTTCAGCTTCTGGGAGTAGGACTGTGAGAGAACCTAGAGTTGTAGTTCAAACAACAAGTGAAATTGATATTCTTGATGATGGGTACAGATGGAGGAAATACGGACAGAAAGTAGTCAAGGGAAATCCAAATCCAAGGTAACTGCTACGATGATCTTCTGCGCCTGATCACATGAAAAAAAAATTGATTTGCAATACAAGTTAAACTCCACTGTCAGCTTGCAAATAGAGTTTTTCTTTGAGGATTACTATAATCTTGTTGATCATTTCATGATGGTTTAATTAAAAAGGAACTGTTTGAACTTGGCTGCTAACTCTTGCAATTTGTCTCTCTATATCTGTAGGAGCTACTACAAATGTACATTCATAGGCTGTCCAGTGAGGAAACATGTTGAGAGAGCATCTCAAGACATGAGGGCGGTGATCACCACTTATGAAGGGAAACACAATCATGATGTTCCGGCAGCTCGGGGCAGTGGCAATTATGCTGTGAATAAACCTCAATCCAATGCCAACAGCAGCTACGTACCCATTCCAATAAGGCCCTCAGCCATGCCCACCCATATTAACCAGACTAGTTACTCCGATTCTTTCCAGAATACAAGGTTGCCAACATCTGCAAGTCAATCACCATATACCCTACAAACGTTGCAGGGCCAAGGAGGTTTCCCATTTTCAGGTTACACAAACCAAAATCAAGCTGCCTACATGGATCAGACACAACGCTCGGAAGGGCGAAACACGTTCCTCGACTCATTCTTTTCTGAGGATTACTAACTTTGCAATAGAAAGAAAGCAGACCAACCAATTCAATTTGTTTTTATTTTTTTTAAATATTTTTTAGGTCTATTCTCTTAGAGGATTAGCTGTGTAAAATTAGGGACTGGAATAAGCTAGAGTTAGTTGCATTTCCATTTATTTTTTTATAGCGATTTGAGGACATTTTTTTTTAAGCTTTAGAAATTAGTTCCCCATATTGGTTGATTTTGTAAAAGAAGAACACAGAAAACAAAGGAGAAGGATGACTGATCATAAAGGTTCTTTAACTTGTACGTACCTGCTCTTAGAAGAATTCTTTTGGTTACTTCCCTTATAAAACTTCAATCTGCTTTTCTTTCTTTCTCTCTATTTTTTACAGTCCATCGGTTTTCTGCATTTCAGATAAAATTGTTCCTGATATTATCGTCATATTTTCTCACCGACTTGATTATATGAACGCGATGAAGATTTCTTATCAACTTGAGCTGAATTTACAAGCATAACCATCTAAATATACTAATTCTAAGTACAGTCATGAGTTGTGTAAGCGTTTCCTACTTATTTTGAAAAAAAAGTAAAATATATTATTAAAAAATTAATTTTTTTTATATAAATCATATATTTAATCATTTTTTACAAATAAAATGCACTATTCTTACATCTTTATAACTATGAATATTATTTCTTAAATATTTATATTAGAATAATATAAGTAATTAAGGAGCGTGGACACCCGTCGTTCCTCTTTCGTAAATTTGTAAGTCCAGCCACTATGAATTTTTCCATAGTGAAACAATTGCATCAGCTTTCGCTATGTATCGTGATCTAATTTTTCCAACATTTGGTGCCATTGATCAACGTATCCATCATTTGATTGCAATTTATAAGAATATTAAATTTGTTTGACACTAACATTAAACTTTATTTAAATGGATTATATTTAATCATTTTGACGTAGATGAATGAAAAAATATTATAAATAAAACATTTTAACATTAAACGTTTGGTTTTAATACGAGTGCAGTCTCTCTTTTTCAGGCTTGTTTCTCTGAGTCTACTTTTTCCATCTACCTCAATGGTACTCTTGTCGGCTATTTTACAGCTAGCAAATGACTTAGACAAATGGACCCTTTATTCCATATTCTTTTTATTCTTAGTGATTGATGGTCATACCGCTTCTTATGTTATACCTCCTAGTTGCCAACCTATCACTCACATCCTCTTTATTGATGATCTTTTAGTTTTCAGTCTTTTCACAAATGGCTCCAAGAAAAGCCTCCAAAATCTTATAGCTTTCATTTCTCAATTTGAGAACATCTCGAGTCAAAAGATCAATCACTCTAAAAGTACATTTATGGTGCATAAAAATGGCCCAAACATTAGGAAAAATATCATTAAAGTTGCCATGTGTTTCAGGGAGAGTAGATTTCCTCTTGTTTATCTTGGTGTTCCCCTCTCCTATAAAAAGCTTCACATATATGTTTTTGACTCTATTTTGAACAAAATCAGGAAGAAAACGGTTGGGTGGAAAGGTTGTTTACTATCCATGGGAGGCAAGCTTACTTTGATAAAATCTATCCTTACCTTAATCCCTATTCATATTCTCTTTGTACTCAATCCACCCAAAAAAGTCATGACTCTATTTATAAAACTTTTGCCACTTTTTTTTGGGGGGACTTCGAGGGTCAAAAAAAAAAAAAAAAAAGGATCTCTTGGCATCAGATTACCAATCTTATCCTTGAAGGAGGCTTGGATATTAGAAACTCACATGAGGTCCTAAAAGCCCTTCATTGTAAGTTTGCTTGGCTTTGCTCATCGACTGGATGGAAAATACCTATCATCTCTAATTTGGGTGACACCACTCTACTTCATGAAGTAAATCATTTTCCTATCACTCTTAAACCTAGTCGTGATATTAGAGTTTGAAAATATTTTCATTATGGTAATTTTTCTTCCAAGTCTACTCAGAACTTTTTTCGGGATCATTTTTGTCACTGCCTTGAGTATTATTTAGAATCAGGTCCTCCCTACCAAAATTTCAGTCTTTGTATGGAAACTATGGCATAATGGAATTCTCCTCAATGATAGAGTTCAACAATGCGGGATTCACTTGGCTTCTAAATGCTCTTGTTGTTATGAGGGCTTTATCGAATATGCTAACCATGTTTTTTTGGACTGCTCTCTTGCGAAGAGCATTTGGTGTTATTTCTCTTCTGTTTTTGGTCATTTTCTTCTAGACTCTAGCTGCTGGAAAAACACTATTATTCATTGGTAGGCTTCTTTCAAGGTTTCTAACCAATTCAATTTACTTGTGTATTATCATCTCTTCTCTTTCTTGAATTATGGTTAGCTCGTAACAGAGCAAGATTTGAAGGTCTTAATACTACTACCATTACCATTGTTGGTAAGATTAAGAAGTGGCTCTAGGACCTAAACCCTTTGCTTAAGCCTAAAGATATTGTGTCTAACATCGATACTAATGTTCTCAATTCTTTGCATATTTGTCGGATCATTATTAGGACAAAAAGACCTATCTTAGTCAAATGGATTCCGCCTTCTTTGGGCATTCTTAAACTGAATATTGATGGTACTTAAAAGGTAATCCTGGGCCTGCTGGTTGTGGTGGTGTTTTACATTCCAATAATTGCTCTATCATTGATGGGTTGTGGTGGTGTTTTACATTTCAATAATTGCTCTATCATTGATGGTTTCTCTTATTTTATGTGTGTTGGTACTAACACTTTTGCATAATTGTTTGCCATAAGATTTGGTTTAACTTTGTGTTATGAATTGAGCATCATTGATTTGGTTGTTGAGACTGACTCTTTCATTGTGGTTAATTAGCTCACTAAAGGCTCATCTCCCCTGCATTTACTCGACCATTTGGGATGATATTTTACGATTTTCCTTTCGGTATTAATCATGTCTACAAAAAAGGTAATGGACTAGCAGACAGTCTAGCAAATTATGATGCTATGGGACATACAATAAGTTTTTCATCTCTATTTCAACTACCTAAGATTATGATTGTGTAGGTCTTCCTACTATTAGGTATTAAACTTTATAGGTTTCTCCTTATTTTCTTGTAATATCTATATAAGGTTTATTTCTTTTTAGGAATTTGGGTTTGGGCCTTTATTTTCTCGTAATCCCAAGTTTTCATTATATGTATAAGGTATTCCTCCATTATAAGAGAGGATAATAAATAAAATTGAGATACATTTTTTAAAAAAAAGAGAAATTATTTATCAAAATGACATTTTCAGTTATTTTTAACATAATTGACGAAGTTTATAGTATTTAATATTAAAATAGATGACATGGCCGGTATCAAAGAAGAACAAAGCTCTACACTCCTATCCATTTATTGAAATAAACGACTCTTGGAAATGAAATAATCTTTTATTTTAAACAAATCGTTAATTATCCTATTCGAACTCGATAGTCGACACTTGATGAATGAAAAACCGCTATTAACCACACGATTAAATCAAATAGCAATATACAAAGTTAATATAATTAACACGTGTGCAAAAGGAATAAAAAGCGTTAAACTCAATCATACAGAAAAAAAAAAAAAAAAAAAAGGAAAAAACAACATTCTTAAAGAGGAGGGACATTTTACAAAATTCATAAATACCGAAATTGAATTACTTTTTGTAATTAACGAGTGCACATGAATGGATGGAAAATCATAAAATAAAGAAAATTATTTCTAGTCATATAGTCATAGCAAGATTCTAGTTTTTTTTTTTTTTTTCCAGTTTTTCTTACATCTTTTTTCAACTTATCAAAGAACCTAGCATATAATAAAATTAAGAGAAATGATACTTGCAGTTGTGAGTGTGCAAGTGCCGTGCAGTCGTTTTGAAAAAAGCAAATAAATATAGGACCCACATGAAAAGAAATTAATTTTTTAATAGTGGACCTCACTCTTTTTCAAAATAACTGCATGACGTTTGCGCATTCCACGATTGTATGTAACATTATTCTAAAATTAATCTTTTTTTTTTTTTTAAGAAAAATATCGTTTTCAACATATATCCTTAGGGCCGGGCAAGGGCCCCCTTTGTGGCCCTTTTGAATTCGTCATAATTGTTCCCGTCTCTCAGCCCTCTCTCAGGTCCATTAACGTTATTCTCAATCGGTCCATTCATGATTTACAAGCCAGTAAGCTAGGCAAAATCCATCCAAGAAAAATTCTATCAATTCATAATCTCTGCACCACACACTATACATAAATTTCTTTTTTATTTTTATTTTTTCTCTTACTAAATATGTGGTATATAAATAAAGAGTAGAATAATTAATTTAATTTAACAAGAATAAAATAAAAAATCATGTATGATATTATATGGTATTGTAGGGATGATGAGTAGACGGGTTCGCATATAAATTGCTACCCAAAAGTAAAAACTCCAAAGCCGGCCCCCTAACTTTGATGGGCAAGCTTAGGCCGGAAAAGGGTGTCCAGAAGAGCGACCGCGCGCGCGAGGTAGCCCTACGTACAATCCCAAAAGGTAAGCACTAAGCAGTAGTAGCCGTATATATGCCATTGATCAATTCAAGGACACTTTCTCCCTCCCCCCGTCCCTGCCTGTCCCACACTGCATGTAGCTGGGAATGCTTAATTTCCTCTTTTGGAGTTTGTGTGTGTGTGTGTGTGTGTGTGTGTTGCAGCAAGCCATCCTGTCCAAGCTAGCGCTGGCCTAGTTAGGTCCCATGCATTATATAACCCCATCACCATCTTTAATTAAAATTGAGACCTATAACACGTACGTACGTACAAAGCTGCATGAGAGATGTTAGCTGTAGTACCGCTGGACAGCATGCAATATGCATGCACCGCCCCCCTTAATTATTCACGTGGTCCATGCAATTTAGTGATCAATTAATTGAACGTACAATTAATATATGTGTAGAATTAAAAATGGTGATCAATTTATGACATCCAATATTAACATATTATAATATTGTTTGTGAAATTAGATAAATTCTTGCCATTTATATATATATATATATAGTAATTAATTTCAAGAAGTTTAAATTACAAGATGAAAATGAATGCATGGCCAAATGTAGATTAATAGGCTTTCCTTTAATCATTAAGGAAAGTGTACGTACTAAAATCTCTTCTTTAATTTCTTTTTTTCAAGATCCAAAGTAACAATATATATGCATGTGAAATTATTTGCATGTCTTCAGATTCGTCCGACGACTCATCAGTACCGAGTGATATTATTATTGTTTGTATTTAAGGACGTACGTTCTCATATATTATTAATTAGTACTAATTAATGTACATGTGTGTTGAAGTACTAATGCTTAATTTCCTTCTTTAATTTCTTAATTTATATGTATCTTTTTAATTAATTAACTGCATATATATTCATGATGATATATAATTAGCAAGCCATCTTTAAATTTAAAGATAGTTGGGGCCGGGGTTGGAATTAATTAATATTCTTTTTAATTATTCCTCTCTCGATTCTAGTACTTCATATGTGATCATTATTATGATCGATCACATGCTTTCACATGCAGCTAGAGCATCATGTTTTGTTTGAATGTGTATATTATCATTATATATATAAGAGGCTATCCCGCATGAATAGTAATAAACATAATTCTCTTGTCTTTCCATATTTATTATGTGTGTGTTGTGTCGTGTCTTTTTTATCCTCTTACTTTATTCTTTTGTATCCATTTCTGCGAGGATATAAATGTCTTAATAGAATGTGGAAGCACCAGTTGTTACTACAAGAAGATGATAATCAAGTTCTGTTTTGTCACTTTTTCCCTCTCAATCTTTTTTCTTTCGTCTCTATTCTCTTTCCTCTACTCTTCTCTTTCACTCTCTATTTCGCCTTCGTGGGCACCCTATCGAAAAACCACCAAATACCAACACCGAAGCCTAGTAGTTTTGTTTGACACTTCTTCTTCCACTTATGTCCTCTGTACAACCTCACAACAATTATCTTCGTCACAACAACCTAAGCACAACACAACCTCACCGTAAATCATCACAAAATCACAGCCGTCATTGCCAATCACAAAATCACGGATTTGTACAAAACGAAAGCTAAACACAATCCGTTGAAATTTCTAAAGATTCACAAAAAGAAATCATGCCCATATACACGATCCGACGGCTATCAATAGAGGCTGGGTATGAGTAAAAAAAATTCAAACACAAACCAAACCCAAACACAATTTGTAAGATGTTGAAATTTCTACAAATTGAGTAAAAAAATTATACCGATGTACATAAAAACAAACCAAATTAAAAAAGCATCGGTAATATGTGTAGATCTAAACAAAAAAAATAAGATATTCCTCAGATTTCCGTGCATGGTTGGTGAACATCATACCTAGTCGGATTTGTACAAAAAAACCATTACAAAAAATACCAGTCCGATGTTTCTCACACCATTACAAAAAATACCACTCGGATTTGTACTAAACAAATCTCTTCAAATTTCTAAGGATTCACAAAGAAAATTTCTAACAAAGAAACCGACACAGAGAGAGGGAGAGATGAAAGGAAATAATAAAAAAAAAAACTTCGTTTTGAGGACTCCAGACAGAGATATGTTTAGATCTCAAAGAAACAACACAAATCTAAGAAATATCCCTTCAAATTTGTATAAACTCACTACATATATCATACCCATTTACACTGACATACTGATGTACACCAAAACAAACCAAATTGAAAAACCATTGGTAATATGTGTAGATCTAAGACATCCTTAGACCCAGACGCAATGGCTGCCATTTTCGTCGTTTATGTTGAAATCAGAGGCTGTTTTTGTAAGATTGCGGAAAGTAGCAAAGGAAGGTTGCGGAAAGTAGTAGAGGAAGGAGATGAAAAACAGAGCTGAAATCTGAAAGAATATTTCTTGTGTATTTCACGTGTTGCATAGTACAGAATAATCCCACTAATATAGGCACTGTATTCTAAGAAACTAACAGAATCAGTTGCCTAAAATATTACAATCAAAAGTATTTACCAAGAATGAACAAATACATGAAATGTAAATAATGGAAATAAAAAACAATTAACTTATCCTTTATCCAAAACGACGTGTAGCATCGTTATTATGTAATAGTTTTCTTTAATTTTTTGCAAGCTTTCGGTTGTTCTTTGTCGAGAACTGAGTGACGCAGTGGAAGGGCTCGAGATAATTTTGGTCTTCAAGCTTTCGATAAGGAGAGGGAGACAGAGACGAAGGGAGGGAAGGAGGGAGAGAGAGATGTTGGAGAAAATGGTGAGGGTCGGCATCAAATGAGAAAAAGGAAAAAGAGAGAAAAGAGAAATAAAGTTAGGGTTAGGTGACATTTGGATGAAATCTTAAAAAGTAGTGATATTTACTATTTACTATTCTTCTAATAATCTTTAAACCTATTTACGATTCATTTATTTTTTTTAATTTCTTTCTCTGCATATCAAAGCTTCAGGTGCTATGTGAGAGGGCATATGTGCCTTGCATGTAGCTCCTCGCTAATATATGTATGTGTGTGCGCGTGCACACTCTATCAGCTGCATGACTGGAAATTGTAGGACCTCATGAGAAGCAATGACAATCTAAACAACCAACTGCACCATCTACAAAACAACAAGAAAAGATCAGTACAAAACAGATGACTGCATATATGCATGCATGCATATTAATTTCGTTGTATGTACGTTACGAAGCTCATCTGTCATATATATATATATATACTAATAATAGAGCAACGTCCAAGGGACCTTTGTCTAATTTAGATTTTTTACAAAAATTATATGATCTTTTACGAAAGAAAAATGATTAATAAATTATCTGACAAATTTTAGCACTAGTTTAATGTGTAAAGCAAGTTTGCCACATTTGTCTAATTGAAAGAAAAAATAAAATTCTTGAAAATAATATGTCCAAACAACAAATAAAGTGTGACTCCTTACATGCAGCACAAAATCTTGAATAATTGAATTAGTTGTTAGTTCACAATCATCAAGATTCAAAGAGTACATAAGATTGATTTGTAAATAGTCTAATGCATAGGAGCATAAAATCTAATATAAGCAAGCATCTATGAATTTTCATCTTTCTCTACTTTAATAAGAAGAGTTTGTTCTAATCGCAGTATCTCCTAACATTTCTTTTGGGTTGATTATCTGTACGTGAAATATCAATCACAATCATGTGTCAAAGCTTTGCATGGAACTTTCAGCTCTACAAATTAATCATATTTGACGGTAAAGATTAATGCATGCATGTCATGCTACCTCCAACCATGCAGAAGATGTAGTGAGCTGTATGAAGCAAATCCACCCTCCCTATTTCAGCTCTTATATTTTGGAAGCCCCAAAAATATTTTAATTGTAGAAAATTATTTTATCTAAATAATTTTAGTTAATTAAGAATATTATGAGATTTAAATTATGTTAAAAACTCTAATTATTTATATGATTTTACTTTCTTAAAAATATTTAGCAAAATTTCAGCATTTATTTAATGATGGATGATTAGTATTTTATAAATTAAATTTGATAGTTTATGTATGATATGGTATTTATATTTTAATTATCTATTTTAAGTTAGTTTAAATCAATGCTTAAACTTCCACCGTTGGATCAAATCTGGAACTTAAGATGAAGGGTTATGATTTAAATCTCCAAAACTTTCATTTTCTCCTCACTTTCCCTTTTTCCATCTCTCTCCTTCCCCTTCAGCAGCCACTCCTGCCCTCTCTCTCACCTGATCTCCTCCCTTAAGCAGTCCAATGCCACCCTGCAGCGTCACCGACCACCTCACCGTCTTCCCCTCACATCGGCGACCAAACCCCACCGTCGAAACCCCTTGGCAGCTCCTCCCTTAGCCGTACGCGAGCAACCCGAAATGGGTCTCAACTCATGGGTTCTCCACCCTTGCACCACTACGGCTCAACCCCAGCTCCACCAAGCACCACCACCGAGTTCTCCTCACGTTGTGGACTACTTCCATGGAACCCACCACCAGTAGCTCCTTCCTAGCCCCACCCACGCCGCCCCTCTACACGCACGAGTTTCTCCCTGTAGCGCTACCGTTAGCCAACCCCACGCCACCGCACCACCACGACAGCCTAGATTCGCCGCCTACAGCCCACAACGCCACCACCACCCTTCCACGGCACCTCCCCTGCTCCTTCATGCCCAACCAAGCCTCTACCTCTCCCTTGCTCTGATTTTGTATTTTGTGAATTTGTACAATTAGTATAATTTTGTGATTTTGTACAGTTAGGATGATTTACAGTAATTTTGTGATCATCCTTCGGTGATTTTGAGATGATTTACAATGAGGTTGGTTTATGCTTGCTGTGATTGCTGCGTGGTTGTACATATCAGGGACATAAGTGGAAGAAGGAAGTATATACTGTTTATTCATGTTCATCAACTGATAGACTTTTTTAAGTAAAAGGATATATATATATATATATATATATATATGTTCTTTCTCTGTTTGCATCGGCCTCATCCCTTTATTAAGTACTTTTGGCAGAGATTGAACTTGCTTGAATTGCTATATATAGGTGATAAAATGGAGAAAGCCCAATAAATCAAGAAAAATAAAATAATGCCCAATAAAAAGTCAGAGAAATATTCCTTTCGGAGTTTATGAACTTGATCATGCTACGACAAGGCTGGACCAAATTTTCGTCATGACTTGCGGCTTGCACAACGTCCAGCCCGACTAGCTAGTCGTCAAGTCATGATCTAGTATATATTTATTCTTGAGGTATGTTTGGAAACATAATTATTTAAAGATATTTTTAGACTATTTTATTATTATTAATATTGTGTTTCGTACATTTTTAAACCAGGCTCCGACAACTTAAGTCTTCAAAAATAGGCCCTACACAAGGTAATAAAGACTGCGGCTTTGAGAGGGCAGCCTTGGGTCTGGGTAACCTCCGATGCTAAAATTAATAAATATTGTTGATGGATAGCAAATAAGTAATAGAATCTAGGAATCAGACTTGAGATTCGCTCGAACGGTATGTCGAACTATGTCGAGTGAACTTTCAGCAAACACCTTCTTTAGCTCCAAAATCAGTCTCCACATATACCCCAATAAATAGTTTATTAGTAGTAGTGAAATCGTTTGAGTTAAGATGTTTTATGAGATTTTTAGAAATGAGAGATAAAAAGTTGAATACAAAAATTATAAAATAAAAATATTGTTAGAATATTATTTTTGTTTTGTAATTTGAAAAAGTTGAATTGTTTTATGATATGTTTGAAGAGAAATGCTTCGGACCCAAAAAATGTCTCGAATGGGAGTTTTTTTTTTTTTTTACCGAATGTTTAAAAAAATCTTTTTTAATGATGTGGTGAATTTTTATTTTATTTAAAAATGTTTATGATGATTTAAAAAATACATGAAAAAAATATACTGTTCGGGACATTTTTTGGGTCTCGAATTCGGGAGCCGTAGCAGTACTCTATGTTTGAAAATTTAGAAAAGTTATAATGATTAAGTAATTATTAGATGAAAAATTAAAAAATTAAAATTAAAAAATATTTGTGTTTATGTTTGTGGTGTTTAGATTTTGAGATAAAGCTAGATAAGACTGTTATATAATCTAAACAGGACTTAAATAAAAAAATATGATAAAAAAATATAAAATATAAAAAAGTGGTGGATGATGGTTGAGGACGCAGTTGGATTATGATGATGTGCTCGCATGATACAATAGCTCAAAGGGAGACAATATGAAAGTTGTTTGCCTCTTTGGATCGTCAATAATGCCGTTGAAGTCGGCTGCAAATCTGCAATTAACGGATATGGGCCTCCTTTAACTACTTTGGCGACTTCCTGCCTGCGTGTCAAAAGCAAAAGTCGTTATTATCGGTGGTGCTGTCCTGAGAGACTGGGACCAGTACTGCTTGTTCCATTTTAGGTGTGGCTCTAGAACCAACCAATTTCTCCTGCTAGCTCAAACATGTCACTTTCCCTTTTAATCCACCGGTTGCAATAGTTCATCAGCAGTGCTGATTGAGTTGGACAGAAAGAAAACGGAAGCCAACACGGGATATATATATATATATATTTTTTTTAGAAATATTTTTAACTATAAAAATAATTATATAAAAATAATCTTATAAATTGATATGATTTGACATAACTCGTCATGTTATAAAATTAATTTTATTAAAAAATAAATCTAACAGATCAAATGAAATCATATCAGTTTGTGAGATTAGTTTTTATAATTTATTTATAGATGTAGTAATACTTTTTATTTTTTACATTTGAGTGTTTGAGATAAATTTTTGAGTCTTTGATTAATTTTGAAGTGTGATGATTATGAATTTTGATAAGGAGCTTATGTAAGTATACTTTGAATAATTTAAGGTGAATTTCTTCCGTGCGATAATTCCATGAATATCAATGTAAAATTGTAAACCCTAATATCACAAAAGAATTTTGAAATAGAAATGTTCACGTGATACTTTAATACCCTCACTATTACGAGTAAGGCGCCAGTTGTGCCAAGCTGTCAACCCAAAACAATACACGTTACATCCAAACTACTTGCCGTTTTGGCCAATTCAAGAATGAAGGATACCACCAAAAAGTTACTAACGGCTACTTCCGCGTGTGGTCTGCCCACCATAACTGGATGCGTCATGGCTCACTGTGCACGCGTCGCGTGCGTGCAGTGCATTTCCCAAAAGCGGCTCGTGGGTTGACCGACACTTCCGGTGACCTTCTCCCATAATTTTCCATGAATATTTTTTTTCTTTTTTCTTTTCACATTTTTAACATATTTAAATACATTTAAAAAATAAAAAAAATATATCAATACATTTAAAATCACTTTCTTAATCACTACGTAAAAAAAAAAAAAAAAAAACAAGCGGTTAAATGGAGATGTCAAATAGAGTGAACATAGTAGTGTTTTTCTTAATTTTATCCAATGTTATCTATATTCTCCCTGATTGAGCACGGGTAGTGACTTATTCATCGTAATATTTATATAATATCTCTTTAAATTGGTCTATATTAGATTATGTATTCTTAAAATTTTGTATAGTTATGAATAATATTTTTTTAAATTGAACAGCAACATAAATATTATTTTAATATTTTTCCTCTCTCCTACCCTTTGATCTCTCTCAACATCAACGCAAATAAATAAATTAAAGAGGACCGAACAAGATTGATAATTGCTTATTTGAAGCATGTCAAGAAAAATTAATTTTAGAAAAAAAATAAAAAATAAAAATAATTTATTATTATTTAGTTTAAATATACATAATTCAATGTGAGAATTTTTTTTATATATAAAATTAATCTCTAAAATATGTGATTTTATATAAGCATATAGAGAAACCAATACTAATATTTTTAGATGTTTTAAAGCATTCAACGTGGGTGCTCTTAAACTAGTAAAACAATCCAAATATACACGAGTATAAACAATTGGATCTAAGGTACTCATTAAACAATAATTTATAAAAGATTTAAGATTTCTTAATAATTTTTTTAATTTAAATATTTTCTACAATTAGGAGAGCTATAGATACAAGCGGACACCATTATATTTAAATCCAAAACTGATGATAAATAAATAAATGATTTTATTGATATGGTGTATTTTTTAAACATATATGTATTTTTTGAAAGCTTGAAATAATTTGTTTTAAGCATGCAATTGTTATGAAAAAAAAAAAATGGAAAGATGGAGAGTCAAGTCATTGCACTTAATATTGGACTTGTCACGCCGTCTCACCGTCCAAGTATGCATTAAAGCATCATCGGTTGGAAGAAAGATAAATTGGGTATTATATTTTATAAAGAATTAAAGAAATATAAAGGAAAACGTCGTTGACCTTATTATTATTGGTAGGTGATTCACGCTTGTCACAGGTCATCAACTTATACACCACCCTAATAAATTAATAATTAAAGAATTATTTATGCATTGTAGCGGATTTTCCTAGAACTACTTTATTCCATTTGGATTCCTTCTTACCAAAGACTTGTTAATAATAATATAATAGAGTAATGTTAGAGAGAAGTCACTATAGCAGTGCACATTTTACATTCATTGCATGACTACTTCTAATTGATTGTTTTCAACACTCACGTAGGGAGATGTGTGATTTACATAATACCACATCATATATACAAAATAGATACTCTCAATAATAATTTCTATTTATATTTATTCAATATAATAATATAGGATCTGCAAGTAGAGTGGCAATTTTGATATTTGGGAAGAATCCAAAAAAATAATATCGGCCGTCGCTATATTTTTTCCTAATAATAAGAGGGAAAGTTAGCTGTCGCTATTCAAGGCTATCCTATCCGCTCCTTTTACGCGTGGTAACCGCCTATTTCGGTCACCCCGCCGCGTTCTTCTTCATTCAACGCCCCCCCGCTTTCATCTCCATCCTGTTTCCCCAAAATCTTTCTGGTGTGCGAGTGCAAGGAAGCGCCATGGTCACCTCACCATAAGAGAAACCGGCGTGCCTACTGAACCACCATGTTTTCCCGTTTTGCTCCCTCTTCTTCTCTCTATTTTCCGATCTCTAACCATCTCTCCCTTACAAGATCCTTAATCGGCGCCAACCACACCTCCGCTCGCTTCTGTTCTCGCTAATCTCCGTTTATCGCTCTCTTTCTCTCTCTCTAGTTCTCTTTTTGGGTTTTGAGTTGTTTTATTCTCTCTCAAAAGAGGGTGCAATATTATTAGCAGTCATGGAGCCTCCCATGGGCAAGTCCGGCTCTCTTAGGAACTCTCTGGTGCGGTTGCTCATGTTCGGCGTTCTCATCATAGTCTTCCGATTCGCCTACGTTATTACGATCACCGGAGAGTCGTGTAACGTCGGAGACTTCTGCTTCTTCTCGTTACAGGAGACTTTCAATTTCGTTGTCGCCGGTACCGGCCCTGGAGCCTCGGCCATCGCCGCGAATGACGCCGTCCAAGCGACGAACGGCGTAGATCTCTACACCAGCAAGGATTGGATCAAGGCCGTAAATTTCTACTCCTCCGTCTTCCAGGATCAGATATCCGAAGGCCACCTCTCGGGAGACTCGAAGTCTCTCTGCGTGGAGACGCCGAGCGGAAAAGACGTCTACTCTCTGAAACAGGTCGGGGTTAAGGACTCGGTTGGGATTTTCAAGAAAGCTACCCGGCCTTTGGTAATTAAGGCCCTCCCAAACCGAGTCCCATTCGGCGACAGCACCTTCGACTTCGTGTTCTCCGGTGGGGGCCATCTCGACAAGGTTTCCCGGCCGTTGGAATTGGCGTCGGAGATCGAAAGGACGCTGAAACCCGAAGGGTTTGCTGTGTTCCACATAGGAGCCAAAGATACGTACAGTTTCAATTCCTTTCTTGAATTATTCAATTCTTGCAAGTTAATCAAATCACACGATATAGACGGCTTCGATTCGTCGATGCCTCGTATACGCGAAATTGTTCTGAAAAAGGAGGTCAAAATTCTTCTCGGTCATGTAGGGGTTGCGAAACCCAAACCCATAAACGAAAATTCGGCGAATAAGTGCTGGGTTCCCGATCATAAGCAAGAACTGATCCGGAGCGCTGAGCGGTTGATCACGGAGGAGCCGTTGAAGCCGTGGATCACGTTGAAGAGAAACATAAAGAACATAAAGTACTTGCCATCAATGGCTGATATTAGCTTTAAGAATAGGTATGTGTATGTTGATGTTGGGGCTAGAAGTTATGGGTCTAGCATCGTAAGCTGGTTCAAGAAGCAATACCCGAAACAGAACAAGACCTTTGAAGTGTATGCCATCGAAGCCGATAAGGCTTTTCACGAAGAGTATAGCTTGAAGAAAGGGATTAGGCTATTGCCGTATGCGGCGTGGGTGCGAAACGAGACATTAAAGTTTGAGATTAATCGGGACCCAGGCAAGAATAGCAGTGATAATGGTAGAGGGATGGGGAGGATTCAACCCTTTGGTGGCGGCGGTGGTGGTAACAATGGTGGTGATGTGAATGAGATTCAAGGGTTTGATTTTGCGAATTGGTTAAAGAACACGGTGTCGGAGAGGGACTATGTGGTGATGAAGATGGACGTGGAAGGGACTGAATTCGAGTTGATTCCGAGGTTGTTTGAGACAGGAGCGATTTGTTTGATCGATGAGGTATTTCTCGAGTGCCACTACAATAGGTGGCAGAGGTGTTGCCCTGGTCAAAGGAGCTCCAAGTATGAGAAAACGTATGACCAATGCTTGGAACTGTTTACTTCTCTCAGGCAAAGTGGTGTTCTTGTTCACCAGTGGTGGTAGTTAGTAAGTAATTACAAAACAATTTTTCCTTTATTTTTCTTTTACACCTGAAACATTGTAGTTTATATTTTTTACTTGTACGTGTTCAGAAATTTACTTCAAATGTAAGAGGGTTGCAGCTGGAAATGAAATTTTCATTTGTTCAATGTTTTTCATTTGGCCTCAAGAACCAGTTTATGCTCTAAATTACAACATTAGATTCCATTTCGGTGATGACTAGTTTTCCTAGTCACTTAATTTTACGTGTTAAGTCCTCGCCTTTGCTTCTGATACTATGTCTCTCCGATTATATTGTTCACTTTGCCCCCATTGACGTGGCACCACCACCAGGCCACGTGGCTGATTGAAAAAAATGCAAACATAAAAATGGTAGAGAGAATATAGCGCTTCAATCTTTTTCTTATTATGTTTTCGAACGCCATTTTATTTTAAATATATTTTTTTAATAAGTCACATATCACTAAATGGTAGTACCGTATCAATGGGGGCAAAGTAAAGAGTATAACTTAGGCGGCATAGTAACATTTCTCTTCTCTCTACTTATCTGATCGAATTAGATGATCCTAATAGGGAGAGAGATAAGATGCACCATATTAACCCCTACAACATATAATACTTCATTTATAAGATTTTGGGCAAAGTGAATCCCACATGAATATGTTATGTCTCTCTTTACATTGGATCATCTAATCCGTTTTAAGAAATAGAGAACTCAATTGCATATGGATCATAATTTGATTTTGGGTTAATTGCAAATTCAATACTTTGAATCCTCACATTTATGCAAATTGAGCTTACAGTTTTCAACTTCGCAATATTGGTACTTGAACTTCAAAAAACTTGCAAGTAAGCCTTCATCAATTCAACTTTAATTTCCTAACTAATTTTTTTTATACAAGTAAGAAGAATTTATTAATCTACATAATTAAGCAAAACTCAAGTGCACATTGAGTATACAAGAGAAAAACCTAATTACAAGGTAAGTGCTGTGAAAAATAGCATAAAAGTTATTAAAGCTAGCCTCATTCACTACAATAGCTGAAGTCCAAAGTAATGTACGAAAGGAAAAAAAAAAATCTCTAAACCCTCCCATCAAACGTTTCCGATTATCAAAACAATAACCATTCTTGTCATTTCAAATACGCCACATTAGACATAATGGCATCATCTTCCAAGCAGCCGCAATTTGACAATTGCCTATAATTCTTCTCCAACATGACAATAAATCTACCACCATCTTAGGCATTACCCATGGATACCAAGCTTAGTAAAAATTTCATCCCATAAAGCTTTAACTACATCACAATAAATAAGAAGGTGGTCCACCAATTTTTCATTTTTTTTACACATAAAAACACCAATTCATTATCATAATGTTGCCCTTTCTCAGCTTATCGATACTTTTCCATGGGAGGCCAACCAACCAAAGAAAGCAACCTTAAGGAGTACCTTGCTTATCCAAATTCTTTTCCAAGAAAAATCAATAGAAGAATGGGTCGACATAACTTTATAAAAGAAAAATCATTATTCCTCGAATAAATCCAAAGCAACCTATCCTCCCCCTCCAGCCTTTAAATTTAGTGCATATAACACACTGTAAACTTCAATAATGTCCCCCACCTCCCAATTCTGAACAACTCTAATAAACCTCATAGACCACTGAATAAAACTAATAGAAATGTCCATATAATCAGCCACAGGCACCCTTATCTAATGCAATTCTATAAAAAGAAGCAAAAGCATTCTTTAAAACACACCATATATCTAACAAAATCTAATTAGTGTTCCCCTTCCCACCTCAAATATGAAATTTCTGAAGAAATCTTCCCATTCTGGTCATACTCCCACACCATACGCGCCTCTTACTTTGCATGAGTACCAATCTCCTCAAATACTCTCATATTTGACATTAATAACATTCAACCTACAAAGAGCATCCATTTCCCGATGATACCGCCACAACCACTTTCCTAAAAGTGCCTTATTGAAGAAAACTCTCAGCTTTCTAAACCCAATCCTCCACAAGATTGTGAATTTTTTCAAGTTTAGATATTAATGTTGCAAAAGTTGAAAATTGTGATCTTGATTTGTAAAAAACGTGGAAACACATATACTGACTTTATAATTTTTTATTTTTTATTTTTTTTACGGAACCCCAATTTTAATGATTGCCCTCACTTTTGGCGGAGGAAAACCGTGGTTACAATCACGACACCTGGGAGGTACAAAAACCTAAATCTAGAAAAAGAGCACCCAGACATCAAAACAAATGTAACTATATAGGGTACAAGCCTAAAGAAATATATATAACCTACTTCCGAGAAAGCCAAAGAGGGGAACCTGCAAAAAACCAAGTACACAAGAACAAAGAGATGCAAATACCAAGATATCAAAATTAGACAAGCAAATAACACAAAACAAACCTGGCAAGAGGCTTATGATATCCTCAGGTAGAGCATACCCAATTTGTCCATGCGGAGAAGACCCCTTAACAGGCTAGGCAACATGTGAATATCAGACCAATTAGAGTTCAAACCTTCAGCCCCACACTTAGCTAGAAAGTCAGCCACAACATTGCCTTCACGAAAAATGTGATTTACTGTATACTCCAGGCTATTAAGATGTTCTTGTAAATCCTCCCAAAAGTCTTCTAAATACCAAATGGGGCACTTATTCTTAACAATCCAATTGACCACCAGTTGAGAGTCAGTCTCTATTTGAACACGATAAAATCCAAGTGCGTGACATCTGCGAACACCTTCCAATAAGCTGCTGAGTTCTGCAAAATTATTGGTACCTAAACCCAAGGGAACAGAGTAAGCCAGAAGTAATCTCCCATTCTCATCCCGAATAACACCCCCAGCGCCAGAGGTTCCAGGGTTCCCGAAACTACTTCCATCGGTATTGAGTTTTACCCAGCCCTGAGGGGGCCGGTGCCATTTTACCACCTGGACCCTCTTGGGCTTAGGGAACAAGATTGGAATTTCCAGTCTATGCAAAAAATCCATGTCCTGGGTGGAAAGAGAACTCACTTTCATGATCTGGTCCATGATGCGCCGGAGCCAAAGTTTAATAGCGTGCCAAACCGACTCTTTTGAGTGAGCCTTATCTTCATATCGGGCTTTACAGCGCCTCTCCCAAAGTTTCCAGGAAATAATGGAGGGCAGAAGGCCAAAGATGGTTCAAACCTGTGAAGACTTACCCGCACGACGAAACCAAAAATTAGTTTGATCCTTCCAAGTGTTGAAAGGGGCCATATGAACCCCTAGACGAGTGGCCGCTAGACGCCAAATGTGTCTAGCGAAATCTCCCGTGCAGAGCACATGGTTCAAGTCCTCAGTATGACCATTTTGACAGCAATTACATTTAGAGGCCATTGACACACCCACCATACTAATATTCTCGTCAACACTGAGGCAGTTATTAGTAGCCTTCCACATCATGATAGAAATCTTCTTGGGAAGATTAGTATGCCATATCCACTGAGCCCAAGGTAAAGGGGGCGCCCGAACCCTTATACAGTCTCAGGCACTCTTAGTAGTAAAATTGCCCTCCTTATCCTTCAGCCAAACAAGCACATCTTCACCCTCATTCCGTCTAGCAAAAAACTCATACAGTTCATTGGCTTTCTGATGGCCCACTAATCTGTTCAGAAGAGAAATATCACACCCATTCTCAATACGGCACTCATTTATCTTAATCAAAGGTTGCTTAGTCACAGGAAATTGAGCATAGAGAGGGCCTTCGTTGTCCCAATTGTCATACCAGAAGGAGATATTACCATCCTTCACAATCCATTTGGAGCTATTCATCACCTCCGGAATACTACGGACAATAGATTTCCAAAAGCGGGTCCCTTTAGTAGGCTCAAGGAAGGATAAGTGATTTCCTTTAACATATTTACCTCCAAAAAATTCCGCCCAAAGAGAGTTGCCCTTAATAAGATTCCAGGCAAGTTTCATGTGTAAGGCTCTCTGAACATCCCCAAAGTCCCTAATACCCAAACCACCTTCGTCCGTAGGCGTACATATGTGCTTCCAAGAAATCCATTTCCTCCTACTCTTGTCTCCCGATTCACCCCAAAAGAAAGAGCTTATGAGTTTATTCAGGCTACGTATCACCACTTTAGAGACATCTAAAACAACCAGCAGGTGGGTGGCCATGCCAGATAAAACATGACGCAACAGAATAGTTCTACCACCAGCAGAGAGAATCTTCATCTTCCATCCTGCAATCTTCTTGTTCACTTTGCCCAGTAAATCGCCAAAATCGCAAGCCTTTAGCCTACCATCCACAATAGGCACCCCCAGGTACTTAAAAGGAAAAGAACCCTCGGTAAACCCAGTAGAGCAGAGAAGAGCATGTTTCCTAGAGACTAAAATTTTCTTAGAGAAAAAAATAGCACTCTTCTCTTTACTGAGCACTTGACCAGTCCACTCCTCATATTTGTTCAAAACTTCCATCAAAGCTCTCATACTTCTTTTTCCACCATTTGCAAAAATAACTATATCATCTGCATACATAAGGTGAGAGATAATCGGGATCCCTCTAGCTTGAACAAATTGACCAATTTTACCTGTCTCAAAGGAATTCTTAAGGAGACGAGAGAACACCTCTTGCATTATAATGAAAAGGTAAGGCGATAAGGGGTCACCTTGCCTTAGGCCTCGCTTTCCCTTAAAGAAACCCATGGGGGTCCCATTCATCATGACTGAGTACTACGGCGAGGATATACAAGAGTTAATTAGGTCACAAGCATTAGGAGAGAACCCAAAACTAAACAGAACATGTAATAAAAAATTCCAATCTACTCGATCATAAGCCTTAGACATGTCAAGCTTAACCAGAACATTGCCCCCAATGGATTTCCTATGAATAGAGTGAACCATTTCCTGAGTTAAACTGATATTCTCAAAGATACTGCGGCCTGGAATAAAAGCCCCTTGCTCCTTCGATATCATTCTAGGGAGCAAACTAGTCATACGAGCCACAATGATTTTTGAACAAATCTTGTAGACCACGGAGCAAAGGCTAATGGGCCGAAATTTATCAAAACCAGAGGGCTTATCCACCTTCGGAATTAGCACTATATAAGATGCAGTGAAATTTTTTGGGAGCATATGGCTATGGAAAAATTCAACAATGGCTGAAAGGAGATCATCTTTAACCAAGTCCCAACAAACTCTGAAAAAACCTGATCGAAAACCATCTGGCCCTGGGCTACTATCAATGGGAATAGAGAATAGAGCATCCTTTACTTTCTCTATGGAATGATCTCTACCAATAGTCAAGTTATCCTCATTAGTAATAATGGGAGAGATCAAGTCACTCAAATTCAGAAGATCACGAGAACTACTCTGACCCAGAAATTCCTGAAAATAATCAACAGCAGTTGTATGAATGTCAAGAGGGGACTGTAAGACCCTACCATCTGACATACTCATCTCCTGAACTCTTTTATGCAATTTGGCCTTTAAGTAAGCGTGAAAGAATTTAGAGTTCTGGTCCCCATCTTTCAGCCAGTTTTTCTTTGCCATATGAGCAAGCCTAGTGTCCTCTCTACCCAACCATGTTGAAAGTTCCAACTTGGATGCTAAAAGGTCAGAGTCGTCCTCGGCATTAAAGGAGACTTGAAGACGGCTTTCCAAATAATCAATACGAGCCTCTAGACCCTTGATTATGATGTTAGTCCTACCAAAGACACTCTTATTCCACTCTTTTAAAGCCACCTTAACCCTTTGTAATTTAGAGGTAAGGTTGATTAATCCATGCCCTAGGCCCTCACGTTTCCACACTCCATCCACAAAACTATAGAAATCCAAATGATCAGTCCACATATATTGAAAGCGGAAAGGACTAGGACCATACCTGAATAAGTTCTCCCTCATCTGAATAACCAACGGGGAGTGATCCAAAACCTGGTAAGACACATTAGAAAAAGAATTAAGAAAATTATTATCAATAAAACATCTGTCTAACCTGGCCCAGCTGCGCGCTTGACCCCCTTGACCATTGCACCAGGTCATATTCGGGCCTTTGGAACACATCTCTAAAAGACCACATGTTTGAATGCACTGGTTCAATTCTTCCATGGCTACAAAAGGACGAGGACGCCCACCTCTTCTTTCTGAATCGTCCTTAATGATATTAAAGTCCCCACAAAGAACCCAAGGAATTCTGGCAGTCCCCATATTCTCCAAATCCGCCCAAAGCTCTCTTCTATCATTTCGGTTGCACTTTGCATATATAATAGATAGTAGAAACGTATGACCATTCTCCTCTACTTTCACAGTAATAAACTGATTAGACCCCGCCACCCACTGTATCGAAACCAGTGAATTCCACATCAACCAAATTTTACCACTATGCACCTCATTTGTGACAAAACAATTGCAACTAAATCTTCCTAAGAATGACGAGATTCTATCATCTAACAAAAAGGGCTCAGCTAAAGCTATGATATTAGGGCTAAATTGCTTAATAATTTTCCTCAACCTCCTATAAGAAGTGCCTACTCCTCTAATATTCTAAAAAATAATAGGACTGATCATAATTTAAATTTGGAAGGACGAATTACCACTCTGGTAGAGCCCATTTTCTGGCCTGTTTTTCTAGGGTTGTTGGAGCCCTCAGAGTCTGTGCAGTATTCCTTGCGCATATCATCCTTGATTTTGTCTCTCTCACTCTCATGATCAGAATGGGAAAATAGTATCTCACCCGTTCTTTCCTCTTCATATGCAACCATAAACGTCTCATTAACACTGACTGCTAAGGATCTTGCCTTTTTCTTCTTCGATTTCCTCTTTAGGCATATCAGAGGATTCTCTCATTCTTCGCCCGACTCAGTTACTTTGCTCACAATTGGATTAATGGCTTATGTGCTAACCTCTTGTGGGTCTGGTAGAGGATAGGTAGATTTAACGATTTGCAGGCTCTCTTGCTCAATTAAAACTTTACCTATGTCCTCAACAACTTGCTCCTCTATTGATTATGTGGAGGGGGCAGGAAACTTCTCTGGTAGATCATCATTCAACTGGACCACAATACTGGTGTTGTCCTGACCTTGATCTGTAGCTACAGTGTGCCTTGTTGTTCCACTAAACTCCTGGTTATTAACTCTATTCGCCCCTTTAAGCTCGCTACGTTCTTCTTCTACTTCATGCAGGTCGTGTGTGGCATGCTGCACTTTTTCTTGTTCGCCTCCCTTCTCCTGAAAAACTAGTTGGCCCCCTGTTCCCTTGTCTGTATTATTCTCATTTTTCGAAGACCCTCCTGCTTCATTCTCATCCATCTGATTTTTCTCAGCTTCTAATTTTGTCTTGGATTCTGCTGAAGATCCTTTCTTGACCTAGACTTGGTTCCCAGTCCCTTTCCTGGTATGGTCTTTACCAATGCGGCATGTTTTAGAATTATGGCCCTGTTGGTGGCAATTGCAGCAGTAAGCAGGTAATGTTTCATAGACCACTTCTTGTCTCCTGCTGTGAGGCAGTCCTGGACATCCAAGCCAGAAGTGAGTAATCGGATCTCGGGAGGCATCGACTTCTAAACAAATCCTTGCTCCATCAGTTCTTGTAGCGCATGTGGTCGGATTGTCTCTCCGAATGAACTTTCCAATCGGCACCGTTATTATTTTCAATACCGAAGCATGGTAAAAATGAGGGGGGAGTCCAGGCAAGAAAACCCACACAGGCACGCATGGTGACTCATATTCCTCTGTGTAATCTGGAGACCATGCAAAAGGCCTATAGCAGACGCCATTGATCTCACAGGACTCTCTAGACAGAGCTTTGTTAAAATCCTCTTCTTTCGACATCCTGATGAATACATTTCTTGAATTTTGCATCGCCGAGACTACAAGACAGCAGGATAAACCCCATTGACTACGGATGAAAGACCTTATAGAGTCAAGTGAGGGTCTCTGACGGAGGAACTTCAGAACAATGGAAAATCGAAATGGCCTTGCAGTGGCCTCTGTTTCCTCTGCAGAGAAAATAAAGCATATTTCCCCTTCTATTATCTTCGGAGGCCTAAGCACAACCTCGACTTCAGGCAATGGTTGAGGTGCTGTGGAGACATCAACAAAGGTGCGGCGACCTGCCACCGGTGGCTCTACGTCCGCCATGTAGCCCCTCCCACGAGCGGCTCCCAGCACGAGCAGTGGTCAGCTTGCTGAACAGTCACTGGCCATAGCCCGGAGTGAGGCTTAGGGCCGATCAGCGTGCCGGAGGACCCTTGGCGGGGTCGCCTGAGCCTGGCGAGTCACTCTGAGTCGGCGGTGCGCAACCACGCGCCGGACAGAGATCGGTGAGGGAGATTTGTGATCAGACTGGGGGGGGGCTGATCAACGCGCCGGAAGACCCACGGCGGGGTCGCCTGAGCCGGGTGAGTCTTTCTGTGTCGGCGGTGAGCCGCCACTCGCCGGACAGGGGCGGCGATCGGGTTTCTCTCTCCTCAACGGTTCCTCTTTCCTCAACGGAGACTTTGATGTACAAAGCGTTTCTCTAAGCTTGATTGCAGGAAAATTCTGGGTTGTCAAAATTCATCTTATCTTAATTATATGTAGGAAACGGCTATAAGAATAGGTTTTTGCTAGGGATTCAGCATTGTAGCACGCACAAAGCTGGTTCCTTTCCTTACTAAGGACCTGAGTGATGGCTTCGCTTGCAAACATGAGTATGGAATACAACCTCATATGTGATCTAGAATCTGATCAGTATTCATATGGGATTTCCAGCTTGTTGAATGCTTCAATTTCCCACCAAGTACGTACATATAGATCTTTTAATGACTTAGAAGTACTGTAGATTGTGTTAACGGTTCCTAAGGTAGTCTAAATGTCGAAAAGAGATAACAAAGAGTTTGAGTAATGATAATTAAATAATTTTTGTATAATTATATAAAATGAAAGGCAGCTTATAAATAAAACTTGAAACTCAAATATGATTAAACTTATATATTAACTAATATATTATTTAAGAGGAAAAGGATCATGTTAATCTGTTTTTATAAAAAAAAGTAGAACTAATTAGCTCGGTCTGGATACCAAAACCATCTCAACCCATCTTATCATTATAATTTTCACAAATTTCCACATAAAATACAATAAACAATTCAATTTTTTCAAATCTCAAAACAATAATAATATTAAAAAATATATTATAACAATATTTTATTCAACTTTCAACTTTTATCTAAAATCATCTCATCTCACTGTCCAAATCCCACCTAAATCTTAAAATTCATCCGTTTCGCTTAAAAAAGTTTTCGTACTACACAACCATTTGACCAATAGTAATGAAAAGTATAATAAGTATAATAGTAGCATTAAGATAGTTCACTTGGATATGGACCCTGCAAGTACGTAATGCGGCCCGGGTACTCACCTAGGTTAACCCGGAGAATAAACCGGGCTGGTACCCGAAAGAATCTGATTTTTTGAAACTCAGAATCGGGTTGTACTCAAGAATCCAAATACAACCAAGGTACTCAGATTGGGCATAACTTAATTTTTTTTTAAAAGTGAACCCGGGTTGCAGTTACCGGCTTTTAAATCTAGTACCCATCTCATGTATCCATATCCACCCTGGGTTTCAAACCGAACCGAAAAAAATTCAACCTAAACAAATTGAAATTATTCTACTTTCAATTACTTTAATAAATTGAAATACATGTAATACCAGTTAATTTAGAAAAAAAAAATCATTAATTGTTTAAGCCTAAACGTACAATGAATTAATCATTAAATTATCATTGATCAGGTATTTATTTATTCTTCATCTGCTTGTCCATTTAGATTTTTTTAATTTTTTAATTTAATTTTTTATAAATATTTATTTAATTTCACACCAAAGATAAATAAAGAAGGATTTTATGGTTTTTTTTAGACTTTTTCAGTTTCTTTTATTCTTTTTTTTTTTTGGTTTTGTATATATTGACACCTAATGTATGTATTGACACAATTGTGATGAGCTGTGACATGCCTGCACGAGTATGATTTAACCATTTGTTGATACAGCGCAATTAGGGTTTTAAATGAAAAATTAACAATGAAAAAATAGTTCTGACACATCATGGGCTATTTTGCACGTGGATGTATACGAACATGATAAACAAATGTATAAGAACGTGGAGTACGCCGTTTTTCACTCTTAAATCTCAATTCATGTCTATTATAATATATATATATATATATATATATATATATTTATATCCCAACTACATTTAAATTTTGATTGGTTAATTTCTCAACAAACCCATGACATTATATAAGAACGAAAAAATACTAGTGGAATTCCTCAAAGTTACCGTCCAAAGTTACCGTTCAATTATTTTATTTTATTTTATTTTTTACTTAATAATTAATGAAGTAACTATTAGTGAAATTATATATTTTTTTTATTTTAATAATTAAGGATATTAAAAAATTGTTGAAAAAAAATCAAAGGAAAAAAAAATACTAGCGGTACGCCCAACGGTAATCTCTAGGCTGCTAGCCCACTAGTGCTGTCCATAGTACGTGGAGCACCATGCGGGTATCATCCCTACTTTTTAATCCATAAAATATCAGAAGAAAAAACAATTGAATCACAAAACGACTGCCAGCGCCGTTTTTCACTCTTAAATCTCAATTTTCTATTATGATATATATATCCCAATTACTACATTTAAATCATGATTGGTTATTTTCTTCAACAAACCTTGTCCTTCTATATACAAATTCTGTTTTTGTAATCCCTATATATACGTATGACGCTCATCAACTTAGAACTCCCTTCCTTTGCTCTTCGTCGTCCATTCAATGGATCTCTAAGAAATTTCTTCCTTCATTTTTTGGCTTGTTTTTTTATAATTTATTCTGTATTAGTTGAGTTTTGGTGATAATTTGTACGTTTAAATTGCTGGGTTCCATATATATAAATATTGACATATGGGAGCCGGTTGTAGCATTAAGGCCGGCAGGTATGGAGGGTCCAATATGGAAGATCATCATCACGTGGCTGACAAGGGAGACAAGGTTCATGTTGAAGATCAGGATCATCATGCACAACATGGAGATATTGGGGCGCGCATAAGGTTGGAAGGACCTTCTAGGTTTACATCAATGTACAGCCAACAAGGAAGAAAAGGAATCAATCAAGACTCCATGACGGTTTGGGAGGTAGCTAGCTAGCATACTTATATATATATATATATATATATATATATATTCATCAATATTATTTTATATATGTTTTAATTTATAGAACATGTTTACGTGAATTCGCTTTTCAAATGTAGATCATGAACCATTGTTTAGGATTTTAATTCAATCATGTCATGGTGATGGATCTATGATCTAATCCCCAAATATTTTTCCTAAAAAAAATTGAAGTACTTATAATATTGATGCAGTATATGTATCAGCTTGCATGCCTTGCAATATAATTATTATTGTTGCATCTATAATCAAGCATTCACTACAAAAAAAATTACTTATTTGTAGTCAGTTATTTCATACGAAAATGATTATTTTCTGTCAAAATGAGTCTGTTTTTATGACAAATAGTCATTCTTGTCGCAAATAATCCGTCACAAATGCTATTTTTCTTGCAGTGATTGATCATTGATGCATGCAATGCCACCTTGATCATCACCACCAATTTCTATTATTCCTCCTCTAATTTATGATTAGTAGTGTTAATTATAACTAAAACTCAAATATTATTATATGAATTTCAAAACCTTAAACTTCAGGATTTCATTGGTGAGAAAGAAACGTTGTTCTGTGGTGTGTTTGACGGTCACGGTCCCCACGGCCATAAAATCTCACGCCATGTACGTGACAGTTTACCCTTGAAGCTATCTGCATCACTTAAATACTTACAGCTTAATCACTCAAAATTTGGAGATGTTGTTGATGCCGATGACGTTGCTAATGACGACCAAGATGATGATGACGACAATGATAACAACATTAATATTAGGGACACCATGAAAGATATTCATTACAATCATCATAATAGTCACCATCTATCTCTCGCCTCAATAGAGGCCAGCTTTGTTAAATCTTTCAAGGAAACCGATCAAGAACTTAGTCAAGATTCCTCTACAGATACCTTTTGCAGTGGTAGCACAGCCGTTATTGTAGTTAAACAGGTATTTTTTTTAGACACAAATTAAAGCATTTTGTTTACATCTTCTCGATCTGGTGATCAATAGTTCTTTGATCTGTATACATATAATTCATTTTCCATGTTTTAGGGTCATCATTTGATAATCGCCAACTTAGGAGACTCTCGTGCCGTTCTTTACACTAGAGGAGACAATGATCAACTTCTTCCCATTCAGCTCACAGTCGACATGAAACCAGATATTTCAAGTAGGTCTTTTTTTTTTTTTCGCTTTTAGTTTCTCCCCCCTAGCCTCCCCTTTCTCTCCTTAAACCATGATATATCAACAAACTCGACAATTTGATCTCTCTTTTAATTATGATGTCAACTACTTATTAGGTGAAGCTGAAAGAATCAAGAATTGCCAAGGTAGAGTTTTCGCAGTAGATGGTGAACCTGATGTTTATAGAATGTGGATGCCTGATGAAGATTGCCCTGGTCTTGCGATGTCAAGGGCCTTTGGAGATTTCTGCCTGAAAAACTGTGGTCTTATATCGATTCCTGAAGTTTCTTATAGGAAGCTCACAAACAATGATGAGCTTGTGGTTCTAGCAACCGATGGGGTAAGAATTTATATGGCACAATCCAAATGCGTACGTACCTCTCTATCAAATATGCCATTGGTTTAATTTCTTTTTGCAGATATGGGATGTGTTAACAAACAATGAAGTTATAAGAATACTTACTTCTGCAAAGAGGCGATCCACAGCTGCCAATTTGTTAGTACATCATGCTGTTAGAGCTTGGAAGAGTAAATATCCGGGTTCCAAGGTTGATGACTGTACAGTCATATGCTTGTTCCTCAAAAACCAGCCTACTACGTGCTCAACTGAAATGAGTCCCAGTGATGTAAACTGCTCACAGCTTCATACTTGTGAAAATGATAATGAATCTGCAATTAGTAAGCTTACTGTAATACGCTCAAAGAAAGAAGTGAGTGTCGTTGAAGGAGAAAATAGAACAAAAAAGTCACCATCGAAGATTCCTAGGTTTGCCTGCTTTATGAGATGTCAAAAAGTATCAATATCATTTTGAAAACTAGAGGTTGATCAAGGCAACACAATGGTTTTCTTCTCATATCTATCGTGAAACTTCTTTAATTATGGGGTTTTATAGATATTTTTGAGTATTGAGAAGTCTTCTTTCTCTTTTGAATTTCATCAATGAAATATTCATATCACTAAACATATAATATATCCTTCCTTGCTTGAGGGAAACAACTGAATTTTATACTAGCAATATCTTATAAAGGAAGACTCCTTAGATCAAGCAGAAGATCATGCAAGCTGATTGTTAGGCACAAATCTTGATTGTAACACCTACAAAATCACAAGTCATTGACTATCTGTAACAACTAGAAGATTACAACCTTAATTCTAGCATTCTTTCCTAGAATAGATTCTGTAAATTTGCATTTATTCCCATACAAAACCTACTGCAAATTACTCCAAGCTCTAACCCACCTCAATCGCACAATGGTGAGGCCTCCTCCTCACATACACACACGATTCCACTCACACACGACACTAATTTGCATGCTGATTCCATTTCTGTAAACATAGACGCCCATGCGCAGCAACCTACCGAATTCACTCAATGATCACTCAGTCAATGAACAATATTCACAAGCCCAAACAACTCAATTCTATAACCAAACATCCAATTCCACCTACCATTGAACCTAGTTGTGTGGGCCAAGCACTCTGTGAACCTCATTAGAGAAAGACCATGTCAGATGAACTTACTGTGATCATGTGCCACGGTACATGTGAACTGGTTTCCCCACCTAAAGACTGGAAATCAGTGGGTTGCAAATGGGTATTTCGTGTTAGAAGAAAAGCTGATGGGTCCGTTGATCGCTTCAAAGCCAGGCATGTTGCCAAATGTTACAATCAACATCCAGGATTGGACTATAAGGAAACATTTAGCCCTGTTGTGAAGCCTGCTACTATTAGAACTGTTTTGACAATTGTTGTGATGCATGGGTGGCCTTTGAGACAGCTTGATGTCAACAATGCATTTTTGCATGGTATGTTGACTGAGACTATTTATATGGTTCAACCCCTGAGATTCAAAGATGTCTCCAAACCTAACCATGTTTGCAGGTTACGCAAGGCCATTTATGGCCTCAAACAGACTCCTAGAGCCTGATATTTGGCTCTCAAAATGGCAATCATGGGGTCTTGGTTTTCAAAATTCAAAAGCCGACTCCTTTTTGTTTATTTATCATCAAAATTATGTTATATGCATGTTATTTCTTGGTATATGTGGATGATCTAGTTATCACTAGAAATGATATAATTTTGTGTCTGATATCATTGAAAAACTTGGAGTTCGGTTTTCTATAAAGCACATGGGGCAGCTTAATTATTTCTTGGGTATGGAGGTTATTTCAACTACCTCTGGTCTCTTTTTTTTATCCCAACACAAATATATTCAAGACCTCCTATCTAAAACCAACATGACTAGTGCTAAAGATGTTTCTACTCCGTTGTCCACAAGCACAGCTCTCAAGTTTGTTGATGGCACATCATCTGTTGACATTACCGAGTTTCAGAGGGTCATTGGTGGAATTCAATATTTGTCTCTCACCCGTTCGGATATTTCTTTTTCAATGAATAAACTCTCATAGTTTATACACAAACCCATAGTTACTCATTGGGCAGCTACAAAGCAACTCCTTCGATACTTAAAGCAAACTATTTTCCATGGAATCCACATCAGAAAGAGCTCCACTTTAATCTCACGACATACTCAAATGCTGATTGGGCATGTAATTTTGATGATCGTTCATCCACCTCAGCACACATTAGCTTTCTTGGATCAAATCCCATCTCTTGGAGTTCCAAAAAACAAAGGGTTGTAGCACGATTATCCACTGAAGCATAATATAGAGCCCTTGCAAATGCAGCTTCTGAAACTGTGAAACATTGTGGCAACTATCACTATTCAAAGAACTTGGGGTCCCACTATTAGCTTCACCAAAACTGTTGTGTGATAATCTAGGAGCAACACACCTCAGTTTCAATCCAGTGCAGCATTCTCGGATGAAACATATTCAGATCGATTTATATTTTGTTCGTGATACGGTCCAACGTGGCATTCTTAATATTCATCATGTAAACACTCAAGACCAGCTTGCGGACCTATTGACAAAACCATTGTCACGCCAACGTATGGAAATTCTCAGAAACAAGATTGGCTTAGTCGATGGCAGCTCCATCTTGGGAGGGCGTATAAAGAAAGACTCCTTAAATCAAGCAGAAGATCTTGCAAGCTGATTGTTAGGCACAAATCTTGGTTGTAATAGCTACAAAATCACAAGTCATTGACTCTGTAACAACTAGAAGATTATAGCCTTAATTTTAGCATTCTTTCCTAGAATAGATTCTGTAAATTTGTATTTATTTCCATACAAAGCATTATACATGTCTGTGAAAATATTATGATATTGAAGCAATAAGATTTCTGAGTCAATATTCAAATCTCATCATATCTTCACCACTAAACTGAATAATCTTTTAAAACATGGTATATCAAAAGATATGATTCAAGATGACAAAATCATGGATGGAGAACATGGATGGAGAACAATATTTTAAAGTAAGTTTACCTCAAGAAATTAATAGTGAACGTAATCAAAAGATTCGGAATAGTGGAGTGGTGGTCAAAATACATTGCAAGTATATTACGTATTAATTTAAAAAGTAATGATTTATACAAGTCTCAAATATTCAAGTCTCGCACAGTCCCTTTGTAAAACAGTGGACCCTACCATAGTAAAGTATATATTAAAAAAAAAAACTACTTTTCTTAGTGAAACCCAATTTTTTACAAAGGGCCTGTGCAAGGCTTGCACAACTTAAATTTGTATCTACATTATTTCTACACTTATTGTAAGTGGTATGAAGATGATTTATTTGTATTTGATTGTTAAGCGATTCAAGTCTACTATTTGGTTAACCCAGCTAATGAAAGAGCCTAATAAAGATATTGGGCAAGTAACTTGGCGAGTGGTATAAAAATTTTTCCTTTAGAATATTTATGATCGATGCTTCAATATGTCGGTGAGGAATTTAGTAACATGGAAGATGATTGTTCATAGGGGTGTAACCGGTCCAGTTTTGGATAAAATTTATGACCGAACCGGTATGTACCAGTTTTATATTTTTCAAAACTGATTACGCACCAGTTACCCTCCTAAACCGGTACTTCCGGTTTTACCGGTTTTTGGTCCGGTCCGGTTTTCCGGTTTTTTTTAAATGTAAGTTTCACAATTTGTCATTTAAAATTTATTTTTTAAAAAAAAAATTGATTTTAAAAAAAAAAACTGTTTTATACTTTTATTAATATATTAGACTATATAATAGTATTAATATTAGACTATTGGTATAGTTATAAGTTATATATTAGTATTAGTTATAAACTTTTAGTGAATTAGTATTAACATTTTATGTAATAATTTATAAATTATATTAAGAAATTATTTCATATATGAATATATATAATTATATATATTATATAAAAAAATTTTATAATTATACATTATATATAAAACTTATACATATTAATATTTTATATATATAAAATATTTTATATAAAACTTATATATAAAAATATTATTTTTTATTTTTTTTAATCAACCAGTCCGATCCGGTTCGGTCCAAAAAATCCTAGAACCGGAACTGGCCGGTTTTTACATTTTAAAAACCGGTTCTGGACCGAAACCGGTCCGGTCGAGTTTACACCCCTAATTGTTCGACTACAAATGCCTACCAAGAAAATGTCCATAGTTAGAATTATTATGTCGATTTTGGTGCCTAGCTACGAGCTAATCCTATTATGCATAGAGATGTTCTACTTGGACATCTCGATACATCAATTTTCAATGATGTGGTGTAAATGAAAGTGTTGATGATTTCGAAGAGGAGAAGGACGACACGACCAAGAAGAAGAATAAAACAATGGCTTTAGTGAGGAAGATTCCGAAAACACCATAGGCAACTCATCCGATTAATATTGCATGGGAATAAACTTATAATTTGAACAAGAAATTCATTACACTCAAATGAACAAAATTAGTGATTGAATATGTGACACAATACATTCGAATGTAATCATATCCATTCAAACGTACTAATTGAACTTGCAATGGAATAATTTGTTGGCAACGTTCAAATGTAAATATATAGCAGCAACGTTCTAATGTCAACTACATGCATGCGTCCAAACATACAATATTGCATTCGAACGTTGGTGTTATATATACTGTTCAAACAACTAAATCGTCTAAACAACAACAACAATATTCTAACGTCCGCCATATACATCCAAACTTTATAAACATTTAGACATTAATGTGATTTTGTTAGAACTTAATTAAACACATCAAACGTCACTATTCATGTGTGTTCAAATGTATATCCTACACGTAATTGAACTTTTAGCTTTGAGCATTTGAAGTTTTCATGACCATCGTTATTGTTTGTGATTGTTCATCATGATTTATCTAAAAATATGCAATATGTTGTTGTACTTCATTCCTTTCAGTACTTCTAGTCATTTCTCTGACGTTATAGTCATTTCTCTCACTTCGAATCATTTCTCTATATATAGGAGTTTATTTCTCTAACTACGATTCATTTTTTTCTTCTATCTCTAATTACCTGTTAATATATATGTGTGCGTGTGTGTGTGGTTGCTATTTTATCTTTTATTTCCTTCCATTATATATTTTTAAGCTTCATCTCTCCTAGGATGTAAAAGTGATTGTTTTATAAGATAATGGAACACACTCATCTTCTCTTGCTTCAATGGCCTCGAGTCCGTGCCCATCCTGTCAGGAGACACATATATTTACAAGTGATGTTTCTCACTGTCTAGCCATCTATATGCAACAAATTAAGTTTGGAAAGTTTAGGGTGCAGGACATCAGAGACAGAGAGAGAGAGAGAGAGAGACAGGGATCGGAGAGATCTACCTCCTTTTGAACTCCATATTGCGAACCCGTATCTATGTGCCTGTAACCAACTTACAGCAAGTCTACAATTAAGGAGTGGTTCTAAGAAGCAGCATTATTGGATGGTGAAACATCATTCGGTTGTAGCATAATAAATCATCCGTAGATCCCATACCTCAATAATTTATTGAAGCAAGGAAAATGAAACTGCTACTTAGCCCCCTCAATGTTACCACTCAAAATTATCACTCGAGTATTATAATTTTTTAATTTTTTTTTTTTTTTACTTAGTGGTTAAGGAAGTGACTATTAATGAAATTGTATATTTTTTAAATTTTTTCTTAATGGTTAAAGATGTTAAAAAATTACTTCAAAAATGATGAAAAAAAAACTACAAATTTGTACTAGCGGTATACGCTGGGTGACCCGCTAGCACCATCCTTGCAGCAAACACCAAGTATATGTGTGTGCGTGTGCATAGGGCTCCATGGCTTATTGAATGTAAGACGTTTACATCTGCGTTAGCTCTTTTTGACATGTTTACCTATCATTTTTTCTCTTTTCTAGTCTACCCTTATAAGTGAAGAAATTCATGGGCCTAACTCATCTCATAAAACCGGTTTTACAAGAGAGGATTGCTCATTGCTTATAAACATGCCAAGACCTTGTCCACAGCCAATGTGGGATCATTCCTCAACATGGTATCATTTAGGCCCATGAATTTCTTCATGGTATCAGAGCCTGCCACAGGACGAATGGAGGCCCACACTACTTACCCCGTGACAAGGACCAGAAAAAATACTGGCCTGCACGTGAGGGAGGGTGTTGAGGAATGATCCCACATTGGCTGTGGACAAGGTCTTGGGCATGTTTATAAGCAATGAGCAATCCTCTCTTGTAAAACCGGTTTTATGAGATGAGTTAGGCCCATGAATTTCTTCAATAAGAGCACTCTCAATGGATTCTTTATCCTATATTTTAAAATACATCACCAAAACTCACTTTTCTTATTTTACATAATGACTTTTACAATATGTCATCCATCAGCTTATCTATTTTTTCTCTATATCATTTAAATATTTTTTTTATTCTTTTTAAATATTTCATTTCTACCAATAAATTTAAAATATCCATATATTTTTTATATTTGTAATTTGTTTTTATATACAATGTAAAATAATTCAGCTCTATACTAAAACAAAAATATAGCCAAATAAAAATTAAAATAAAATCAAAATATGAAAAAATTGGTTTAAAAATATTTTCAAGATATTTTTTAGAAGAAAATGAAATATGTGTTTTAAATGGTGAACAATAAATGAATTTACTTACATGATAAAAATCAAAGTAAAAGAAAATGAGGGAGTAAATAAAATATCAATAATAAAAAAAATTACAAGATGAAGAGTACGTATCCGCTACATGTAGTGGGTTATTATAGCTAATTATATTTTACAATTCATTTTACGTAATCGGATAGAACTCACTTTTAGAGTAATTTTTCAAATAATTTATATTTTTTATATAATACAAAAGTGATTGAGAGTGCAAATTTTCAAACAAGTATATTTTCATGCATGAATCCCTTGCCGGCCAGTGAAGGACTTGCGCTCGAAGCCACAAGCACATGTAAAAAATTGTGCTATGAAATAATATTACTCATCACTATTTTTACCATTATTTTCTAATTGTTATAAGGTATTAAATTATTAGACATTATTTATTATATTTTATTTATACGTTTAATATCACAATATTGAGAATATCATATTAAAAATGATTAAAAATAGATTTATACTTAAAACGTACAGATACTTTCCAATAAATATATGCGATGTAATGACAAAAATGATCCGATCGTAGAAATATAAAACGACTGCTACGTAAGTACCCAGGCTGCACTGAGATCAAGTCATCCATTTTCGGCCGGCGTGTCCCTACCTAGCTGTCTGGATTCTGAATTTTATTTGAAAAATTTTACTCTGTCATCCTCTCATTACACACTACATATTATTTATTTTTCTTTTTTCTTTATCAAATATATGATAATAGATGAAAGTAAAAAAATTTAATTAATTTAAGAAGAATCAAACCAAAAAAAATTTAAAAGAAATAAAAAATAATGTGATATGATGTAAGAATAATAAATAATAAAACTCTTTTATTTATTTATTTATTTTTAAAGCTCTTATGTATTGAGTTTGGTGGCACCACCAAGGAGTCAAGATTCAAGAACACAATCATCCCAAATCCACAGGGTTTTTGGGGGAGATGGAGCGAATACGATTGGCCCAAAAGATGGTTCGAAAATCCCGGGGGACCCATTTCGATAGTATCGAACCCAAAACATAAAAGATTTAAAACTGCTTGGAAGCGTACTTTGGTGCAGTTTAGACCGTGTGTTGAGATAAAATGAGAGTTAAAAATTAAATAAAATATTATTTTTTAAGATTATTATTATTTTAAGATTTAAAAAAATTAAATTATTTATTATATTTTGTATGGAAATTTGAAAAAATTGTAATGATGAGATGAGATGAAACGAAACATTTTCATTATCTAAATTTCGAGGCTAATCTAATAACATGTTGATTTCTTTAAATTTTCCGAGTGCTAGCTAGTGAGCATATAAAAGATCAATGTGTTGAGAATTTCTTTTTAAGACAATATAAGTTTAAGGGAGGAGGAGCACTTAAACTTATAGTCTTAAAAGATTAAATGATTTGAGATTAAAGTTAAAAAGTTGAATAAAATATTATTAGAATATATTTTGTAATATTATTTTTATTTTGAAATTTGAAAAAGTTTAATTATTTATTTTATTTTGTATAAGAATTTGAAAAAATTGTAATGATAAGATGAGATTAAATTAAAGGTTTTAAAGTTTTAGGTTTTGTTTCTTAAGGTAAACGAGGAAAATCACCACAATACAGCTAAAAAGATTAAAAGAAAAATATGAAAGGGAAAATGGAAACGAATGAGAGGTTCTTACCCAATATTTTCTTCACCAATGACTGCTATTTTGACCAAGATAGTCTTCTTTCGAATTGGAGTGGACCTAACATAAATCATTGGCGATGCTGATTTTACAAATCTTTCCTATTTCTTAGAAAAAGAGAAAGTAAAAAAAATAATAATAATAATAATTCTAGATACAATTATGGATTGTGTAAGCGCGCATTCTTTTTTAAAAAAAGTAAGGTCCATCGTTACAAAATTAATTTTTTTTATGTGAGTCTTATATTTACTCATTTTTTTCAAAATGAGTGTGCGAGACTTACGCACTTTATGACTGAAAATATTATTTATCTACTAAAAATCTTCATAGACAGTTCCTAAGGCTTGGTTTGGATAGCAAGAGTCTCTCATCTCATCTCATCTCAATATCTAAACAAAAACACTTTTCAATTTTAAATTTTTAACTTTTTTTATCTAATTATTACTAAATCATTACAATTATTCAAACTTCAGATAAAATACAAAATAATTCAACTTTTTCAAATTTCAAAACAAAAATTATATTAAAAAAATTATATTCTAACAATATTTTAATTTTATAACATTTTTATTCAATTTTCTTTCTCTATTTTCAAAACTCCATAAAATATTTTAATTCAGTCCATTTTACTATTATTTGTAGATTATTTTATCTTATATCACTAACCAACTACACATTCATGAACTTTACTACTTATCATGCCCACATACCACACATCACATTAAAAAATTATATTCATCATGTCTACATATCACACACTATACATCATTTTTTTTTCTATTAACAAATGTGTGATATATAGATATGGAAAAAAATAATTCAATAAGTTTAACTATTTAAGAAGAATAAAACCAAAAATAAAATAAAATATATATATAGTATATAATGTGTAGAAATGATAACTAACAAATCTCTTGTTATAGCAATTCCATTCCTTTAACATGGATAAAGATCCATTTATTGAATTTATTACTATTTTTTTAATACTTATTTTAAGAATTCTCTCTCTTATAATGATATTAATTTGTATTGGGTAACCCTTGAATAACGTCGGTCCCATTGGTGATTAATAGAACACCACACGTTAAAAGGTGCAGAGCACTTTTAGTACAATATCAACAGAGCTAGACTGCAACTTTGCCACCCTGATCTCCAACACAAAGGTAATAAAATTATTGGAGATTGGACAGTACTTTCTACCCATTTTTCTTCCTCGCAGAAGAAAACCAGCTAAAGGGCGGGTCCCTTGGAGGGCACCGGATACCATTCACCAATCTTCTTTCTCACGCATTAATCATGCCGTATGGTTTTTTTTTTTTTTTTTGTTTTATTTCCAGCAAATAAGGCATTTATAGATAAATTAACGATTATAAAATACAAGTTTAGGGTGAGAGTCCCTACAGTCTTCTCAAAACCAACATATTACAATACAAAAAGAAAAATAAAAGGCAAATTCTGGAGTCAAATAAATGCCTCCTACTCAATTCTCACAAGGGGAGACTGCTTGGTGACGATTTTTAAATAATCTGCTGAACAGGCTATAAAGTTGCAGCTAGAAGCCGCATTAAAGGATTGTGTGCTGCAACATGTTGGTCTGGACTGGTTGGAAGGAACTTCATTCACTTTCACTCGATCCTCGGTTAAGGAAAGCGGGAACAAGGAAAAGCAACAAGAAACTTAGACGAATCGTCAGCGAGAGGCCACCACTGTCTGTGGCGGTGCGTGCAATACACGCGCGACACCTGGATAGGAGTGGAAGGTCGAGTTCTGAAGACTCGACGCTGCTGATCCCAACGATGTCGAGCGTGGTGGCAGGAAAATTCCTCAAGCACGACGGCGAGTGAAAATCACGCACGGCATAAGCCACGCGTGAGGCTTATGCGCCGCTCGTATGGACAAATTTCTTCTGCCGTCTTGAAGATCGGCGCCTGGGGTGGCTGATGGCGGGGTGCGTGTCGGACTTTGCTCATTGAAAAGCAACAAATCGACTAATTATAGTGCTAACGAGTAAAAGCTAACTAGAAAAAAGGGAAAAAAATAAACCTAGTCAGAGACTGAGGCTGGCGAACCTCCAACCCCCCTCCCATCAACGAACGGATTGAAGTCCTGGAAGCGGCGATGGGTTTTGCGGGAAGGAGAGAAAACTTATCAGAAATTGATTGGACTACTACATTTTAATCATACCGTATGTTATTGTTTGGATAATGCGATCATGTGATATTTAAATAGTAATAAAATAATTTATAAATAATAGTGAGACGATTGTTGTTAAGATATTTTATGCGGTTTTAAAAAATAAGAGAAAAAAATTAAACAAAAATATTATAAAGTTAAACTAATTTTAAAATATTATTTTTTGATATTATTTTTTTATTGAAGAATTTAACAAAATTGAATTATTTTTGTATTTTGTTTGCGAGTTTGAGAAAGTTGTAATTATTAGATTAAGATTAGATGAAAATTTGAAATTTAAAAATGTTTGTATTTGTGATGTTTGAATGTTGAGATGAGATAAGATGAGAGATTCTTGCTATCCAAACCAGGCCTAGGTCTGCTGGATAGGCTAAGGCATCCACCCACATACAACGGGCATGCTAGTGACAGGCTAGGCCTTGGAATGCCAATGGACGAGTGTCGGGCTAGGCCTTGAGCTCGCCCGAATTTCATCCGTCCACCCAGCCCTATATATACATAAATATAATATACATATATATAATAAAATCATATATATTAAAAGAAAAACCCTAATAATAAGTACTACTTTTTTCTCTCTCCTCTCATTTTTCTTCTTCCCACCTACTGTCCTCCATTCCTCTTCTCTTCACTTCTACGAGTTCTCCCTTCTTCTTTTCTCTTCTCTTCCTTTCATGCCCCAGCAACTGTCACCATCCTCTCTTCTCCTCTTCTTCCACTCTTCTATTCTCTCCCTTCCTTTCACACCCCACCATCCTCTCTTCTCCTCCCTCTTCGCATCTTCTTCTCGTTCTTCTCTAACGTCTGATTTGGATAGAGAGATACTTTCATCTCATCTCATCTCACCTGAATATCCAAACACCACAAACACAAACACTTTTCAATTGTGAATTTTCAAATTTTTCATATGATCATCACCTAATTATTACAAGTTTTCCAAACTTCTAAACAAAACACAAAAATAATTCAAAATTTTCAAATTCTAAAATAAAAATCATATTAAAAAATCATATTCTAATAATATTTTAGTTTTATAATATTTTTATTCAACTTTTTCTCACTCCCTTCCCAAAACTCCATAAAACATTTGAACTGAAATCATTTCTAACCCATCTCATCTCAACTCAAATATCTAACTACTATTCACAAACAATATCAACTCATCTTATCTCAACTCGCTATCCAAACTAAGCATAAGTCTCTCCGTTGTCGTAGCTAAAACGGCCAAGCTTTAGTCTACAATGGTACAACCACAACTTGGACGTGAATCTCTACGGCCCAGCAGACCACGGTTGCTACTTTGGATATGTAAGTTAAAGACTCATGACTGCAATCGTGGGTCTGCGAGTTTTATAACCTACGGTCTCAACCATGGGCCATAAAGATCTGCCCACATATCTCTAAAGATTTGAGCACAGATCTTTATGACACATCACCGCCATCGTGGCCCGTAGGTCTGTGAATAGATGGTCTATGCACAAATCTAACAATGCAAAGACCCGAGCCAGACCGTGGAGGTAAACCTAGCTTGTTAAAAAAAACAGTGCAATGCACCATTTGTACTTGGGGTTCAGTTTCCCCCCTCTTCCTTTTCTTTCCCAACCTAGACCTCTCTCTCTCTCTCTCTCTCTCTCTCTCTCATACATCCCAACGCTTTCCCCTTTTCCTCTTCCCAGTTCTCATGTTCTCCGGTTTTCCTTCTCCCTGTGTGAATTTTTCTCTCAACAGTTGTTCTCTCCATAACTGCTCTCTCTCAACGCCCATTCCCATTGCTCACGGTCCCCGATTTTCCCTTTCCCCGTGTGCCTTTTCTCTCAACAATTGCTCTCTCCATAACTACTCTTTCCCTCTACATTCCTCACTACACCGATTCTCTCTTTCGTCTCTAGACCGGAAAGCCTTCATCTCTAACTCTAACTCAGATATGCCCTTCTCTATTTTCCCTCTCATCACTTAGTTGAGTCGTAACACATCCCTCGACTTCTCTTGCTCTTAGCCATCGTGCATTGTCACACTTGCCCAAGTTGATAAGCTCTCTATTCGTCCCTCCATCTCTTTTTCTCTTCTCCATTCAATTCTCTCTCTCTCCATCTATAACCTCTCGAGTCCCCTTCTACAAACACCTTCTCTCTCTCTCTCTCTCTCTCTCTCTCTCTCTCTCTCTCTCTCTCTCTCTCTCTAGGTTTTAGGCTACAATCAACAGAGGTCATCGGAGTCTACGGGCACCCCTCACTGCCACCAAGGTATGCTTTGGTCGATTACACCACTCATTTGAGTTTGATTTCCTCCATCATGCGATTATCTCCTCATTTTGAAAATTAATTTCTAATGTGCATGTCGAATTATGATCACATAGTAGTAATTTCACCCATTGGCAGTGCCCCTCATTCTCGAGTGCGACAGACTTCCTCAACGCAATTTGGGTAAGCTACAGTCTCGTAATCACATTGTTAAGTTGTGGCTTGTATGTTGGTGTCTGCTAGAAGGTTGTACTATCTCTATTTGTGTGTTTGAAATTGTGGAGATTGTGATTACATAGTGGGTTGGTGTGTGGAGGATCTCTTGAATGTAATGTTGGAGACCGAGGAAGGAATTGACTTGTAAGTATGGGTTGTTTGATTGTTTGATATATCAATTTGTGGCTGTTTGATTGTTCGATATGTCAATTTGTTGGTTATTTGACTGCTTGATATGTACGTTTGTGGAATGTCTAGTTGGTTGACATGTAGGGATTCTCAGGTTTGTAATTTTGTGGGTAGAGAAGACTTAATAGTGGCTATTGGTTATTGGGCATGTCGGGAGTAGATGTTATTGTTTATTTTTTTGATAAGTCGAGTGTAAGTTTTTTTTTAATATGTGGACTGTTTGTATAACTTGTCGAGAATGATTTTGTAAATAGTAGTGGGCTTGTGGTAAATGGTTAAGCAAATACAACTAGTATGCACTAATTTTCGAGAAGTAGTGAATTTCTTTGAATGTTGTGAGTGATGGATTTGTGCATGCTGAATCTGTAGTTCAGATTATGGGTTTTCGTTAATAAATTTAGTTTTGTGTTTATTTGAGATTCGTTAGTAAAATGAGTTTTGTGCTTGTATGGGTTAATTAACACTTTACTAAATGTTTTCTAGTTGAGATTGGGATAATGTTAAAGGTCGAACCCAAGGCTTAGATAATACATTGCAAGAGTCAGGTAAACAATGCTCCTATACTAGACTTTGCCTAAAAGTGGACTGGGGTTGATTTTATGAAAATACATGCATATTTTGTTATGGAACACTTAAAATAATCCCGATCGTTATATATGTATTACTCATGGTATCCGAATAAGAAAAGAAAAATATTTTTTGTCTTGACTGATGCAGACATGAACAATTTTTACATTTGGTTCTCAGTTGTATAAAAATAGCGAATATGAAATCTGGAATTTTTGTACATGATTATGTGAGTATGATTTGTATATGTTTAGTACGTTATGATGATACGATATATTGCATCTGAAAATCCTCTGACATTATATTATGTTTCTGCTTTCGTCCCAACCTTACCATGTGTGTAAAACTGTGGTTTCTGTTATTATGTTTGGTACCAACATCTCTGTTATTGAGTACACTCATTTTGGAAATAACGTGATTTTTCGTGTGATCTTTTTTGTGTGCACACTGGACTCCGTGAATGATAAGAGAAAGATTTCACTTCTATTTATGTTTGTTTTGGCCACCGGGGATAGCACAACTCTATTACAGGAATTAGACATGAAATATGTTCTGATATGATAATGCTTAGTTATGCTATGCTAAATAATTTTTGTATATAAATATTTCTAAACTGTCAATCTGACATTTTAAATATGTTTTGTTATGCATTTTGTAACTGGCTCATGTTTACAGTAGTATATGTTCACTGCTTACTGAATTGTTAATAACTCACCTAATTATCTTCAGTAATTTTCATATATTTATGACGGATCAATTGGGAATCAAGAATAGAAAGTTTCAGTGAGACTAGTTGAACACAACCACCTCTCTCGTTTTCTCTCACTTCTGAAAACAAATCGCCGCCTCCAGGAGTTTGATCCGTTCGCTGGGGGGAGGGGGGTGAAGCTTTGGCTTCACCCACCTCCCTCCCTAGCCAACCTTAGTCTCTGTTTAGGTTTTTCTTTCCCTAGTTTTTATGTTAGTTGTTCACCAGTTGCATCGAAACTAGTCGATCTGCTGCTTTCCTGTGAGCAAAGTCCGACACGCGTTCCGATTTTCAAGACGGCAGAAGTAAACCTCACATGCAGTCTATGCCGTGTGCGAGTTTCACACGTCACCACGCCTGAGGAAGCTTCATGCCGCCACATGTGGCACCGTCAGGATCAGTGGCGTCGGATCTTCCTGTTTCGACCTTTCAACCCTCTCCAAGTGTGGCACGTGCGCCGCCACAGCCAGTGCCCAGTGGTGGCCCCTCACCAGCGATTCGTCTCAATTTTTTGTTGCTACATTATGTTCCCGCTTTCCCTAACCGAAGATCGAGTGATAGTGGGTGTGACAATTCCTTCAGCCAGTCCAGACTAACACGTTGCAGCACACCCCTTTGTATTGTGACGTCTACCTGCAGTTTAATAGTTTGTTCATCAGACTATATAAAAACCATTACCAAGCGGTCTCCCCTCGTGGGAATTGGGTGTAAGTCAATTTTTTAGCTCCGATCACTCCCTTTGTATTTTTACTTTTGTGTTGTAATGTGTGTTGGCTTTGGGAAGAGTGTGAGGACTTCCACCCTACCGAACTTGTGTCTTGTATCTATTAGTTTATCTATAAATACTTACTTTCCGAGAAAAAAAAAAAAAAAAAGTTGAGCGTAGTGGAAAAAATGCTAAAGGATACACGTTATTTGGGAGATTTGTCTCTTTCTATTGATTAATATTTTGGGATGTTGATTCTTTTATTGAGACTTTGCATAGTGTTGATTAAATATAATGGAATGTTTCTTTGATGTTCGTGTAGTGTATTCAAATGAATATATATTTCATAGTCACTGGAGTTTGTATATGTATTTGTTTGGATGTGATTTAAAATGATAAGAAAAAAATAATCTCTAACCCTCCTCTAGGTATAGGACGTGAATGTCAGTGCAATTATTAGTTAATTCGGTTTTTTTATTTTGTTTGATTTGTAATTTTGTTACTTTGTTTTGAGTTTTTGTTAGATTTGTGAGATTTATCTAATTATATGCGATCTTGTTTGACTTTATTCTAAAAAAATGTAGTATTAGGCAAACGGTGGTGACACCAATCCGTTCCCTACAATTCGAAAAGAGCACCCACCTATAGGGGGCAAGGCCACGGCTCAAGCCAAACTGGCCCCCAGCCCATGCGAGTGGCAAGTGACAGGACTGTCCATCCAGGAGGTGCAGGTAGCACCGCTACGTTATAGATATTTGAAGAGTATAAATCATGAGTATAATGCGTTAAATACGTCAATTTGAAAAAGAATGAGATCTATTATTAAAAAATTAATTTTTTTTATATAAATCTCATATTTATTCACTTTTTTAAAATAACTATACTTATTATTTCTCATCATAAGAGTCTACTCTGTAAACACTTCTTGCCAGTGAGTCATATAATTCAGACATAAATTTCCAATCCAATTATAAGCCAGATTTAAGACCTGTTTGGAGTTGTTGTAAGTGTCTTATTCAGTACTTAAATACCCTTATAAGCTCTTTAATAGAAGAATTAAATTGTTTGAGTATTATATATTAAACAATGTAATTTTTTCAAATCTCAAAATAATAATAATAATATTAAAAAATAACATTTTAATAATATTTTATCAACTCAACTTAACTCTACTCAACATTCAAACACAACCTTAAACTTTTAAAGATATGATTACAATATTTAAAAATTAAATAATCGTCATTTGTATTTTAGAAAATATTTTTAAAATTTATTTCCAAACAAAAACATCAAATAATAAATAATTTTTTAATAATAAAATTTATTATTTAAATTATAAACTACAAACCCTAAAATTATAACCTATATTTCAAACAGCAATCACAATCGTGCACTTATACCTTGGACAAAGAATACAATTAATCACGACAGTATGAAAACAAAGTTATGACCAGAACACGTCAACATTGGACAACACACCACACTTTCCAAACCTCTGTCCCTGATCCATCGTCTCTTTGGAACAACCTTCAATCATATCTTCACATCATTTCTCTTTTCCTTTTTTTCTTTTCTGGAATGTATATCAAATCACAGCAAAACCCTCCCAAAACGTACCAAAGCCAAAAAAGCAACCAGAGTCCAGTCAATATCTCTCTTCCCTACTCCCACTTTTGATAACCCCAATGACACCCCCTGAATAAAAGACACCATTGAGAATCAGTTAAAAGATGGCAAACCAGGCCTAAAGCAATCCATTTCAGGACCAGACACCCTGCTAACTTGCCTCTCACTCTGTACCAACAACTCATTTCCTTTATCAACACCTCTACCAAAAACAATAAAGGACTTCGATGGATACCATTTTCAAGCCCACGCACCAAAGACAAAGCAAACTCCACCCTTTACCAACGCCCAATGTCTTCGCTCCAGACATGACTACAGATAGGGACAAACAGTTTTGTGCACTGATATTAAGCAAAGTTTATCAGCTTTTCTTCTACAGTAAGCAAATATAATAACCCCCAACTTTTCTTCTTTTTATACATTACATTAGTACTATCAAGTAGAGTTTTTTTAAGCAAGTACACAACTCTAAAGAGAACCATTAATAAAACCCACCATCAAAATTAAAGAACATTACAAAACCCAAAACAACCTTTAATATTTAATTAGCATAGGATGATGGTACTATGGCAGTGGATTTGCGCACAATGTACCGATAAGCAGCAACTTTTTTCCTCCTGGAAGCAGTGTTATCTACCGAGAACACCATTTTGCCTGCTTCACTCGATGTGAACGAGTTGTGAACTGCTTCTTCCGAGGCTGAAATCTTCCTTGGCTTCTCCACAGCAATAATGTAGCTTCCTTCTGCACTCGGTACGAACTCTGCACTGTACTCCAACTCCCACCCACCCACCACTATGTCCCATGTTATCGTTGCACCCGCCTAGTAACCCAACAAAAGTTCAATCAATTCCTTAATTAAATTTATCACCTTTTGTGGTTATATACACTGGATAATTGAGCTTTGAGGTGGAGTCTTTGACTGAATTTACATGGAAATTGTTCCACTTTGAATTATGTTCGATTTAAATGGAATGGAAAAAAATCAGTAACTTGATATAGTTAATGAACCTCAATTCCCTCGATCTGGATATTCACTTTCTCTCCGCCTTTGACGTGGAACTCGGAGGCTGGTTTTGGGGGACCGTTCTGCAAATCACTGGGTCGACTCAGTCCACCATACTGAACAGGAACATCCTCAGGCCTAATAAACCTGTCCCGAAAATGAAAACCCAGCTCAGAAAACTTTAACACAAAGTACAGCAACGGTGAAAGTAAAAAAGAATTTACAGCCCCTCCCCAAAACAATGCAAGGAACAGACTACAGAGTGGTACAGATAGAGAAAAACCGAATCAGAAATGTAAAAATAGACCGGGAAACGAATTGCCGTCTCGAAAGTCTTACTCTTTACGGAAAATGCTGAAGTGAAGAACCAAACGACACCGAGAAAGATTACAAATGAGCATACCGGAGAATAGACAAAGAATCCGGCATATGGCATGAAGAGTACGGAATAAATAGTTAAAATAAAAGCAAGAGGTGCCAATGAAAGAGACTTTACTTGTAGAGTGTCTCGGCCACATTCCCTTCCTTAGAGATTACGAACTTGCTTTTTGTTCGCTGAGTTAGAAATGGGCTGAACATCGAATACAAGACGCTGAAGTACCATGGAACATTGATAAAAACCTGAGCCCAAAAAGGTTGCACGAGAGATCAGTCTTCAGAAGATCGATAAAAAGCCCCAAACCCACATCAAATGCTTTAAATTCATCAGGAAATCAAATAGGAATACTACCTTGCGAGCGACCATCTCGGGATAGTTATCCTGAAACAAAGAGAGGATGTGATTAGAAGCGACCCTGAGCTCTCTCTTGGGCATGTCCTTGAGATCAGTGACCTGGATGATAGAGTTAACCCCACCGGGCTTAAAATGCAGAAGGTTGATCCCTCTCTCAAGCACCTGAACCCTCCACCTCAAAAACTTCTGGAGTTTCTCGTCGTCACCAAAGATCCTCTCGTACATATCTCTGTCTCTGAAAACCCCGTAAGCATTGTAACAAACAGGGTGTCCCTCCCGGTCGTAACCATGCATATAGGCCACCACACCCTCAAGCTCCTTGAATCCCAGCTCCTCTTCTACCACACTATCCGCTCCAAATTCTCTCCTCCATGACAAGCACTTCAGCAACATGCTGAGCGCGTCCGAGACCCTGAAGTCTCTTGCTCGCAGAAACTTCAAGAGAACCACATCTGCCTTCTCGTCACCTCCCAACAGAGGAATGCCCCACATTGAGGCGTCCGAAGCATCAGAAGCCAAGAGCTTGTCCTTGAACTCTTGCAGAGCTTTCTTTTCAGAGGACTTGAGGTTGGAAATGAAGTAGGTGTCCTCTTTGAAGGAAGAAGAGCGAAGCGTGGCGGCCTCCATGAGTGTGGTTACGAAGCTTTTTTTGTAGGGTTTAGGGGATGCCTCTGGGAGGTCTTGGAGTGGGGTATTTTGGATGGACATGGGTAATGAGGTTTCCATTAATGCGGTTTAGAGCAGGACCCAAAGGATTGTGTTTGCAATAATAATGCAGAGTACAGAGAGAGAGAGAGACAGAGAGAGAGATGGAAAGGAAACCGGCGGACTTTGGCAAATACTTGAGTGTAAATTAAGGTTTTTCGGGGCTCAGAAGAAGCTCCGCTTCGATTCTATGTAAAATGACAGAGCTTTTCTCTTTCTCTATAGTGAGAATGCAAAAGGGACGGCCAACAGAGTTAGGAAATAAACAAACAAGCAAGCAGAGTAGTGGAGGACAGACGAGAGAAGAGAGAGATTTGAGCCGCGATTCTAGTTTGAAGTTTAAACATCCAATAGTGATAGAGAAAGGACAGCATTTTGAAGGTGAGAGAAGTGCGGTTCCCACTCGCGCTATCGTAAAGCCACTGTTGATTAAATTTCTTATCTTTTAAATTCTTTTATAATTATTTCTTATGCTATCAATTTTGTTAAAAGAAAATTGATTTTACTTTATAACACATTTAAAAAGTTTATATGTTTAATCATTATGTAAAAAACTAATTAAATCAAAGGTTTAGGACATAACCAGAATCTCAATGAACATCTGGAGTTTCAGATCTTCTTTGCACAGTAATTCGGGTAGGCCACGGGTTATTTCGATACGAGACAAAGGATAAGAATGATGAGCATGAGTAGCATCCATCTTTTTCAAAATGTAGTCATAGAATGTATAATTTTTACGTATATTTTTTTTAAAAATAAAATAATAGAATATCCATTAAAATTTGAATCTTTTCATATAAGTTTTTCATATATACTATTTTTTCAAAAAGAATATACGTGACTTTACGCCTTAAAATTTGCCAAACATTTCTCATCTAAAGAAATCAGAAATCCTTAAAAATAAAAATAATATGAAATGATATTTAGTGGGTAAGTCTCGATACTTTCTTTTAAAACTTAAGATAAATCTATAATATACATGAAAATTTATTTTTTAAATAATAAATTCTACTTTTTTTAAAAAAATATACATAGAATTTGTGCAGACCCTTTATTAAATGAGAAAAAATATCATTTTAGGAGAAATAATTTTATAATTTTAAAAATTTTTAAAAATAAAATTACTTAAACTTGTATTATAATCTTTAAATAAATACTGTAATTAGCATTGCTCCTAAAATTATATCGAGCATTGCTCAAAAATAATATACGAAAAATCACACAATTCTCGTCCAACAATCAACATTATTAGCCAAGAAACTTTTTTGTGAATATAGACATCAACATTAGTTTCTTTTTTCAATTTTCTGACCTCATGTGGGACCGCTTTCAGATCTCTGTAACACGCCTCCCCTAACTCGATCTCGGAGCTACAAAGTAAAATGGTCCAAAGAAAACGTGGGAGAGAAAAATCTGACAAAGTAAACCCCAAGTTATTAAAAAAAAAAAAAATTAAACTGGGTTATCTGAAATCATTAACACGTTGATGTTCTTCAAGTAAGTGCTTTCTGTTCGGTTCGTGGTCCTGTTTGTTAAAGCTTTTGTCACAATGCACAGGGAAAAAAGAAAGTAACTTTAGTCAAGATTAATTATGTTTATACCCTAATGTTCTTTCTTGCAGTTTACTCTGATAATGGAGTCTGATCTTTTAAACAGAGTGGGTGGACCATTTTGATGGAATTCTTGCTTACAACACAGTAGAATCGATGGGGACGATAGATGGAATTCGTATAATTTCCTATGCTTTTCTCGGGAATCAAACAGAGGACAAATGGACATGAAAAGCATAATATGGACAATTTTGTATCATTTATTGGAATGTGAAGTGTGTTCAGTGATGAGCCTCCTGAAAAAACTTGCTCATGTGGACAAAAAACCTTTTGTCCTTTTGATGTCTTTTGGTTTTTGGCTCTAATCCACCCATTAATGCTGCTTTAGCTTATCTTACCCAGACTGCATGCCCATGCACCAAAATTGAGATTGTCTGCGCCATTATCCTAATATTTATAACATATTGGCCTTTAAAGCTAGTTTTATGAGATTGAGAATATCAAAACATGGACTTTAGAGACATCGAAGGGGAACCTTTCGGCCCCACTTTTGAGGGAAAGCTGGAATATTTGCATTGGATTCTAAATTCAAAGAAGAAAAACGGCATTAGTTTTGTGTGAACAAGGAATTCATGAGAACTTTTGGGGATCCGACCAAAGGTAATTAATTAGGCATGGCTTATGTGCAGTGTGCTTAACATAGGACCCATAAAAATCATTTTACCCACCTAAGCTCTTTAGCTTTTTACTCCTAAATCCCCCATATGTGGGTCAATAGAACTCGATAAGGAACCTTGGCCAGCAGAAAGAAAGTAAAAAATGGCAGGAAATTTCAAATTTAGAAGGAGGAGGAGGCTTTTAACGGTCATGAATGAGTGAGTATTCTTTGCAATTATTATAGAAACCCACCAAATATATTTATGTTTCTATCTCTAGAAGGTTGAGTGAAACATACATGAAATTCTGATCTCAGTATCCTCTATTGCGTTTACCACTGCTGAATGGGTCATTAATGGCCTTTTGATATGGGAACTGGTGTCAGGAATGGGCGATAACAAAATGTCAAGTACAGGTTAAGGTTGCACACACACATGGGAACTCGCAAAAGTTTGTGTTTAAAAACTTAAAAACAGATGGATTATCAAAGTATTTCTTTCTTTCTTTTAACTTTTATTGGTTTTACCCAAATCACTTTTGACTCGACCACAAACTTCACTTGATTAAAATCCCCTTTAATCATCAATCCTTAAAAAGGTTTGGAGTGTCCTAATTATACTTCTTTTTCTTTTTTGCTGGGCTTCCACAACCACATTCCTTGACATTTTGTATATTCCTGTTGAGAAAGTCTAGTATGCCTTCCCAAAATGATTGCTCCATTTTACTGCTCAGTAATTTTCTTTTTTTAGGAAGAAGTGATTTTAAGTGTATTAATATATATATATATATTTTTAAAAATATTTAAATATATTAAAAAAATATGAATAGAAAAATGAAAAAAAAATTACTTTTATAACTGTCAGTAACACTGAGCGGTGCTACTCAGGCGGCAGAGTAGCACCGCTCATTCCTATTATATAGAAAAGAGAAATAATAATTGCAGTCGTGAATGTGCAAGTATCGTACAATCACTTTTAAAAAATGAATAAATACGAGACCTACATGAAAAGAAATTATTTTTTTAATAGTGGATCATATTCTTTTTCAAAACAACTGCACGGCACTTCATACTCCACATCTGTATGTAGCATTACTTCACAAAAAAATATGCCTTCCAAAAGTTGTGTTCTTACAGTTACAGGTAAATTTGGATCCATCTTTTTACTGTGCTTTAACTTTTGTGGCATGAAGAAATGGGGGTTGTAAATGTTCATGGAATTGGACTCCTTTAGGCTCTAGACTTTCTGTGTCTTGTTTTAGAGAGAATTGTCACTTTCAAAAGATCTGCAGATGGCAAATGCAGTTAATTTTCTTATTATTTCAAGTTTTGGCTTGGGTAATAAGCATATGTGCAGCTTTCTCATCCATTAAAGCAACAAAAGAACAGAAGTTATGAATGCATAGCTATTTGGTCACGCATACATTGAAGTTCTGTGGGGGCAGCCCTATTTGGCTGCAATCTGGTCACCGAAATTGCAAGCATCCCCTGATCCCTCCAAAAAGAGAATGCCAAGAAAGAAAAAAGTTCTCATAGAAATGATCTATCCCCTCAACCCTTCTTTTTTTAAGATTTTGTCGCATCTCTCAAATGAATTACAGGATGTAAAACAAAGAACAAACCAACAGTAGCCAAATGCAGCCACAATAAGGTCAATTATTATATGTATGTATGTGTATAGATACATATATGCTTGTAAACCAAAGAGATACTCTGCCGTCTGAAAGGAATCTGCTACTTTCATCACAGGAAAATAATACCAAGCCCTGCTTGAGAATCTTCCAAGGATATGATATTTCTAACCCCCTTTATGTCCCACCATAACGACTAAACTCAACAACAACATGTAAGGAATACAGCTCATGTAGGATCAGAACAGATGTGTCATGATTTTGGGCAGGGGAAAACCAAGGAAAAGTATTCAAAGCTTTATCTTTTTCTTCGTTTGTTTGTTTGCTAAGTGGATTAAAGTTGTCGATCTCGAAACAAGATATATACTACTAACATCATTTTCTTAGCCAACCATCATTTACCCATCTTATATTGTTGAAAACCATAAACTAAATGCAAACCTAGCCTCCAGCCTCCAGGTATGGTTCAAATACATGTGCTGACCAATGATTGCCATTACACCTGCATGATTTATCGTCTTAGCAAGTTGTATTATCTCACGTTGTAATGACAACGATATATTCGTCTGTGTCAGATAATTGAGTGATCTCAACAAACCATTTATGCCCGATATCCATCTAATATGGCGAGGTTATTCTTTCTAAAACAATTGCTCCCTCCCTCTCCCTCTCTCTCTCTCTCTTCTTTTCCTTCAAAGTTCAAAATTCCAGCAACTACTTTTATTCATTCTCAGTCTTGAGTCTTGACCCCTCCCTTGCCTTTGGACTTTACGCTGCGTTTGATTACAAGACTTAGTTGAATTCAATCTAATTTTAAACTGAGTCTAACATTCAAACATTCAACTCTCAAATTATTAAACTCATATCAATTCAAAATCTCATTATACGTAGGACCCACAACCTTTTTCAACTTCTCATAATAAGTACTAAACTCATTTTAACATTCAAATACACTTTAAACTCAATTTAGATGGACCTCACATAACTCTCTACACTACTCAACTCACTACTATTCATAAAGAATTGAGCTCAGCTCAATATCCAAACGCAGTCTAAAGGTTCAGTATAATTGAGCCGAGCCCAAAGTTCAGCTTTCTTTTTCATGCATCAGTATATTCTGAGTTATACAATGAACAAATTAAGAAGAAACTCAACCAAAAACCGATGCATGAATGCCGATCAATTATCATGGTGCTGCCTTTTGATGTCTATGGCTATAAAGACTTGGTAAAAGATCGTGCATAACCCAATTGGCACACAAAATCTATGTTGCTATGATTGCTACAAAAACGGCCATCAGAACAAATTAAGAAGAAACTCAACCAAAAACCCTTGCATGAATGCATATCAATTATCATAGTCCTGCCTTTTGATGTCTATGGCTATAAAGACTTAGTAAAAGATCGTGCATAACCCAATTGGCACACAAAATCTATGTTGCTATGATTGCTACAAAAACCATCAGAACAAATTAAGAAGAAACTCAACCAAAAACCCATGCATGAATGCATATCAATTATCATAGTGCTGCCTTTTGATGTCTATGGCTATAAAGACTTGGTAAAAGATCGTGCATAACCCAATTGGCACACAAAATCTATGTTGCTATGATTGCTACAAAAACCATCACAATAGCTGATGAGTACGTAGGAGGGAGGAGGACCCTTGAACAGAGGCCATCACAATATATATATATATATATATATATATATATATATATATAGTTACTGATCTTTTGGTCAAAGAACATGAATGTGAGACAGAAACAGTGAAACACTTTCAAGGAAGCTTGTGGAGATGAAGGAGCAGCTTGACTTTCAGGCCTTGAAGCTTTTAATATGGTTCTGTACTGCATTGAGGTTTCTCTGAACAATGTCTTGTAATGTTGCGTTGAAGGACAGGAAATTATCAAACTACGCAACGTACGTACTACTGCTTATTAATAAGAACTTGTCTGTATGGGTTACTGACGCGTTTCTGTGAAAGCATTGCTGAAAAGTAATAGCAGTTACAAGTTAAAAATGTACAAGTTTTCTATCAGTCTCTAGTTAAAAAATAAATTTTATTAATAAAAAAATAATTTTTTTATACTTTTTTACAATAGTTTATATAGAATTTATCTATTTAATATTTATACAAATCATTTCTTATTTGAAAAATATGATCCGAAAATTAGTGTTTTTTGCAACACAATGTTTGAGATATTCTAAAATTACTACATTATTATTTATAAATTATATACTATTATTTTTTTAAATTTTATTATTATTTATAAATTATTTTATCATTATTTACAGATAATGTGATCTCTTAGCTCTTAGCATACAAACTTTTTATTTTCTTTTTATATCTTTTTATTTTCTAGAAGTAAAGTCACGGGTCTCACAACTGTTTCCATTTAATATTAGTCAACGACAATAACAAGTTAACAACATCTGAGTAACAAATAATGATTTTTTTTTCTTGAACTAAAATCTCGCAGAAAAAAAAAAATCTTGACATTTACGATTCAACTTGTGGTCACAGAGAAGATAAAATAATGAAAACGACAAAGGACTTTAAAGGATTGACAAATTTTAGGAGAGAGTTTTACATCATACACATTGATTTATTATTATTTTTTATTTTAATACTTTAATATATATATTTAAATAGAAAGATAAAATGACAAATTATATTTTGATTAGGTGAAAGTATGTATAAGATTTTCTTCTAGCATTTATTAAAAGAGTTTGATAAAATTCGGACATTATTTTGGTTTTAGAGTTATTAGAATTAGATGGCTCTTTTAAATTTTTGAGGTACAAAAATACATTTAATAACTAATTTAATAACAACATAAAAGGGTTCTTAACTTCATGGATTAAAAAAAAATACTAAATGTATTTAAGAAAAATTTATAAAAAAACTTACTTCTCCATATATAAATTATTAATATGTTGAAAATAATAAATTCAAAATTTGATTTTCAAAAGAAAACTAACCAAATGAGTTTTGTAAGTAAACGTATAAATACATGTAGCGCTACTCTTTTCAAAATTTAGAAGATTAAAAATGAAATTAAGGTACGTCATGCCGCTACGTATTGTAGACCACATAAAAGTGTGAGTACCACTAGCATTACTCTAAACGCTGCTACTATGTCGCTCAACATTTACTGCTAGACGTATCCTATAATACATATGTATTTTGTATTTTATTATTTTTTTTCTTTCAAATATTTTTTGAAAATTTTTAAATAATTGTAAAGAAAATACACAAATTTACGAACAATCACTTCCTTAACTATTAGAAAAATTAAAATAGTCGAGCAGTCAAATTGAGGGATTAAACATAGGTGGCGTAGTATCATTTTCCTTCTATATATCCAGTGGTGGACCCACGTTGGCCTTAGGGGGGTCATACGCTCCTCCCAAATTTTTTGAAATTTCACAATGCTCCATAAATTTTATTAATAATTCTACAAATATGGAGAATGGCCTCCAAAAAAATTTATAATCTCCATATGCTCTCTAAAATTTCAATATACTTAGAAATGCCTCTTATCTAATTTTTTTTTCGTATAGTCCCAATTTTGTTTACTTTTTATATATTATTTATTTTCAAGTGTGTCACCTCACAAAAATTAATTTAAATTAAGTTTAAGAGAAATAATAAATTTATTATTATGAATCCCAAAGTTTTTTGTTATTCAATATTAGGCTTCTTAATATGGAATTTAAAGTTAAAATATAAAAAAACAAAATCATTTAAGGTTGATAATCTATATGAAAAATAGTTGAGAAATTTTATTTTCTGTACTTCATCGAGGAAGGAAAAAAATAATTTAAGATCTCAGTTATATCATTATATATTTAATGTGACACGAAAATATCTAAATTTTACATGGAATTTAATTAACTATCTTACACACTAGAATGAAATATAATATTCTAAAAGATTACTTGATAGTAGGGGTGGGTGGAGTGGTAGGGCTCCATGCTAGGGAGGGTTTTTAAAAATGAACGCCAAAACGGCCTTTTTTTTGGCAGGGTGTTGGGTGTTATGGTTACCCCTCCCCTTGTAATCACTGGGGTGTTTAGGGTTACTCCTAGTCTCCTCCTTCCATAGTCACTTCTCTCTCTTTCCTTCTTTCCTCTTTAAGCTCTCTTGTCTCTCAGTCGCGTACTCTCTCCCTCTTGTAGTTGCCGTGGTAGCACGACTCGAGTCTGCATCTTTTCTCTTCTCCCTCTCTCTTGCGATGCAGATGCGCATTGAGAATCCCAGTCTGGCAACGTTTAGTTTTCTTTTTATTTTTTTCCCCCTTAGATCTCCAAATTTCTGGCTGCTTTTGGTTTTTTTACCTTTTTGCTAATTTTGATTTTTGATGTGTATTATTAAGGATTTGAGATGGTTTTGTAAATTTATTGTAGATTTGATAATAGATGAATATTAATGAAATATTATCATCCTAAATCTCAAACATATATTAAGTTTTATTTTTAAAATTTTATTTTTATATTTATGTAGTAAATTATCAACATCTAATTTAATATATAGCTATATTTTTTAATTTTACATAAGTATATTACAATTTACACCAAAGAAAAGTTTGTCGCGGGAAAAAATTACAATTACTGCCACTGGTTCTACTGGTTGTAAACAGATGTCCTACTTTTATCATTGTTTTGGTAGGAATATAAATGTTATTTCAACTGATTGATTTGATTGAGTGATTTGGGGACTTGTCCTGTCCTCGCTTACTACACTCCAACTACTATTTTATTATTTTATTCTATTTTTTTATTTTTTTAATAATTAAGAAAATAATTATTAATAAAGTTATATATTTTTTTATTTTTTCTTAATACTTAAGAATGTTAAAAAAATATTTAAAAAAAAGTAAAAAAAAAATATAAAAATTTCAAATACACTGTAATAATTAATAGGTAATAAGCTGATAGTAAGTGTATCATCGTCCATAAATATATATATATATATATATATGTATATAAACAAATAAAAGTAGTGCTACACGTACTTTTGTTTATATTTTTACTTATAAAATTCATTTTATTAGTTTTTTTTTTAAATTTAAATTTCAAATTTTAAATTTTAAATTTTAAATTTCATGATTTTCAACATATCAATAATAATTGATATATAGAGAAGTAATGTTTTTATAAATTTTTCTTAAGTACATTTAGTAATATATATTTATCAGCCATTATTATTTTTCATGTATTATATTTATATCTTTAAATTATAAAAAAGTACTGCAACATCCATAATAGAATTATATACAAATAATTCTATAAATTGGTGTGATTTCGTCTGATCCGTTAGATCTACTTTACAATACAAGTAACTTTATAATCTAACGAATCACATCAAACCATTTTAATTTATGAGATTATTTTTATGTAATTCTTTTATAGATAGATTTTCCCTTATAAAATAGAGTTTAAAGCAGCAAATGATATAAAATAATCATCCACCCTTCAAAATTCAAAGAGAAATGATATTTGCAAAATAGTTGTAGAGTGTGCAAGCACTGCGTAATCTTTTTTAAAAAAATGAGTAAATAGGGACCTATCTAAAAAAAATTAATTTTTTAATAATAGATTCCACTCTTTTTTAAAACGATTGTATTGTATTTACGCACTCTACGATTATACGTAACAACCCAATCTTCATTCAGCATTGGGCCATAATCTTGGAGTAATACTGTTGCTTCTTCCAAATAAACAGCATTTTGTTCACATGAGATTATTGGGCTCTCATCTCAAATATGGATTTTGGAAGTGTTTACGGCCCATGAGAGCTTCTTTTTCCTTCGGTTTTGTTAAAATATCTTCGACCCATTAATATTTTCAATATTTATAAGTCGAAAATGAAACAGGAGACAGTTTAAGGGAATCCATGTAAAATGCCAAATTACGTGTTACTAATCCAGTTTTTACATAATTTTTTAATTAATATTATAAAATCAACACTTACCTTATAAATTTTAATAGATAGAAACTCATTAAAGTCACAAGTAATAAACGATAAATTTTGAATCTTACTCTTCATTTTGAATTTATCGGACGTAGACAAAAACATGCCACGTCAATTACTAGAATCGAAAATAACAAAATCTATTTCCAAAAAGATTTTGAAATTCATAAATGCTTATAAATAAAAGCAAGGTTTGCTTTTGTTTTTTTTATCAAGAAATAAAAATATTTAAAATTAGAGTAATGCTACATACAGTCGTGAAATGTACAAACGCCGTGCAGTCGCTTTGAAAAAGAGTGGGGTCTACTATTAAAAATTTAATTTCTTTTTATGTGGGTCCTATATTTATTCATTTTTTTCAAAGTGACTGCACGACGCTTGTACACTCATGACTGTAAGTATCATTTCACTTAAAATTATATAATATGATGACAACAGTTTTCTATTTATCTGAAATATTCTCGGATCCGGTTCATACATATACCATTCATGCATGGTTCATACATAACCCCCGTTTGATGCACTAGTCACTACTCTCGATAAATCATGTATATTTTTGTTGCATATGAGTCGGTTTGTTAATCTATCATTAAAAATATAATCTATTTTGGTTTAAGAAAAAACCAAAATATCAATCAATTTTTAACATAACCGATATAGAAAGTTTACATATCACTAATGAATTCGGTATTTTAAATAGATTTTCTCAATCATATGATGGTAATTGGTGAGTAATATTAAATAAGTGTTAGATTAAGATATATGTGGATACCGCGCTCCATTCTCGTGAATTTGTCCCCTCAAAGTTATTATTAGGGTAATTGTACTTTATCTTTTAAATTTTCTTTCAAATATTTTAAAACATTCTTAATTATTAAAAAAATACATAACTTCATTAATAATTACTTTCCTAATTATTATAAGAAATAAAACAAAATATTCAAACCGTAAGAGCAAATTCATTCAGAGTGAGGTCCACTATTAAAAAATTAATTTTTTTTATGTGAATATCATATTTATTTATTTTTTTAAAAACGATTGCACGACGCTTACACACTCACGACTGCAAGTAACATTTCTCTTCAATCAATTATTATTTTCGTGTATATATATATATATTATAAAATTTCTATCCAGACGTCAGCCTCTACTCAAAGCCACCTCCATTGGCCTAGGTTTTAATTTTGAAGTTATTATTTACTATTTTATATTAAAATAAATAAATAATAATAAGGTGTGTGGGATGAGGCGGTGTGACGGTGAATATATGACAAAACCCTTTAATTTTAAACTTCGGCTCTCGTTCTCGTCCCTCTTGGTTCCCAACAGGTTTGCTGCAACTCAGAGTATGTCTCCGACTCTCCGGTCTCTCTCTCATATTTAGTTCGGTTATTAAAGGAAACAATGCAAGAAGTTTACCGAATGGATTGGTTTGATTAGAAGTAAGAACTACTTTTTATTTTGGCCTTTTTCAGTGGCGGAATTTTATGCTTTTTAGAGTCTTGGCCTTCTGGGTTTTTGAGGTTTTCTTGTTTACTTTCTTTCTCTTTATCTTTTTCTTTCATTTTCTGCTTGTTTTTTTTTTTAAATGTCCGTCTTCTGATTGGTACTTGGTGTTTATCCACTCTGTACTAAACGCTATTTTGCTGTTTCGCATTTGGCAGTTCTTATGCACGTGATGTGTGTAATTATATTTAATATTTTGCTAATTCTTGATATGATGGTTTTTTCTTAATTTGTATATTCCGTTGGCGTTGGCTGATATTTTGAAAGCAACAATGCGATTCGTCATTCATACTATTGTTTTTTCCTTTAGTATTGGAGATGTTGCTTCTTGTGGTATTAGTCAAGAAATGATTAGCCTTTATGACGTTCCGAGCCATTTCTGATTGAATCTTCATGAACTGCGTTAGTTGGATGCTGTGTGTGTCAGGCTTGTGCTTCAAGCTAAATCCCTTCAAAGCCCTAATCGATTTGTAGAAGTTAACAACTTAACACGAAAACCTGGGTTGTTGTTAGTAATGCGGTCATTGAGTTTCGTTGTGTCCATCTAGTATACATCCTTTGTACTTGGATCGCGCCTTTTACTTTTTATAATGAAGTTTTATTGCTTATAAAAGAAAAGATCATCTGAGTTTCATTTCTCTACCCTCTAGCCCTTTGATCAGTAATCTTATCATCATCAATTAACCATGCTTAGTGCAATATCTTGTTTTTTCATAATAGTCTGGCCATGGTTAATCTCGAATTTGTTTCATAATCCTTCATGGTTGATCAATATATCCGTAATTCTTCCCACCTTTTCTATTCATTGGTGGTAGCTTGTAGTGTAACGCAAATATGGCTCGTGTCAGCATTAGGCCCCGTTTGGATGTTGAAACGTACTGAGATCAATTCAGTTTAGTTTAATTTTAAGCTAAGTTTAACATCCAAACCACTGTTTGGAATTTCGTACCGGCCGCTGGGCCGGTACAGGTACCATGTACGTTTCGTACCGGCCCAAATACCGGCCAGTACCGGTCGTACTGACCTCAATTTCGGCCGGTACTGGCTGATATTTTGGCCTTCATTTTTTTTTTCATTTTTTCAAACTACAAGTTTATTTTTTGACCCCCAATTCAGACTAGGTTATTTATAGTTTATATATATATGTATTTATATATAATTTATTTATATATAGACTATTATTTTGGAATATAATTTATATATATATTTATATATATAATTTATTCATATATCGACTATCCCGAAACGGTAACGGTACCGTAATATTTCATACCAGTACCTTGAACGGTACGGCTTCCGGTACGGTATTCAAAACATTGATCCAAACACCTAACTACCAAATCACTAAACATCACTCAACTCAAAACCTCTTTACACATGGGACCCACAACCTTTTTCAACTTACTATAAATACATCTAAACTCATCTTAACATCCAAACATATCTAAACTTATCTTAGATGAGCCCCACAAAACTCATTCCACCATCTCAACTAATTACTATTCATAAAGAACTCAACCCATCTCAACTCAGCTCAACATCCAAACGGGGCCTAAAGTCTTCATTTATAATTTGGGTTTCTTATATTGTTTGGCCTCTTTGGATTTCAGAATGGAAACTCAGGCATCTATTGTTAACAAAAGTGTAACTTCATCACCAAATTTGGTGACTGGTTCTTCAACCAGAAGAAATTTGGGGAAGAGTCACCTTGGCGGGGTCATATTTGGTTGCAAGAACAATACCATAAAGGAATGTCTCTCTAAGCAACTCTTTGGTCAGTCACCTGCCTTCTTTGCATATCAAGCGTGATACATTTTTATTCGTCTTTTATGTTCATTTATTAATTGGACTACAATGATAACATCTATTCTTCCCTTCTCTAAGCACCATTGCATCATGTTCGGTAGAACAAGTGAGGCTCGAATTTTCTACAAATTACAAGCTATAAATCATAATAATTTGCGAACCTCGTGATTATTGCTTCTTTGTCAATTTATACATTTTGGCTCCAATAACTTAGGAAATAGGTTCTTCAAATTTGGCAGGCTTACCAATGCTGCACTTTTCATATGTCAAGAATATTGATCCTGGCTTGCCACTGTTCCTATTCAACTACAGTGACAGAAAACTTCATGGAATCTTTGAGGCTGCTAGCTCTGGCCAAATGAATATTAACCCTCATGGCTGGACCACTGATGGTTCAGAGAGAACAAAATATCCTGCACAGGTATCCTATGAAACTATTTCATGTGGTCTAATTGTTTCAAGTTACACGCTGGGTTTATCAACGATATTGATCTGGCTCTGATATAGCACTGCATTCTTCATAAAGGTTCAGATACGTATCCTCATGCATTACCAACCGCTGCTTGAAAATCAGTTTAAACCAATAATCATTGACAACTACTACTCTCATACCCATTTCTGGTTTGAGCTAGACCGTGCTCAAACAAATAGGCTCATGTACTTATTTGCATCTCTAGCGGATGCTCCAAGTTCTTGTTTGCCACATAATTCTGCAAAGTGGAGAACTGTTTTTCGAGCTCTTCCCCGGAACAATGCAGGAGAGGAAGGTGAAGGGTTGAATCCACTTGCTTTGGAAATCAAGCATTCTAATCCCTCAAGTCAGAAGTCGGATTCTACGGACGTTGCTTCTTCATTTTACGTAGACAGCCCGATATTGGAAGCTCAATTAGATGCAGAGTTAACTGAACAAGATGAGATCAAAGTTATATTGACTAAACTGAAAGAATTGGCTCTTTGCCATGAACATCAAGACTTGCCTGTGTCGGGTTATATGGAAGATGTTGCCTTCATGAATGGTATTCAATTTGAAGACAAAGGCTTTCAAGGGAAGCCAACAGGTGTAGAAGAGAATAAAGAGGATAATCCTCACTCGTCATTTGGCGTGCATGAGAAAAATGAAGAGAACCCCCATCCATCATCTTGTGTAGAAGAGAAGAAAGAAGGGAATCCTCATTCATCATCTGAGTGTCAGCCCACCATAACCCAGGTACTCGAGGATGTCAGTTGTCTACATTTATAAATTCTGATCATGGCAACTCTGTTGTTGTTGAGTCTGGTTTTGTATACCACGTTCCTGATATATTCTTAGGTGTTCATGTAGTTAATTCGAGAGGTGCAAGAGCTGAAGGCTTTTAATGCAGGACAAACTCAGAAGTTTGGCGTTTTGGAGCAGAAGCTGGTACCACGTTGCATGTTTTTTTAGTGTTATGATTTTCCATTTTCTATATCTGTTCTAGATAGCCCATTAAACTGAAGTTATTAGGCAAGTTTTTGAATTTAAAGGTGCCTTTGTAAGGTTGAGTAAAAAAAAAAGCTATGTACAGATGATTTCCAGCCATAGTGTGGAAAATAATGGCAGAAATTGATTGTGGTTATAAGTAAAAAAACAATTATAACCCTCAGGTCCACAGTCAATTTATGCATATAACGGTTATAAATAAATAATAATATTTGACAAGCCGCATAAATTGGCTTGACCAAACTCGAATCTGACTTAGCTTGTTTATTGAATGAGCTGTTCGTGAACATAGAATTATAATCTATTATTTAGAACTCTTATAAACTCAAGTAGACTTGTTTAAACTACTATAACTTTGTATTTATTATTTTTAGTTCTACTACGATAATATTACAAAAACCCAGATTTGGTTTGTCAGCATTAATAGATAAAATGATAAGATATATAACCCAGATTCATTATGTCAAAATTAAATAGCTCTTGAAAAAGCTTGATCTCTAACAAAATTGAATGGTTACATAAAATGTAACTCAGTAATAAGCTTGACTCGACTCGTGTTCAAATAAAAAAATTAAACTAATAGAGCTTGACCACCAACCACTCACTCCAAATTGATTCATTTACACCCCTAATTGTAGGGTTGATTTGGCAATTAAATGAAATTTTTTGGCCCTCAAACATTGAAGAAGCTTTGTAGAGAACTTAGGGAAAAACTGGTTCTTTTCGTTTAGAAAGGTTTAATTTAGCAGTTGACATGTACGTTTTGCCCTCTTAACACGAGTTGAGTCTAGGTATTGGAATTTGTAGTTCATATGTCTGTGTCTACACCTTTTCATTTTAAAGTAGAATTATAATCCATTTGTCTACGACTTTGACTTTATGCTATGTTTTCTTTTCCTTGCAACACTCATATAGATGACGTGTATGCCATTTTTCTATTTTGCTTCTTTCATGTTTGGATTAACGTCATTTACCATGTTTGTTCAGGTGGTGGCAGAAATGGAAATTCAGCGTTTGAAAGATCATTGTGCTATTTTGGAACCTTTGTCCAATCCTTCTGTGGCATTTGTTAATGAGACGATTATTGATGGACTTGATGAGGTCTATCTCGATCCTAATGAGTCAATATTTCTAATAGGAGGATATGATGGTGAATCATGGTTGTCAGCAGTGAATTTATATGATCCTTCTCAGGATGTGATAAAATCTCTTAGGCCGATGAACTCTGTCAGATCATTCTCCTCAGCTGCACAGCTGAAGGGTGAGCTTTACGTATTTGGAGGAGGAAATGGAAATGTGTGGTATGACACAGGTATGTACTCCTACTGACTAAGAAATGCTTCCTACTGGCATTCAACTTTTGCTAACATTTCTATCTTCTCCTGTGAAGTGGAGTCATACAGCCCAGCTAATGATCAATGGACCTTGCACACTCCACTGAATCAGGAAAAGGGTAGTTTAGCTGGAGCTACTATAGATAACAAAATATTTGCCATTGGTGGGGGGAATGGCACCAAAAGCTTTTCAGATGTTGAGATGCTTGATTTAGATATTGGAAGATGGATCTCAACACACTCAATGCTACAAAGGGTAACAATTGCTGCTTAGCTCACTTGTTTTTAAGTCAGAAATTACTTTTGTTGTTTAACTCAAGCCTCATGCATGATTTTAGGTGTTTTGTGCCCTTGAGTTACATCTTTTTCTCAAAGTTTTATGTTTGTGCAAATTGATCCAAAATTGGTCCTTGGTTGTTTCTTTTATTTTTCCAGCGGTTTGCTCTTGCTGCAGTCGAACTGAGTGGTGTGCTCTATGCTACTGGTGGATTTGATGGGAAAAATTACTTGGAGTAAGATATCGCTTCTTTATTCTAGATTTCTCCCTAAACTTTGGTAGGTGTATCTATATGTTCATATGTGCACGTGCATGAACTAAGATGCATTTATAAGAACATGTCTACATGTTATCAGCCTTGCAAAAGGCTCAAAGGACATGTGGACGCACACTCAAGCAGTTTGTACAAAATTAAAAAAGATAAAGAAGAATGGTTGGGGTATCTACTATCTATGCAAATTTATATACGAATGATGTCCTTAATAGTTTAAGAAGACTTTACTCATCAAAAAGAAGGAAAACTAGATAAAATAACCGCATCTGGAACCTTTTCCTATTGTGTTATATGTAATTTCTGTATCTAGAGTTGACTGGAATTTTTTACTGCATCAGGTCTGCTGAGAGATTTGACCCCAGAGAACATTCTTGGACAAGAATTGCAAGTATGAATACAAAGAGAAGCTCCCATTCCCTGGTTGTTTTCAATGAAAAATTGTAAGGTTTTTCATTCTTACTCGATCAATGACCTTGCATATGGGATGTTTATGTCTTCATTATGACGTTTACTTTTTAACAGATATGCTCTGGGTGGATATGATGGAACTACAATGGTTGCAAGCATTGAAATTTTCGATCCACGGCACGGTTCGTGGATGTGTGGCGAACCAATGAAAAACCCCAGAGGATATTCTGCTGCTGGTGTTATCAAGGATTCTATCTACGTAATTGGAGGGATTAAAGGTTGCGGAAACGTTGTTGACACAGTGAGTTACATTTTGCTATAGTTTCTCTCATGCGTGATTCTTTTTTTTGTCACTTAATTTTTTAACTGCTTATTTTTCTTGCAATATAATACAGGTTGAAACCTACAAGGATGGTCAGGGTTGGCAAGAAACCCACACAAGGGCCGTTGGGAAAAGGTGCTTCACGTCAGCCATTGTGTTCAGTCCTGATACGGCTGGAGGTTACTCGTAATTGATCTTGTTTTAATGTACAGAAGAAGAAGAAGAGTCTAGCCTTTGAAATAGGGCATTCATCTCCGCCATTGTTTTGCAAGGTAATGAGATGGAACTGTACATACGACAAAAAGGTCATCAGCTTTTGCAGTTTCTTTTTTTCTTTTTTCATGGTACAGTTACATCATATAAGGGGCCGCCCATGTGGATATGCATGCAGAGAGAGGAGTAGAGAGGGCGTGTTGTGTTTGAAGTTTGCACACATCATTGCCATACTTTCCGAAAGTTTGATAAGCTTTTGGACCTGTTGTCCATCCCCCCCCCCCCCCCCCCTTCTTTTTTCCTTCGTTCAACTAACAAAATTTTCTGGCATATAGTGGATTTGGCCAAAATTTTATTAGAGAATTCATTTTTATAAATTTAACTAGACGTTTTAACACCGACAAATAACACTATCCAATCTATCATTATTCTATTAAAATATTAATTTTAACATTTTTATTTATTTTAATTCTAATTGTGATTTGAATATTTATTCGTTATTAAAAGATTACATATTAATCTTTTAACGTTGATATTAGATTTTAAAAGAAAAAATTGGCATTAACTAATCATAATATTACAGATTAAAACTTGAACCACTCCAGTAAGATGATGCCACATCATTGAAATGGTGACTGATAGCGACTGGCCACTTTTTGTGGTTGAGTTTGAGATTTGGATGCTTCATGCTTTTGAAACGAAGATGAATTTTCTAGAATTGTGAGCTCGAGCCAAATGAATAGCACAAGGGAGAAGGAATTGTTTATGCCAAAATAATATTTAACCAGCAACTTGACTTAATAGATTTAGATAGTGAAAATGATCAAAGTTAAAAATACTGTAACTTTGTTGAGTCCACTCTAATGAGTGCTTATGCAATCTAGTTAGACTTTGACCAAAATATAACTTTGTTGAGTTCACTATTAGTGCTCTATGTAGGCTGAAATCATTCAGAGATTCTTGTTAGAAGATGATTTCTCAATACACAGATAGAGATGCCTTCGATACACTACAACCCAACCTAGCAAAGCAAGTATACATAAATACTAAAAACTATTGAAATATCGGGAATTAAAAAAAGAAGAAAATACTGGGCAAAAAGGTGAAAAGATATAATCACAGAATACCATTGGTATTTAAGAATTTGAGACAGATTCATTCAAAGCTTTGTCTATTCGACGAAAATTTAAAGGCTAAGAGGAAGAGGCACTTCTTTTATCTTCATCTTCTCAAAAGCTACCTTGCCCATTCTTCATACTTATGACTAAATTTCCACAAGCAAAAAGTATATTAACTTTTTCACCACTTACCCATCAGGAATGAAACAACCTGGAAAACACAAGCGCAGATGTGAAGATTGAGAATAAAAGGAAACTAAAATATAAGGTTTAAAACTTTAGGACGGAAAACATACCTGTCGATAAGATTAAATGATATTTATATTCGATTCAAGGGCTTCCTAGGCATCCAACTTTGGTGACATTTCCAGGCAAATTTCAAAATGGGGAGAAATGCCCAGTGAGGATTCTTGGTACAATATAGGAGGAGCAGAAATGAGTTAGCTTCTCTAACTCCAGCTTTCATCCATTCTTCTCTGCTTGAGTATCAACTAACCTAGCTCCATGACTTAGCAAGCATACACTTATTCAAGATAATCATATAAAGCTGGTCTAGATCCTTTGGCCTGATATCGCTTTCCACAGCCCTTCCAGATGAGTTAAATCCAAGGGTCTACAATCATTTGATATATTGAACCTTGGATAGTGAGTATCTCTGATATATTCTTATTTATTGCCATGGTAGAATAAAACAAACCATTCAGTGTTCACCAACCATGGAGAGATGAACTTCCTTTTCTTGGCAAAGATATGTTAGCTCCCGGTCTGGACCACCATATCTTTTGACCGGTGGAACATCTTCAAATGAGCATTCCATACCTATGCAGATTCTCAATGTGAAAGAAAATGCACTGGGGGTTCTGTAAAAGGGCACAACATATGTAAATTTCCTCACCTCATCACTGCTTCCAAAGAGGTCCAAATCCAAAAAGACAAACTGAGTTGATTCATCATCCATGGTCATTCTCACCCACAACTTATTCTCGCTACAGATATTATGAAGAGTAATCTCACACGGTATACCAACAGGTAGGCGTGGAACAAAAGGAAGATGATTTTCAGAGTCATTATCAGGAACAACCAGTTCTGCCTTAATATGATCAATTCTTCCAAAAACCACAAACTTCTCAAAGGAGAAATATTTAAGCAATTCCTTGAACAGAAATGGATCACATGGTGCTCCAAAACTAGAGGTTCTAGTTAGGTATGCCAATTTGCCAACTTCACTCATGAAATTGGACGGTTCAATAGATCCTAATTTCAGGATGGATTCTACATTTGACGCCGTCATTGATAGCTTTTTCAAACTTGCAACTTGGCAGTAGCTTTCGACTTTAGACAACCTGAGTGTACAAGTCAGAAGTAGTAGCTCCAAGATTTGCAGCTCCTGTTCCAAAGATAAGCCAGTAAACCTACTCCTCAGATCTCTAAGTCTCGTCTCTAGTTTTCCCAAAGCAATGTCCAATTCTCCCATTCCAGAACAGAGTTTTCTTGCAGGCAGGAAGTGTTCCCATACTTTGGCAAGCTGTTTCACTACCCGGAGATACTGCAATGCAAATGCTACAGCACCAACAGATCTAAGTGAGCCAGAGGTGAAAGTTGCCAACTCTTCCTTGAAACTCCTGATTACAGAAGGGTGGGAAAAAAACCTTAGACTGGAAGCTGTAACAAAAGGGGCAATCAAAACTGGCAGAGGCAAAGGAAGGGGAACAGATTGTTAGGTTACCAGGACAGTTAGAACATATCAATACCCTATATATCCAGAAAACATATCAATTAGAAAGAAAACTATATAACAACCTTAGAACCCTTAGTACTTCATTCGTAAATCCCGATTGTATTAATGGCCAAATATCTTTGACCTTCGCAAGAATAAGATTCAAGGACCTTATTACTTCATCCTGAACCTCCAGGTGGTAACCAACATGCGAAGATGCTACTTCCATTGGTTCCCCCATTGCCTGATACTCAAGGTTGGCGGCCCCATCTTCTCCTTGCTGAAAAGGTGACCCAACAGTACCATTGATCTCATTGCTACTGTGACTTGAGCTCGCAATAGTAACTGCAGGCAAGCGTGGCTTGTCCTCTCTGAGGTTAAACTCCATGGTAGAGAATCTTGTTGATCTACTGCATTGAGACAAGTAAGCCAGAAGAGCGTCTTGATTCATAATATCAGTCAATGCAACAGAGATCCTTCCAAGCAATGTAACTGCATAAGAAAATATTATAGGTGGAATATTGCAGGCATGCTGACCATGAGAGAGCGGAGCTGAAATGGCCAGAATCAGCAATGCAGCTACTCTTGCAGTATCAAACCCCAACTTGCCTTCAGAAGCTAGCTCCATCTGAAATTGAATGGGAAGTCAGAGAAAAGGACCAATAAATCAGGTTGATCTCATAGATAATTAAATTATAGTTGAGCTACAAAGGGATCACAAAAAAAATATATTGCTTGAGAATTCAACCAATTCGAAAGAATGGTATTACATTTATAAAAAAAAAAAAAAAAGAGGATAGAATATGTTGTATTCAGAGCTGAGCTGGCTCTTCAGAAGTAACCAGCACATAAAAGTATCACAATTTAAATCTGCCCGTGTGCTTTCAAATATAATTTGCCCGATATCTATGTTTTTAATGTCATGCCCTCACAACAGTAACCTAATCAGATGTAAATTATCTGGTTATAAAAAAAGTGAATCATCAATAACTAAACTATAACTCTATATTAAATGAAGGGTAGTTTTGTAATATTGAAATTCATTTTTAATGAAGTGGCATGCTTGCATTGGTTGATTGTGAAATGGGTTGTATGAGAGTTGTAGGTATATCATTACTCATTCAATACTTGTATCATCCTCACTAACTCAAAGTGATGTAGAATAGGAAATCATCCCATGCTTTTAATATGAAAGTGATAATACTTGTACATTGGACAAGTGAAATTCAATTCTTAAAGGCATAAGCACATGCAAACTTCCTTTGAATCATTGTCTTCTGAAAACACCAGCTGGACACTGTTTATTCATGACAAGGCAGAATCCAGTTTAAACCCCAGGGTCTCCTGTTCAGTAATAGCATATAGAAACCATTCTAACCTCCTCAAAAACCTCATTGATGATGGACATCCCAAATTTCCCATGGTTACGACCAATGTGAAACAATACAGAGAATATGTCAGCTTCATCCTGGAAAGAAGTGATAAAAATCAGCCATAGAAGTAAAAGAAAACAAGAGGAAAAATGCAGTGTGTCCAACAAAACAAACCTGTGGATGTCTTTCCAAATTATCAATGATGCCATCAACAGATAATTTAAACGTTTCTATATTTGGCAGCTTCGCTAATTTAAGTATTTTCCTTGTAGCAGATCTTATGGACATATTACCGTCCATTAGAGAGCCAAGAAACTGCAAAGATCAAATTAGGTTTAATGATCAGACAGTAAGCTACTCACCTCCTCAATGAGCTACATGGTTTCCAAAACAAGTATGGATGGACTGATCACAAATTACAACAAACAAGTTGGAATTTGTTAATGCCAACCAAACAAATGTTAAACAGGATATACCAAAAGGGGCAATATAATCAAGGGAATCATTTCGGAAAATAATGGAAGAATAAGAAACTTACCATGTGCATGTGTGTTCCTTGCACCTTTAGAAGGCCGCAGGTTGCCATATGCAGCATAGTTTCCAATGCTTGTAACCGGACAAACATTGAATCATCGTTTAGTACATCCATTAACAAGTTTAATGCTTTTTCAGAAAACTCAGCAGAGATGATGGTAAGTGTACGCAAGGAATGACAAGTGGACTTCCTAACCTTCAGATTTAGCACAAACAGCATAATAAAATAAAATATGTGTATGAGATAGTGGATCTAATCCATATAGAATGAATACAGTCAAATTCAAAAAATATCTCTGCACATGTCCCTAAAACTAACAAATCTAAAAAATCATCATGTTTCCTAAAGTAAAATATCTAAAAATCATACATACATATATATATATATTATATATATGAGAGTAACCATAATTGCATAAAATGTAAAACCACAAACCAACAAAATTACAGCGTGTATTAGAGCACTAGCTATGGTCACCAATGCAAACCAAAATTTAGCTAACACCATTAAATCTACTATATTGGAAGAGCCAAATGCAAATTTTTTGCTTACAAGCTATAGTGTCTCTCTATATTTGGATAGGTACTGTTCACCATCTATTGATTATTTTATCATTTATTTCTCTATCCTCCCACTCACTCTCCCTCGACAGAAGGCAAAACAATAATTTAATTAAAAGTTAAATTATTAAATTATCAATTAACATATGGTCAGTAAAATTGCAAAATATGAAAAAAAAAATTAGAAAAAAATTATTATTATTAAAAAATAATATTTTATTATTATTTTAGCTGGTAGATGGATAATCCAATGTAGGAATCTCTCTTGAATGGCAAAGGCAAAACATGTGATTTTAGCAAAATTTTAGCTTTGTCTTTGCCTACACCATTGCTAATGCTCTTAGAATAGAATTTATTTACATATACAATAATAAAAACAAGGAGGACAACATTCTTAGAAAGCATCAAAGCATGATGATATATGCATATCTAGAAGGGTGCGGTTGGAGGTTTTCAATTGAAAAAAAAAAAAGGAACGGCCATATCAAAGCTTCATCTTGGTTATGGTAATACATAAATTTGAGTTGAGGGCACCAAAAGTTACCTCATAGAATTCATCCTCCAGCCCATGCACCAAAACTCCAGCCACACTCAATGCTGAACTTTCAACTTCTGCAGCAGGACACTGACCAAAAGATCCCATTCCTTTTGTCGTACCTGAGACTCTCTTAGATAAGGTTTGTAAAAGAATATCCGCAGACACTATTTCAATCTTCCCAAGGGCATCAAAAGCTTCAACTCGTACCTCCATGCTCATATCTCTTCCCATCGAACAGAGCTGCAAGCATATACAATGCATGAGATATCATGCTACATGCACAACAAATGATCGAATATTTGGATCAATAACCCCACATTAAGACAATGCGACAGAAATGGGATATCCGACCATTCCTCGTTTGTTTTCAGAGATGAGTTGAGATTAAAGTTAAAAAGTTGAATAAAATATTATTAGAATATATTTTTTAATATTATTTTTGTTTTGGGATTTGAAAAAGTTGAATTGTTTATTTTATTTTGTGTAGAAATTTGGGAAAGTTGTATTAATGAGATGAGAGTTTTCAAAGTTTTGAGTTTTAGTCTTGAAAGCAAACCAGCCCTTACTTGATGCAAGGTAAGAGGTTCTAATTTATTTCCTTGAATGACTGGGAAAGGGATGAAGTTTCTGATTTGTTTGGCTTATTGTACGCTACACAGCTTGGGAGTCATGTGAGTGATAAGATGGTCTGGATTCATACCGACAATAAGAAGTTTTCAGTTCGTTCTTTGTACATGATGCTGTCTAGGACGAATATGGTGCAATCTTTTCCTTGGAAGAGTATTTGGAAGTGCAAGGTGCCTTCAAAGGTTGCATTCTTTGGTTGGTCTGCTTCTTTAGGGAAAATTCTAACTTTGGACAATCTCAGGAAGTGTGGTTTAATTGTTATGGATTGGTATTTCTTATGTAAAAAATCTGGAGAATCGGTGGATCATTTGTTACTACATTGTGAGGTGGCTAGGGTGTTTTTTTTTTATTTTTTATTTTTTATTTTATTGGCACCGGGTGTCCAGGAACAGTGTCCCAACTAATCCCGGGAGTGCACACGCCCTCGACAAAGAGTTTCCCGCAAGTGCACCTCGGGTAATTCAAGGAGAAAATCTCTCAGTTCGATGGCCCCTAGAGATTGTTTGCACCCAAGGGTATTTAAACCTTAACCTGGGGGAAGCATACCCTCAAGCCCAAGGCCTTTACCACTTGAGCCAACCCCTAGGGGTTAGGTGGCTAGGGTGTTATGGTATGAAGTGTTTAGTAGGAGTGGAATGGCTTGGGTTATGCCTAGGAGGGTGGTGGGTTTTTTGCTTGTTGGAGAGGTTTAAGGGGAAATTTGTAAATTGCCGATGTTTGGAACATGATCCCTTTATGCCTTGTGTGGTGTATATGGGTCGAGAGGAATGATCGATGCTTTGAAGATAAGGAATGCTCAGTGGATGAACTTAGATGTTTTTTCTTTAAAACTTTATTTCAGTGGGCTTCGGCTATTGTCTTTAATGGAACTAGTGCCCTTGATTTTCTTGTTTCTTTTTCTAGTTCCCGACTTGTAACTAAGTTTAGTATTTGTATACTTCTTGTGTACTTGGCTTTGCCATGTTACTTGTCTTAATACAATTTTCTTATTCATAAAAAAAAAAAAATTATTTCCTTGAAGATATCCTATGCAAAATTTGACTCAAGCAAATTTGAGTAACAATCCAAAATTGGAAGTATGTTATAGTTTTTAAGGACATCCTATCACAGCAGATAAGAAATGGGGGGAGCATGTTAACATCATAGTAGAATAACGGGTGAACCTGCTCTCTCTTGCGCCCTCTTAGCCAGGGCTCCCTATTGTACATACTGGGCTAGGCCTATTCTTTGAGTAATATAGTTTTCTTACTTATCAAAAACAAAAATAACAGGTGAATTCATAAGATGCCTAAGACAAAACTTGAGCACACAAACTATAGGTCAAGTTCAAGTTCATAAAATAAGAAGCACCACAGACAGTTCCTTCCCATCAACCTGCCCCGAGACAAGGATTATTTATTTATTCAAGTTTTTATAAGGTTATTTGATGGAAATAGAAGGTCAAATTGTGAATTAATCTACATTGCGAAAAAAAAATAAACAAGTTATCAAGTCCAAGAAGCATGATAGAACTACAGCAGCATTATGAACAAAGAGAGTTAGATGTAATTTCAAAAGAATAATTAGTGAAAAAATGCTACATAAACATTTAGAGAGGTTTGGATTCAAAACCCACCTCAATTCATCTCATCTCATCATTACAATTTTCTCAAATTCCCACACAAAATATAATAAACAATTCAACTTTTTCAAATCCCAAAACAACTTTCCCAAATTCCCACACTAAATATAATAAATAATTCAACTTTTATTCTACTATTCACAAACCATCTCAACTCATCTCTGAATCCAAACCTCTCCGTACCAGTTGATTCGCCAGGAACAATAATATGATAAAATCTACTGCATACATCAGAAATCAGAAAGGGCAACAATGAAAAATAAATTATATGGCAAAGTATTGAGCAATACCATAACAAATAAGTTATCTGACCAGTACAGTTTTGTCTCCAGGTTGAATGCTACAAGGATCAGACCCCATGCACTTACCTGAATTCACAACAAAGATAAAATATAGATACAATACCCACATTATTATATGGCACTTTTTTTATAGGTAAAGCACATTTCCATCAAGTCGAGCATTTTTAATCAGTAAGATCGCCATCGCTACCAACAAACATTTCAAGCAAAAAATTTTCTATGACTACAATTATAAAGACCAAAACATTTTAAACAGAAAAAAAGAGAAAATTTACAGACCAATATCTTACCGCGCGAACTGCAGCGGATCTTACATAGTCTTCCGTGTCGAGAAGAAGCTCGACGGCACGGCAATAACAGCCCTGAATCATGTCAAGATCCTCGACAACACCGGGCTTGCTCAAACCAACGAGCCCGTCCAGAGCGATTTTCCTCACGTACGGGTAAGGATCCCTAGTAAACCCTAAAAACATAGTGAGCAACACATGCGGCCCAATTCGGAATCGCTCGGCATTTCTGAGAAGCCATGACCGTACGGACACGGAAGGACCGAAGCAAAGAGAGACGAATGATCGGTCATCGAGGTCTACTGGGGTTCCACCCCGTTCGGCGATCGAGGCGAGCACATCGAGAGACTCGGCGGCGAGGCGGGTCGAGTCGGAGGAGAGGAGCGCGTGGGAACGGACCAATTCGGAGACCGAAGAAGAGAGGCTGGGGCGGTGGGAGGCAAGGTCGGAGAGGAGCTTTAGGGTGTGGTGTAGAACGAGCGGGTCGCGACTGAGTTGGAGAGAGCGGGTTAGGGTTTGGAAGATGGAGGAAATGGTGGTGTCCGGAGTGGAGGGTGTAATGACAAGGGATCTGAGGGAAGCAAGGGTTTCGGGGGAGAGAGAGTCTTCAGCGGGGTTTTCCGAGGGGCTTCTGATTGATTGTTCGCAGGAGCTTGGCAAGTCTCGATCCATCGAATCGAAACAGAGCAGGGCAGAAGGAGCTTCTTGCTCTGAAACTTGTTTGGGGAACAATAACTTCACGAGAACCGATCGAGACCGTCGGCGTCCGTAGCTACAAGTCGTTTAGTTAAAAGGAACGCGCGCTTGTACGCTGGCTTGATAATCAAATCCAAAACATAAATCCACAAAAATAAAATCTAAAACATTTATAATATCTCAGTAGCAATTTGTGAATATACTTTTTTTTTTAATAAAAATAAATAAACTCTATTGCCAAAAACAAAACAATCTCAATTACAACGGCGCATCAATCTATTGTATCATAATCAACCTGTGATATTTTATATCTTATATATAATAAATGTCAATAAACAAGTAGGTGTCGAACTCTTTTATACCAATTTTGTCTTTCATTTTATATTTTTTTTTCGTTTCTATCCCTTAGTTCTAACATTTATACTGATTTTGCCCTTCGATTTATATTTGTTTTCCCATTCTGTCCTTGATTTTTGTTATCTTCTAACGCATTTTTACAATTTTACCCTTTTTTTTCTTCTATACTTTCATCAAATAGCTCATACGCATATGCATGTTAAGAAGTTATAAATTACAGGTAGTAAAAAACAATTGCACCTAAATAGAGTTGATAAAAACTTTGGATTTTGATACTTTCAAACCTAATACTTACGTCCAAAAGATATTTACATATGTTCATAACAGAATAGACATATGTTTGAGAAAGAAAGTAGAAATTACAGATAAAGTAAAAAAATTAAGTCTAAACAGATTAGTCACCATGAACTTCCAATTTCATATCTTCACACCCAATATTTACATGTAAAATATAAATAGATATTTATTGTTTTTCAGTTAAATATGAATTTTTCAATGCTTTCATGAAATAGCTCATAGGCATATGCATGTTAAAAAAACTAGAAATTACAGCTAGAAAATAAAAAAATAAAAAAATTGCACCTTAATCGAGTTGATAAAAAGTTTGCACTTTGATACTAGATCTAATAGTACTTATATCTAAAAGATATTTACACAAGTTCATAACAAAATAGACATATACATGACAAAGAAAGTAGATCTGTTGAACTTTAGACAAACAAGGAAGAAAGTTTTGCCCATACACATCGACACCCAACGGATCTCATCTTTCTATTGTTTGTTCGAGGACCAAAAACATAGAGCTCAAAAAAAGAGCTTGAGAGAGAGAGAATGGAAAAAAATAAAAATATCATGTGGCTGAGAGGAAGGCAAAACCATTGTGTGTGCCGTGGTGGTGTGGATGTGAGATAGAGAGAGGAAGAGAGAGGATGGAGAAATCGGAAAACCATGAGAATGAAGAAGTCTCTAGAATCTGCTTCTTAAGAGAGAGAGATGAGTGAAACGAAAGTGTCGGTATCGAGAGAAGAAGAAATAGAGGAGAGGTAGGATTATTTTTTCCTATTTGAAATGTTATTAAAAATATTTATAAATAAATCATCTAAAAATGATAATAAATTAATATAAAATTAGAAAAAAAATAGGAATATGAGTTTTATTGTTATAAATCTTTTAATTCTAGTTAGAAAAATCATAGAAATGTTTTTACAAAATATCATTTAGGAATGGTTTGGATAGTGAGATGAGATGAGATTAAAAGTAATATCGGTCTAGTCCGGTCCAATCTTAGGTAGTTTTGTGGACCGGACTGGACCGAGTATATATAGGACCGGTCCGGTCCGGTTCATTTCGGTCTGGTTCGATCCAGGGTCTGTCCATTCAGTCTGGACATTCTCCAAATGGGCTATTCAGTCCATCTAAATCTGGGTTTTTTTTTTTGTGCCCAATTTCAATTATTTTCGGCCCACTTTAAATTTTGTACATTTTTTAGGTAAAAATACTATATAAAAAAAACTTGATCTTGAAAAATACAATAATAAAAGAAAACAATAAATTTGTAATGATTAATAAATCATTATATTAGCCTATAAACCTATTAGGTATATATAGTTATAACTTATAGTGATATTAATATTAAACTATTATACATACATTATGCTATAATCCTATAACTCTTATGATATATTAATATATACCAATACTATATATTATACTATTATAGACTATAGTGTTACTATTACTACCACATATAGACTTATAGTGTGTGTATATATTATAATGATATAGTGATACTAATACTATATATTATATAATAATACATTGATATAAATTATTACAAATACTATTACTACTATATACTATATTAATAATTTAATAGTGATATTAATACTATATAATAATATATGGTCATAGTCTCATAGACTCATAGTGATATGGTCATTAGTCATAGACTTATAGTGATATTAATAATTTAATACTATATATAGACAGTAAACTTATAGACTTATAGTAATTTAGTCATAATTTATAATTATAGTTATAGACTATAGTGATTTAGTTTAGTTATAATTATATTAACGATATTAATTATTACTTTATTACTAACTTAAAGTATGTTAATGCATAATGAGCCATTGAATTTGAGCCATATACAACTTTTAACATTTTGTATATTAAGCAATAAGCATAAATAATTTAATTATCCATACATATTACATCCATAATTGAGAAAAATACATACTTAACATACTATTAAGTATTAAGAGTTATAGTATAAATTATAATATATGTATGATTTATAAATTTATAAGTATGTATAATTAAATATTTTATGCTTATTTATAGCTATATATTAGTATAAGTATAACTGTAAAACTATAGTCTATACTTAATTTATAATTATATATTAGTTAGTGATAGGATTAGGTTAGATGAAAATTATATAATTAATTATATATATAAATTAGAAAATATATATTTTATTTACATTCGGTCCTGTCCAGTTTGAAAAACCCTGGACCATGGACCGGACCGAATGAACTCGATCCTATAAAATTCAGACTGAGACCGACCGAGACTAGCCCCGGTCCGGATCGACTGTCCGGTTGGTTTTCAGGTCTGGACCGCCCGATGCTCACCCCTAGATGAGATGGTCTTAGATTAAAGTTAAAAATTGAATAAAATATTGTTAGAATATTATTTTTAATATTATTATTAATTTGAAAAAAAATGAATTATTTATTATATTTTGTATGAAAATTTAGAAAAACTGTAATGTGAGATGAGATGAGATGAGATGGTTTCTATATCCAAATGGGGCCTTAATCTTGTACACTATTTTATTTGCTCCAATTTTAAATCTTTTAAATATTGAATTAAAATTTTACTTTATAGTATCAATCTACCGTTAGTGATATATTTTGTTCTATTTTTATTAATGTATTACAATTGCTTCAAATTGTTTTCCTCCTTATAAAAAATTATAATTATATGAACCAATTACTTAAGTGTCAATATTATGTTTCCCAAATTTAAATCTGGAATATTTTTTTCTTACCTAATAAATATACAATACATGCAGTCGACTATAGTTATTAAAATTAACTATAATAATTTTATCAATATAATTATAAATTTTAACAAAATAAAAAAAATATTCTATTAATAATTGAAATAAATGGACACCTTTATTAAATCAATTAATGTGTTTAATATACTGTGATTTAATATAATTTATTAATATTTAATGTTATTATTAGTAGTAGTAATAGTTGAAATTTTTTTCATACCTAAATAAGATTGTACAGGGCTGAGGTGGTAGGAGCTGCACTGAGTATTTCGTATAAATTCGGAGGAATCTATTGTAATTGTTAATATATTAATATGGTCTTGTTTAAGAAATATAATTACAGAATTTTTATGTTCTGTTTTTTTAAGAGCAATGCTAGATACAGTTTCCATTTGGGGACTGCAATGCAAGCCTAGGCAATTTTATCTTTAAATATTTTTAAAATTACAAAACTATCCCTCCTGAAATGATATTTTTTCTCATTTAATAAGGGACCTGCACATGCAGTCCCCACTTGGGGACTGCAAATAGAATTTCTCTTTTTTGAATGTATTTTAATTTATAACAGATTTGGTGCTTCTATGCTTACTTCAGCGCTCTCCATCCCCACCTTTTTCCCTTTTTTTTTTTAATTTTTTATTTTAAAGCAAGTAATTATATTTCATTAGATAAGATGATACAAGAGGAGGGGGTGTGGTTCCCAAATAAACACTCCAGAACAATAACAACAGTACAAAGTAGTGGATAAAAAGAACAAAAAAAAGTAAAAAACAAACGGGTTTTTAAGACCAATTTTTTAGTTTTCACCCATGTCCTAAAATGATGCCATCTTAAAAGACGGAAATAAGGTGTTCGCAACAAATTACGAACAATAGAATCACCACTAGAAGTAGTAGAACCTCCGCTGAAAGTGATAAGAGTGGCGGGTACACTGTTGCTTGTTGTTTTGAGATGATTTTTCAGGAGATCCCAAGTCCCTTCTTCAAGATAACTGTTTAGGAAAAGCGGTAACATAGTTGGCTTCTTCTACTTCCACTAATCTTATATTTGTCCTCTACCTTCTTGTACGTTTATTTCCTCTCGTTTAAGTAAATACTTATTGTATTTAATTTATAACAAATATATAAACTTTTAATTCTCGATCATAACTATTTGTTATTTATTATATGAAAATTTGGATTCTTATTGCTAAACAATTTAATATTATATTAGATTTTTTAATATAATTTTAAAAAAAATTGTTTTTAATTAGATGTTACTTTCTTATGCTTTATATATAAATAGTGATAACACTGTTTGTGTTTTATATTTCCATATATATATGCATGTATGTCAATGTATTTGATACATTGTTATTTATTTTTTAGATTAGCTTATCAAGTTGACGCAAAATTGCTAATTTCTCATAACAAATGCCAACTTGTAAGATGATATTATTGAAAAGAAATATATTTAAATATCACAAATGTCGTCGTTATGATTTCTTATCTAAATTTCTTTACAAATAAAACTTGAAGAATTTGGAAGAATCGCCGTAAAAAGAACTTGGTATGCTACTCAATCAGAGGAAAAAAAGTAAGAACTTCGTCGAAAAAAAAAGAGAAAGATATGTCGAGTTAAGAAGATCTGAAAATAACAAAAACCAACGAAAATCACAGTCTGATCATTATTTTTCTTATACTTCAAATGACAACGAAGGTATATGTATAAGAGAAATTGGATCTTCTCCAAATACTAGCGTCTCATAAAGTAGATTCCACAACGACGCATCTACTTTAACAACAACGACAACTGCTATTTCTAACTACATCATCAGAATTTCAACACTTCCTAATCGTTTTAGACAAATATTAGAAACTGTAGCTTCTGAGACATATTGCTTACCATTAGTGCCTTCATGTCAGTCGTTGTATTATAGTTATTAACATTCTGCAAATCGTGTGTGTAATATGTATTGTAAATAGGAAAAAAATTCTAAAAATATAGATAAAATTTTATCTGTTTTTATAGTTAAAAATCTGAAACATAACAAAAATGATCAACTGGGCAAACGTGTAGCACACGTTGCCTTTACTAATTGATTGATAAGAGTAGGTGATATATGAGATTTTATATTGTTTGAGAATAAGAATTTCTTGTTTTTTATAATGGTTTTAATAGGATTTCAATTCTATTGTTAATTAGTCATTTTATAGGTTGAGATGTGACTTGGGCTTCCTCCATCTATTTATGATTTTATGAATAATGCTATGCATCCTGATGAATTCTATCGACAGTAGATTTTGATTCAAATTTTTTTATTTAGTGATTAAGAAAATATTTTTTAATGATGTTATGATTTATTAAAAAAAAATAAAAACCAAATGACCTTATCAAGAGAATCTATGGGCTACTTGGTGGATGTAGTACAAACCTAATTTTATATGATTGACAAGCCAAAATTTTTATATCTTGCTTCATTGATTTCATTCTCTTTCCCACTAGCCCTTCCTTTCTCATCCCTTCCTACAATTCCCACTCCCACCAATTTCTGATTGCTCCATCCACGTTAAGTTTTATACATATAACCATTTGGGAGGAAGATTCCACTTGCATATATTCAAACCCCTTTTCTTCTTTTCCAGACAACTCTTTCTATACAACTTAGTGGGATTTTAGGGCCCGTTTGAATATTTAGGTCCTGTTTGGTTTTTCAAATGGTCTCAATCAATCTCATCATATCTCATCATCCAAACATCATTTAAATATATACACTTTTTAATTTCAAATTTTTAACTTTTTCATCTAATTATTTTCAAATCATTACAACTTTTCAAATTTTTAAACAAAACACAAAAAATAATTCAACTTTTTCAAATCTCGAACCAAAAATACTATTAAAAAATAATATTCTAACAATATGTTAACTTTATAATATTTTATTCAACTTTTTCTCTCTCATCTCCCAAAACTTCATAAAATATCTTAACTCAAAACATTTTACTACTATTCACAAATTATATCTCTATTATTCACATATTTCTCATTTCATCTGTGTAACCAAACAAAACTTAAGAATATCTCAATATATTTGTAAATAGTAGTGAAATGATTTAAGTTAAGATGTTTTATTAATTTTTGGGAAATGAGAGAGAAAGTTTTGAATAAAAATATTATAATGTTAAAATATTGTTTGAATATAATTTCTTTTTAAAATTTGAAAAAGTAGTATTATTTTTTGTATTTTGTTTGAAAATTTGAGAAAATTGTAATAATTAGATAAAAAAAATTAAAGATTTGAAATTGAGAGTGTTTTGTTATTTGTGTTTGTGAAGAAAAAATCTAAAAATAATTAATAACAATTGTGTTGCCAAAGGACTCTTCGAACCCTAACTGCTGCAACCCTTGGGTCAATAGAGACTTTTTCCATGATTGCTTTGATGCGCCAGTTCAACAGCCCCCATGCAATGGTACAAAAGGAAGCTGGTACGTAGCTCTTCTCCTGGATGTGTATTGCTGATACTTCTAACAAAGAACCTCGAAGTTCATGTTTGGCTCAGTGAACATTATGGAAAGGGCAGAGTTTCCTCTAGATGTTGAAGCATTCGGGACATTAAGGTCTCGTTTGCAACTTGGATTGTATTAGCAGTAATCGGATTACCTCAAAGAAGGGCACCTCATCTGCACAAACAAAGGACGTGCCAAGCCAGAATCCTCTAGAATAATTCTGTTGTATACGTGTCATCTTATTACTTGTAATTTTGAAATATTGTTACAAAGAATATTCTCATTTAATATATATAAATACCCACTCTGTAGCAAATATAGAGAAATGAGAAAGAAACAATTCCTTTCAATCATGCTATGCTTTACTTGTGTTTCATATGGTATCAAGAGCTTTTTAGGACTCACGTCCATTGTTCCAGGGTTTCAGTCCAAGCTCACAAGGCTTTCCTCTATGGCTGAAATTCCCGAACGCCCTATCATTCCTTCTCAAAACTCCAATGTCTCTCCAAATGTCAATCTTCCTTCTCCCACCAACTTAATCACAATGAAATTAAATCATGATAATTATCTTTTGTGGAAGGCACAAATCATGCATTACCTCAAAGGACAAAACTTATTCGGGTATATTGATGGGACCATCCTTGCCCTTCAAATGCTCAATGAAAGTACTCAAAAAATCACTCCTGAGGTTTTTGCTTGGCAATAACAGGACCAAGCTGTCATGAGTATTCTCATCTCCTCCTTATTTGAAACTTTGATATCACATATTCTACAGGCATCCACTTCTCGCGAAATATGGGATGTTCTTGTCGATCTATTTGCTGCAAAATCTCAAGCTCGCATTATGCAAGTTCAAATGCAGCTTACAACCCTTAAAAAGGGTTTGTCTCCATTGCTGAATATTATCAGTGTGCCAAGCTTCTTCACGATACCTTTGCTATGGCTGGTAAAACCCTTTCCTCCACTGATTTCATTACCTTTCTCTTGGTTGGCTTGGGCACAGATTACGATTCTGTTGTGACATCAATTATTACCCGTGCTGATCCTTTAAGCCCTTCACAAGTTTATAGTCATTTATTCACTCATGAGGCTCGGCTAATCCATCAGCATACTACTCTTACAGCTTCACTTGAGTTCTTTCCTAAACAATTGCAACTATCAAAGTGATTGTACAGCACTTGCACACTCACGATTGCAACTATCATTTCTCTTATGGAAATAGTAGAGTTTCCTCCATATGTCGGAGCATTTGGGACATTAAGGTCTCGTTTGTAACTTGGATTGGACTGTATTGATCTAATTTTAAGTTGAATTTAATATCTAAAAATCACTAAATTCATCTCAACTCAAAACTTCTTGAGACGTGAGACCCACCACTTTTTTCAACTCAACACCTCTTTACGCACAGAACCCACAATATTTTTCAATTTTCTATAAATGCATCTAAAGTTATCTTAACATCTAAACTCATCTTAGGTGGCTTCCACAAAACTCACTCCACCATCTCAACTCATTACTATTCATAAACAACTCAACTCATCTCAACATCTAAATCCAAACAGAAACTATGCTCTATGCATGGTTTCACTTTCAACCTTGTAGAAATTAAAAAATATTTATCATTCCCAATCAGTGTCTATTTCTTTAAATTTGATTTAGTGGGGAGGATATCATTGCAAGCCCTCCAAATTACTATGTTTTTAACCTTTATTAGGCATTTTCAAAATTCCACATTTTCTTCCAAAACTTCCTCTTCTCATAGGCCTCTGAACTCTCTACTTCTTCACCCTCTTCCCCGTATCTTCAAATCAGAAAGTATGCACTCTTCACAAGGAAATAATCCCCATTCCTCTCCATTTTCCAAATCAATTCGTCTTCCTGCATCCCAGGGCTAAGGACTATTCTCAGAGTTTTATCAGCTATCCCGATCTGAGGAAAGATAGTACTCTTTAATTAGTTTCTCAACATTCCACCTCTTTCTGATAGGCTCAATGAGGCTGATGATTGTTAAGTTGAATAAAAATTGGTAAAAATAAGTGAGATATAATTTTAAATGTCATGTCTTAATGATATCATGTACGATGAAAATATGAAAATTTTCTTTAAAGAAAAAAGAGATCTACTTTAAAAAAAAGTCGAAAGCCTTGTCGAACTTTTTTGTTGTGATTTGCAACGAAGTTGTAGATATTAAGGTTTCTATGACCGAAGAATCTACTCGACCATCAACCCGAGGTTAGATTTTTCATGAACATGTAGCTGTGGTGGGGTTGGTGGTGCAGACAAAGGAGAAGGGGATTCTGCTGTCTTCAATTTCCACCGAAACCAAAAAACAGGTGGGCTTTCTTTCACATATTTTAAGTCAATCATTTGGAAAGAATACCTAACTTGGGTTTGGTTTCAAAATGCAAAAAAGTGATTCACGTGGTTTTTTTTTTTTTTTTTTTTTTTTTTTTTTAATTTGTCATACAAAATGATCTATATTCTTAATGAATAATGCTAGAGAAAAGCTACTATAGTAGTGCACACTTTGTACTCACTGCGTGACTGCTTCTAGTTTATTGTTCCCAACACTCACTTGGGGAAATATGTGGTCTAAATAATGTCACATCATGTATGCAAAATGGATACTCCCAATAGTAACTTTTATCTATATTTATTCATTCTTAATATATGGAAACTTTGATACCTTTTTTTAATTTTTTGTAATTTTCTTTTACAACACTACACACTATTTGTAATGATTACATTCACAATCTTTTTAACTTCTTTTTATTTATTTTATTTATTTATTTTTTACTGAATGTGAATGAATGGACAACTGGAGATAGGTTCCCCGTCTGTCGGTGTTGAGGAAAATATCAACCACACCTCCGGTGCGTGTGGACTATCTTATTAATAGAGAAAGTATTTGATACAAATGTAGTAGTAGTAGAACTCATAACAAACTCTAAGATAGTAATTGATAACAGAACAAAGTCTAATCTAAATAACAAAGTCTTATGGAATTGCACTTTTAAACTCATTTGGCTTCTTCAGCATCGTTATTCTTAACGGTCGGTGATCATAATTGGAATAGGTTTGGATACCAAGAATATTTTAAGTATTATCAGAATACGCCATTACTATTCATTACTTTATTATTATTTTTTATATATTTTTACTATTATTTATTACTTTTCACTACTATTCAATATTCTATTATTACTTTTTCATTACTATTCATAACTTCTCAACACTTCTTACTACCCAAACTACAAAAGCTGCTGACGCCGATCCTTCAAGTCGAATTTGAGCTATAATTTAGAGTACTCCAATCTTATTAAGAAATTCAATAAATTTCTAAATGGCTAATACTTAAGGTCTCGCTTGTTTTCACAACACATCTTATCTCATCTCATCTCATCTCATCTAAACATTACAATTTTTTTAAATTTTTACACAAAATAAAATAAACAATTCAACTTTTTCAAATTTCAAAACAATAATAATATTAATATTTTAATAATATTTTATTTAATTTTTAACTTTTATCTCAACTCATCTGATCTGTGAAAACAAACGAGACCATGAAAATCTCAAACTCAAAGACCATTTACCCCCATGACTCTTGATAGTAATCGCTCTCTTATTATAATTAAAGAGAGAACGCATCTATAAAAATCAGAACTCACGTCTTTATTCTTTATTACCATTACAAATTATGGAAGACATGTAATTAGTTCTATCGAGCAATAAATGTGATAGCAAATGTGTAGTATGTTGAGAGAGTAGGTTGATGGAACACGTTACACGACTACCATGCACTTAAAGGCATTGAAAACTCATCCATTCACTTAATTTGCGGTATGTATATATTCAAAATGAATAAAACTATTCTTACTAATTATTTTTATGAATGATTTTTACCGTTCTACTTTTTTTATTTTTTATTTTTATTATTTTTTACTTAATGATTAAATAAATATTTTTTAATAATATTATGAATTTTTTAAAAAAAAAAATTAAATGTGTTAAAAAAATAAAAATAAAAATAAAAATCACAAAATTATTAACGGTCGCTCTAATGCCACTCATTCAAAATTAGGCATGATCATCATCACGTTTTAGTTTTCTCACTCATGCGTACAATCGAACAGGATAGACAGGAAAAAAAACAAAGAACCCAGCTTATGATTGGACAGATCAAGGAAATTAGGATCCACCATCATAAATAAATGGCAATCGATTTCAAGGTTCATAAATATTCGAAACTCAATGTGATTACTTAATTGAAAAATATTTTCATTGATCATCATAGCCTTGGTTGATTTTAATAATACCAAATTTAATTGATTTCTTTTTCCGTACGTGCTATATATTTTTCTTTCCTACATAATATTGAAATTAAACAACCTTTTTTTTTTGGAGTGAATTTTTAGAAAACGGCATTTCTTGGAACTTTTTTTAAAACCTGCCGACAAAGATAGCGCCTAGACATATGAAATCGGTCATATATATATATATATATATATAACATTTATTGCGCGCTGATAATATAAATTTTGCAAATATTACTAATTAATTCTCAATAAATATTATATAATTCGCTTCTTATTTTCTTACTTGATCAACTATCGATAACCGATCGAACATAATTGATCATCACCAAACCAAATTGACTCAGAGACTGCATGCATGCATAGAACTTACATTTTAAAAGTAAAATATATATATATATATATATATATATATATATATATATATATATATATATATATGCTTGAACATGCATGCAAGTCAATATGTCATGTCCCTTTTAATCAGATGTTTGTATCTGCACGCTTGTTTTAGTTAGACATGAATAGACATGCATTAATATTATTCAAAATTGGATAGCTCACTAGCTAATCAGTCCAGAGGGGACCGATTTGAATAGTAATTCAATGCTCAACTTAGATGAATTAATATAGACGTCTTTTGATTAATTGTGGAGTTAGCATGCAAGCAATTAAGGTGCTTAATTTGTATTTTCCATCCTTTTTTTGTTTCTCAACTTCATAATCAAATCGTGCATCAGCTTTTCCATGTTTTCCCACACTTTCTTGATTTTCTTCTCTTTAATTATTAATTACGTCCAACATATGTCATTAGTACTGTAAATTAGGTTATCTCATCTCCACGGACTTCTCCATCACTAAGACTAATTAGGAGTTGAATATATGATCCTGTCGTTCGTTCGTTATATACAATACTGTGCATGCATGCCCAGCCAGTACTACTTGGATCACCTGTATGCATGTCCCTCGATCAATCGTTCACGTCGAGTAAAGCTAGCTAGCTCTAGCTGTAAAATATCTAAAAACTTAACTTTAAACATATGTTTGCTATATATATATATATACACTACAAGAGATTGGATTCTTTGAGACACAAAATTTTGTCTAAAAAAACTCAAATTTCTTCCCAAAATATTTTGGGAGATGAAAAAATCTTGTCTCTATTTTGTCTCGGAAAGACCGTTTCAAAATATTTATTTTCATATCAAAAAATCATTTTTAGGGACAAAATTGAGTGGAACCAATTGAAACTGTTCGAACAGGTAAGTTTTTTTTAGACAAAAACTTTTCGTCACAAGAATACGTTCGAATGGCATAATATCAGTTCGAACCGACACTTACCGTTCGAACTATAAGAAATATTCATTCAAAGGAATGACCATATTTTATCGAAATATTCATTCAAAGGAATGACCATATTTTATCCTGTCCGAACGGACAGAGTGTTCAAATAGATTTTATGCGTTCGAACCAATAAATTTCTCAAATGACTTGTGTTCGAATATAAATTATGTCCATTCGAATAGACTGTTTATTCTTGAAATGATTTCCCTTCGAACGGGGTTTTGCATATCAATATTGTTCAAACTAATATTTTATTGTTCGAATGGTCGTATAGACTGCATTTCTCTGTTGTCGTTAGAATGGATTAGTTTTTATTCGAATGAGTCAGCTTTTTTGTTCGAATAGATTTATAAATAATAATTTACCGTTCAAACGGTATTAATCATACATAACATAATTTAATGAATAATATCATACTAATATTACACAAAGTTTGTGTAATTCAAACATCAATTATTCAAATGTTTTGGAACATCATAATATAAAGACAATTAAAGAAAAAATAAATTTTAAGATTGTGGTGGTGACATAGAGTTTTGGGACTTCATTGACTGCAACTGTTCAAACACAGCTTTTTATACCTCCATCCTCAGTTTCTTCTGCATGTTCTTTTCTAATCTCGCATCTAAATCCACTGCTTGATCTAATCGGGTCAGCAATTCTTTTTCTTTGGATCTCAAATAGATTCGCAGCAGTTTCCTTAAGAGATATCATTTTGTCCTACAAAAACAAAAACATTAAAGTGAGTATAAATAACAAAATATTATTAAAAAATAGAATTAAAGAAATTTAAACTTACATAATTTGCCTCTGCTTCGGAACTGGTCCAAATACCATCACAATTTTTATATGTTTTAGCATACAATTGGGTCAAATCATAGTCAGTAAGACTTTATTCTTCCTGTAAAAGAAAAATCTATATTAGAACTTAAATCAGGAAAGTGTATTATATGTTAATATTTAACGGGGACGAGAATAAACTTACCATTTTTTTAGATAAACAATGAAAAGATCGAGAACTCGCATGATGGTGTATCGTTAATTTTGATCTATTTGCTTGGTTCACAGTACTTCGTTGCTAAAAAAAAATTATCTTTCTATGTTTAATACGTCTATCATATACTATTAAAAAAAGATAGCTGTGAAATTACCTGATAAGCAGGATTTTCAACAAACCTTCTCTCATTCGTTTGGTGGCATTGCTTGGAATGGATTTTGGTGCGCCTTTATTGTATTATTGAACTTCTTATAGTGTGCATGTCATTGACCTTTGTACCTCTAGAATTTATTCGACATTAGTTCCTCAAACCGTTAATCGATTCTCTCGTCAGTCAAAATTAAGTTCAAACTCGTCATTTCAAAAATTATAAACAATTAGTATAAATACATAGTAATTTTAAATTAACATGTTATATACTTAGTTGTTTGGGATGTAGCTTATTACCAATCAATGATTTTTTATGTGGTCTTTCATATATTGAGAAACTTTAGACCAGGAGAATATAGTCATCGGTGCATACGTGTGACTAAGTGTACCAAGATAAGAAGCAAGCCATGCTGCGGAATCTCCGGAGCCACCGGTGTGATAATCAAGAATATCAACTTTAGTTTTATCCACTTTCTTTACTTTTTCTATGCAGACACCACTTTTAGTATCTCGACCTCGGTACTAGCTTACAACAACTATATATATAGTAATTAAAGCATATATTTTAATTACATTATTTTATTTTATAGATATATATTACTTAAATTGAGCATAAAATGTGATATTTAATTTGATAAAATACATTGTTCTGGATCTAGTGATGTTGGCCCACTATTGATGACAGGTGAACCACACAGGGAGTCGGTAATGGATGGGGATAGCGCACGTGTTGCTTTACGTTTGTGAGACATATCTGTTTGAAATTGTAACAAATTATAATTATTAATAATTATTTATGTGGGAGATCATTCATATGTTTCTTATTTTTTAAGTATTAATTATAATTGAAATTTACTTATTTTTTAATTATACCTTAGAGTTTTTAATAAATTATTTTTTAAGTATTAATTCTGATTTAAGTATTAATAAATCCTATGTTTTTTATTTTTTAAGTATCAGTTATAATGTAAATTTACATATTTTTTAATTATACCTTATAGTTTTTAATAACTATCTTTTAAGTTTTATATTTGAATTTAAGTATTACAAATAGGAGTACAACCGTTCGAACACTTCAAGAGCTGTTCGAACAGGATAACGCGTTCGAATGAGAAATTATTGTGTTCGAACAGCTTCAACGACACGAAACAGAGACAAACACAATATCAGAGAACACATTCATGGGATAAACACAAACTTATCATATGCATATTTCACAAATATTGTACAAACACAAATATATTTTCATATTCTCACATCCAAACACAAATATATTTTCATATTGGTTAAAAAATACAAATATATTCTAACATCCAAACACATATATTTATACGTTTCTCACATCCAAACACAAATATATCCTTCTAACCTTAATCTTTTATTCAAAAACAGAAGAGAAAAACACTAATTTGAGTTTAAGAGAACATAAATTTGAGTTTTTTAATAAAAAAATTCCATGAAAATAGAATATCAAAGTAAAAAAACTTACCAAATTGAAGAGAAATAAAGAAAAATTTATTTCCCACGCTCACGCTCTCTGTATCTCAAGAAAAAAATTCCCAAATGTCCAGCACGTTTGTGTTTCTGGACGTCTTATTTCTTATCTTATTTCTTATTTCCTCGTTCAAACGGAATTTACTAACCGTTCGAACTTGATAACAAGGAAGTGGAAAACTTTTCCTACATGGATCAATTCAGCTCACACCCGTTCGAACATCAATTATATACGTTCCAATTGATAATTGAAAGTGTAATATGGTGCAAATTGATCCCACCATAGCTTATCAATAGCTCCAAAATATTATATAAGTTCAAACGCTGTAAATTGTCATTCAAACGAGTAACTAAACTATTCAAACAATCATAATAGGCGATTTGAACGTACAATATATATATATATATATATATAATTATATTATATATCTAATTTTATTACTATATATATAAACGTATAGGTATATATAAGTATAATATTTATGTTAAGAATATATATAAGTTAATAAATATAATATAAATTAAGAATATATATAAGTCTAAATATATAGTAGAAGATAAAGATATAGTAGTATACAAGACTATATAATTATATAGTACACTCATATAAGTATTATAAGTATATTATATAAGAGTATATTATATATAAGTATACCATATAGTATTAGCATAAGTATATACTATATTATATGATAGTTATAAATTTTTTTATCTATGTATTCAAGATCATCTTTGGAATTATTTTCTATTTTAGGTAATTGAGTAATATTCTCTAATTGCCATTCATTAGGGAGAGTAATTTGATTCCAATTAATTTTTTTAGGAATTTGTATATTAGAGTTTTGTATACTATATTGTAATAATAATGTATATCATTTTGGACTGGTAATAAGAGCTTATGGTTCTAATGTTGTTTTCATAAGTTTATAATGGATCCTATATACTATTGTTAAATGATGTGATCATTTCATCATATGATAACCATTTGTTTTAATATTAATGTTAAAGCACGTAAGATATTAGTATCAAATAATGAAAGAGAATAATTAGGATAAAAATTAAAATAAATTGGTCCTTGGAACAAATGTTCCACAAAATATTAAGAAAACCTAACATTTTTATGAATTCATATTAGTAGATACCGATTCAATTATTCTTTCTGAGATCCCTTGTTCTCTTCAAACTCAACCTTCTCCACCTGTATCTCCAATTATTGTTATATTTTTATTATTAAATATATATATAAGTAGTATAAGTATATATATATATATTATATTATATAAAAAAATATAATAATAACTAACGCAATATTTTTTTCTCGTTGGAATGGTATTCATAAGACGTTCAAACGGATAAAATATTTATGGAAATAATTCGAACGTCATAACTAGCCGTTCGAACGGTAAAAAATAAATATTAGCCATAATGTCCAGACCCTACGCCATTAGAACACAAAAATCCCATCAAACTCCGCCGCTCTAGTGCCAAACGTCGCCGTCAAAGCCACCGTCCACCACCACTCTCCAACCCGCAACAAGTATGTTCTCTCCCCAACATTTTTACCGATTAATTTCTCCTAAAACTTGTTTTAAATGGTTTGAAAATGGGGTTTTGAAAAAAACTCTATTTCAATCCCGTAATTGGCTGGAAATGTAGGATGAGATAGCTCTATGGTCATCCCGGCCTCTCATTGCTGTTGTGGGAGGAAAAACGAATGGTGATCGTTCGAACAACAAATACAAGGTTCGAACGGAAATCTATTAGCGTTCGAACGGCTATTTATTACCGATCGAACACACTGTAATACCGTTGGAACATGTTGTTAGTCATTCAAAAGGTATATTTCTTATTTTAATTTTTTGTTAGATATAATTACCTTGATCAATTATAATTATCATAGTTTGTAATTATTGTCCTTATTTTTATAAATTAAATTTAGCGTCATTCCAATGGTTTATCGGGGAAAGAAGTGGATCGTGTCAGGGCAATCATCTAGCGAAGAAGTCCGAGAGAGGACTATTTTATTGGAGCGTCAGGTGAAGATAGATGATTTTAGGGACCTTCTTTGGGAGAGACATTCTCTTGCATTTGTTTTTCTCGATCGTGGTTGGATACCGATCATCGATCAGAAGGACAAAAGGACAGACAAGATAGTTTCCTACATCAATATTGTATCTGAGTTCTATAGAGAACTTGGTTGTGCCAGCCAGGAGGATGACGCATACACCTTCTTTGTTTGAGACTTCTCAGTATAATTTTCAGTTGATGCAGTTGCTGATTTTCTTGGTATCCCTCGACTGTCCACTGCATATCCTAACGTGGTGCCTTGAGAGTCTACACCTGCAGGCAATGGGGAAACTGCAGAGGAAAATGATACTGTGATACTTGATGAGATCGATGGCCTCGCTGATCATGAGGTTCATCAGGTGGTTGTGGGTCTAGATGCTCATTCCTATGATGGGAGCAAAAGTATCAAATATGTGGACTTATCTAACTTTTCAAGATCATGAACATTATAATAGCCAACAATATCGATCCGTGACTGCACAAGACTGAGGTGAGCATGGACCAGACACGATTATATTACGGGTCGCTCGTGGGGTGCCTATCGACCTAGCGAGATATATATTCGCTAGGATTCAATCAGAGGCCACCTATATTACGATAGGTAGATTTTTATTTTATTCAGTGTACTTGGTTACTCATTTTGATATATATAATACTTTTATTTATCAAAAAAAATTTATGACAGATATATTGTCGTTTGGAGTCTTGCTCACATGATTTCTTTTAGCGAAAGGAGTTAGGCTAGATGCGTTTGAGTGTGTTCGAGAGCTGATTGGACCGATCAACTCAATGACATTGTCTCGTAGTACTGGACACTCTAGATCTCGTATTCGTGCACCCACTACAGAGGCAGTCGACACTCAGGAAGGTGCACAGGGAGTATCTGGTGAGACATCTACCCAGGGTGCATCACGAAGTGCTACTCATGAGGAGATTGCAGATATAGTGCATGCATAGATGTGTGCACAGACATCAGAGATCATTGATGCAGTCCAGGTCACACTCACAGAGACTGAGTCGAAGCTCATGCCTCGAGTGACTGATATTAAGACACACCTTGCTAGAATCAAGGCGGTGCTACACGATCGGGCCCAATAATATATATATTTTATTTGCATTAAATGTGCTTTTTTGTATTGACAATCATGACTATTTGTATTTTGTATAATTAATTTAAATATTCAAATAGTCATACATTATATTCCCACCATACATTATATTATTGGGATGCAATTAATGTATGATTTTTATTTTTAGTGTTTGCTAGCTTGTTTATTGTTAATTATGTTTTTTTTTTTCATTTTACTTACCATTCACGATAATATAAAAAGATGACACTATAAGTAATATTTATTTAACTAAAAATCTTGTTTAATATAAAATAAATCACTAAAATATTTTTACATTAATTACATAAAATTAATTTATGAATTTGTAAATATTTTATGTTCCGTTCGAAAAATGTTTAAAAAAATCCCCACCAATTTTAATTTAATTTCCTATCAAATGATCCGTTCGAATGCTCACGGTGTGTTGTTCGAACGCAATATGTGTAGTTCGAACAATTTTGCAACCTTCACACCAAATTTTCCCACCAAATCTTTTCCGTTCGAACAAACAAATTGAGATTCGAATGAATTTGAACTTTCTCTGACAAAATAAATTACTTCCCCGTCAAGATTACTATTCGAATAAATTATAAACCATTCGAACAAATATTAATTCTATGTTCGAACGGAATTGTTATCATTCGAACGGGTTTGACTTTTTAAGACGACCTAATTCATTACAGAAGATATCATTCGAACGTTTTTATAAAGTCATCCAATAATTATTTTTAGGGATGAAATTTAGTTTGTCCCTAAATAATTTCGTCCTTAAAATTAAAATTTGTTATAGTGATACATATATATATATTAAGTAAGTTGAGATGATTTTTAGTGTTTTATGAAAAGTTAAAAAAATAATAGATCTAAAAAATATTATCTTCCAAATACATCCTTTAAAATGGTAAACGTAATATCTAAAACTTATATAATATCATATATCAATGTTTTATACTAGAAATATATATAATTGGTACCCACCTACTCCATCTCTTGCTGATCTCCGAGTCTGCTGTTCCATTCCTTTTGATTTTTTATTTATTGTTTTACAGGAGAGATTAATGGTACCCGGTCGGGTCATTGAAAACGTGTGTTATGACATGATAACGACAAGATCAAAGTGTAGAATATAAAATTTGTGGCGGCGGTGGTATTTGAAAGAGTAAAAAATCTTTGTATAATTCATTGTTTCGCTGCATTCATTACATACATGACGTGGCATCATTTAAATCACATATTTTCTACACATCATTCAAACTGGACTGAGAGGGAGAGAGTTGATGGGGCTAGAACCGGGCGAGACAGAGAGACCGAGAGAGAGGTGGAGGGCTTAGCTGGCTCGGAGGTACTCGGGGAGAAGTCGCAATGGTCAAAAGAGCTGCTAGGTGGGGCTTGAACCGACGCACGGCGGCAATAGGGCCGTCGATGGCCCCGAGCTCATGTGAAACCCATTTTATGGTTAGTTTGCGTGTGTGCGACGGAGATGGAGGTTCGTGGTGGCTGGGTATGCGAGAGGTGGTCGTCGGCGTAAGGTGGTGGAGGTGCGGTGGCATGGGTGGCCACGTACGGCGGTGCAAGTGGAGAGAAATGGGTGAAACTCATTTTGGTTGAGTTACCGTAGAGGAGAGAGAGAGTTCCACGTGGGAGAAATCGATGGTGGCTAGCTTGGTCGCCGGCGTGAGGGAGAGTCGCCGGTGGTGGCGGTGAGGCTAGACAGTGCACGGCGGCACCGGGCTAGACTGAAGGTGAATCAGGAGAGAGAGAGAGAGAGAAAAACTAGAAGCAGCCATATAGTGTGTGTAATGTGTGCACAGCTACAGTGACTGCTCTGTAGCACTATTTAATTACTATATACTCACTTCACAATACATTTTACAATAATATTATAGAATGAGAATATTTTTATAAAATATCTTATTTTTATAAGATGTGTAAAGTATATTTTTATAAGATGTTTTATAAAAATATCTTTTATTTAAAATATAATTATGTAAAATATTATAAAATATATTGTGTGTAAATAAAACGGACGAGAATAGGATAGCTAGCGTAAGTCCGGTGAAAAAGAAATTAAGGCCAGAGAATCATCAATCATTGGTGCCCTTTTTAAGCCTTCTCGATCGCTAAAATTTTATAACATTAAATACTGCACTCATTCTTCACGCTAGCGATCGAGCAGGGAAAGGGAAAGGTAAAGGGAAATTAGTGAAAGGGCTGATCCGGTGAGCCGTGACAGCAGCAGCAGCAGCAGAGATGCCTTGTCTTTACATCTCCACCAACGTGAGCCTCGATGGAGTTGACACCAATCCCATCTTTTCTGAAGCCACCAAAGCCATCTCTAACATCATCGGTAAACCTGAAAATGTATGCTCTCCTCCCGTCCTTTTTCAGTCTTCTCTTTCTGTATTCTCAAGTTTGTTTTAGCCTTAAATGCATGCGTTCCAAATTTATATCTGCTTTAAACAAGAGTTGTCTATTTATGGACAAGACAACATAGTTTCTGATCGAATTTTAGGAGGGATGAATCACAGAGACTCTAACTGCTGCAGAATCTGTTGATCTTCTCCTACCCTCCAGACCTCATCCTTGTTCTCTCCTTCTTTTTCCTTTTTTTTTTCCTAATCGTTTTCTTTCTCCTCAAAGCGATTAAAATCATCTGGGTATTATATCATTCTGGTGGTTATATATCGTAGCTCCGTAGTATGATCTTCTTCTTCTTCTTCTTCTTGCCGCTGATGTTGTTATGATTATACCGGCGTTCTTGTGAGTTGTTGTCCTAACAAGCTGTTCATTCGAAATGACTGTTACTGTTATCTTATCACGAGAATGCTTCAAACTCTTTCTCCTTGAATTACTGTCCATGTTTTCTGCTCTGGCAGAATTACTCTATCAAACGGAATATCAACTCCGTCAAATTTAATTTTAAACTAAATCTAATATTTAAACATTCAATTTTTAAATTATTAAATTCATCTCAATTCAAAATCTCTTTACATGTGAAATTTACAATCTTTTTCAGCTCAACGCCTATTTACACGTGAGACTCACAATATTTTTTAAATTTTCATAAATATATTTAAATTTATTTTAACATCCAAATACATCTAAACTCATCTTAAATAAGTCACACAAAACTTACTCCACCATCTCAACTCATTACTATTCATAAAAAAATTCAATTCATCTTAATTCAGCTTAACATTCAAACACAACCTTCAATTAATGCTTCAATAGAGTACTGTATAATTGTGCGCGTGTATATATATATATATATATATATAATGGCTAAAAGCAGTTGGATTTTTCTGAGTGTGCAAATAATTAAAATAAATAAGTGAAAATTAATACGAAATCATTTTTCTCTCTGGGTTTTTTCATATTTTGGAATTATTTTATCACTAATTCTATTAAAAACGTATCCTTAATTCCATATATATATAAAAAATATCATTTGGTTAAAAATATAAATTTTAAATGGGGATATGAAATCAATTTATGACATATTAGTAATATTTTTATATAGGTAAATAAATCTCACATTTGTTTATTACGTATGAGAACACGTACGATTTTTATAAAGGGTTCTTCATTGACCCGACATTGTTTAGTGCATGCACCAGTAATTCTTTTACATTTTTAGAAAAATTAAAATATATTAGGGGAGCTTTTTAAAATTTCAGTGGTGGCAATTGCACCCACTTACAGAGAATGTGGCCGTCACTGGCAAAAATAAAAACATTTTCTAGAGACAAAATCCAGTGGATATTGTGTGTGTAAAATAAAATATAAGATGTATACCATAAAGAGTTAGGTTGATTGATTTGCCGTATCCACTATGAATATTTATACTCATTTAGGAGATGTTTCGATTCAAAACTCACTTTAACTCATCTCATCATTATAATTTTTTTAAAATTTCATACAAAATATAATAAACAATTCAATTTTTTCAAATTTCAAAACAACTTTCTCAAATTTTTACATCAAATATAATAAATAATTTAACTTTTATTCTACTATTTACAAATCATCTTAATCCATTTCAACTCATATATAAATTCAAACCTCTCTGAACAATTAATAAAATTACTAAAAAAAATATTTAAAAAAAATCGTAAAGTGTCAATGTTTTTAGAAGGACCACAATCCAAGTTTTAGTAGTGGGGGGAAGACGAGACTCATGGCCACAGATGAATCGCCCTCTCCTTTCACACCATCCAGTCTTTGGGCCTTGGGGTGCCTGCCAACTTGCATACGTCCCCATCAACTTAAAACAACACGCCTCTTCACACCACAATTCCTTTATGAAAAAATGAAGCAATTTCGTTCATCAAATTGTATATCAATATTAAATGTAGGATATTTTTTTATTTTATTTTTATAATAAAAAAAATTATGTAAGTGTTGATATGCAATTTGGTACACCAAATCGCCTGTATCTTGTAAATCCCTTCCTTTATTATTGTAACTTTTTGTTTGTTTTTGTTATCTCAATCCCGAAACCATTACAGCTCGGTCGATCCTATTTGGAAACGTTATCACATTCATAGACCAAAGCATACATTGTGTGAATATTTAGACTTCTAGGTCTTGCATTTTGTCATATTTGATTAGTCCGATTGATATGACATATTTTGTCTTTTTCTATTAAAAGTAATGTAGATATTGTGATTCTTAGTCACACATGTCAAGTGATTGCTTCTATCAGCTACTTAAAATATGTCACATGGTAAGTGTAACAAGGGTAACAAATTTTAGGATGAAGAAAATTTGGGATCGCAACAGTCGTATGTTATGATCTCAAAATCATAACATTTTACCACGTTTCTGAATCCGATATCCATGACGGTCCACTCTATCCACGACGGTCCACTCTATCGACATTAACCTAGTGGCATCCATTTCCCTTTTGGCAGTTTTAGTCATCTATCAATATTCAATGACTTAACATTATGCTCATATATAACACAAATAGATTTTAATCTAACCTATAGGTCGCCCCATTTGTGACTTGAACTCATGATGTGATTCCTGTTTTGATATCAATTATTAAAAATCCAACCATTGATCTAAAAGTCCTAAGACTATTGGATATTTATTTGATTAACTTTTAACTTTCAGGATCATAACATTGTATCATTTAAATCTTACTTTCTTTATTGTTCTTTCTTGGTACAGTAGTGTTTTGCTTAATACTATTAATTTCAATGCATGTAATTCTAATTCTAATTCTAATTTTATTTTTATTTTTTGGCATGCTCATGCAGTATGTGATGGTGATATTAAAAGGATCGTTGGAGATATCCTTTGAGGGGAACAAAGAACCAGCTGCATATGGTGAGATAGTGTCAATGGGTGGCATCAATTCAGAAGTGAAGAAGAAACTGATTGCCACCATTGGCACAATTTTAGAGTCCAAGCTGTGTATTCCCAGGACCCGATTCTTCCTCAAAGTCTACGATACAACTGTTGGGCGCAATTATTCCAAAATATGATCATTCATTCATGTTGTGATCATGACATCATGCGACGACATCATGCTCACCATTTTTACAACTCGTGAACCTAATTACGCTATTTAGTTTTATTATCCAATGCAATTATTATTGTCGTTTAGTATCCATGTACGTACTATGTTTTCTAAACAATCATTAATGCATATGGTTTCCACAAAATTAAAGGATCCCTGCATTATTGAGTTGAACAATTCATTTATAAACAGCTCGAGCTTTACATCTCAAGAAGTGCAAAGAAATATTGGAATTTATGAGCAATTAAATTGACTTTTAATTCTTAATTTTTTTTTTCTCTTTCTAAAACTCCTGTTGGAACTAGGGGTGGGCAGCGGGGCTTGCCCCCAGCTACCCCTCCTCCGTCCGCCCTAACCCCACCTCACATGGGTACACCTCGTCCCGCCACACCATGTAGGTAACACCCTTAGTTGAAACAAAAGAATGTTTACAGGAAAAGAGAAAAATACCAGATAAATTAATTCATTTTGCTAGGAAATGGATAGAGCCCACATTCAAGCTTGTTAATGGGCTTTGATGCTTTTCACGGCCTAGGTGGGGCTAGTTTAGTCCAATCTGACCTCGAAATACAGGCCCAAGAGATTTTATGTTCTAATCAAAGTCTCAGTTTGGGCACCACTGAAGTCCATTTTTTAAAATTGCTAGAATAAAACTGCCTACTGGTGTCTCATGGGCCAGTCTAGTCTTTGTTGTTTGCCTTTTGAACCAGTTAGAGCTAGGTAAGCAAAGTTTAGCTATAATCTCAATTTTTAGTTATAACATTAATTTTTCACTGAATGACTAGTTATCTTAAAATCAAAATAATAATATTATATTATATTATTTTAATAATATTTGACAATTTTTTTAATATTTTATAAATACACTTCATATATTAATTAATAATTTCATTTTAATTAGATACTTCTTCCTCATCTCGAAACCAATTACGAACTACATGTATAAGAAATCTTAGACAAAACCCAACAGCTCCCAAAACAACAACTATTCAAACCCATAAACTGGAATCAAATGCTTGTAGAACAAAAGCATCTCAAGACCAACCATTGGTTTCTGATAGTCACCGACTCACCAATAAACCGAACTATATTTACATGCTTCAATGTGGCCGGCATCATAACTTCCTGTTGAAATTGTTGCTCCATCAGTTGTGCCTTTTCTGGATATTTTTTGGCCTCTCCAAGATCTTGATAGCAACATCCTCACCATTATTAGTACCTCTGTACAGTTTTCCGAAAGCCCCTTAGCAAGTTTATGGTAAAATTCTTGTGATAGTTCATGGTAGTTGTTTCTTGTTCAGGTCTATCATTCCAGTGAATCTTGCACCACCTTCCAACATAATATAATAACTTGGATCAAATCAGCCATTTCAGTACTCTTCGGCCGTTTCACCACAAGGATAATGATAGGGTTATTATTATTCTACTATCCATTTACTACTCTTTTGTATTTGATTTTTATTTTTTATTTTATTTAATAGTTAAAGAAGTGACTATTAGTAAAATTATATATATATTTTAATTTTTTCTTAATGATTAAGAATGTTAAAAAATACTTTAAAAAATGATAAAAAAATAAAAAATTTCAAATAGACTATAAGTAGTAAATGAGTAATAAGAGGGTAGTAAACCTATCATGAGTGTTTGACACTTCGCCACATGTAAATCTTTTAAAAAATAAAGACGGTATTAAAAGCAAAAAAGTAACAAAAATAAACTAAAGTATTAAAAAATAAAAACAAGTAATTAAAAAATAACAATAAATAAACTCAATTTGTCAATAAAGTGAAATTAAAAAAATAAAGCAAGCAAGTATTTGGTGTTAAATACTCACCGCTGATGATGGAGTGATGTTTCTAAGGTTGATTAATTCAATAAATAAATAAGTTGATCAAAATTGAGAGCTGAGAAAGTGAAATTTTTAAAAATAAATCAAGGACTAATCTCTGTAAGTAATTTTTTAATATCTAATCTTAATTTTAATCACTATTTTTATTAGATTGTTAGAGTCTTGATTTATTTTTTATTAAGGTCTGTTTATTTTTACAAACCATCTCATCTTATTTAATTATTATAATTTTTTTAACCTCTTAAATAAAATACAAAAAATAATTCAATTATTTTGAATTTTAAAATAAAAAATAATATTAAAAAATAATTATTTTACCTAAATTTTAATTTTCAACTCATCTCATCTGTATATAACCATACAGCCCGAATGAAAATAAATGAGAATAAGGTCTCATTTGTTTTCACAAATTAACTTAACTTATTTCATCTCATCTCATCCAATTATAATAATTTTTTTAAATTACTACATAAAATAAAATAATCAATTCAATTTTTTTAAATCTTGAAATAAAAGTAATATTAAAAAAATATTTTTTAATAATATTTTATTTTATTTTCAATTTTTATTTTTTAATAATATTTTATTTTATTTTTAATTTTCATTTTGTCATCCGAAAACAAATTTGGCCTAAATTTTTATTTTTTTTTTTATTAATGATAAATGGGATAAATTCTTTTACAGGAGCGAGGGATTTCAGTGTTAGTAGCGGTGAGCAAAACCCGAGAGGTTGAGAATTAGCGAGAGAGTGAGGGACACGATGCCGTGCCTGAATATTTCGACGAACGTAAGCCTCGAAGGCGTTGACACCTCCTCCATCCTTTCGGAAGCCACCTCCATCGTCGCTAAACTCGTCGGCAAACCTGAAGCCGTACGCTCTCTTTCTGGTTTTTTTTTTTGTCGACTCTTTTGTGCCTTTGATTTTCTTTCCTTTTCTTTTCGGATTAAGATACTACTTTTTTCTCTCTCCGATTTGACTCAATTTAGAGGCGCTTTAGCTCTTGAACATTTTTTTCTAGCGTCTTCTGTTTAGGGTTTAGGTTTACTTCCTAATGTTTATTTTTCTTATCTTTTTTTTTTTTTTTTTGGTGATAAGTAATGTTTATTTTCTTATCTATCTTCAGTATCATTACGATTTCCTTGTATAATGTGAATTGGGAGTATTGGATGTGTGAATTGGGAGTATTGGATGGCTCAGATGACAGTATGGCGAAAGCGATGCACATTGTTTACCCTGTATTCTTGGTGGTAACTGCTAGTCGATGGATTCTATTCTCTTATAAAATCAGTGTTAGGGAGCATTGATATGGTTATATCTAGATCAAAGGACCAACTGTCTGTTTGTTTGTGTCCTTAGTGATTGAGTGTGATCGGTGAGAAATGAGCAGTTAGCTTGTAGTCTTTGTCCTGCCTGCTACTAGGTAAGGGTGCTACACCCTGCGGATGGGGGCCACCCTATTCCCGCCCCTGCATGGGCCAGGGGGGGAGAGTTGGGCCCTGTGCTCTCGATGCCAGGGGGTGGATTGGCCCCCACTGCCGTCCGCCCCACCCTGCCCATTGCCCACCCACAGCGAAACACAACCGGAAAACAACAACAAAATCCAACACCAACCAAAAAACAATGACAAAATCTAAAACCAACCCAGATTTTTCACCAAATCCACATATCTATTGCTAAAATCCACAGATCCATCATCCAACAACAAATACACAAAGTTACAAACACAGATTGAAAAAAATCATCTTAAAAAAATGGCAACCTTCTACTCTGGCAAGACCCCGGCGTGGATGTAAGTTTGAGCAAAGAACCGCCGTGGTTCTTCGCAAACCCATGGCCATTCGTGGCCTCAGACCCATGACCACACCGTGGCCGTGGGTGTCTCACAATCACAAGCTTCAAGAAGAAAAAGTGGAGGAGGAGGAGAAGAGGAGGAAGAGGTGAACAGAAGAAGAGCGAAGGGAGCTTGGAGGTAGAACAAAGTTATAGAACAATAGAGGGAGAGAGAGAGAGGAGAGAGGAGAGAGGAGAGGAGAGAATAACATTGAGTTAGGATTTTGTAGCTTTCTTTATATAGTACGCAATCAAACACCAATGGGGTTTTCCCAAAATGAAGTCGTTTTATACTTACGATTTTTTTTTAATATATATATTATTTTGGGCCTGGCAGACGGGGGAAATTCCAGGCGGTTCTGGGCCCAGCCCAATCCCCATCCCCCAACAAACAAAGTTAATCAGAGAGAAACCGCTCCCTTATTTTCTTGATGTATCCCTATTCGTCGAAACCTAAGTTAATCTTTGAAGTGATGAATTCAAGTAAAGCTTAAGGTTGTAAGTAATCTTGCTATTTTAAATGAAAGTGCAATTTAAGTATATTTATTAGTTGGACAATGCTACGCTCACCGAAAATACCCACCAAGAGTGGGTACCGAACGTGTAATTTTTTTTTTCGGTTGTTTTTTTCAAACATTTTTCTAATCCCCTTAAACATTTTTTTAAAAAAAAAATACAAACTCATTAAAAAACACTTTCTTAACCATTAAGTAAAAAAAAAAAAAAAAATTGGTACCCACTCTTAGTGGGTTTTCTCGGTAGGACTAGTATTATCCTTATTTGTTTATTGTTTACCTGTGTAAATATTATGTTGCTATTTAATTATTATGTTTACTGTTTACAAAGTCATTAAATTACTAAGAGCATCCATGTCTCGCCTCCATCATAAACTGAAGTCTACTCCCTCCAATTTCAGAATATCTTCCCTAACCTCCCAGTTACTTAATGTCATATGTGGACAATTATCTTCCCCTACGACAGAAGATGAACTCCAACAATTCCATTACAATGTTAACACTTAAAAATACCTATAAAAAAAAAATTATGCACATCTTAAACATTAAATTGATTAATGGATATTGCACAAGGATAAAAGGTCATGAATACTCCATCTTGGACTTCACCAATTTATGCACCTGCGTAACTTATAATCATTTTGTAGACAGCTATACTTCATACTGAACATCCCTAAGTTGTTCACTTGTGTTAGTGTGGACAAAACTCAGTCCTCCATTTAGGATAAGGATGGTTTTATTTAGAATGGTGAAAACCTTATATCGTGAACTAAGTCAGATCTTGTTTGTGTGATTTGATCATGCTCTCAATAAACTTGTTCTTATGCCAGACCAAGTGTTCTCTTTTGGATTTTTTTTTAATATCTTTTATTATATGTAGATTACCGTTTCAGTTTTGTCATTTTTAGTTGATTACACAAGTTCTCTTAACTAATAACTAAACACTACGGTGGTATTGTCAACCTAGATCGTACTTTGTTGTGGTACCTTTTCTCAACTTTAACTATTTGGTATCTTTTACCATGCAGTATGTGATGATTGTGCTGAAGGGATCAGTACCCATGTCATTTGGGGGGACTGAGCAGCCAGCAGCCTATGGTGAGTTGGTGTCCATCGGTGGTCTTAACCCTGATGTGAACAAGAAACTGAGTGCTGCAATTGCCACAATTCTTGAGAGCAAGTTGAAAGTGCCCAAGTCTAGATACTTCCTCAAATTCTATGACTCTAAGGCAAGCTATCTCAACTTCCCAAGTTGTCATGAAGAAGGGTCATTGCTGTGCATTTTTTTCTTCTCATTGCATTTCTCATTTTTGTTTAGGCACGCCAAACCCAAGCATATGCTCAGTGTTTGCATGCTTTACACCAGAGTTAGATCACGTAAATAAATCTTTACTGTTTAAAACCATGATTAAAACTCTTTCTAGCTTTTCCTTATCGGCCCATGCTTCACAACTCCTTCAGGTCATAAGGCTATTTTCTTTTCCTCTATGTATATTTCTTTTGCAGGGTTCCAACTTTGGATGGAATGGCTCTACCTTCTAAATTCTGGGTAAGATCTAAACCAGTGTCTTGAATTCCTAAACGACTCAATACTCTGAATTCAGGACAACTTTGTTATCAATAATGTATTTGGTATCATAGGTATCTCAGTAATTGTTGGGGAAGACATATAATCATTTCTTTTCAGTGTGTTGTTAGGTTTGATAATGCAAAACAGTTGTCTTTCTTATATGCTACCTGGAGAAAACTTATTTGGCAATGGCCAATGAATGTTATGTGATGTTATGGTACTTAAAATCTGATGTTTTTGTTATTGGATTGTCACCGTTTCTATATTAACGATTGGCCGGCTTCTTAGTAAGTGCGGGAATCGGATTCACCAAAGGATTTAGCTTACCTCCTGTGATTCACCAACAGATTGTTAGGAACCCAATTACATTGGGTCGGGTTTGATGGGCCTCCAACCAAATGGTATGTTTTATTTTAATTGATTGTTAAAGTTGTTAGTGGTCCACGGGTCTAGATTAGTGGCCCATGTCCTTTTGCTGGTAGTTGTCGAATTAGGAGGCGTCTTCTAGTATATGTACAGGGAAGGGGGTGGTTGTTGGGGATCTGGAAAATATTCTGGAACCTTTGTGAAGATTTGATTTGTGTATGGAGGTTGGAGACCCTCGAAGTTTTCCTTATCAACGCATGTGAGTCTATGCGACTCTTTATCAAACACTTTCCCTGCGTTTATTAATTCTTCTGCAATCAATCCATTACATTCCGCAGCTATCCTTTTTACATCACAGCAGATTGAGTAGAATTTACAGAGGTTTACAAGGAAGTTCATTACAAGTGGTATCTAGAGCCCATGATCTTGCCATGGAGTTGAGTAATGTAGAACCTCAAGTATGTTTTCAAAATTATCACCGTGCACTCTATGATGAATGGTATAGAGATCCTGGAGAAATGGTCCTTACAGTGAAATGTTCAAACAGAAAAAATTTAAAAATCTTAGTTAAACCTTCCTTTACAATTTATTATGTGAAGCTGAACATTGAATATGCACATGGAAGACATATCTATCCATTGGAACAACAAATATTGAAGGATGTAGATGTTCTTCTGGAAGATGAGGTTGAGTTAACAGACACAAAAATATTGAGAACTGGTCATCTTCTTCTGGATATGAGGAGGGAAGAATTCGGCTAAAAAAAAATTAGAGGAGGGAGTAGAAAAGTCAGTTACGGATTCAACCAAAGAAACACAAAAATCCGCATGGCATGAGGAAAATGGTGTGAAGGATGAAGATAAAATCATGGAGGAAGGAAAAATAAATACAGTAGAGGTGGAAGAGATAATAGCAGTGCCCAGGGAAGTAGTTCCCAAAGAAATCCCTCTTCCCTCTGCTCTCAGAAATCCAAAATTAATTTCGCTTTCACTTTTACTTTCAGATCTCTATTCTCCTTCAATGGTCGCACTTAACAAAAACCACGCTGTGGTTGTTAAAGGAGGAGAACCAGCATTTGGGATGAATGGCGACACCAAATGGGAGATTGACCCAGGCGGAATTTATTTCCGTTGTCTCCATTTTTTGTTTCCTCAACCAATTTTTGGGCCTATGAGGGAAGTGCAGAGTCATCTCTTTTCCTACACTTTCTCATGAAACAAACATATATTCTCCAATCTCTTAATTTCTTTCCACATGTTTTACCCATTAATCTATCGAGACTCTCTAAAAGCATGTGCCTGGAGCATTTTCCTGGTGAGAGGAAAATTCCCTACAGCATCTCCCATCTCTAACCTCATGGGAGACTATGTTACATTGATCCAACCCCATCCAAACCAGTTCCACGACTCCAAATCAGCACCATTGCCCATGTGCAGGCTGAGGGCCAAGACCTGCAAGGTAGCTCACCTGACCAGGAGCGCCTCATCTTCAACGGAAGGCAGCTCGAGTTGATTTTCTGGATTGGATCTTCGAAGGAAGGCAGTTCCTCAGCCGTGGTGCAGCAATACATGGAGGAAGCTCCTTCTCATTCTCTGCTGGAGACCGATTCAGAGCTCGGTGCTCAACTGATGCTCATGGCCGGTGACTCTACCTCTCTCAATTCGATCTATATGAATCCCGCTATGGATTTCAATTCATCTCATACGCTGGTTCTAGGTGGAAAGTCGACGGCCGAAAATGAGATCACTAAATCTATAAAAAGTACTAACGCTCTAAAGCTGCCTGACAATTGCGAGGTTTCAATTCTTTTGCAATCGGAACTGGAGAGACCATTGAAAGAAGACGAATACTCTTTTAGCATCGATTCCTTCATGAATTTTCTTTCGACTAATCAGTTTGGCAAATTCCTCATTTGGTCTCCGGGGTTGCCTTCCATGCACGATGTTGTTTCTCACAATTTTTGTGAGCTTCCAATCAGTACGGTTTGTGTTGCCGATGTTCAGTCAAGAGGACGAGGTCTGTCAAAGAATGTATGGGATTCTCCAATAGGTTGCCTTATGTTCTCTTTTACCGTACAAATGGAGGACGGGCAAACTGTGCCTTTTTTGCAGTATGTTGTGTCTCTTGGTATCACAGCATTTTCCACATCTCTTCTACTTTCAACCTTTGAGTCTTGGCTTGTTGCAGAACACAATAAGTGGGGTTCTCTCCTTGTTGCAAGTGGTCTTTCGTTTCTTTACATTGCCTTTAAATTTGTTAAGCCTTGCTATTGTGGTGTTGAACGAGTTGTAAAAAATTGGGAATTCTTTTGGTGCATAGGTGTTGGTAGTTGGGCTGGACTTATTATTGGAGTTGTAACTGAGTGCTACTCTAGCAATGCATACAATCGAGTGAAGGATGTTGTTGATTCCTACCTGACTGTAGTTGCTATTAAGGCCATTTTTGGCATTGCAGTGGTTACAAATCTATCAATATTCCTATCTTTTCAATTGCTGTTAGCACCTACATTAGTTTCAGTTTTGCTATTATGCCTGGTATTGCTATGGCTGACTTTGGAATGCTGAGTACCACAGCTACTGGATCGGCCATTGACGTATATGGTCCAATTAATGATCAGGTTCGAGACACTGCTTTTGAGATCCAGGTATCTATGGTCATGTCCAAGGAGCTAGTGTACACATCTGATATGTTTCATATATTTGAAAAGATTGATGGCATCTCTTTTGAGACAATGCTATTTTGGTGGAGCATGAAGAGAGGCATAGTTGCTTTTCAAAATTCAGGATCTATTTTGATAAAGTTTCTTTAGCTCTACTCAGTGCATTGGGGGATGCTCTAGCAAATCTGCACCAGCCCATTGTGGCCGAGACCCTATTATATTCCTTGAAAATCCATTTGAATAAGACCTTATCAGTATCACTTCTTGGTTTCAGCACTTACATTGCCTCGAACAAAACAGATATGTCCTAGTTCCACCATTTCAAGGATATACACATCAGACGGAAGTGAGTACATAGAAGTTGGGGCAAGGCAATTTGAGCATCAAAATTTCAACCTTGAGGACAAGGTTCTTTAAGGACAAGGTTCTTTGAGGGGGGAAATTGTTATGAACCCAATTACATTGGGTCGGGTTTGATGGGCCTCCAACCCAGTGTTATGTTTTATTTTAATTGATTGTTAAAGTTGTTAGTGGTCCACGTGTCTAGATCAGTGGCCCATGGCCTTTTGCTGGTTAGTTGTCGAATTAGGAGGCGTCTTCTATAATATGTACAGGGAAGGGGGTGGTTGTCCAGATCAGTGGCCCATGGTGTATGATTGAGGACAAGTCTCAATCAATCCACTGATACGTAGTAATCCATCCTGAATGAGAGAGGGGCTTCTCACCAATTCTTAAAGAGTCTCTTACCCTTTTACCTGAAGGAAGGATTTGATTCTATTCGTGTTAGTCATTCTGGGTAGTTCCAGCTTCAATTTCACGTTGATGCAGACGGAAGGTCTGACGGTCCTAATTACATCGTTTCATCATCATTTGACTTGGGCTTAGGCGTTGTTACTTGTAAAGCACGTAACTTTTGTTGAAAGACATTCTTTATTTTTTAGGCGACTGTATATGCAATGTGAAAATTTGTCCTGTGGTTGTATTTTTCACATTGCATACAGCTAGGGAAGCAGGTTGCCCCTCCTACTCTTTTTATTTAGCTAAAAAATAAATAAATAAACCTAATTTGCTATTAATAACCAAGTAAAAGAAAATGAAATTTATAAATCAGGCAAGTACACATTTTTTACAAGTGGGTAGTGGTAATAAAAAAATTTCATTCGACAGTGCTAGGATGTTGGGCGCCTGTTTAACCCGCCCGCCCATATATCCCACCCTACACACACACACAAGTACAAACTCTAATCAACCCTCTACGTTTTCTTCTTCTTATTCCTTTTTAAAAGAATGTTGTGGGTCTTTGAATTGAACAATAGAATATTGTATTGTGGGTAAGAATACAACATTGCCATGGGTCTTCAAAAAGCTAAGATCTTTGATCAAATATGATGTTTGTTGGCTTTGATCGTTGGTAATATGAGATGTTTGATATGCATTTTGGAGGGGCTGTTCTGATTTGCGGAGGAACGAACGGTGGGCTTTTAAATCTATATTCCTCTGCAGCAAGGGTAAGCGAATGGAGTTTAGGGTGAGAGGGTATAAAATGACCATACATACAGCACAATTGAAGACAAGATATCCATAAGCGTGATTATATAGTATAGCTTTCTACTCACTCAAAATAGTCAGGAAGATCCAGTCTTACTAAAAAACTCAAATGAATTTTTAAATTATTAATACTAATAATCTAAGATGAATCCATATTTGAATTCAAATTCAGACTCCGTATTCTATCAATAATTTTTTAAAGAATTAAAATATTGTTATATTAATTGATATATCAATAAAAATTTGTGAATAATGAAATGGTTTGAGTGAAATGGTTCGAATATAATCACTTCCAATCCGTGATTTTTAACTGAATTTTCGTTTTGAAACTGATTCCCAACATGATCGGTTTCCTGACCTTTTTTTTTTTAAAGATACCTTTTCGTACAACATCGAACTGCAAGTTTGCAAAGGCTAACGATTTCCTAGAAAGCAATAATACAGATACCTAAATGCACAAATTGAATCATAGAAAGTCATCCCGATCTCTGAACAAGGCAAATTACTCGAAAGCAAGAGAAATTTCTACTGCTGTTAAACCACTTGGCATGGTAAAAAATAACAATCTAATTGTAGTTGAAAATTTTTGGACGTTGAGATGAGTTGAATTGAATTATATATAGTAATATTTTGTGGGTCTCATTGAGATAAATTTAACTTTTGAAAAATAATAGTATGACTATCAAATGAGTTTTGTTATGTACAAGTAAATTTGTATACCAATCTGCGTACTAATATTGTTGCCTTCGTATTCTAAATTCAAATAGCATTATTTTTAATAAAATTTAATTTCTGACCAATTATATTGAATGAGTGCGCGTATTAGTGCGCATAATCGTTTACAATTAAATTTTTTCCTACCAAATATACCTACCAAATGTGTCAACTCATATATTTTAAATAATTTTATTTTTTTAATGGTTAAAAAAGTGATTATTAGTAAATTTATATTTTTTTTATTTATTTTCTTAATGGTTAATGATGTTTAAAAAATACTTAAAAGAAAAAGAAAAAAAAACTCATTTATATTAATGTGCACATTTGGTAGTCACTCTAGTATTATTTTTAATTTCTTTAAGTTGAGATGAGTTTAATTTTTTAAAATAAAATTTATAAAATAGATTGAAATGAATTTAATCTTTTTTTATAAAAAATTGAAAAAGCAGGGAGTTCGATTGGTTGACTGTATATGAGTTGAGTCAATAACCACAGCCTAAATGGAGGATTTGAAGCTTCGATCTGAAAAAAATCGTCTCGCCTCACCACCAGCTATCTGAATCCGATTATTTGTTCCAAAATCCGGCATCTCATATCCCTCTGCAATTACCGGCGACCATGTCATCTGCAACATCTCCGCCCATACTCCTCCCAATCTCCAACTCCAACTCCGAATCCCAACCCCCCATTGCCACCCCTGCCTTCCACGCTTTCATCAGCCACCTTTCCGAGTCTCTCCGCCACGGTCTCTCCCAGCGCCGCCCCTGGACCGAGCTAGCAGACCGTTCCGCCTTCTCTAAGCCCGACTCCTTCTCCGATGCCGCCCTCCGCATCCGCAAGAACTACTCCTACTTCCGTGTCAACTACCTCTCTGTCATTGCCCTCACCCTCGCCTTCTCTCTCCTCTCCCATCCCTTCTCTCTCCTCGTCCTCCTCGGCCTCCTCTCCTCCTGGCTCTTCCTCTACCTCTTCCGCCCCTCCGACCAGCCCCTCGTTCTTTTCGGCCGCACATTCTCCGAAAAAGAAACCCTCGGCCTCTTGACCGTCACAAGTATCTTCGTCATCTTCCTCACTACCGTCGGATCACTCCTCATCTCCGCTCTCCTAGTCGGCGTCGGCGTTGTCTGCGTCCACGGCGCCTTTAGGGTTCCCGAGGACCTCTTCCTTGACCAGCAGGAGAATCCTGCCTCCGGGTTCCTCTCCTTCCTCAGTGGTGCCGCCTCCAACGCCGCCGTTGCCGCCGCACGGGTGTGATTCGATAGATCCGGATCTATAGAGAGTTCAATCGTTTGGTACACAGAATTATAAATACGAAGTTTCAATTCTTTTATTTGATTTTGACGAAATTCCATACACTGTATCTCCGAACGTTTATTCAATTTTTTGATAGAATGTGAAACTTTTGGTGGTGGATCTGTAACTTCTTTATATTTCTTTTAAACGATTCAATGTGATTCGAATTTAATGTTTCAGATTTTTGGGTATGAATTTCTAAATTCAAGTTACATGTCAATTTGTTCATAGATAATATGTACTTTCTTCATTCCATCTTTCAATCTGCAAGCTGACATTTTGCAGCCGTTTATTAAGAACTAAAAAAAATCAGATCTGTGAATAATTTGGTGCTATGCCTGTGCAAGACTATCATTTCTGCGCTGTTTATGTCTATATGAACACAGATTTTTAGTCAACTTTTCGATTATGCCTACACTTGCAGAACAAATAAAATCTTTGTTGGTGGTTTGTGAATTGGATCCACCAAGACCATGAGGAAAGAAACATCAATAGTTAGGATTTCTCCTTGTGCTGGGTTTGTGGCACCAGTGCAATCTTTCTTCTTTGTTTGCCATTTGGATCCATCACACACCATGGTTAAAAAATAGAACGTTAGGGCAGAGTGTTGAATCGTCTTAACGATGAGGGTATCGCATAGAGTCTTTTGTTTCCTGAGTTTAGCATGCTCAATTAGCTTTGTTATCGGATAGGTTACTAATGAGAAATCCTTTGTTATTTTTCGGGTAAATGTGCAGTTCAGTGACCATTGTGCATGTCAGAAGGTTTTTTTTTTTTTTTTTTTTCCCTCTTTTTCTCTTTTTGATTGATTATTGCAACTACTTTAGCTAACCTAATGTTTAATATCCCCTCACTAATCTAGTCAAAACATGCCATTCATATGTCCAGAGTTTAACTGGGTAAAAGACATGCTGTGTTTCATGGTTTCTGGGATTCATTGTCATCAAAAAATTAATTGACAGCATAGGCTGATTCATTTACAATTGATTGTCCAAATCTTGGAAATCAGGTAAGAAATGGCAAGTTGTTTTGCAAGTGAGAGTGGAACCCTACCCTCCTGCATTACACACTTTAGCTTCAACATTATTTCTGTGTCAATAAACTACACCATAATGTGTATTTGTGGGAATGGGTGTTCAATGATGATCGACTATTGCAACTACTTTAGCTAACCTACTGTGTCATTAATATAGTCAAAACTTGCTATTCATATGATAATTTACTAATATAAATATTTCATTAGTGACGGCATAGTGCCGATTCTTGTACATTCGATTATCCAATCTTGGAAATCTCATTACAGGTAAGAAATGGCGTGTTGTTTTGCTGAATTACCTATTTCAATAACAATAGGTTTTAACAACACATCAAATACTGATGTCGCTCAACTCTATATGGGTTGTTATGAAGAATGTTAATGTTAAGTAGTGATTGTTGCTTTGACATTGAGGTAATGGTGGTGGTAGTGATTGCTAGATGTGTTACACTTGAACATACCAATCTTTTTTGCATTATAGAGGTCATGGTATAACGTTTATTATGCTATTGAATATGTGGAAATGCTGGAGCTGAGTTGATCCGAGTGTTGCCATTAGGCTCCATGGTTCTGGGGTTTGATGGATTCCAAATCCGGTTTTGATGGTACAATTCAGCCATTTAATGTCGGTGGGATTTTTCTTCCTAAAAAATCTTTGCTGTCAAATTGAACAGGTTTATACATGATATCGTTGTCGTGCCATTGTGGAAGCTAATATTATTCAGTTGGAATATATATTATGTAGAATGATTTTGCTGCTACACTGCTAGATGTTAATTTCATTTGCATGCTTTTGTTTAGAAGCTAGTTTAATTATTTTCAAAGGTATATATTGAAGTCTTGAATTATCAAAAGGTTATGTGCACTGTGTGCTAAGACCTGATCAAGATCGTGTCATATTATTTTTTTCATCAATCTTAAACATGAGAATTGGACAAAGGTGCTTGTTGTACTTGAATTGCATCTTGTGTACTTTTTAGCAAAATTCCTTTTTCTTTTTTAAATTGACATGTGGGCTATTGGCTAACTAATGTAATTTGAAAATGTAATGAGCAGTGGAAGAAAACGAAATTGTGCCATATTGTCTATGAGTAAAGCTATACAACTTCCTACTATTCACATAACTTCCACACATCGCCTATGTGCCCTTTTTTTTTTTTTTTATATATATATATATGTAAAAACCTCAAAACCGTGCGTTTTGATATAGGGACCCATTTGGTTTTCAAAAATTCTACTTACAACCGGTTTGGGGAACCTCGGCGTCACTGTGTCCTACGTGGCACGTTTCAAAAACGGTGTCGTTCTAATTTAATTAAAAAACGGTTGAATCCCCTCCATCATCCCCCGAATTTGAATCCCCCTCCATCCCAGTCGAAACCCTCATCCTCATTCCCTTCTTCTTCTCCATTCCTATCGTATTTCCCACGAAGCTAGCCTTTTCATCTTCTCCATTTGTGAGTATCTCTTCGTCTTCAATTTCGCTCCCAAGAGCCATGAACCTAGCAACCCAAGAACCCACCTGTCGGCTTCGTCTTCATCTTCGTCTTCGTCTTTGTGTGTCTTCATCTTCTCCGCGAAGTGGGTATTCTTCTTCGATTTCGCTCCCAAGAGCCACGAACCCCTTTTGTCTTCCCACATAGCACCAAAACCCTAAACCTAAAAAATAAGGTTAGTTTTCTCCTTTTTATGTGTTTTGATTTTAGTTTCCAACATACATTCTATCGGTATGGTATAAAGGACTTGGCAATCTATTTTGGAATCTTAGTTCTCGGTATCAACTTTTTTATCTCTTGCTCTGTATTAACCTGTTTGGGTTATTTGTTGGAGTTCCCCTCCTCTACTGTATTATTCTTTAGTTAATATAATTATTATCATTTTATTGTCCACACCATTGTCATCCTTTCCATTGTTATCATCACTAGTTACTATCTAACAAAAAATAAAGAATTACTTCCTTCTTTAGAGATATGAAAACGACAAAAAATATATGCTTGGTTTAAGATCTTTGGAATTTACATATGCCAGAGCCTATTATTTGCCTTACCTCTCTAAGCGAGTATAGATATGCCAGGTTTTGTAATAGGTTGCCTAAGAGAATTGGAATAGTTGAGCTGTGTAATTTTAAGCCACTAATGAATTCATATTGGACCTCTTCTTTGCCAAATTCATTGTTGGATTAGATAGACATCACTTCTTTTCATGCAGTCTACACTCTATATACTAAATTGAGGTCACGGCTATGATATTTTTCCCTAAAATAATGTGTGAATACATATATATGTATAACATGAGATTATGCATATGCTTGTCTTAGAGAGTTGGACGTGCTAAAAAATTCATGCCAACGTTTGAGTATGTTGTAATTCTTAAGCAATGTCTAGTTCGAATTTATAGTCTCCCTGAGTTTTCCTTTAGTAACTCATCATCCATATCGCATAATTTGCCTTTGGGTGTAGCTCAACCTTGAAGGAAAATTTCTTTACTGCTTTTCCTGATATGGCACTAATAGAACACTGAGTGTTTGTCGCCTACTAAAATAATTGTCGTTCCCGTGGAAATAAGTGTTTTTTTCAAAGGAAATGGGCATTGAGAATTTGCTTGGTGATGCCAAATTATCTCTCCTCTTGCATTGAAAAACTTTGCTTTTCTTATGATTGGACTTGTGCATGTGGTAAAGGTTAAGACCAAGATTTCTGCTTAAGACAATATCTTGATGCATTGAACCACTATTAGTATAGATGGTAAATGGGTATTATCGATTCTATTTTCTGTGAAAATTGAATAGACATAGCAGTGTTATGAAAATTGAATAATCTTGATGTGATTTGAGATGGTTCTCTGTTTTTTCTTTTGACACTGAGAGTTGACACCTTTAATTTTTTTCGTATATTAACTAGCATTTATAGGCTTAATATCACTTACATTTATAGAAGTGTCTCAACAAAAGACTTTGAACGTTTTTGTCGTTAGTACTAGTTCCCCTTTTTCAGTATATTTACTTTCTTAAATTTGACTAATGCTCTTAGCATTTTTGCTACAGTTGATCCATATTGCATAATTTGCCTTTGGGTGTGGCTCAACCTTGAAGGATAATTTCTTCATTGCTTCTCCTGATACGGCACTAATAGAACAGTCAGTGTCTGTTGCCTGAGTGTCTAGTAGTCTGCTACTTGTCATTTTAGGCTACGTCTTACCTTTTATTTTCCTAACAAATTGAAATTAATGTACATTAATTTCTAATTTGCTTTATTAATTTACCTCAATGTCTAATTTACTTTATTATGCTTACAGACAAACACCATGCGATGTGTACGACGCCGTCCAACTCCTTCTGCTCCCGACCAATCAGTGTTCCATAATGCTTGGGCTCAGCAACTATACACTGAAAATCTTTCCAAGCGCACTCTCATTATTGAGCGTGAGATCAATCTAGGTGAGCTTGAAGAGACTATACTGCCACATATCTTTCAGTCTCACCAGTGGGTATCATTAACCACTGGTCTTCTCCCTCCGTCTGTGGAGTTGGTCCGGGAGTTTTATTCCAACATTCATGCCATCTCACCCGATGGTTCCTTTGACGTTACTCTCCGGAACATCCAAATCCGAGTTAGTCCGGGCATGTTAGCTGATTTGCTTAATGCCCCTCGTGTTACCAAGGCCCCATATCCGTATGCTTGCACCTCTGGTCCTAGCAATCCTACCATCTAGGCCCGTTTGTGTGGATATGAGAAAGCTTGGGATGGTCGGACACCCATTCCTACCAATAAGTTCTCCCATGACTATCTCATTCTTAGTAGGGTCGTCTTTACTAACATTTATCCAACCAACCATCATAGTGATGCTGACCTTGACAGAGCCACATTGCTTTATGCACTGATCGATGACGTTCCCATCGATCTAGGAAGTCATCTTTGTAAGGTCATTTTAGAGGCTTATCAGTCCAATAAAATTCGGACGGGATTGCCTTTTGCGAGTCTTGTCACTCGCATTGCTCTGTTTCACTCTATTCTTATTCCAGAGACAGAGCCAAGAATCCCTCTGAAGACTCCAATTGGTCGTCAGACCATTCAGCTCAGTCGTGCACACATTCACCGATTCCCTTTTGATGATGAGGATCATGCACCCAGTTCACAGCCGTCCCGTGCAACGCCATCAGGTTCTCAGCCATCTAGCTCAAGACCATCCACCCTTGCACCAGATCCGAATCAGCCGGGAATACAAATGGTGCTTGATTGTTTGAGCCGCATCCAGACTCGTCTTGACCACATCGATAGTCGCATCGATAGTCGTCTTGATCACATCGTTGCTGGTCTTGAGCACATCGATAGTCGGCTCGATAATTTGGAAGGCCATCTACATCGCATTGAGGATCATGTAGATACTCGCATTGATAGCGTGGATGCTCTTGTAGATGGCTTACATACTCATCTTGAGCACATGGATACTCGATGTGAGAGTCTGGTATATCGTTTCGTTATCATGGGTGGTCGATTTGATATGCTCCAAAACACGGTCCTACGACGTTTGAAAGAAATGGAGGAAGTTTTACTAACATACTAGGATGATGATGGGAATGCGAGTACAGTTAGGCACGCTGCGCAACCTCCTCCAAATGCTGGTCATTGATGTTTTTATTTATTTATTTAACATAGGATATAGGTGGGTGGGATATGTTGTAAAGGAAAAACATGAAATTTCCTGGGGCACATATGATTTTCTTGATTCATTATATCAAGTAATCAATTGTACAGGTCATGAAAATTGTATTTTTCTTTTTACTATCATCTATGTAAGTACCCCTTGAAGAACTTCAAGTTATTCAGATCTGCAAAATCATTATCACTGTTGATGGTTATATCTCATTTCTATATTGCAACAGCTTTTTTTATCATGTGATAATGATTATGCAACAACCATTTTTTTTTTTTTTTTTTTTATCATGTGAGAGTAAGCTCATTTTGCTCCAAATTATTGTATTTCTTCAAGTAGTCAAATATAGTGGCAGATAAAGCATATGTTTGTACTGTCTTTCTCTTTGTTCAATTAGCCTCCACAAGCCCTTGCCCCTTCTGAAAAATCTAATACTAATGGTAATTGTAAAGTTAACTATGATAGTATCAAGAAAAAACACATAATATAAATGAAAAGAAACAACACATGGAAGGAAGGGAGATAGTTATCTTAACCATTAAAAATACATTTTTCTTACTAGGATAATTATGCACATGAACATGGAGAACACAAAATTAGAGCGCTTCGCTCGATGCTTCGCTTGATATTCGCTCGAGCGTGAGTATTTTGAGACTTCCCAGATCGAGTTGAACTTGGATATAACCAAGTCAGAGAGCTTCGCTCGAGATTCGCTTGATCGTCGCTCAAGCTTGACGATCAAGCGAATCTCGAGCGTGAGTGTTCTGAGACTTCTCAGATCGAGTTGAACCTAGATATAACCAAGTTAGAGAGTTTCGCTTGATCTTCGCTCGAGCTTGAAGATCAGTTCAAGCTCGAGCGAAGATCAAGTGAAGCTCGAGCGTGAGTGTTCTGAGACTTCCCAAATCAAGTTGAACCTGGATATAACCAAGTCAGAAAGCTTCGCTTGATCTTAGCTCAAGCTTGAACAAGTAGCTCAAGCGAAGATCAAGCGAAGCTCGAGCGTGAGTGTTTTGAGAATTCTCAGATCGAGATGAATATGGATATAACCAAGTCAGAGAGCTGAAATTGCAAAAAAGTCTCATTTGCTTAAAAAAAAAACTCGTTCAATTACACAAAACTCCAACCTGCTATATATATATGGCCATTCAATATAAGCATTCCCATATATAACAGTCTCATTTGCTAAAAAAAAAAAAGTCTCATTCAATTATACAAAACTCCAACCTGCTATATTTGGCCACTCAAAGACTGCCATAATTCTATATACATTAGAATACAAGTCATATACATAAACATAATTTTTGAAAGTTTTGATACATATTGGTATCCTTAAAACTGCTTCTAACTCCCAGATATATGAGACTTCGGAAATACAATCAAACTCAAATCTGCTTGTAACTCCCAGAATGATAGCATCAGTTTCCATAATTTCTATCAAGCCAAAGCCAATTTAGACAGTCGTTCCAAGTGATATAAATATACATCAGACAAAATTGAATATTTCCAAAACGAAATGGAAGGACGTTTCCAATTTTTTTTTTGATTAATTACTGAAACATACCCACGATAATCATATCATTGTCGTGGTTGTGAGCCATCAAACTCAATGTGCAATAGTTGTGATTCATCCAACCCAAATTGCATCTGTAAAAAATATTAATTCGTATATTAATGTCATGTCGACTAATGTCATTAAAATACCGATAAAGTTTGGATCCACTTACACTTTCTTGACTTTGAATTACTGTTTCTCGGGAGTGGGTTCTACTAATGTCAGCAGCTGGTATGTTTTCTGGAATAGCCAGATGATAAATACTCATAAAAACTATTGCAATAAATCATAACTCAAATATAAATTAAATATATACTTATTATATTACCTGAACGTGTCCAACATTGGAGACGTCCAAATTGGAAGGGCCAAATAGCCTCCTGCAAGTGTCCACGACTAGTGTATCTTCCTCATCTCGCTAATAAAATAGTAACCAATTTGTCAGATAACATTTATATGGTAATTGTAAATAAACAAGGTAATATTACAAAGCTGCACCTGTTTGCATTTTCCCTTTTCTTGCACTTTCTTCGTCTTCTCCTTAACTTTCCGCAAGTCTCTCTCCATCCTGGATGCTCTCCTCAGAGATGGGGGTCTGCCTTTTCCTCACACAACATGTGGACTGAGTACTTTTGTTGAACTACCAATTGTAGTTGTGTCCTTTGTCGTACCATCAACATTTAAACACTTTTCAGTCATCGATGGAGGTTCTTGATTCGCTTCATATAGGTCAATCATTGCATTTAACTTAGTCATTGCATCATCAGTATGCTTTTTCGAACTCGCCGCACAAGTAATCATCTTATAACATATATTCAATAAACTTGAATATCTATTAGCATCTTCCTGTTGATCCCCTCCGTCATAGTTGCTGTGGATTAACGTGTATCTTCTTTTGATGTCCTTCCTCCATCGATCCAGAATGTACCTATATGGTATTGTCTTAATCCAATTACATTTGAAGACAGCAAAGATGTGCCAGCACACTATCCCCCTCATTTCAAATAAACCACAAGAACACTTGGCGACTACATCATCCTCACTAAAATCCACTGAATGGGTAACCATCTTAGTGAAATCTTCGACACAAACTTCATCCTCTACTAGATAGGTCTTGACTGTAGCATCCGCCTTAAGTAAAACTGGGTCCAAGTCGATAATGCCGGTAAGTTGGAGTTGAACTTCACTGAATTTAGCATTTGTGTACAAAGCTTGATATCTCTTTTCCATTGGATATCTAGAGATGCAGGGAATTGTGACATTAAATGATTGGAAGTCCGCGCAATTTTCATTCTCAATCTTTTTTTTCAAGGCATTATCATACTAATCGACAAACTCTTTCAAGTTTGTCTTAGCATGAACATAACCATAAAAAAAGACATTCATGCTCTCGCTCCGCTGCATTGTACTCATTCCAACCCAAAAAACATTCTTCAAGAATGCCGGTACCCAATGCTCACGCTCAGTGTATAAACTCTGCAACCAGACATTCTCATGCAAGCTGTATGTGCTAATCAACGAATCCCAACATTTTTCAAACTCTTTCGGCGTTTGGGTGTCATACACACATTTCATCAGTGCAATTTTCATTCCAATTTTGTAAGAACCATAACAGCCAAGCTTTTCAGGAACTTTCTTCAGGATATGCCACAGGCAAAATCTATGTCGGCTTTCTGAGAAAATAATTGCAATTGCATTTTTCATGACTCTGTCTTGGTCAGTGATAATAGTCTTTAGTGCTATACCATCCATACACTGCAACCATGTTTGGAATAACCACACAAAGGTCTCAGTATTCTCAAAGGAAATCAAGCCAGCTCCCAACAAAATTGACTGCCCATGGTGGTTTACACCAACAAATGGCGCAAAGGGCATCCCATATCGGTTCGTCAAGTATGTGGTGTTGAAGGTTACGACATCCTCGAAATATTGGTAGGCTGTTCTACTACGGGGGTCTGTCCAAAATACATTTTTTAACCTCCCGTCATCATCCAAGTCCATTAGTGCAAAAAACCCCAAATTTTTGTACTCCATCCGCAAAAAGTAGTCTCGAAGCACTCCAGCACCACCTGCGCCCAATCGTAGATGTTGTGTCTTGTCGATGTAGTTACGACAATCACTTTCCAAAAACGGGAGGTTCTCAAAATCACTCACGCCAACAACAAGAAACCCGAAACTCTTATTCATTCGGATGCTGGCAAAATCATTCGTATCTAGGACTCTTTTTACAGATTCACTCACTTCTCTATTACATCGAAAGAAGCGAGATTTCTTTAGACTGAGACCGTGGTTGTGGATATTGTGAACTGTAATCAGTTGAAACTTTCCATCAGCAACTTTAAAGGCATTAATTTTTGCCTTACATTCCGTCTTTCCTGTCGGACGTGGGTTTGCGACATTCAAAATCCTATTCCGGGCCTTCCCTCCAAGGGCACAGGCAAGGGTGACATATATAACAGTCTCATCCTCTCCCTTCTCACTCCTTTTTGTCATCACCCCAAACCTGCATTTCTTACCATATTCATTATAATAACTCATTAAATCTTCTAAGGAATTAAACTCCATCCCCGAAACTGGCTCATCATCACCATCCATTTGCACTTTCTCAGATGTTCCGGCACTGCCATACTCGGTTTCTTGTTCATCTGGTCTATCAGGATGAATTTCTTCAACTCTAGAAGATGTAGCTGGTGATTCAATTTCCCCAACATCGAGTCTATTATCCTCCGTACCAAGAAATTTTCTTGTAACAGAGGTATTACTAAGAGACAACTGGCCTTCCATGCCATGTTGAAATGGGTAACTAGCATTCTGGCAAAAAGAAAAAAAAATACAATTAAACTCTTCAAAAAAATCAACTTATTAAAATTAAACGAAAAACATGACATCACCACTTGTAGGTTGCTTGGATATTGGTTGACAGCGGGAAATGGAAGAAAATCCGGTGACCACATAGGCATTGGTCCATAGTAACCTTGCATTGGGATGTTTGGAGAAGTTGATGGTATGTCCTGAAATGTTATTGGATAAAATATTGATGTATTGAGAAAATAAATATCAACTAATCTCGAATCTAATGTTATTGATATATTAAATAAAATAACATACCGCGAATGAGGGTCCATAATAACCGTGTATTGAGATGTTTGGAGAAGTTGATGGTATGTCCTGAAATGTGTTTGGATAAATTATTAATGTGTTGAAAAAATAAATATCAACTAATCTCGAATCTAATGTTATTGATATATTGCAAATAAAATAACATGCCGCGGATGGAGGATTTGAGCTAGATAGTTTTAGGGTAGATGGATGTTCTTTTCCTCTTTCTATGCTGAGAGGGAGACAAATGCATCTTGTCAATAACAATATTGTATAACTCAAACCACATTAAAATCTATGAACTGGTACAATGAACCTCATTTCAAATAAAATGTTTAATATTTATTTCATTCATGAGCATGTGGCGATGCAAATATGGTTGCCAAATGGGGGGCCAAGTTCCAATATTACCCACATCATAATATTTTTTCCCTGTTTGCTGTTGGTTTAGGACGATTTTAAATCTTATCATGATATTTCTTTAAGATGATCACTACTTTTGAATGTGGAATTTTTTTTTTCATTTTTTTAGCACACTTTATTGAAAACACTCTCATTTAAGGTGAAGAAATATCATAAATACAATGAAAACGATTTTGGGACTAATTTTAAATCAATCAATTAAAAGTTAAAACAACTACTTCATATTACTCAAATGTACATACTATTTATAAGGTTCCATTCTTTACACAAAGAACTAAGGTGTTTTGGCCGTAATGATTAATAATTTGAGAGAAAACCAACAGTGTAAGTGATAGACCCGAGATGCAAACAAGAACTAAAAGAAATGGATTTAGAGGCACAATACCTTTGCTGGGGGCTTGCAGGTGGTTCCAAAGAATACTGGAAGTGGAAGAGATATCAAGCTTCTTGAATGCAATAAGGCTTCAAAGCACAGGCAACCCAAGCATGCATCAGCCACACCAAGTTTGATTGAAACTCGCGGGTGAAGCAAACATCATTATCTATATACTTTGCTCGGAAACAGATTATTTGTGAGTAGTTAATCACCTTAAATAAAAATATATATAGACGCGTTTGCAGTACTGGTAATTAATCTATTTATACGTATGGTTAGCTAGCTTCTTGAGTAGTTAAGATGGTCAGTGACCAAATTATATATACAATAAAGAGGGTCACAATTGTTTCTTCAAAACTCATGTAGATCATAAGAACTGCATGTAATTGGTCAAAATAAATGTGTACAAATTAATCATATGGTATCTATTTATACCAACAAATGACAGCTCGTCGATCTGGAAGTATAGAGTTTTGTTGAATTTAGGATGGTTTGGTGAGCATATTCTGCATGCAGTTGGGAGTAGAGAGTCTAGAGACATCAGCATGAGTTTTTCCTTAATTTGATAGAATGAATCAATTAATAATTAAGGAACAATATATTATATAGTGGTTAGCAAAAACATATATACATAGGTTGATTCTAGACGTAGTACCATCGAAGTATATATGCTACTCATGATCAGTAGTACTAGTACTACTCTAGTACTACTTGTTTCAACTCATGATGTCACAAAGGGAAATTTATAGTATTACTATTATTAATTGGTGTCTCAAGTAGCCATCACCCAACCAAAACTAAATGTCAACATTAGCAAACCTAAGGTCCAGACTTGGAACATCATTTGCTCACCAACTGAAGAACCAGTTTGCCCATTAATAAGAACCAGTCACACCTACCACTACAATCTCATCCAGTAAAATTTACCCAAAAAAACAACGGTTACCAAAGCAACTCGCATGGGGGCGAAGTCCCCAAAACAAAAAACCTCAAGAGTTATTTCTGAGGACTTTTTTTTACATGGTCAAAAACTAAAGCAAATCACTCAAAATAGTTTAAAAATCGACAAGACTCCCACAGTAAAGTGGCAAAATCTAACTATAAAGAACACCAACTTAAACATGAAGTTCTAGACAAATAGCACTTAAAAAGAATAGCTCAGAGTATTATAACTGTAACATATACCCAAAGCTAGTATATCTCATTGTCTTGAACATCAGGTGTCAAGAACTTCATTGGATCTTTACTCACCAGTAAAAGACATATACATGAGAATGTGTGAAGAACAACAGAAAATTAAATCTAAAAGAAGAGAAACAAACACTCAACGTGGCAGTGGAAGAAGCAGATCTGGAAATCAAGAGCAGACCCTCGTCGACAGCGGCTCAGATGCGGAATGTGTGACAAACGACGACCACAACAACCGATTCTTCAGTCCACGACGGCGACGACGACAGATGGAATCCTTCCGAGGATGGGTCTCTGGGTTCAGCTCAAGCTTCGGCTTGATTTCGTTTCCATTTCCCTCCCTTACTGCACATTTCATTTGTTTCCCCTTTTTTTTTTTAATAAAATATCAGCTGACGTGGCACTACCACGTTAGCCGATTCCACGCCGGTTTTGCATCGACGGTTGCATATAGAAGAATTGTTTGATTTTATTTTTCCTCCTTGTGTCATTCCCCCTTCCTACGTACGTTGTCCTGCCTACCCCTCCCAGGCATACGTTGCTGCATCCTCCCTCCCCCTCCCCCCCCCCCCCCCCCCCCCCCCCAAAATTCAACGCTGGGTATGAATAATCCCAGTATCTTTTGGCCAAGGTTGTGGGTCGATAAGCTGTGCGAGAGAGATCAAAATACCGAAGAAGAATAATCTTGCCTGCCGAAAAAGGCAGCATGAATTCAATCTTCAAAGGGAGAAAAAAGATAAGGAAATGATGACGAAGAAGCTTCAAGCAAAGAAGAATAAGATAAAATTCGATAGTGGCAACAAGAAAAAAAAAAGTGGAAGTGGGTTTCAAGTGGGAAAGAGAAAAGTGAAGACCAAATTGACAGCCTCGTCAAAAGCTAAAGCTGCCCAAGCCATAGAGGTTGACAAATGAGATCCGATTTGAACAATTTCATACCAAAAAAAAAAAAAAAAACTAGTATCTCTTCTTGTAGAAATTGAAGATAAAAAAAAAAAAAATTGAAAATAGAATCTCTAAGCAAATAACAGATTGTGATCGGTATAAAATTAAAAATAATTTGTAAAATTGAAAATACAATCTGTAAAATTGAAAAGATAAGAAATTGAAAAAAAAAATATAGATCCAAACACAATCTGTAAATAAACACTCAACAGATCTCATAAATGCTTACACTTTGTAAAAGAAAATCTCAGCAGATCCCAAAAATGGTTAGAACCAACTGCAACGATAGCTGTTTTCAGTGTATGTCTTGAGTTTTCTAGACGATTGTGGTTGGTTGTTGTCGAAACTTGACGAAACATAGGTTTAGACCGGCAGAGGAAGAGCGTCGCGGTTGTTCTTCATGAAAGCTTGGCAAGATGGCGACGCGAAAAGAGAAGAGGTAGCCTTGTTTAGTAACGAAGAAAAAAGTAGAGAGAAAATGAGAGATTCGGAAGATGAAGCCTTAGGAGAGAGAGAGTTTTGTGAGAAATGGGTCTGGACTCTAGCAGCTGAGAAGGGGAACGTGGGTAAGGATTGAGGAACAAAGAAGGCTCGAGTCTAAGGGAAGAAGAGGATGGCTGAGGGAAGCTTGGGAGAGTGTTGGGTGAGAGGGAAGAACTGTGACGTGAGGCTATAGACCGGTTCGCCACGTGAATGTGTGTGGTGTGGGATAATAGACCAGTAGTTGAGTAGATTTTTCATTATGTATTAGGGCTGCTACCAGCATTGTGTGCGCAGGCAGCTGCCCAATCCGTTCCCCACTTGCTAGCTCTGCACCCTGCACTGTCCCGCATATGTGGATACTCCGGTTCAGTTGTCTAGTGGTTGGACAGGCCGTTCAGAATTTGCCAAACAGAGACCAAATATATTTTCAACCACCAATTTTTTTTTGAACAGTAATTTTCAACCACCAAATTAACAGATCTAACCTTCCAAATCAACTGATTCAACATCCAAATCTATAGATTAAGCCCCAAATACATCATTCAAGAGAATAATACATAGATTCAATAAAAAAACATATTAAGCCAAATAAATGTATATAGAAACATGGTTGTGCCGTGAGTCTCCGAGAGAATCACAATAGTGACTAGCGGCCGCGATTGGCCATTGGTTTGCTTAGAGATCCATGATCAATCTTGGTTGTGGGTCTGCATAAAGGTATGTAAGGAGAATTGGAGGAGGAGGAGATGAACCGGGCGTGAAGGAGAGGACAAAGAGTCTGTGTTGGGCAACTTCTAAAATTTATGTAGGTTAATTTTCTTTTATAAGATGAATATGAGCGGGCGGGTGGAGAACCCACCTAGTCCCTGCCCCGCATATAAAAACAATTGAGTAGTCCACCCACTCACCCGAATGAAACGGGTAGATTGCCCACCTTGCCCCATGCGAGGGCTTGCCTAGTAGGCCTATTGTCTATTCACAATGTATTATCTCTAGTACTTGAAATTAGAGTAATAATTCACTTACAATTTATTTTATAATTATTTTGCAAAAGAGTAATAATTCATTTAAATTATAAAGTAATTATAAAAGAGTGGTAAGTTGATTATTTTCCCTAATAACAATTGCGATGGAAGGGTATTGAATTAGAACTACTTTTAAAAGGGTGGGTGGGACTCATGCCCATTCACATAATCCATGCTCATTGCCTTCTTCTCATAACCATATCATCAACAGACAAGGAGTTCAGATCATATCTTGTTAAGTTGTTTGAAAAATACTTCTCCTTTACTTTTGGGTTACTAAATTTTGTACCCTTAACCCATTTTTTGCTCAATTTTACCTTAAATTGTCAGAACTTTCAACTTCTTAATTTAAATTATAAATTTTTGATAATTTTCGTAATCGGTTAAAATTTAACTGTTCATATTAGTGAAAAACAAGATAGACGAGACGCTCTTAATGATAAGATTTTAATAGAGTGCAAATTTCATTAAGATCTCGTAGTTTAGAAATTGAGAGTTTTAATAATTAATTAAGTGAATTGAGAAATAGTACTATTTTAATGATGTAAAAGATAATTTCTCCTTTAATTTCTCAATTGCTTTATATAACCCTTTTTGGGCATGGTAATTAACAGGATGTTGTTTACTTTAAGGTTGGACCTTAAAGTAATTTCTCAATTACTTTAAGGTCCCGTCTTCCAAACCGGACCGGACCGAGGTGATGTCATGATGAATGACTTTTGGTCAATTTCAGGGCTGTTATGGTCATTTCGTTGCTTATTACGGCAGGTAGCTAAGTGTTTTTGTTTTGTTTTGGGGGTTCATTTTCAGGCCCATTAAAACATCAAGCACATGTTGCCCAATGTAATATAGCCGTTAGAAGCAGCAGCATCTCTCACTCTTACTCTCTCTCAAGACCTGGTCAATTTCTACCCAAACCGTTGCAGAAAACGTACCAAAACCTGAACTAGCCGTTGGGATAAACAACTCTGACCCCATTCTTCTTTGACATTGGTGTCCCAACCTCATCCTTCTCTTCCCTCAGTTCTCACTTTCTTTATCAGTCCCACCTCTCTCTCTCTCTCTGTATCAGTTATCTCTTCTTGCTTATTTAGCTTTCTCCTCAATCTACTTTCATCTCTAGGTTTGCTACCAGTTGAAGGAGACTAAAGGGAAGAGCAATCAGAGATAATAACTCAGTTCTTCCTCCGTCTCTTTCTTCATATTCTTTTCTCTATCTCCCCCCCTCTCTTGTTCATGGACATTAATTGTCAGTTTAGGAGTCCATTTTTCACAAACCCATTACAGTTTCCATCAATAGAAACCTCTGGTCAGCTAGATTTCATTCACGGGAAGAAAAATGAACGGAAGTATCATTCCCCATTGGGATACCCTAAAATTTTTTTCCTTTACACATTACTATTTGTTCAACTTCTTGGTTTCACTTCTCAGCTTGTTTCAGGCCACCAATGGGATGGCATCGTTGTCACCCAAGCAGACTATCAAGCTCTCCGTGCCTTCAAGCATGAGCTAATCGATTTCAAAGGCATATTGCGCAGCTGGAACGACACTGGGTATGGAGCTTGTGCTGGTGGGTGGGTAGGAATCAAATGCGTCAACGGACAGGTTATTGCCATCCAGCTTCCATGGAAGGGTTTGGGAGGCCGAATCTCCGAGAAGATTGGGCAGCTTCCGGCGCTTCGAAAGATCAGCCTCCACGACAATGTTCTTGCTGGCACTGTCCCTTGGTCCCTCGGGTTTCTTCCCAATCTTAGAGGGGTTTACCTCTTTAACAACCGGCTTTCAGGTTCTATTCCTCCTTCAATTGGTAACTGTCCTGTTCTTCAGACTCTTGATTTAAGTAGCAATGCTCTCACAGGGACAATCCCTCCTAGTCTTGCCAACTCAACCAGGCTATTCAGACTTAACCTTAGCTTCAATTCATTGACTGGTTCAATCCCAAGTAGTCTCACTCGGTCATCTTCTCTGACACTCCTTGCTCTCCAGCACAACAATATCTCTGGTTCTATTCCAAATACTTGGGGTGGAACAGTAAAGAATACTTACCACCTTCAGGTCTTGACTTTTGATCATAATCTTATCTCTGGAACTATTCCGGTTTCTTTTAGCAAGTTGAGTTGGCTTCAAGAGATTTCTCTTAGCCATAACCGCCTTGCCGGGACCATACCGAGTGAGCTAGGGAGCCTCTCAAGGCTCCAAAGGCTCAATTTTTCATACAACTCCATCAGTGGTAGCTTTCCTGCTAGCTTTTCCAACCTCTCCTCTCTTGTTTCCTTGAACCTAGAGGGCAACCACCTTGAAAACCAGGTCCCAGAAGAACTGGACAGGTTACAAAACCTGTCAGTACTCAACCTAAAGAATAATCAATTAGAAGGCCAGATCCCTGCAACAATTGGGAATATCTCAGGCATTAGACAAATTGACTTTTCTGGGAATAATTTTACTGGAGAAATTCCAGCCTCATTTGCCATGCTAGCAAACCTCAGTTCTTTCAACGTTTCTTACAACAATCTGTCTGGTCCCGTCCCATCCCTCCTTTCCAGAAAGTTCAATTCAAGCTCTTTTGCTGGGAATATTCAGCTGTGTGGGTACAGCTCTTCAACCCAATGTCCTTCTCCCCCACCACAGAACCTTCCAGCATCACAAGGGAATTCGAAACCCCATCACCGCAGACTAAGCACCAAGGACATAATTCTCATAGCAGCTGGTGCCCTCCTAGCGGCTCTACTTGTTCTTTGCTGCATTTTGCTGTGCTGTTTGATCAGGAAAAGAGCTGCTTCGAAAGGAAAAAATGGTAAAGCCGCCAACTGGGGTGCAGCGAGTAGCTCTGAGAAGGCAGTCCCTGCTGGCACTCAAGTTGAGTCGGGAGCTGAAACCGGTGGAAAACTAGTTCACTTTGACGGCCCATTTGTCTTCACAGCTGACGATCTATTGTGTGCTACTGCCGAAATTATGGGGAAGAGTACGTATGGGACTGCATACAAGGCTACACTGGACGATGGTAATCAAGTTGCAGTGAAGAGGCTGAGGGAAAAGAGTACGAAGGGTCTCAAGGAGTTTGAAAATGAGGTTGCTGCACTAGGCAGAATCCGATACCCGAATCTCTTAGCCCTCAGAGCCTACTACGTGGGACCAAAGGGAGAAAAGCTTCTTGTTTTCGATTACATGCCAAATGGGACTCTTGCATCTTTTCTCCATGGTAAGTTGATTCAGCAATCTCTTTAATTCCCTGCCATGATATTGAAAAAGTTAGGGATATGCAAATATTATGTTCTATCCCAATGAGGCATAAGTTAGACGAATTTGCTATTGTTCATGCCAAACCTAAAACCTTTACTTTTTGTATGCAGCACGCGGGCCAGAAACCATCATTGAGTGGCCTACAAGGATGAACATAGCCAAGGGCATTGCACGCGGTTTACTCCATCTGCACACCCAGGTGGACATGATACATGGGAATCTCACATCAAGCAACATACAACTCGACGAGAAGACAAACGCCCATATTGCAGACTATGGCCTCTCTCGCCTCATGACTGCTGCTGCCAACACCAATGTGATCGCCACTGCTGGAACACTTGGCTACAATGCACCAGAACTCTCAAAGATCAAGAAGGGCAACACCAAGACTGATGTATACAGTTTTGGGGTCATTATATTGGAGCTCTTGACAGGGAAATCACCCGGTGAGGGGGTGAATGGGATGGATTTGCCCCAGTGGGTGGCATCAATTGTAAAGGAGGAGTGGACAAACGAAGTGTTTGATTTGGAACTGATGAGGGATGTGCAATCAATAGGCGATGAACTGTTAAACACACTGAAATTAGCTTTGCACTGTGTTGATCCCTCACCAGCAGCACGGCCTGAGGTTCAGCAAGTTCTGGAGCAGTTGGAGGAAATTAAGCCAGAGCTGCCTGCATTTTCAGGTGATGATGGGGGGGCTGTAGTGCCATCAGCAGGCGATGATGGAGACAAATTCCCATCAGCAAGTGAATAAAATGGCTTATATATATAGTTGGGTTTCTTTTATTTTTTATAATCATTATATTATTAACTTGGTTTATAGAAGCTGTGAGAGAGATAGGTACTGCTCAAATTCTTTTAATTCTCATTATTTTTTAAGTGTATCTAAATACCAGCCCCATGTGGGGTTGATTGAGAATAAGGAGTTGCTCTTTTTTTTTTTTTTTTTTTCTCTTGTAATTGAACTATGTATTCTTTCAAATTCTTTTTATATGTGTGTGTTTTTGGGAACAAGTGAAACATCCGACCTCAAATGATAAGTAAATAAATGAAACATAATAAATAAGTTTCTAATCATTTAATACCACATCATAAAATAATGAAAGAAAGATAAGTAATTCACATAAGCTAGCAAGATTTTAGAAAACATGTTAATGAAAAGTGATTCAATGAAATTATAAAAACTAGTTTATAATTAGAGTAATTCTACATACAACTGTGAAGTACGTAAATGCCTTATAATCGTTTTGAAAAAGAGTGAGATCCACTATTTAAAAATTAATTTTTTTCATGTGAATTCCATATTTATTCATTTTTTTTTCAAAGTGATTACGCGGCGATTGCATAATTTACGATTGTAAATATATTTTCTCTTATAATTTATGCTATATATATATATATGTTGTGATGAGGACTAAAATCTTTTTTAACGCTAACAAATTTTGATTTATAAGAGAACTTTTATTTTTTATTTTTAAAAAAATCTAAGGATGTGTGTATGTTTTTGATAAAACATCGGGGATTAAGTCGTTTTAATTCCAACTGTTACAAAGGAACTACTACTACACGTCGTTCAATTTTAAGCCAAGGTGTTCTTCAATTTTCTGAGAAGCTCTCATCAAATCGTTCCTTCACTCCTCGATCCGATCGCATCTCTCTCTTTCTCTCTGGTTCTGCCATGGACGACCTTCCCATAGAGAAGATAGCAATATCGGGCCCAACCCTAGCCTCCCTGATGCAACGGTTTTCCTCCTCATCAGGTCCCATCGACGGTCTCCTCTTCGGCCACGTGTCCCTCCTCACACCCTCAACCCTCTCCGACGACTCCACCACCACCTCCTCCTCCTCAGAAACCCTAATCGCTACCGTCACCTCCTTCCTCTCCTCCTCCTCCACCTCCCTCTCCTTCTACTCCCCCTCCGGCCGTGTCAACCCTTCTCACCTCGCCCCCTCCTCCTCTTCCTCCCTCCTTGGCTGGTTCTCTGCTCGCCGCAAATCTCCTCTCCGTCCCTCCATGCGCGAATTCTCCGTCTCCGAATCTCTCTCCTCTCTGCCCAACCTTTCCTTCCCCATCCTCAACAACTCCTCCTCCTCCCTCTCCCCTTGCATTTTCCTCCTCCTCACCACTCCGATCCCTGACCAAGCCATACACACTCACGAGTACCGTGCGTACCAATTCCGCGCCTCCACTGAATCCTTCGACCCCAAGTCCGTCGACATCGTCAATATCGGCCCCGCGTTCCGTGGCCACTACGGCGCTTTTAGCCCTAACTCCGACTTTCCGTCATTGGCCTGCGAGTTGAGGAGTTCTGCCATGGTTGAGGACAAGAAGGAGGAGGAGGAAGAGAGCTCGAGTCGGGTTAAGCAGGCGGCCGAGGACCAGAGGCATCTCGATCAGTGTGCCGAAGGGTTCGAGATCGGGAGATTGAGTCGGCTGATGAGTTCCGAGGCCACCAATTATACGACCGGGTTGGAGGATTTGTACGAGAAGATGCTTGCCAAGATCGAGAACTTGGCAAGGGAAGTGGAGTTGAGCTCTGCTAAGGTTTTTGAGCAGGTCAGATTTCGATATGTAAATTATCGAACAAATTCGGTCTAATTTTGAAAAATGAAAATGAATTTCGATGCAGTTTCATTAATGCCGTTACTAGAATTGCTCAAATAAAGAATTATTGGCGTTGTATATACTTAACTGTGGAGAATTACCTTGATCATCGTCATACAAAATATATCATACCATTAGAATCTTGCAGGAAAATCACAATAGGAAGTTGAGGCAGAAAGCTGCTCGGTACGCTGGATCAGAGTAACTTCCATAGCCTTGGCGTCTATTTTTATTATTCTATACGAGGTAATTATGTTTCTCCTATTGGAGTTTTCGTTTCATGATTGAGTCAAACAGCGGGTAATTATTAGCGAAGAAATTATTCAGTCCTGGAAGTGTGGATGATGGCGATTTAGGTTTCTTTATTCTCGTTTACTTTTACAAAAATCAGACTGCATTTTCAACAGACCATTATCCCAAAGTCCAGCTTTGATTATGCCAAATAACATGGTGAATTGTTGTGTTGATTAAGTTATAGTTTAGAATACTAAACACGATGCTTTGATTCAACTAAACAATACACTATGTCTGATTTCAGGCCTGTCACTATGTTTTCGGATACAAAAAGTGTTAATATCGTGCTGCTACATATATGATCTAGTCAAAATGCCAGTGTTTTAGGTTCTGGATTAAGGGATTATCATCTTGATTGAGCAGTTTTCCGGTTGTGAAAAGACATCTAAAACAGATATTGTGTGTGGTCCATAAGCACCACTTAATCTGGTCAGTTTCTGGGATTTATCTTATGTTCTACTTTGCATTGTCTATGTGGAACAACCGTGCTCTCCTTGGGGAAGGGGCTATCACTGCATCTAAAATTTTTGCTAAGGGGGATATTTGGTGCCCAAAATCCTGATGCGACTTCTTTTTTAGATTTATTTATTCCCTTTCTTTTTTATTGTAATTCAGTATTATTGGGCTTTTTGGGAGGGATTGGTGTGCGCATTGTTTGTACATGAGGTTTCCCCCTTCATGCTAATAGGTCTTTTTTTACTTATCCATAAAGTAAGTATTTGATGCCTGAAAACTATATTTGGGCCCTTTGGGGGGATTAGAGGGTACAGAGAGAGAAGCCACCATACCATAAAAATTGAATGCGTGAGAGGGGAAAAAAAAGTGCTTTAGAAGTTTATGCTTTTCTCTTTCAAATTATGTCAAACTTGCTCTTGACTCAAATTCAGGCTTCTAAATTTGGAGTTCACTTATTTCCATTGGTAAAGCTAATTAGGACTTCCTTCTGATCTTGTCAGCTTAAATGGAACTGCACTGATTGGTGGAGTTAATGGAATTTTAGTTCTCTTGGTTTTTCTATGATAATGGTCATCACTTAGAAACAAATAGATAGTCAACCTTGTCAGTAGCTTTGCTTTTACTTTCATTATGTGTTTTGTGGCTGGCTATGCCCGTTTTCATTATTTCCTTTTCTTAAAATTTGTATGAAAGTTGGGGTTTGTGCGTTCAGCTTCTACTTTATGATTTTTCGCATTCTTCCATCCATGGTTGTGATGTTTGTCTTCTCTGCTCTTTCCATTCATTTTAAGTTTTAATTTTGTGCTTCAATTATTTTAGCGTTAGAATTCAACAAACATTGCGGGCAACTCTTGCTGATTTTATTTTTCAAGGGATTATTGTTTACATGCTTGTGTGGGCTAAATGGGGGAAGCATGCGCAGTTTTCATTTGATGATGAGCTAGAATTTTGAGAGCAAAAGGTTGAGAAGATGCGAGCCACCTTCACTGCCTCACTTTATCTTCTTGGTTTTTTTGTTTGTTTTTTGTTTTTTCTGGAATCAACCAAAACAGGAAAAATGAATGATTATATCTTGAAGCGTACTGGTAAGAGATCCTGGAACTGCTAGCAAGACGCCCCGCAGTTTGATCTGTGGGTGACATTTGAGCTGAAGATGGCTGACCACGGAACCACAGTTTATATGTCATTTTGTTGTGGTTTATGGTGGTTTTTATGACGAAGGATGGCATAATTTTGCCTATATCGTCAAGTCATGTGTGTTATCCTTGCTTTGTTCGTCTTTTGCTGTTGAAATTCCTTTTTTTTTTTTTTTTTTAATTTCCGAAATTCGTTCTGGTTAATCTGCTTGCTTTTTAACTGCCACAAGAATATCTCGTAGGAGCCCATGTTGTAGAGGATTAGAGTTGTCATTCAACCTGGGCCTTCTTGATTTAATGCCTTAATGGTTTCGATGAATTTTTGGTGCTCACATGTTCGAGATTTCTTGCTCCCAAACATAAATATAGGAAATATTGTTGACAGTGATCTGAACTTCTGAACAATTTTTCCCCGTTTTGGTCCATATATAATATTTTATTTGTAACTAAGACCTAAAGATACAAAAAGATGATTTCTAATTAAATGGACTGTATTTATGTAATGTAAAATATGAGATATTTTAGTTGTTTCATTTATGAACAAAATTGAATATCTATGACTTTAAATATAGTAATGTTGTATACTATATTTTTATTTTACTTTCATTTCACTATATAAACTGGCATTTTTCATTACTCGTAGATCATCTCTTAGTTATTTTTAAAAAGAAAATGATACTCACCACTGGTTTTTGCCAGTGTTATTGTTGGAATTTTTTATTTTATTTTTTAATTTTTTATTTTACTTAGTAATTAAGGAAGTATTTTTTAATAATATTGTGATATTTTTTTTTAAATATTTAAAAAAAATATATGAAAAAAAACAAGAAAACAAAAAAGACGAATTATGTCTAACGATAGCTTCCTGCTGCGAGCGGTGAACGTAGCATCGTTTTATTTAAAAATAATTTAATATTTTGATGGGTAATGTCAATTCATTTGGAATGGTGACGCGGTATATAAGGTTCTTTTCATATTTAATATTTCATATTGAATAAATATAAAATTGTGAAAAAAAAGAAACTTAACAATACATATAATGGCTCAAATAAAACATTTAGGGAGAGGAATTGGTACATTACCCATTTTTCCCATTACATTTCTATCGTCACGGCATATCTTTTTAATTTGTTGTTCGTTGTCTTTACCGATCGTTATCTTCTTCTGATTTATTTATTAATTCTACGTTAATTTTTTTTTATTAGTTTTGTATTCGTACATAATCTATCGATTTGATCTCAGTGAACTTAGGGTTGACAGATGTTGAGGTTGTATATAATATAAGTGCAAGTTTGATATTAAAAAAAAAAAAAAACCAAAATTTAGGAAAATATTGGCCAAGGTCGGCAGATGAGGTGTTTGGATGATTTTTCATTTTAAGATCTTGGCCAAGCTGTTATATTTTCATTTCGTATATAAACTACAAAAGTTTCTCATGACTTTCCAATGTGGGACAAAAGATGTCTGAGCAATATTCTATTCATGGCACAAGGCGCATAACGCCAGTGGGTTGTCGTTTTCCCCCAAACGACATGAAATATTAATCTATGGTGTTTAGAAGTCCGAACTAAACATATCATGCTAGCTTACTCCTACTTAAGCCTTGATTCGATAATATATGATGTTTTTGGTTATGCTAAAAATCAGATACGAGGGACTAAGAAAATTAAAACCAATTCGTACGTGTATATTTTTTAATCGTATTGGCCTTAAAATTATCAAACGGCCAAGTACTCAACGAGTACCCCTAGCTAGCTGCATTTCTACTAATTAAGATGAGTTTCGGCGTGGAGTTATACTAGATATAAGTCTCAAATATATAAATTCTACGTAGGTCTTTTATAAAAAAAAGTAGATCTCACTAAAAAAGAATGATTTAACCGAGCGAATATCGAGCGGGCTATTGAACAGACTGGTTCATTTACAGTCCTACTTCTATCTATCGTAAGAGCACTAGTAGTAAACTTTAACTTATCTAAATTCTGGCTAAAGTTTAGTTAGGTTGTATAAAAATATACTATAATGGACTCAATAAGTGAACATTAATTTTAGTCTAAGATTTATTCACTAGCCAAATCTGACCAGCTCTTTGGATTGACTAAATATTATTTCACCATAAACAATTCTCTTCCCGCTGTCTGCTATTCCTCTAGTGTAAAAATACTGCAGAAAAAATATATCTGTTGTGAATATATGACCGTTGAAAAAATATATCAGTTGAAAGAATATGATCGTTGTAAAAAAAAAAAATCATTAAAAAATTATATCCATTAGGAATAATATGAATGTTAGAAAATTAATGTGTGCTTTTTTAAACGCAAATAAATATTTAAATTACAATTAGAGTTAAAATAAATAAAAAGATCAAAATCAATATTTTAATAGAATAATGATAGATATGAAGAGTGTTATTTAGTGTTGTTGAAAAATAATTAGTTAAATTTATAAATGTGAATTCTTTAGTCAAATTTTAGCCAAACTTTATTAAGTCAACTACTAAATACTTGTGGTCACCCATGTTATGGGAACCATGGTATGTTGACAGTCTTTCAAGTAGCAAGATTTTGTTGGTGTTTTAACTTTATATTTTATCATCACAATGGATCCCATAATTTTGGATAGTTTTTGAAGTTTTTTTCTATTTATAAGGTTGGTGTGTTAACCTATTATTTAGTTATGTCGTATCAACATACCACTTGATGATTATGAGATCCATTATAAAAAAAATTAAAATATTAAGATATCTTTTTTATTATTAGACCTAATTCATTAACATGTTTAATGCATAAAAAACAAGTTTATAAATCGATTTTTTTTTTCCAAATCAAAACCCTATGCAAAAGCCAAACCCTTGTAGCTCTAATATATTACTATAAGAAAACTGCTTATTTATAGTCAATTAATTTTAGTGAAATAACTATTTATAACTAAAATGAGTCAGTTTTTATTATAAATAGTCTTTTTACCGCAATTAAATAGTCACAAAATTCCATTTTTCTTACAATGTATGCACGACATCAACCAATAACAGCTCACGACAATAGGGAGATTCAAATGGTGTATTATAGTAGTGCACACTTTGCACTCATTGCGTGGCTACTTCTAGTTGATTGTTCCCAACACTCACTTGAGGAGATGTGTGGTCTAGATAATACCACATCATGTATATAAAATGAATATTCTTAATAATGACTTCTATCTATATTTATTCTTTATTTATATACTTATTTCTGTCTAAAACTGCCCATTATTATATGGGATCAACTTCATTCCTTTTTGGATGATGACATTAACCGGACTAGTTACTGACACCGTGACACGTACTTGCTTGGACACAACGTGTTGAAAAGCAAGAATAGCCATACTTTTTTCTTTTTCTTTTCTTTTCTTTTTTAAAAAAAAAATATATATAAAAAAAGAGCTTCATCCTCTTCCACCCTAAACGACTTTACACACACGCGTCATGTCCACCTTAAAATGGAATTGAAACCAAGAATTAATACAGAAGAGAGCTTGGATGCCAAGATAAATAGCCACAAGCCACGTGTCTCAAATTTATCCGAGGATATGACACGGCAAGATAAATACGATAGCCACGTGATCACAGTACATAAATATAGCCTTTATAGATATGCATTCGCGGAAACATCGCAGCAACAGAGAGAGTGCCTCATGTCATGTTATATATATATATATATATATATATATATATATATATATATCTCGATATCCTTTGTTGATCGGTTGACAGAGTTGCTTCGTCTACAAGGCAAAGGTTGCAAACGTGCAATACCAGCGTTATCAAGACAAACAGAGCAAGCACTGCAAAACACTACAACAAAGAAACAAATATCATATATACCTACCCAGAGCTTTGAACTCGAGCTTCCACCGAGGCTTTTTGAACGAGTACCCAGTCAGAGAGATGGCTGACGGGTGAGTCATGGCCCGTTTCCTTTTTTGGGTTATTACGATGTTTGGAGGCTTCTTCTTCATCATGAGTTTTAGTAGCATGACTTATTTCCCCATTTTTTTTTCTACGTTTCTTGATATTTTTCTATCTTATATCAGCGTACTTAACTATACTTGCTCGTGTTTGACTTTGATCTGCTTTTCTTAGGTTTTTGTGTGAGGGTGGCAAATAGACAACTCCCGATCTCTGTTTCTTGAACGTACTTGTCTGCTTTAATTCTTATATGTGGTTGATTTTCTTATGTATTTATTGTACATATGGATATGGTGTTCCCATGATTCCATATCTAGTCCTCCTTCCTTGGTGGGTCTTTTTGCTTTTACGTATGGTGGGTGGGACTAGAGAAGTCTCTAGGAACGATGAGAGTGGATAATTATCGAGTGCAGTCCAGGTTTGTTAAGGGTGGGTGCTTCTGAGTTACTGCAGCAACTTGTTGAGATGGATGTTGCGGGGTTTAATGACTTGGAGTTAATTTTTTTTTCACCCCATAACTCAATAGATGGTGTTGCAGTGAGTTCATACTAGGATTTTAAGGCTTATATGGATTTATATGGATTGGATTCAGAGATGAGTTGAGATGGTTTGTAAATAGTAAAATAAAATATTATTTTTTAATATTATTATTATTTTGAAATGTAAAATAGTTTTAGTTGTTTATTATATTTTGTGTGAAAATTTAAGAAAGTTGTAATGATGAGATGAGTTGATGTGAGTTTTCAATCCAAACTGGGACTAAGACTAACACAAAATAGTGCTTTTTTCTCTTACTTGCTTACTCCTTTTTATTTGTTTCTTATTTTATCACTGAGATGTTTGGTACATGAAATAATCATTCCTTGTCCCTTTGAATTAGTTTTGTTATTTAAGCTAACACAACTGTTATTAGACTACTTTACTAGTATTCATAAATAGTTCACTACTATCCACAGATGATTTGAGATACTCTTAGGATCCAAACGGAGCCTTAAATGTCAGGATCAGTTTACCAAAACTAGATCTCTTTGAGAAAATAATTGTGCCTTCTAGTTAATCATTCCCCTGTTTGCTTTGATGTAATTGAGTAACTGAGATTTTCATTTTGGATTATTCATTCTATCAACGTCTACTTGATAACTAGTCCTTATTATGGTCTTTTATTTTATTTTTAATTACAGATTATGCACTTAAAAGTAATTATAGGTTAATAGGATCCAATCTTTAAGCTTCATGTAGAACTATTTCTCTATCTCGTTTTGTTGGGGGAGTAGGGATGTCTAAATCAGCTTTGCACTTGTTACTTGCTGACTTGACATGGCTAATTAACGGATCTTTCTGGTCTATGATTGGAGGCAAAGAAGATCGCGGAAGAGACGCACTGAGTGTGATTCGATAGAGGAGACTCTAGCAAAGTGGAAGAAATTAAACGATGAACTTGATGCTGGAAAAGATGGAGTAGATGTGATACGTAAGGTTCCAGCCAAGGGCTCGAGAAAGGGGTGCATGCGAGGAAAAGGTGGCCCTGAAAACACACATTGCAAATATAGAGGTGTAAGGCAGAGGACTTGGGGCAAGTGGGTTGCTGAAATCCGGCAACCACTTAATGGGACTTATGTACCATCGAGAAGGGGAAGTCGGCTTTGGCTTGGTACTTTCGACACTGCTGTTCAAGCAGCTCTTGCTTATGATGAAGCTGCAAGGGCTATGTATGGTCCTTTGTCGCGCCTTAACTTTCCCGAGCAAATTGCTGAATCAGTGTCTTCAAATACATCTAAAACCTCGCCGACAGAGTTTGAAGCATCATTGGGTAATTCTGAGGTTGGTGAAGTTAAGGAATCAATGATTAATCAACTGTCCACTGTAAGCAGGCTCAATTACTCTGAAGTTGCTGATGAGGAATCAAATGAACAACAAGGCTGTTCTAAGGTTTGCGTGTTTGAGGAACCAATGAAGCTGAATCCAAAACGTTATCAGTATTGTGTATTCCACAATGTGGAGGAGAAACCTGATTTCTCTAAGGACCATTTTCCTCAGCAGGTGCAGAAGCAAGATGCTCACTTACCTAGTAGCAGCAGCTCGAATCGTATGCGGGTGCTACAACTGAAGGAGAAACCAGATTGCTCTAAGGACTATTTCCCTCACCAATTGCAGAATCTCGATGCTCACTTGCCTGGCAGCTCGAATCAAATCCAGGAGCTACATTTAAAGGAGAAACCTGATTGTTCTGAGGACTATTTTCCTCACCAGCTGCAGAGTCCAGATGCTAACTTGCCTGGCAACTCAAATCATATGCGGGAGTTACATTTGGATGCGGATGGAAGCTTTGATGTCTTGAGGCACGACTGTGATTTTGGCTTATTGGAACAGTGTGGACAGCCGTATTTAAAAGGGAGTGTGAATCTGGATAGCTTGAGGCCGGATTATGATTTTTGCTTAGTAGAAGAGAAAAAATTCCTTGATTCAATGTACTCTGACTTGGAAACGCTTTTATGATAGATCTTTGCCAAATTTTGTTCATGTTTTGGAGGACTAGGACCAGTAGCAGCAGCAGTAGTTTCCATTTTCTCTTAAGAGTCTTTGCATCTATTTAGGTAGGGTTAGTCGCACCCTTTACTCATATGTACATCTTTCTTCTTTCCATAAGGAGGTAGACAGACTGTATTATTGATGGAAAGTTTGAGCTGTATCAGAAATTAACCCATTCTTCTTTCCATAGGGAGGTACTTAAGGAAACTTGATTGTTAATTTCCTCCTTTAAACATTAAATCAAGGTGTTTTTTTTTTTTTTATCTGATCATTTAAAGTTGTAACGTGCCATTTTGTTCAAGGAATCTAACATTTTATTTGGCATCCCACATCCACATTCTGATAAATGCGATGCATAAAAATTTAATTTTTTTTTTACAAGTATAAAAATTTAAATTTATATTAGGAAATACTATTAATATAATATTATTTCCGGCCAGAGTTGATGGCTCGGTTTTCCAAATAGAAAATCTGGGCTCGAACCACCTACCCCTTATAAAAAATATATATAATATGATTCTCAGAATAAAAATTCTCATATCTGACTTATGAGCCCTAAATTAAATGAGTCTTTCAGATATTAAAAAACTTAATCCTTCTAAAAGATCTTTCCAAAAACCTGAAAATTTCTTTTACAATTGAGTTACAAATAAATATTCCTAAATTAGTGCACAAAAACCTTAATTATCGGAATATACATGTGTATACATATCTATGCATTTACCCACTTTGCAACTGACATGGTTGTAAAGAAAGAGCTCGAAGAATATACAACAAACTCTGATAGACATATGAACCTGATATTAGCCCAAAAAGGGAGAAAACTCGCCCTTCAAACCCCTTGTTATGTTTAGCTACCTCCAATAATACATTGTACCTGCCTCCTCGTCAAACCAGCCATACTCGTATCCATTTAGTTGTTAGCAGCTGACAAAAACCCACTCTGATTAATGAATCCTTGTAGCTTCAGAAATGTTTAATATCCTGACCTAAAACTCTTGTGATTTGAGCACTGGTAAAAGGTTGCTTGATCGACTTCAAAACCAGGATTTCTTTCTAACAGCATAATGTTTTATGATCCTGATGGAACTCAAAGTCGAAACCAGATGGCAGAAATTTTGGCATGCAGAACATGATCATATCTCCGTTTCTTGTTTCAACTCTGACCAGACCATTTTCCATGGTCCACTTCTAGTGCCCAACCTGGGGAAATTTTATCGAAAGAGTTACAGGGATGGAAGAAAAGAGTTGTCCGATAATAAAAGGTGGATTTGAATACACCCAAATATAAATCATCTATTCTGAAATTCATGCTCAAAATGTAAACTTATTTTGAGAATGCCAAAGACCTTATGAACTAACCAATCTGCTTGGAATTATCATGATAAAGTAAGCAAGATACATCCCCTCCCACATTTAAAAGAATAAATGAAAGGAAGGAAGAAGTAATCGTCAAACAGCACCATGTAACAGTTGATACCTGATTTGTCTATCAATTATAACAATGCAATGACTTGACATTGCCTTGTATGGTCATGAATCAGAAATTATATTACCTCCAAATTCCAGCTACAACACGCAAGGCCATGAAGAGAAACAAACCCATCCAGACTCCAGCAAGACCAAATACTGGAGCAGCCACAAGTAGGAAGATTGAGGAGATCAACCCAACAAGCACCTATTTATCATAAGGGAGCTAAGAAAGGAGAACATATCAAATAAGCAAATGTCATTACAATAGGAATAGAGATGCACCATAGAGTAGGCAGCGTATCCGAAGTCTGAAACCCCATAGTAGAGCCCGTCAAGAACAAATGCTAAAGCATTAATTGGCTGTGATCCAGCTACAAACTGCAGAAGAGCGACATGTTGGATATGCTCAACAGAATCATTTGTAACAAGAAATTAATAAATGAAATAATAATAATTCTTGTCCAATATCATCAAGGTAAAAGAGGGATCAACCTAGGCTCCCTGCCCTTTTTCGCATTCACTAAAATTTAAAATAACCTATCTAAACTGGGAAGTGTCAAGAGCGGTCACCACACAGGTAAATTAAAATCTACAACATACTGTTTAAAGCTACGTACCGCATACTATCTTCACAGTCCATAACCTGGGCAAAAAAGGTCAAAATTTACAGTGGGTTTGATGGGTTCACACTCTACTTAACTGGACCTGAAAAGACTAAATATGCTGCCCCTTACTCCATAGCATATAACTCCGAAAGACCGCAACCAAAAGATCATTTTCAGCATCTACCCAAAACATATAAATGTGCTCAACTGGAAAAGGTTTCAGATTTTGTAGGTTCTTACCAGAATACCTGACCAGGCAATTTTCAGAACTTCCACATCTGTAGTGAACAAGCTAGAAAATGCCCCAAACCCAAGAAATAAAATGACAGCCAATACAATTCCTGTTCCTAAACCAATCTGCGTAAATTTAGAAGAAAAATAACATGAAATTATTATGTCAGTTCTCATATTTGTTCTTTTGGGACAAAAAAAAAATAAAAAATCAAAGTAGTTCAGAACGGTAATCATAGGAGATTATTATAAACCTGAAGAACTCTGTAAATTACTTGACGTGCCTCTCCATAATTTCCTTGGGAGTAACCACTCGCAAGAAGAGCCTGTGAAGAATAATGTCATGTAAAGACGATGTAAAAAAGATGCAACTATTGCATCACTTAGTTGCAGCTTCTGTCTTGTGAATGCGTCCTCTGTGTATGTGCGCGTGCACATCTGTGCATCTTGATTTTATACTCTGCTTTTTTTGTAGGTGATTTTAGACTTTGTTTTTTACATAAGCTCTTGATTTTAGACTTTTCCTGAAGCTTCCCCAGACTAGCCAACAATTTGGTCTTCGGCAAATTTTACCACAATTTTTTAAAATGGATTCTTGCATATAAATAAGCTCAAAATGTTTCCTAATGGCATGAAGTTATGTTTTCAAATAAAAAATTGGCAAGATTGGTGTGAACTTCAGGTGATATGTAGTAAGCAGAATGCACTTCCAAGGTTTTCGTCCATCGGAACTTCTGAAGTCAAACTTAGTATTCATTCATATATCTGATTTTCCAAAAATAGAAAAAGGTTTTACCAAAACTTTGTTTCTTTTGTTGGTCATGACTAGTAGGTGTCTAAGGCAGGCAATAAACCAATTAGGTACACCTCAAAAGCATATCCAACGGTTGAGATGAGATTCTAATCATCCAGGGAACTTATGCATGTCACAAAGAAATAATTTGACAGAGATCCACAAAAGCTGCCAAGCAACTCCTGATATACTTGGTCAATTTTAAGGCACGCAACTTGATTATATCTGGGACATAGTGATAAGTCGATATGTGAGGTATACCTGACCAGCAAGTGCTAAAGCATCAGTCAGCAAAGACACTGCCAACCAAACCTGTGCACAAATCTGATAACCAGCCATAGGTATGGGACCCTCCCTAGCTGCCATGGATGTTGCCAATGTCATGGTTACAAGCACAGCTAGGGTCCTGCCAATAAGAAGCCCACCTGAAAAATGCAATAATCAGTACTAGTACACTCACTTGGTGTAGTATCTACTAATTAAAAAACTTTGCTTAGCATAAGGTAGCCAACTGAATTTTATTTGATGATAAGTGATAAGCCATGAAAGGAAACTACAGTACATTCCATAAAATTTAAATTCCATACAAATGCATAAACTCATGACAGAAAAATTGATACTAGACCTGCTATCCATAATCTTTGATTATAACATTGATTCTGTTGAGAGAACAATATTGTGACTCAATCATAAATTCAACAAAAACAAGACAAAGGCACATGCCTATATCAGTCAACAATTCAAAACAATAGCTCTCTTCTTTAGATTTTCCCATCATAAGGCTTCCAAACATTAAAGAGCAAAACAGTCAGACACCCATAAACTAGAAGTGAGCATACCGGATTTTAGATAGCTGGCAAGTCTTCTCCCATCAATGTTTGGAGAAATAAGCGAAATCTCCCCACTCAATTTCCAGAGAAGAATAAAAGCAATTAAATATCTGGGTGACATGAAAGAATCTGTTAGGAGAGAAAAGATTAAAGCAATATGCAACTCACAGAACATCAAGCATCATAAAGTTTACCACATTATGACGTACTCAGAAATCACAGTAGAAATCGCAGCACCACTGATGCCAAGACCAAAAAGAAAAATCAATATTGGATCCAATAGTGCATTAAGCAAGTTACCAGCACCTGATAGTCAAGAGTCCATCGTCATCATGTATACTACTAGCAATCCCTTCATGAAAAAGAGAAAATCTACTTGTCGAACCTTCTTTTATGTGACCACAGGGCAATCTGATTAATGCATGTGTGTATACGGTTTATGTATGATCCTAACTAGTTGAAATCAATAAATTGATTGGTCGGTCAAGTGCTACTGCTCAATCACAATTTTGTTTTTTATAAGTAGAAGCAATCTGTCACAACATATGTTCCAAAAGTTCTAGAAGTTTGTGATCCATAAAATTGTATCAGAATTATTATTTTTTTATTACGTAAATTGTATCAGAATTAATTATGTGAGAAATTCTGTTCAAAGCTCATTTTCATGTATGCAAAAAGAATATAAACTTGAATGTATGAGTTCACATAAACATATATGCAAGCCAGAAGCCACAACTGCAGATGTAAATATGTTTGTTCACGTGCACACAGACCCAGAGAGAGAGAGAGAGAGAGGAGACATGCTGCAACTTGCCAATGGCATAAAGTGGTGTCTTTGTGTCCATAAATCCACGAAAAGTGCCTTGTGCAGCAAGTGCAATTACAATTGGTGGAGCACCAAACGCCCTAAGGGTAAGAAACTGCTCAGCTGGCACTCGCATTGGTGAGTCCTACAACCGATCAAACCTCATTAACACTTTCCAAACAATATCTTCACTATTATATTAAAAAGCATACAAGAAAAAGTCACATCACATACAAAAACTTCCAAATATAGAAGGCACTGCATTGCAATAGTAGAGGCTCCAATGAATAGGATTTACCATATTTAGGTATTCCAAGACAGGCTATGACAATTTCCCACATGATGCTCATTTAGAAATTTCACTTAAAAAGACTCAAATTTGTGGTTATTCTTTCACCTAGAGTTCATTGCAAAAACGTCCAACTGGTTCACAGTGTTTCCTGATTTGCTAAATCCATTCCTCACCCACTTTCATATTCATCATTAAATTTCTATAAAAAGTTTACATCTTTTACTCTAGATGTCCAAAAATTTTCTTCAAAGAAAAAAAAATCTATACAACCTATCATGTCAAAGGAGAGACAATTGCATCAACAATTTCGTTACATGAACAGAACCATCAACATATATTTATTAAATTTAACAATGACTCTAAACATAATATAAATAGTTTGATAACAAATAAAGCAATGGTAATTAAATTCATAATTAAGTTAAGTCTACGTACGACAGGTATACCCATGATATTCATTAAGAAACCAGAGCCGAATGAAAGTGCAACCGCTTCAGCAAGACCAATGCTAGCAGCAAGTGCTAAAGAAGTTGATACTGAGGGAAGCAGTTTCTTGCCTTCGCGCTCACCCATGCCATCTTAATAACAACCAAAAAACGGAACACCCCAATAAGACTAAAAACAAAAGGACACAAGATCAAAATCCTAGAAACTCAAAATGAATATTGATATAATATGCTAGACTACATTTAACAATTACCCTTGTCAATTTGATTGGAATCTTCAGCCGCTTTACCAACCAAGGCCTGCTCTTCGGCAACAAAGGACGTTGTGACGTTGAGCAATGGCACATTAAACAATTTTGACACCAAATTGAAAACTGAAACCGATACCCCAACAGCGGCCAGTTCAGCAGATCCTACATGAGAAAGATAATGAGAGGGAAAAAAAACTTCTTTTAGTGGTAGTCATCTAATAAGCAAGACGAAAACAGGCCATCATATATGGTGCGTATAGGAAATATGAAACTGAAATTGAACACGTCCTAATAAGCAAGACATCCCAGAACACCGTCCCAAAACTGGATAAGATATGCAACATTCCAATACTTAAAAGTACTACTAACGTGTTCAAAGACTCCGATTGTCCCAAAAAATTACTCAAACACAAGAATCCGAATTCATAATCATTCAAAGAGATGTCACATATACCACATCCACAAACTGAAGCGAAACAGAAGTACCTAAATGGCCAACAAAGGCTGTATCAACCAACGACGCAAGCGGGTCAGCTGCCAAAGCCAACGCAGCAGGCAATGCAATCGACAATATTTCCACCCCGAGCCCATCAAACTTAATCCCATCTCTGCAAAACCCCAAAATAAACTACCTCAAAATGAGACTCAGACCTTGGAATTGAAACCCAACGCTCAAAGCATTTCGAAATCGGGCGCACCTTAGACGAAGAAAAAGAGAAGAAAAGGAGTAAGGAATGGACGAGGTGGATGGAGGATTCGGGTCAACAGGATTACGCGAAGCTTCGGGTTTTGAGTCATCAAGGGGCGGAGTTTGAGTCTCTAGAGAGGGGCTGCCACTGTCAGCGTGCTTCTGAGTTGACGATTGGGGCACGGGTCGAAGACGGACGGAGCAAATTGGGTTTCGGATGAGCGTTGGGGATTTAGATGAAGAAAAGCAATTAGTCTTCAGCGAGCGTAGGCAAAGAAAATGGTGAAGCGAGAGAGCAGTCGCCATTGTGAGAGACGAAGAGAGGAAGGGAGGGGGACTGAAGAAAGCCCGGCAACCATATATTTTAGCAGTACTTTTATCTACAGGACGTATTTATCATATTTGGAAGGGGGAGTGCATAAATATCGAGAGATGCACAATACAATCCCTTTACATTACATGTACTATACAGTACTACGACCCTCGCTCGGCCTGTCCAGCAAATCCGATAAAGTAAAGCTCGTACAATCTTTCTTTGAAAAAATGATAAATTTTATTTACAATTTTCGAGTGGAGACTGCATGTATAGACACATTATTAAATGAGAGAAAATATAATTTTATAAGGGATAATTTTATACTTTTAAAAAATTTTAAAGTTAAAATAATTTAAGCTTACATTGCAGTCCTTATTTAGGGACTGTACCTAACATATATATTTGTAATTGTAGAGATATTTATAATTATGGAGCACGTAATATATTTAAAAAAAATAAATAAATACGATATTTATATGAAAGTAATTAAATTTTTAATAGTAAATCTTATCTTTTTTTTCAAAAAAATTATAAGATGTTAAAAATTTTTACGATTGTATGTAACATAATTTTTTAAAAAAATTAGAAACGTTTGGTTTAAGCAACTTTTGAGAAATTTTCATAATTTTTTTTAAAAAAATTTTTGAGATGGGTTTGTTATTGGATTTTGCAAAATTAGATAAAAATTTATTACGTAAGCATTATTTTTGTGAAATTACCACTTGTCCCAAAAGCTTAAGCTAATGGGAAGATATGAATTTTATTATTTATTTTATATCTTAACATTCCTCCTCACGTGTGGACTAGACTCCCTCTCAATGAGTGGCATAATACGTGAAATATTTAATTAAATAAGAAAGAGTGTAAAGTCAGCGTTCGAATTCAAAACCTGGTTCTGATACCGTGTGAAATTACTACTTGTCTCAAAAGTTTAAATTGATGGAAATAGATAAATTTTATTATTTATTTTATATCTTAATAATTTTTAATTGGCATGACATGTTATGTTATGATAGAATTAAAATATCAAGAGTACTTACTAATTATTTTTTGTATTGAGATTTGTGAAAGCCGATGGGTTAAGATGAGAAACTCTTTGAGTATGATTTTGTTAAGGCCATTTTGTTTTGATTTTTGTTATCTTGACTTTTGTCTGAAATTTCGGCAAATGATTGTATAAAATTTAATTTTCGTTTTTAAATTAAAAGATGTTTAGATAATAGATTAATATTAATTTTTTTTTAAGATTTGAAAATTTTTGTAGTTGTATGTCTAACCAATATGGGCAACCATCGTTTTCAAATTTTATAGTTGTATGTTTCTCTTGTAAATTTTGGTTTTTTTGAGTTTGTTTGGCTATTTTCCCTTATGTTTTAATTTTTTTAATTTAAATACTTTTATTTCAAATGTTTTTTAGCTTTCATATTTTTTATATAATTCTACTGTTTTGTTAGACATGTGTCATTTCTTAATTTGTATCATATAGCTTTGGGTGCCACATGTGACGTGTCAAAACTAAGTAGGGAAGAGGTAGAAAAATAAAATAAAATATTTATTTTATATATAAATCTGTTGGCATTATGATAGTTTATATTAATAAATTGTTAATTTGTTATTGTAGGAAACCATAAAGGAAAAAGTTAGGGATCCTGCTAAAATTCACTACTCCCATTTTTTTTTAATTTTTACTTAGTGATTAAGAAATTATTATTTAATAATATTATGAATTTTTTTTGTTTTTAAAAAATATTTAAAAGTATTAAAAAATAATATAAAAAAATTCTTAAAGAAAAAAACTTCAAATGCCTAGCGGGGCTCTAGCGGGAACCTCCAACGGTAGATGTAGACCCACCCAACCATAAAATAGTTGGTTGTAATAAAAATTGTCAACTTTGATAGTCAAATATAAATAAACTTTAATCAATCCATATAATAATAAATTAGACATCATAACCTTAACCAACAAATTTTGTTTTCAGCTAATTTCAACTTTGTGCATCATATCAAAAATTGATGCCCCCTTTTAGCCTTGTTTGTTTTCACAACTCATTTTATCTAATCATTACAATTTTTTTAAATTTTCATACAAAATAAAATAAATAATTTAATTTTTTCAAATCCTAAAATAAAAATAATATTAAAAAAATATATTTTAAAAATATTTTATTTAAAAAAAAATAATATTTTATTCAATTTTAAACTTTCATCTCAATTCATCTCATCTACAAAAATAAACGAGGCTAAATATATTTTATTGGTATTGAATTTGAGTGTCTAGGACAAATTTCAAACTAATCTCAGAGATGCATATACTTTTAGTAAGGAGTTTCACGACAATTTAAAGGAAAATACCTCAAATTTGTTGCTCCAAGAATGTGACTGCAAAAGTTTGAACTCAGGAGCACTTCACCATCTTTTAGGATCACTTGATAAAACGTTATTACAAAATCATGTTAGTCCTTTACAAAAGCGCGCAAGCCGTTAATGTAACACAATTTTCAAGCCACATTGGCTTTATAATTTTTTATATATGAATGAAGTTTTGATAATTCGAAGAGATATAGACACAATATATGGACACTAAAGGATTAAATTTTGCTTGTTACGCATGTAAATTTCAAGATCTGATAGTATATAATAATCCATATGCTATATGTATCTTTGTTTGAATCTTATTACAAAGATGTTACAAAAAACCCAAATAATGGAGCTATATTTTATGTTTTGTTCGAATTTTATCACAAGTTTTCGTGAGACTCGCATATTTTTTATGTTTCTGAATTATGTGATATTTATATGATGAAAAAGTGATCTGGGTATCATGATAGAATCCGAATTTTGCAATGGAGGTTTTTGAGAGAGAAGTTGAGTAGAGGACAAATGTAGAAGACTAGAGAAAAAGAGAGAACTTGAACATGTGTTTTGTGTTAAAATTGTGTATTTTTTTACCACTGTTATGAAGTACATGTGAGGTATTTATATCAAAAGTCAGAGTAAAACTACGACTTATTACAGCCAATAAAATGTAACTAATGTGCCAACATGGCAACTATGTTATTTCTAGGGTCCCCCTCAAGATGGAGTGTATATATCCAAAACACCCATCTTATAAAGTAAAGAATGAAACTGAGTAAAACCGAGAGCTTTTGTGAAAAGATCACCCAAGTGGTGGTGAGAAGTAACATGAAGAGTTTTGATCACATTGGCATGTAACTTTTTTCTGACCATATGATAGTCCATCTCAATATGTTTGGTTCTTTCGTGGAAAACTGGGTTGACTGTAATATGAAGAGCAACTTTGTCGTTACAAAAGAGAAGTGTGGGCTGAGAGTGTTGGAGCTAAAAATATTTTAACAAGACAAGTAACCAAGAGAGTTCACATGTTGTAAAAGCCATGGCCCTATATTTTGCTTCAACTGTGGAAAAAGTTTTTTGAAAGTTTAAACCTTCAATTTGAGTATATCTTTTGGTAATCAGTCTGGTTTTATATTTTTTTTATGCTACCATCAACCTTGTATTTAATTCTATATACCCATTTACACTCTATAGATTTTTTTCCTACAGGTAAAGAAGTAAGTGTCCAAGTTTCATTGTCCTCAAGAGCTTTAATTTCAACATTCATTGTTGTTTGCCATTCAGGAATATGAATGGCTTGGGAAAAAAATGTAGGCTCTATATGTTAAGAAATAGTTAAAGTAAAGTTTTTGTGAGAGGGAGAGAGTTTATGACAAGAAAGAAAGTTAGAGAGAGAAAACTTTGTACATGAGGAAGTACCTGCCAAGGAAACTAATTGTAATGGATGAGAAGCAGCCACCTGACAATGGTAGTCTTGCAAATAACTTGGTTGTTTTTGTAACCTTGTTGATTGTCAAATGGGAAGAGAGTAGCAGAAGGAGAAGGAAGATTTGTATTAGAAGAGGAGGGATTGTAGAAAAGAGAATCAGTAACATCTAGTATAGTTTTTGGTAAAACAAAGGAAGATTGTTGTGGAAGACAAGAATGAGAAATAGAGGAAGAAAAAGGAAAATTTGTTTCATGAAAAAAACCGTCTCGAGAAATGAAAGTAGTGTGAGTCTCAAGATCAAATAGTTTGTATTCTTTGATAGCAAATGAACACCCAATGAAAATGTATTTTTTGGCTCTAGGATCAAATTTTGTTTGATTTCTAGTTAAGGTAGATGCAAAATAAAGGCAATCAAACACTCTAAGATGAATAGATGAAGGAGGAGTGGAATATAAGATTTCATAGGGTGACTTGTCTAACAACAAAGGAGTTGGAGTTAGATTAATCAAGTGGGTTGCAATTAAGATGCAATCACCCCAAAATTCTAATGGTAGATATGCTTGAAAACGTAAGGAGTGGGCAATATTCAAAAGATGTTGGTGTTTTCTCTCAACTATACCATTTTGTTGAGGTTTTTTCACAAATTCTTTGATGAATCACACCATTGATTAAGAAATATTCAGGCATATAAAATTCAACTCCATTGTCTATTCTGATTTATTTAATCGGTGTTTGAGATTGTGTTTCCACTAGATTAAAGAATGATTGCAAATAAGTCTTGGTTTGAGATTTGTTTTGCATGAGGTAAACCTAGTAGATTTTGAGTAGTCATCTACAATACTTAGAAAGTAGAGAGATGCTAGAGATCAGTTATGGTGTAAAGAGGGTGTTTACACCATCCAATCAACTGCCACATCATGGTTCCATGGAAAAAAATATACAACCCACCTCACTCAATTAAAATACACCTCACTTGCCCCCTCCCACAAACCCACCCGCGTACTGGGATTTTTTTCCCCCTCTCTCTCTCTTGCTTTTTCCCCTCTTTCCTTCTCTGTTGTAAAGAAAAAGTCTCTTCAACATCTCTCTCTCTGATTCCTTATGAATTTTTGACCAAGAAAATAAAAGCAGATGATCAAAATGAACCAAATTCATATGGAATCAGCTTTGAATGTATTTCTTCCGAACATAGATTGAAATAGAGGAAAAAGCTGAAGGGATCAGAGAGAGAGAGAGATACTGAAGGGAGTTTTTCTTTCAAGGAAAGAAAGGAAAAGAGGGGAGAAAAAAATCTCAAGATAGGGGATCTTTTTTTTTTTTTTTTTTGGGGGGGGGGGGGGGGGGGAGAGGGGGTGTATTTTAATTGAGTGAGGTGGGTTGTATTTTTTTTTCTATGGAACCACGACGTGGCAGTTGCTTATTGAACAGTTTAAAGAGGGTATTTACACCATAAGCTGTTTGAAATTAATCTCTATAAAGTATTTAGAGCCATCAAGAGCATAAACAGAAAATGGACCCTATAGGTCACAATGAATGAGAGCAAAATAAGATTTAGAAATATTATCATTAGATGTAAAAGGCAACCATTTTTGTTTAGCTAATGGACAAATTGTATAAGGAAAGGAAGTTGTAGAATCTAACATTTGTATATCTAATACAAATTTATTGAGAAATTTCAGTCTAGAAAAAGAAATGTGGCCTAGTCTACTGTGCCACAAATTATAGACTTGATGAACTGAGGAAGCAACAGAAGAACCAACCGAAGATTGTTGCAAGAAATTATATAAACCCGTTCTTTACTCACCCATACCAATCATTGTCCATGTAGATAGGTCCTGAAAAAAATAGAGGTTAGAAATGAAAATGAAATAACAAAATGAATCACAGGTTAACTTGTTAGATGAGATAAGATTGAATGAAAAACATGGAACACAAAGAACATTGTGTAAGACCAATTGTTTTAGAAAGAGAAATTTTCTCAATACAAGTGACTTCGACAAGATTACCATTTAGTAACTTTACTAAAAATTTAATGGCATAAGTGATTGAAGAAAAGAATTGAGTGGAGTTATGGTATGTAGCTCCAATGTCGATTATCCAAGGTGTATGGTTTGAAGAAATTAAATATGTTGAAGATGTGGATTTACCTGAAAAATTTTCACAAGGAAAAGATTGTAGAGTTGGAAGAATACCATATGCTGAAAGAGATGTGGAGTTTGATTCTTGTAAAAGAGAAGTGGTCTGATTTATAGAGTGAGAGATGGCAACAGAGGGCTTAAGCATTGCAAGAAATTGCTGACATTGCTCTTAAGCAAATGTCAACAGTATAACCTCGTTTCTTCCTTGACCTGCAAAGGAAGAATATGTTTGATTTGCTAAATGAGTTGTCGCTCTCTTGGATTTGAAGCTTGGTGGAAAACCATGTATTTTGTAGTATTTATCAAAGGTATGTCCATTGTATCCATAATGACTTCACATAGGTCGATCTTTGCTGAAGCTAGGTTGTTTGGAAGAAGAATTTCAAGGTTTTTTAGATTTAGTCATTAACGCAACAATGGACTCAAGATTCGGTGCTTTTTTTGTCAACGGTGCAGTAATTGTTCCAAGATTTAGGATAGAATTGACAAGCACATTTCTTTGTTTCTCTTCTTAAAGTGTAAGTGCGATAACTTTGTTAATGAATGGAAAGGGTACAAGCAACAAAATTTGGCTCCTCAAACTATTGAAAGATTTGTTCAATCCCATAAAAAACTGCATCACATATTTCTCTTGTTGTGATTTTCTTGAAATTAGCTAATTCATTCCAATATGATTTTAGTTTTGTGTAATAATCACTAACCGATTTATGTTCTTGCTTTAGGGAATTGATTGCTTTCCTCGATTGAAAAATCCGTGGTTGATCTTCTTGTGAAAATCACTCATTTAAATCTCTCCACATGACCTCCGCTACATCAATGTACATGATGCTTGAACCGATATTCTTTATAACAGAGTTAATAATCCATGATATAGCCATATCATTACACCTAATACATGCCTGATAAATCGTATCTTCTTCATTCAAGGGTTTCTTGAGGGTTCCTTTGATAGAAACCCATCGTGTTCTTTGCACTTAGGGCTTTAGACATTGATTTGGCCCAAGAATGATAATTGTCTCCATTTAATCGTTATATCACTAGCATAACACCAGGTGATGGAGAAAATAAGGGCTAGATGGATCTTCGATTGGGACTTGAGAAGAATGAAAGGATGAAGTTGTTAGATCCATGGAAAATTCAAGAACAACCAGTCAGATTTCTTTGATACCATGACAAAGTCTATATTCTGCCAAGGAGGTTTCTGAGATAAAGTTGAGTATGGGAGAAATTTATAAGACGAGAGAGAGAGAGAGAGAACTCATACACGTGTTTTGTGTTGAAACTGTGTATTTTTTTACCACTGTTATGACGTACATGTGAGGTATTTATATAAAAAATCAGAGAAAAACTAAAACTTGTTATAGCCAATAGAATGTAACTAATGTGCCAACATGGCAGCTATGCTATTTCTAAGATATCATACAAAACTTCATCAATCAAATTGCATTGTTTTTTATAATCACGACCTTTGTTTTCTTAAAACCTAGATATTCGTTTCCTTTCAAGGCTATCCCCTGGGGTTCTTTGAGGAGGAATTTTCCTGCCTTCACACTTCAGTGGAAGGTGTTTTTCTTGCCATAGGCAAGGCTGTTTTGTGCAAAAATGTTGTCTTCCCTTGCTTATGTATTTCATCTTTTCATTTGGTTGTCTTAGTGGCAGAAGAATTTACGAATTTGTGGACTAAATTGTGTCTTGCTGACACAGAGAAAGAGGGTGTTGTAGTAGTTGAGAAGGATGTTGAACATACTATGTCCAAAGGCTTCTTTTGTCTAGTGGGTAAGATTATGGCTGAAAAGAAGATTAACAGAGAGGCCTTTAAACATACTATGCATAAATATATGGAAATTTATGCTAGAAGTTAACATCATTGAAGTTGGGGCCAATTTGTTTCTCTTTGAATTTTGTTCTGCTCAAGATCTTCATAGTGTTTGGGAGGGTCAATCATGGCTATTTGATCAACATTTGATATGTTTGAAATTCTTTGATGGCTTTACTTCTCCCAATGATTTGGTATTTACTCTCTCATTTTTGGGTTCAATTATACAATTTGCCATTTGGTTGTATGAATTCTTTAGTTGGGACTCGGATTGGCAACTTGATTGGTAAAACTATAACTATGGATGTGGATGCCATTGGTAATGGTTGGGGCAAGTATCTATGGGTTCTTGTTGATGTTGATCTAATGAAACCTCTTGTACAAGAGACTATGCTATCTCTAAAGGAACACCAAGTTTTTGTGTCTTTTCAATATGAACATTTGCCACATTTTTGTTTCTTTTGTGGTGTTATCATGCATGGTTGATTCTTGATATTTAGTTAATCTGGTCCTTCTTCTGATTCCGTCACTTCTAATTTGCAATATGGTTCTTGGTTGAGGATTGCGGCTTCTACTACACGTGGAGGTGTAGGTAAACATCTTGGTGGTCAATTAGAACAACCATCCAATCTCCCTTCTGGTGAGCAGTTATCCCCATCCAATTCTTCAGGAAACTGTCATGATAGTTATGTGATTGCCTCATTGGTTCCTGGCAAGAATAATAACAAGTGGCATGGTGATATTCCTACACAAGTGAATATGATTGGTTGTTCCTCTAATAAGGTACCTATCCTAACTGCAACTGATGTAACTGCTCCATTTGATCTGTATGTCCCTGCTTTGCACATTGGTCTGCCACCTGCTATGTAAGATGCTCCAGATCCTAATACTAACCCCATCACTGATGAGGGGTTCGAATTTGAGACATTGGAGGAATCATTGAACCAGAAGGCTTCAATGCCACATATTTTCCTGCAAGAGTTGAAAACCAAGGTTCGAAATTATGTTTATACTGAGACTGTACCTTCTCATGCATATATTATTATCGTAAGAGGAAATCTTTACCTGCTGGTGCCCTTCTTAATACTGATAAACTGAGAATGGCAAAACAACAAAGGTCTCTTTGCTTATCCTTGAATGTAGCGGCGGAGGCTGGCAGCCAACCCTGCTAGGAGAAATGAGACTTTTAAGTAGGAACTGCTGAGGGCTTGACAGTTCATAACCTTAACCTTATGATTAAGGATAAAAGCCTAGCATTTTATTTTTAATTTTAACTAAGGTACAGAACTAAGCTTGAAAAATTGAAAAATTTCTTGGACTATCATTGTCTATTTACCGTTGATGGTGTTGGTCATGGTGGTGGTCTAGTATTATTGTGGAAAGATGACATTCCACTTGAGATACACAGCTTTTCACAAAGACACATTAACTGTTGGATGGCAACTACATCCTCCAAACCCCTATGGATGCTCACATGCTTTTATAGGCACCCGATCACTAAACAGAGAGAGAGAGAGAGAGAGAGAGAGAGAGAGAAATGCTAAAATATATTGCGTCATCTGCACTCTTTGCAACCTCAGATGTGGCTTTGTCTCAGTGACTTCAATGAAATATTATTTCATAGTGAGAAGTATAGTGGTGCTAGAAGAAGTGATAAACATATTGCAATATTTAGTAATGTCTTGCAAGATTGTTAGCTGAAAAAATATACTTACAACCGTGAATTGTGTAACCACCGCGTAATCACTTTGAAAAAAATAAATAAAACATGGTAACCACATGAAAAAAATTAATTTTTTAATAGTGGACCCCACTCTTTTTCAAAGCGATTACGCGACAATTACGCACTTTACGGTTGTATGTAGAGTTACTCTTGTCAGCTTAATGATCTAGGGTTTTATAAAGGGAAATTTACATGGTTAAATAATAGGACATATGGTGGTTTTACCAAAGAAAAGCTTGATAAAGCAGTGGCCTCTATTGCATGGTGTGGAACAAAGACTTTGTCCCTCTGCTCCTGCTTATAGAGCAAGAATATATGAAGCTCATTGGTCCACTTATGAGGATTGCACAGAAGTAGTTCAAGATGCTTGGCAACAAACATGTTTATCTTCTAGTAGTCTTACCACTATTTCAGCAAAACTTGGTAGTTGTATGAAATCCTTAAAAATGTGGGTCCGTAATAAAGCTCTAGTTACTAATCAAACTCTGCAAGAAAAACTCACAAAGTTAGAGGCTATTCAGACTAATTTGATATCTTCATTAGTGGAAGAAGCAAAACAACTTCAAAGAGAAATAAGCTATCTCTAGGAAAGGTTACATCTAAAATGGAAATAGCGTTCTAAAATGCATTGGCTTCAATACGGTGACAGAAACACAAAGTTCTACCATCTATGTGCTAGTCAAAGAAGAAGGAGAAATAAGGTTTTGCAAGTGGTTGATGAACATGGGGTCACTCATATTGATATTATCAAGATAGGTAGTGCTTTTACAAAGTTCTATCAACCTTTGTTTACTTCCTCTCATCCTTCTCATATCGATGCTTGTTTAAATGCTTTGACCCCAAAAGTATTTACAGAAATGAATGATGCTTTGCTACAGGAATTCATTAAGGAAGAAATTAAAGCTATTGTCTTTCAAATGGGACCCCACAAAGCTCCTGGTCTTGATGGGTATGGTGTATGTTTCTACCAAGATCATTGGTTTGTGGTTGGTAGTGAGGTCTGTCATGCTGTACTTTCATTCTTAAACTCTAATGCTACTATTGAGTCCATCAACTTCACATATTTGGTGCTGATTCCAAAAATCAAAAATTCAATGAGTGTTTCTGAATATAGACCAATTAGTCTATAATGTTATATACAAATTATTATAAAGATGCCTACTAAAAGACTAAAATTAGTTTTGTCTTCACTTATTTTACCAAATCAATGTGCTTTTGTCCCTAGTAGATTAATTATAGATAATATTTTAGATGCTTACGAAACTTTACACACTATGCACACGCAGCTTCATGGTAACAAGGGGTATATGGCTTTGAAATTATATATGAGTAAGACATATGACAGGATAGAATGGGAATTTCTAAGAGTTATGATGGCAAAATTGGGTTTTACATCCAAGTGGATTGATCTGATCTTAAATTATGTTACTACTTCTTCATTTTCTGTTCTATTGAATGGTGTTCCTCAGCAAAGGTTTAAACCTCAAAGGGGATTGAGGCAAGCCTGTCCATTATCACCATACCTATTTATTCTCTGTGTTGAAGCATTCAGCTTTCAACTATGTGTTACAAAACAACAAAAACTTCTCACTGGTATTACAATTGCTAAGGGAAAGATCAAAATGATTCATCTGTTTTTTACATATCATAGACTTCTATTTTGTCAAGCAATATGCAAGAATGAGCCAATTTAAACCAGATTCTTGGTGTATATGAAGAAGCATCAGGACAACAACTTAATAGAGATAAGACTTCTTTGTTTTTCAGTAGAAATACTAAGCCAACAACCAAGCAGTACATTATGGAGTTGGCAAGATTAAAAGCTTCTTCTAACCTTAACAAATACTTAGGCCTTCCCTCTCTTATTGGTAGATTTCGTTTGAGTGATTTCAAAGGTATTATGGAGAGGGTGCGTAAGAGGCTTAATAATTGGAAAAATAAGTTTCTATCACAAGCTAGAAAAGAATTTTTATTAAAGCTGCGTTACAAGCTATTCTAACTTATAGCATGAATGTGTTCTTGCTTCCTAAATCTCATTGTAGACAATTACACTCTTTTTGCTAAGTTATGGTGGGGTCATTAGGATAATCAATCTAAGATCCATTGAAAAAGTTGGGGGCTATCAAGTGTTGGAAAAACCTATGGAAGACTTGGTTTCAAAGACTTGCATGGCTTTAACATAGCTCTTCTAGCCAAGCAAGCTTGGAGATTTCTTATGGACCCTGATTCCCTTCCAAGAAATATTTTTAAAGCAAAATATTCTCACACTATACTCTTGCAGGCTGAGTTAGGTTCTAAGCCCTCTTACATATGGAGAAGTATTTTCCAAGCCATTCCTCTATTAAATGAGGGTCTGATTTGGAGAGTGGGTGATGGCACTCAAATCAAAGTTTGGAAGGACAAGTGACTGCCAAGGGATTTTTCTTGCAAAATCCAGTCTCCTCTATCTATGTTTCCTGAGAAAGCTATGGTTGCTAACCTCATTGATCTTCATACTAGGTGGTGGAAGAAGTTCAAGCTACTTTTAATGAAGCTGACTTGAAATAAATTCTTAAGATACTTGTTAGCATGATGCCTTCTGCTGACAAATTGATATGGAGGGGAACTGCTACTGGCTCATTTTCTGTAAGGAGTGTCTGTCACTTGCATAGATAAATATTAACATTGTCTATTGGTAAATCTTCTAAGCAAGGGCAGGATGGGAGTTTATGGAGAAAGCTTTGGTCCTTGCAAACCACAAATGCTGTCAGGATGTTCCTATGGCATGCATGCATTGAAGCTTTGCCTACTAGAGTCAATCTATACAAGAGACATGTGGCTACTAAGTCTATATGCCCTATGTGTTTGGCTGAAGATGAGACCCCAAGCCATATTTTATGGACATGCCCCCCAGCAGGGGATGTGTGGCTTCTGAGCTCACGAGCTCTCCAAAAAGCTGCTATCACAACAGTAGACTTTTTAAGTTTGTTTGAACAGATGTATGATAAACTGCTACAACATGACTTGGTATTGTTTGCTATCTTAGCTCGATGTATTTGGTTAATAAGGAATACTTTTATACATGAAGGTTGTTTTCAATCTCCTGCTTCTGTTTATCAACGAGTTATCCAAGTTATTAAGAATTTTAAGGATGCAATGCACCATCAACCTGTGACTAGAAGTATTACAGAACCTATTGCATTACATTGGGAAGTCCCTCCTCCTAATTGCGTTAAGGTTAATTGGGATGTGGCTATCTGTGTTGACCATAATAAAATTGGAGTTGGTGTGATGCTAGTGGTTCCTAGACTCTACCACAAGTGCATGGGTCTTGACAAGTAGAACATGACACAAAGAATATCGTTTCCACAAGGAGGAGATCAATTACCAATTTATAAAATTTCTTATATTATTTAGACTATCCCAACTTGATGTGACTGACTGCAAATTCTTAACCTAAAACAAATATGAATGGTTCCTAAGGCTATGATTTCATCAATTGAATTCCTTTAATGAGTTTAAACCTGGTTGCTTGCATTAATGTTTTGCTAATTACATTGACCGAATTTACTTTTTTTTATGTGATATCCGCTTTCAAGGTATAACACCTATACCTATATTAATCATATGTCTATTGTCGTGATTACAGAAATTAATATAAATTCATTATGCTATGTGAAATTCTTGAATGTAGGTCACAAGGGTGTTTATTTATTTCTAAACTACAATGCCAAGGTTTGATGAATTCACAAACTAATATTAAACTTCAACTTTTGTTACTTCATTCAACATCTTAAGCATGCAATTCATGGTCAGGAAATTGTAAGAATGAAAATTGAAATTATCCAATTGTAATTAACAAAGGGTAGTCAATACAATCATATTCAAATCATATCCAAAATTCAATAACTATATCCTAGCCCTAGAATAAGAAAACTAGCAAATCATAACTAATAAAACAATCAAACTATTTCTCAAACATAAATTCTAATTCAACATCCTTAATATCAATTCAGCAGCTAAAAGTTAGAGAAAGCAAAAAAAAAAATTTGTAATTGCAGAAATCGTGAGCTTCATTCTTCCTCTCCGAAATTACAGCTCCTCCTTTAATCTTTTTTTCCTTATTGGTTTCATTCATTCCTCTAGTTCTCTAGTTTTGAACGTCAACTTGCCCTTTTTTTCAATTTATCTTTGACCAATAATAACTGAAGGTCATCTAATCAATTCAAAATCGATTCTCCTTTCATTTTTTTTTAAGAAAAAAAGAGATTTCTCCCATATCTGCTTCTAAAATCCGGAATGCTTAGCTGATTTTATTACTCGACTTTCAGCTAGAGTTAAAGCATCAAAACGACATATTTTGGAGTTGGGTCCTTCACAAAAGTTTTAGATCTCATTCTCAGATTTCCAACGCAGCTAGGCTTGCTTTATTCTGATTTCGAGAACTCCAGATACAGGCTGAAAACCAAAACAGGGTTTAGGTTACAATAAACTTCTGGACAGATTCGGACTTCTCCATTTCTGCTAAGTTTTGAACTTCAAAAAGGCAGAACTGAGTTTTGTACTCTTCATAAAAGTTTTAGGCCTATGTCTTAGGTTTCCAAAGAGCCAAACAATACCTGAAACCGAGGTCTGTAACTCCAGTTAAAACTCAAAAACCAAAAAGTGTTCTTTTTTTACTAGAACAACCCAACTAGGATTTGCTCTCTAGGCCTAGCCTGAATTCTGCCTCTTCACATCAGCCCAATTTCAACCTAATTCAATAATTGAACACCTGAAAAATATTAAGAATTTTTAAGAATTAAATAAATGTGAAAGACACCTAAAATTATAGACAAACGAGTTAAGAAACATATAAAACACTCTGAATCAAAACAATTATGACTAAGAAAATATGTGAAATAAGTTCCCACATCAAATACCTCCAAACTTGAATGTTTGTTGTCCTCAAGCAAAAGGAAAACTATAAAAATAAAGGAAAATAACCCTAGTTAGGCTCAACTCATCACACCCATAGGACCTATCATGCAAATATCAAATCTTCAACTTAGTACATAATTGCAAATAAAGGAAAACCAAGCATACTCACATTCCCTAGTTCAAATATCCATACATAATTCCAAACTCAATCATATTTATCATGCAACCAATACAATTGAATTATGTAACAACTTAACCTGCAATCATCCCTTCTCACTACTACAAACAAGATAGAAACTATTATTATTATTATTATTCTTTGTCTTTAAGTTGTCACTCGCTTTTTGACGCGAATACAAGCATTTGTGATGGATGCTTGTATTCGCGTGGATAGAACTTAGTACACATTTGACGTAAAAATAAACATTAGTAATGAATACCCCTAGTTACTAAGCAACTAAAAACATTAGAGTAGATATAACTTCGTACACATTTATTTATTCAACTGTCTATTCATTATCATTCTATTTACTTAAACTCTTTTTAGGACTAGATCAAAGGGGATAATTGTAAGAAAAACATCACACTCATCTTTTATGCATAATCACACAACTAATACAACTTTGCAAGGAAAAGTGTACTTCAATAATTCTAAAGAAAACAAGTATGATTAATCTTGTTTTATAAGATATCACATATCCTAAATAAAAAATGCAATGCTTAACACAATAAATAACCCAAAAGTATAATGTTGATCCTAAATAACTCTCATATAAATGCAAATGCAGGTTCATTTCTCCTAATTTTTCACATAAAAATCTGGTTTGGAAGACATGAATATGATCACTAATTAACTTGCATGAATGTGAACAAACCAGAATTTCAAAGAAACAAAGTTTCTTTCTCAAACAAACATAGTCAGCACCAGCATTCAGCATAATCAAATATTCACTCTCCAAACTTAATTTTCACATTGTCCTCAATGTGAAAGGAAAGAAAAATGGAAGACTAATACTCCCATTTTAGCAAGGCTGAACACAACAAATGTCAAATTGAATTGAACACAACTATCTTCTTGCTTGATTTTTTCGAACCTACACAACACAACCCAAAGAAGGGGTGTCACAGCCTTCATTATTAAAAAAAAAAACTTAAATAAAACCTAAAACTAAAACAAAAGAAACACTTGTTTATAGTCATTAGCTTGACTTCTACACCATCAACCATAGGTAGGATTCTTCAAGAAGTAACTCATTTAGGAACTACATTACCAACAAGATAAGGCTTCAAACGTTGTCCATTAACCTTGAATGCACCAGTGGCCTCACTATGCATCTCAATAGCACCATATGGATACTTTTGTTACTTTGATAGGCCAGATCACCTAGACCGAATCTTGCATGGGAATAACTTAAGGCTCTATTTGGATAGTGAGATGAGATGAGATGAGATGGTTTTAGATGAAAGTTGAAAGTTGAATAAAATATTATTAGAATATTATTTTTTTAATATTATTATTGTTTTGGGATTTGAAAAAGTTGAATTATTTATTATATTTTGTGTAAAAATTTAAAAAAAGTTGTAATGTTGAGATGAGATGAAATACTTTTACTATCCACACAGGGGCCAAATTGAGTTGAAGAGTAACACCTGGTGCCCAATTTTGAAGTTTTTAATCTGAAGATGCTTGTTATACCAATGCTTGGTATTTTCCTTGTAAATCCGAACATTTTCATAGGCATCCGACCTAAACTCCTCCAACTCACTCAACTGTAACAATCCCACAGCTTTCAAGTCCATGTCCAACTCCTTAAATGCCCAATAGATCCTATGTTCCAATTCAACTAGTTAGTGACAAGACTTTCCAAAGAGAAGTCTGTAAGGAGACATACCCAAAGGTGTCTTGAAAGCTGTCCTATTAGCACAGAGTGCATCATCTAACTTATTCGCCTAATCCTTCCTTGAACTGCTCACAGTCTTCTTCAAAATTTGCTTCAATTCCCTATTTGCAAGTTCCACTTACCCATTTGTTTGGGGATGATAGGCAAGTCCAACCTTATGAGTAACCCCGTATTTCTTCAACAAAGCCTCAAATGACCGATTACAAAAATGGGAGCCTTAATCACTAATAATGGCTCTCAGCACACCAAATCTTGAAAAAATATTTTTCTTCACAAATCTCATCACCACTCGAGAGTCATTAGTCTGAGTTGCAGTAGCTTCAACCCATTTAGACACATAATCCATTACTACAAGATGTACTGATTGTTGAAGGAATAGAGAAATGGGCTCATGAAATCAATTTCCCACAAATCAAATAGTTCAACCTCCAGGATATTGGTCAAGGGCATCTTATTCTTTTTCGAAATGTTGCCAACCCTCTGACATCTACCACACATGCTTGCATACTGTCTAGCATCTTGATACATGGTTGGCCAGTAAAAACCAAACTACCATACCTTTGCAACTATCTTGGACATACTGAAATATCCACCACACTCCAAGGAATGGCAATGGTCAAGGATATCTTGCATCTCATCTTGGGGCACACATCTTCTAATCATCTCATATGTACAATATTTATAAAGTAGCGATTTTTTCCAAAAATAATGTTTCACATCCCATAAAAACTTTTTCTTTTGATGATAGCTCAAATAAGGGGGAACAATGTAACTCACCAAATAGTTCACCAACTCAGCATACAAGGGATAATTGAAACACAACTGCTCATCTGGAAAGCTTTCATTAATGGGCATCTCATCTGCTCTTGATTGCCCCTCTAATCTAGACAAGTGATCTGCCACCACATTCCCCATGCCTCTCTTGTCTCGAATCTAAAGATCAAATTCTTGAAGCAACAACACCCGCCGAATCAAGTGCGGTTTAGCATCTTTCTTTTTCAGCAAATACTTGATTGTCGAATGGTTTGTATATACAATCACCTTGGAACCTATAAGATAAGATCGAAACTTGTCAAAAGCAAACAAAATAGCAAGCAATTCTTTTTCAGTAGTTGCATAATTCAATTGTGCATTATTTAAAACTCTACTAGTATAATATATAACATGCAACTTCCTATCTTTTTTCTGGCCAAGAACAGCTCTCAGAGCGAAATTATTAGCATCACACATTAGCTCAAAAGGCAAACTCCAATCTGGGTCTGCTATAATTGGTGCTGACACCAACTCTTGCTTCAACCTGTTAAAAGCATTCAAACAGTCCTTATCATAATCAAATACAACATCCTTATTCAACAAATTACAAAGAGGTTTAGAAATTTTAGAAAAATCTTTAATAAAATGCCGGTAAAATCCTGCATGATCATGGAAACTCCTAACTCCCTTAACATTGTTAGGTGATAGCAATTTTTCAATAATTTCTATTTTTGCTCAGTCCACCTCAATACCTTTTGCTGTAATTTTTTTGGCCTAAAATAATACATTCCTACACCATATAATGATATTTCTCTCAATTCAAAACTAAAATGGTTTCCTCACATCGCTGCAAAATTCAAGACAAGTTATCTAAACAACTATCAAAATAAGATCCAAAAACAGAAAAATCATCCATGAAAACCTCCATGATCTTTTCAACAAAATCAGGTAAAATAGCCATCATGTAGTGTTAATGGAATGTAGGAGGTGCATTAGACAAACCAAAAGGCATCCTACGGAATGCAAAGTACTATAAGGACAAGTGAAGGTGGTCTTTTCTTAGTCTTTAGGGATATAGGAATTTGGTTATACCCTGAATAACATCTAGAAAATAGTAATATGCATACCCATGAAGTCTCTCAAGCACCTGATCAAGAAAAGGTAAAGGAAAATGATCCTTACTGATAACACTATTAGGTTTCCTATAATCTCTGCAAACTCTCCACCTAGTTACTCTTAGTGGGAATTAATTCATTATTTTCATTATACGCCACAGTCATCCCACCCTTTTTAGGTACTACATGTACTGGACTAATCCATGAACTATCAGATATAGGATAAATAATCTATACATCTAACCATTTAAGAACTTCAGCCCTAACTACTTCTTTCATGTTAAGATTTAACCGTCTCTGATTTTCAACAACTGGTTTATGGTTATCCTCCATTAGAATTCTATGCATACACAATGAAGGGCAAATTCCTCCAAGGTCTGATATATTCCATCCTATAGTTTTTTTCTCAATCTCAAAATATGAATCAATTTGTCAAGTTGATCATTAGACAAAGAAGCACTCACAATCACAAGCAAAATATTATTCTCATATAAAAAGGCATACATGTGATGTAAGGGTAATGGCTTCAACTCTAAAACTAGTGCTTACACGTTAGAAAGAGGAGGGAATGGCTTACCTTTGCCTAGATCCTCAAAATGAATACGCATCTGCTTCTGCTTAGGACATATAACCTCTAATGCACACGCTACTTTTGCATCCTCCAAATTATCATATTTACTTGTCCCTGCACTCACTAAATAGTTCTCGAGAGGTTCTTTAGTATTTTCAGCCCTCAAAGTCTCTTTGGTCGACTCATCTACAACATCAACTCAAAAAACATGATCAGTAAAGAAGGATATTTAGCAACTTCAAAGAAATTAAACTCTACCTCTTCTTCACCAACCTTCAAAGTTAGCCTACCATTCTTAACATCTATGACAGCCCCAGTTGTAATTAGAAAAGGTGGCCTAAAATGATAGGGATCTCAGTGCCTTCTTCCATCTCCAACACAATAAAATTATCTGGAATGATAAACTTGTTTACCTTGATCACACATTCTCAAGAACACCCAAAGGATATTTCACCGATCAGTCAGCTAGCTGCAAAGAGATGGTAGTAGGCTTCAACTCCTTTAATTCAAGCTTCCTAGACATAGATAAAGGCATTACTGAAACACTAGCACCTAAATCACACAAACCTTTAGAAAAATTAGCATCACCTATAGTACAAGGGATAGAAACACTCCATGGATCTCTTAGCTTTGGTGGGAGCTTATTCTGGATAATGGCACTGCATTCTTCCGTCAAGGCAATGGTCTCGAAATTCTCCAATTTCCTTTTCTTAGACATGATCTCTTTTAGAAACTTTTATAGGCAGGAATTTGTGCTAAGGTATCTGCAAAATGAATATTAATGTGAAGCTGCCTAAACACTTTCAAAAATATCTCAGATTGCTGATCAATTTTATTCTGCTTAAGCCTTTGAGGAAAAGGAATGGGAAGAACATAAGGTTCGACGATGGTAGTGGGGATGGTGTCTTGGCTAGGTCCTCAACTTCTTCACCGACCTTCTTGCTCACCTCTTTATGTTCTACTTCATCACCAACTACAGTCTCACCACTTACTTGACCAAGTTGCTTACCACTTCTCAAGGTGACTACCTTGCAATGCTCATTCGAATTGGCCTTTGTCTTACTAGGAAAATTGTCTTGTCCATGAGAATTGATGGAATTGGCTAACTGTCCCAATTGCATCTCCACATTTCTGTTGGAACTCGCCAACTGGTCAAACTTTGCTTCTAGTCTCTCAAATCTCTCTAATTTGGCATTGGTTAACTTCTCAATAGCTATCTTCCAAGACTGCTTACTTTCTGGTTGGAATGGTCTTGGTTGGAAACCAGGAAGATGGAAAGGTCTAGAATTGCTACCTTGGTTACCTTGATCTTTCCCATGAAAAGTTAGGTTGATTCCTCCAGAAGAGTTGTATGTGTTGGAATAAGGGTTGTTCTGCTACTGCTACCTGTTAAAATTAGACACAAATTGAGCTTGCTTTACCTGCATACAATCAAAACTCATGTAAGCTCCTCCACAGAAATCACAACTCAATACAGAACTAGAAACATAATTCACATTACCCAACTTATCAAACATTTTCACCAAAGAATCAACATTAGCATTCAACATGTTTATGCCATCTACATCATACATACATGGAACTTTCTTAGGCATACCTATTTCATTAGACCACTGATAATTGTTAGAGGCCATTTCTTCTAACAACTCATAGGCCTCTTATGTTGACTTACTCATTAAATTACCTTCTGCAGCTGCATCTATGGTAATCCTGACTAAATGTGTTAATCTATTATAGAAAGTCTATACAATCAGCCAATTAGGAAGACCATGATGTGGACACTTCCTATGCAATTCTTTAAGTCTCTCCAAGGTTTCACACAAAGATTCACCATCAAACCAAATAAAACTGGTAATATCATTTCTAAGTTTGGCAGTCTTACTTGAGGGAAAATACTTACTTAGAAAAGCTTGTGACAAAGCATTCCAGGTGGTGAAAGAGTTAGGCGCTTTGGAATTCAACCAAGTCTTGACTTTATCCTTTATAGAAAATGGAAATAGTCAGAGCCGAATAGCATCATCACTAACTCCATTCATGTTAATGTATCACAAATCTCCAAGAAATTGACTAGGTGTGCATGTGGATCCTCAGCAGGTCCTCCACCAAACTACTCCTGCTGCAAAATCTGGATGAGACCACGCTTAATTTCAAAGTTATTAGCATTAACGATAGGTCTCACAGTGCTGGGTTGAGCACCATTGACATTCAGCACGGCATAGTCCCTCAATACCCTCTGATTTAGGTTATCTGCCATGGCTACTGCTTGTTCTTTCTCTAGCTCCAATCTTTGTTTTCTCCTTAGTGTACGTAGGGTTCTCTCAAAAAAAAAAAAAAACTCAATTAGCTCACAGTTACATGGCATACACTAAATACAGAAAACATAAATTGACAAACAGAAACACAAAACAACCTAAAGCCCTAGAAAACAATGGAATTTGGCCTCGAAATGGTGGGGTCTGTCTAAATGAATAACAAAACAGAACAATACAATCTAAATTAATACATAAATTTATTTGTATTAATATTGAAAACATTCCTCTCTGGCAATGATGCCAAAAACTTGGTGGTCCCTAGACTCTACCACAAGTGCATGAGTCGTGACAAGTAGAACATGGCACAAACAATATTGTTTCCAAAAGGAGGAGATTCAAATACCAATTTATAAAATTTCCTATATGATTTAGACTATCCCAAATTGATGTGACTGACTGTAAATTTTTAATCACCAAAATCATCCAATTGCAATTAACAAAGGGTATTCAATACAACCATACTCAAATCATATCCAAAGTTCAATGACTACATACAAAACACTCTGAATCAAAACCTTTAGGACTAAGAAAATGTGTGAAATAAGTTCCCACATCAGGTGCTAAGAGATTGTTTTGGTTTAGTTCTTGCAAGTTTGATGAAGCCTATGTTTTATTGTGTTGATCCTTCAATTGCTGAAGCCATGGGCTTAATCACTGTTATTTTATTCTGTCAAGGTCTTGGCCTAGATTACTTAATTTTTGAAGGTAGTAATTTTAGTCAGGTGGTCCAAGCAGCTTCATCGTTGGAGGCCAGGGCAGGGAAGCTTAACTTCTTTTGTTGACAAAAGAACTCTTCTTGGTAATCCTACTTAGAAAATTCAGCATGAGAGGAGGGAGTTAAATGGTGTTGGTCATCAACTATCAGGGAAAGTTGTGCTGTTAGACAATGAATTAATAGATATAGATTGTGTGGCTGTTTGTATTCAATCTATTGTAATGGCTGATGGACAACATTGTGATTAATATCAAGATTGCATTTTCTGATTAAAAAGAAAATCAGATTGCGTTTTTTGAGAAATAGGAGGGTTATCTTATAATAATCTTAAAGTTATTATTTACACCTACGTTTAAAAAAAATTGATATATCTTCGCAAGGACTTTCGGGTTTTTTTTTTAGTCTTATATGGTAGGACTTTCGATTGATTTATCAAAGGTCAAACGCACAAAATCTTAGGTTTTGCCAGTAATACAAATAAAGTAAATTGACAGGTCGACTTCAATCTAAAGAAAAAGCACCCATGTTTGGATTCGAAACTCAAACTCAATCTTATCTCATCATTATAATTTTTTAAAATTTTTACACAAAATATTAAAAATAATTCAATAATTTCAAATTCTAAAATAATAATAATATTAAAATTAATATTTTAATAATATTTTATTTAACTAATATAAAATCATCTTAACTACCTCAATAAATTGACCGGGTACATTTGTTTCTCATAATCTCACTCCCTTGCATAAACTCTTTTCTTTTCTTTCTTTCTATCTTTTTTTTTTTAAAAAAAAATTAATTAATTTCAGGGATTTTCATATGAAATTTGCAGAAGCTTCCAATTCCATGGACCGAAGTTAGAAATTGTGGAGTAATCGTTAATTGGCTTCCTCAAAACCAAAGGGTAATTCGATCAGTACTCTAGAGAGTCCAGAAAATACATCCCAAATATATGGTCAAACCTTTTTATAAAGGGTGGTGCTAACGGCCGCTCAGCACTTACCGCTGGCGTATAGCTAGCATAAATTTATAGTTTTTTCTTATTATTTTTTTTAAATAATTCTTAATATTTTAGCAAAAAATTAAAAAAATATACAATTTCACTAATAATCATTTTTTTAATCACTAAATAAAATAAATAAATTAAATAAATAAATAAATAAATATTCAAACGGTAACTTTGAACAGTAACATTGAGAGGATTAAATAGAATTTTTTCTTTTATAAAATGAGTTTTGCTAGATAGTCATTTTTGCTTATTCTTCTGTACTTCATTGATGTGATTGGTTGCGCTAAATTTTATTTTTAATATATAATCAATTACATCAGTAGAGTACACGAAGATAACTGTACGTGATAAAATTTTTGTTATAAAATATATATGTCTGCAATATTATATATATATATATATTAAATATAAGAAGAGGAAGAAGATACTGTGCTGAGTGTCATAATATTAGCGGAAGGGGCAAAGGAAGCGTGGACGTCTCAGTACCTGAAGAAGATGGAATAAAATTGTAAATATCAGAAAAGCTCGAATTTGGGGGCATAAGATGTAAAGCCGGCCACACCACGCAGTTGGAAAGTTTAGTCAACAACAGCCCTTACTCCCTGCAATTGCATGTGATATTAATGGACGATCGAGTCCAGAAACATAAATACTTTATGCACATAATTAAACTTTAGCAGACAGATACATACCAATACTTTATGCACATAATTAAACTTTAGCAGACACAGACATTCCAATACTTTTTCCTTGATCTCGTCCTCTCTCTCTCTCTCTCTCTCTCTCTCTTCCCATCTCTTTCTGTTTGGATTCCCAAATTGATTTGTCATGAAAACTCAAGATGTCGATGATCAACAGCTAGCCCGGCATCATTGTATATATGCTAAAATGTGAAAAGGGTATGTCTTCCATTCTTTAAATCTTATAAATATGTCCATGATCGTTGTTATTTACGAAAAATATGGTCTTAAAAACTGGCAGCTGGTCAATGAATATTAGATCAAGCGCAGACCCTGATCGATTTGATCTCATTTTGTCTCAAGCTGCCAACTCCCATTTGATCTTTTTTCTACATGATATGTTCTTTACCTTTATTCTCAAACTAAATAGAAATGACAAAAACTTCGTCCGGCTAGCTAGCCAGCCAGCTTTCCAAACACAGAAGGAATGTTACATTAGATCGAAGAGGAAAAAGCATGAATGGGCATGTAAAAAGATGAAGTACCAGTACTACTGCTTACCACATGAACATTCTCTCCTTGATCTCTTTGGGAAAGACTGCTAGCTTGCTGCTGCACCTGCAGAAGGCCAGGACGGATAGAGAGAGAGAGAGAGAGAGAGAGAGAGAGCAAGAAGAACCGGTGAAACTCAGGATGGATAGCGCTACAGAACAGAAGAATCAAAAGCCAGTGCTATTACTCCATGGCGCTATCCCTCCTGAGCTTAATAGATTCTTCCCTACTTTTTTCTTTTCTTTTTACATCAACGGGAAGCAGTGGCTTTCTGTGACATTCGGGGTGGGGGGTAGGGTTTGAGGAGAGCAGCGGTACTTATAGCAGCGAGCAGAGAATTAGGGGAAACGTGGCAATATGCAGAGAGAAACGTCGAGTCTCGATCCCTGCAGGCTGCAGCCATGGAAAGGTTTGACTAAGGTTCGGTTGGATTTAGATAAAAGAAATAACATGATATAATTTTAGATAAAAGTTAGAATTTAAATAAAATATTATTTTTTTAATATAATTATTGTTTTAAAATTTGAAAAAATAAATTATTTATTATTTTTTATATAAAAATTTAAAAAAATTATAATAATAAAATAAGATGAGACGAAACACTTCAACTATCCAAACCAATCTCAAAGGTCTACATATTTTTTTCTTTTTTTGTTTTTAACATTGTGAGTTATGACTGTGTAAGCGTGAGTTGTGTGCGCGACAGTGCGGTGTGGGTGGGTGCGTTTTAACATGCATTTCTCTGCTGCACTGTGCATCTTTTTAATGCCCTTGCCGACTACGTTCTCTTCCCTATCTACCTCTTCAAATACCGTATATATATACGCCATATATACCAATGAACATAGTATACAAGTGTTTTTGCTAGCAAATGACCCCAAGTAGTTTCCAATATTACAATTATGACCTAACATTGTCAATATTCATCGTTAAATTATATATTCAATACGTGAGAAAAAGTATAAAAATATAGATTAAAAAAGTAATTTATTTCGTTCTATACAATTAATAATTCGATTTTATTAATTTTATTTGTTTTTATATTTATATTCGATGGTGTAAGAAAACTCTCTCATTCTTTTGCTTAATTATTACTCCTTTTCTCATAATCTTTGGACTAATGATTACTATAGTGCATATGGCAATTTATATATAATGTAAATTAACTGATTATATCTTCAAAAGATAAGTCCATTATAAGGTCATTTATATTTTATATGATCACTATCTTTCTTTTAAGATTGAAATTTTATTTTCTATCCCTAAACTTTCTTAGTTTTTCAAGTTACACTCTAAACTATCAAAACCAACAATGCGCACCTCAAACTACGACATTTGTCACTACAAGAAAAATTGGCTTTTGTGGCCATTTAATTGCGGCGAAAATGTTATTTGTGACCAAAACAGACTCATTTTGGCTGTAAATAGTCATTTCGCTGGAATTAAATGGCCACAAATAAGCAGTTTTATTGTAGTGTGTTTTACAAATTACAGTCAAAACTTTACCTAAATTCTTCAATTTAAAGCTCAAACTCGCCTATTTTTCTCAATGTGCATATATCCCATATTTCTTAAAACGTCATTGCTGAAAATTTCAAAATAATAAAGTTAACAAAAACCATAGGAGGTATTAATAACTTCATTAATATAAATATTAAACTTTACCCAATCTTGTATAATTGCTATGATGCTTGAAAAATAGGTAAAAAACTGAAATTGTTGGGTGGGTTGTACGTGCAATATTAAAATGAACAAAATATATAGTAAGTTGCAAAAACTTCACATGCCTCAAAATTTTACCTAATAACGGGTTGGTTTGGATAGTGAAATGAAATGATTTTAGATTAATTGAATAAAATATTATTATAATATTATTTTTTAATATTATTATTGTTTTGAGATTTGAAAAAATTAAATTATTTATTATATTTTATATGAGAATTTGAAAAAATTATTATAATGAGACGAGAAAAAATAAAATAGGCTGAGAGTATTTCTGTAACATGACCTAAATCTTGATATGCTGAACATAGTAATCTCCATCGACACAACTTTATGACGTGGGTCTTGTGAATGCCCCAATTATAACTTTCATAAGAGGAAAAAAAATAAAAAATAGAAAATAAAAAAAACATTTTCCCCTCTATTGTTTGGTGTCGGCCGAGAAGAAGTACCTTATTTATAGCATGATGAAATTCATCCAATAGAAGTAGGATTCTGTAGGTTACCATCATGATTATTAAATCCGAACAATAATTAGCCATGGTCAATAATTTATGGATGGACAGATTTTTTCCTAAATTTTAGTTAAAAATCATTTTTTTAAAATTTATTTTTCTAAATTTTACTAATTATTTCAAAGCTCCTACATCACACTCCTTTTTTTTTTTTTTTTTCTACTGATTTCTTTGTACATCTTTAACTACTATTTTTTGTATCTCGAAAGAAGATCTGAAAAAAAAAAATCACATTTTCGTAATTATTTAATTATTTGTTGTACCCATCTTTTTGGTTTTTCATGTGTAACAATTTTCTTTTAAAACTACTTATCTCTCTAAACGAGAATATTTTTAAATCAATACTTTCATAATAATTATATTTTCAAAAAATCATATTTTCAAAAATTTTCTTTTAAAAAAAATAATCATCTCAATGGTGACATTTTTCAAATTTCAACTCTAACAAATATGAGTACGAAAGAAAATACAGATGATTAGAAGAAGAATTTATTTTATTAATTAGAATAAAATATTTATAAAAAATGATTTAAAGGTGAATAATAGCTGTCCTATTTAACGAGACTATTCAAATCCCAAAATTTTTCCAAATAAACAGCCGGATAGAGAAGAATTTTGTCAGAAAGTTGAAAATTTGTACTAAAATTTAAGGAAAGAAATGCTATGGAGGACTGGATGCGGATGCTCTCCGAACTGTAGTAAACTGTGACACATTCCTAATGCAGTGTTTAAAAAATAAATAAATGATTTATACAATTTTCAAATAGATAAGTCTCATACGAGTCTTTGTAAAAAGGTAGACCCCATTTTAAAAAAGTATAAAAAAATTATTATTTATTAGTGAGACTTATTGTTTTACAAAAGACTTGTCTATTTGAGACTTGTATCTAGCATTACTAAAAAAAAATAGATAAATTTTTTGGAGGTTGTTATAGGCTTCTAGCAATTGGGACTAGTCTGTTTTTACAATAATTTTTATCTTATCTAATCATTATAATTTTTTAAAAATTTTCACATAAAATAAAATAAACAATTCAACTTTTTCAAATTTTAAAATAAAACTAATATTAAAAAATATTTTATAATAATATTTTATTCAATTTTTAACTTTTATCTTTATTTCATCTTATCTATAAAAATAAAATAGTCTTAAAAGTCAAGTTCTTAGTGCCTGAATCCAAAAAAAATAAAAAATAAATAAAGAGTCAAGTTGTTGGTTTTGCTGCCCCATAGCTTAGCTAAAGCCTACATTTAAGACTCCTAACAATATTCCATTGATCAATATTTCTTGAAAAATTTTATTTGCAGTCTTTAAGTAGGGACTGCATGTGCAGGCCCCTTATTAAATGAGAAAAAGTATCATTTCAGGAGGGATAGTTTTGTAATTTTAAAAAAATTTAAAAATAAAATTGACTAGGCTTGCATTGCAGTCCCTAAATGGGGACTGTATCTAGTATTGCTCATATTTCTTTCAGCATTAAGATGAGTTTCTATAGTTTCATTCCATTATATTCGCAAGTGTTTTTATTAATTAATAGTTTTTTATTTTAAATTTTGTCATTTTGAATAATACATGATATCTTTTAAATAATTATATATATAAATTATTTAAGTAGATAATCATATAAAATATAATCCATCAATAAATGTGATTCAACATCTACAATTTTTAGTAAAAATTATTCATAATAAAAAGTGAATGGTTAAAGGAATTCATAAAATAAATCATCCATGATGAATGAAAATGTCAAGTCATGCTAAAAAAAAATTGATTCTTAAATTAACCTTAACTCAAACTATTTCATCATTATTTACAAATTATTTTATTATATTTACAAATTTTTCATCTCATATCATCACCTTGATATATCTAAAGATTCCAAACCACTATGAAGAAAGGGGGAGGGTCGAGGCTCTCCACTGATCGAAGGGATGCCTTAGAAATTGCACAAACCCAAAAATTATAATTAATAAATGATCATTCGTATCAATTGTCTCTTAAATTAAAATTATTAAAACATTAGTAATATAGTTATTCAAGTTATTATTTATTTAAAATTAATAAATCCTAATATTATTATCGTGTACTTTAAAACTTATGAAAAATAATAAGCTTCCAAGTATAATAATTATAAGCTACCTAATTATTACTTATATTTTGAACATAAAAAAAAAAAAGAAAAAAAAATATAAGAAGTGGGTAGTTTGGGAATAAAGTATAATTATTGGAAGATATTAACCTTAAAACATTGTTATATGTAACCTAAGGTCAAAAGTACGCCCAAGTTTAACGAGGGTATTTTGGTAAAAGTTATAGCAATGCCATGATATTCATGGGGCCAACAAATTAATGACGAGACCTTTCCTAGTGCTACGTACGCACTAAGAGCACTCTTATTGAATTATGTAAATACAAATTCAATAGGTTGTTTGATTAATAGTCACAAAATGTACTGCATTGAATTATGTAAATGTAAAAATTGATAATTTTTGCTACAATAAGTTAGTGTTGCGTGTCAAATTTGATAGTTGCTGTAACATGACCAAAATGAATAAAAAATATTTTCTTCTTTACTTCCTACCATGATTTGATTGTAGCAGTTGTTTTCGGACTATAATATTATTACTAATTAATATATAATCAATAGAATGGTAAAATATAATAAAATATAATAATTTCGAATTTTTTTAAAAATAAATTAATATTATTTTATTATTATATAAAGAATATTTAAAAAATCTAATGTGAGGAGTGAATGTGAATAAAATAAGTAAAGATAAATTCATGTCATATTAAAAACTTGAATTTGAGTTAGCTATTCGAGAGTGTTCTAATGGTTAAGCATTAACATTGGTTTCATCAAAGTTATCTTTAAAATTTGATGAAAAATACATGTTTTCCATAAATTCAAAACATTTCTATCAATAATCTTACATTGGATTTATCAAAATATAATATAATATTATTTTTTTAATAATAATAATTTAAGTTTTTTTTTTTCATATTTTACAATTACACTAACTATATGTGTATTAATAATTTAATTTGATATTTAAATTATTATTTTCCAATTATATTTTTTTCTCAACCTAGTTATCCAGTAAACATATTTTACAAACTAATTTTCAAACTCAAACTAATAGTCTGCTATATTTTATAATAAAATAATAAGATAGTCTTATGAATGGTACGATTTCAAATATCAAGATGAAAATAAATTTTATATGATTGAAAGTTTGAATTTTAAGTTTTACCGAATTCAATACCAGCATTTTATCGAGACCGCTGCGAGTGGTCAGGCAATTGCCAGGGAGGAGGGGGCCCTGTTCCTGTCCGTAGGATGGAGCGGGGATGAACATCCGACGGCCAGAAGAGCTTTTTGGAGATGTTGGCCGTGGAGTTCGAGCTGGGGATTAATGACATGGAGCGCCGATAGGCAATTTTTAGGAATTTGGTCTTGGAAGATGGAGTTACTTCAAAAACCCCACGATTCACGTGTTTGACTCTTCCTCAAAGCTGTAAAACTATAATTTTATTTTGGTTGTGATTGGACCAACGATTTGAAAAAACGTTTAATAAGGTTTGAATTTGCAGGGATCAATGTCTGGTGCTTGTAGTTGTTCAGTGAGGTTGGTATGGTAATAAATTAATAATGGTTACAATAACAATAGTTGTGGTATTAAATATTAATATTGTCAATGCTTGTACAGTAACAAACTTATTATTAAAAAAAAAAGATTTAGAGTTAAGTATTAAAATTATTAAATATCGAAATCGCATACGTCTCGTTTAGTTATGAGAAATCTGTGAATAGTAATAAAATAATTTGTAAATAATAATGAAATTGTTTGATTTAAGATTTTTATAGAATTTTAAAATATAAGAGAGAAAAAATTAAATAAAAAATTATAAAACTAAAAGATGGTTAGAATATAATTTTTTTAGATTCGGGATTTGACAAAATTTAATTTTTTTTTATATTTTGTTTGAAATTTTAGAAAAATTATAATGATTAGATGAAAAATTTAAAAATAAGTATTTGTATTTGAATGATTTTTAAATGTTGAGATGTGATGAGATAATTTCAAAATTTTGTGAAACAAAACCCGACCTTAGTGTCACGTGTGAAAAAATTAAAATTTTTAAAAATAACTATGGCTGTGGTCATTGGTAGGACCTAGGCAATTGCATCGTATATTGCTTAAGTCGTAATTCATCATTAGCGTTGACGTGGCGTAAGTAACAACACATTGTTATTGATTTACTAATAGAAAAATTAGTAAATTAACCGAAGTTGAAAGCACGTGTATTGAAAAGTTAAAAATTAATTAATATTTAACCCTAGAGTTCAACCTGAATTGTATTATTAAAATATGTCAAGTTCAAAATTTCACAAGATTCTTGACATAAATTACTTGATTTCATTTAGATCACTTGAAAAGACGTGATTTAAGCCAAATTTCTGTTGAAGGATCACATATTGACAGTTGTTTTCCTCAACTTTATTCATGGGCATATCCATTTCCTAAATGAGTTTATCTTCAAACCAGAGCTTCTGTTTTTATGTGTTCTACACCCTCAAATTATCTTTTGCCACGTAAGCTATTTACAACAGTAAATTATGTGTGCATTTTACTAAGCCTAGCTTGGTTACCAAGATGGGATCTCATCTCATTTCATATAATTATTATAATTTTTTTAAATTCACACAAAATATAATAAACAATTCAACTTTTTCAAATTTCAAAACAAAAAAAATATTAAAAAGTTGTATTCTAACAATATTTTATTTAACTTTTAACTTTTATCTCATCTCATATGTATAATCAAATGAGATCTAATTGAGCCTTCGACAAAACCCTCCAACTCCCCGACAGAACCCTTCTCTCCATTTCTCCTCCTCCTTACTCCCTCTCTTCTCCCTTCTTTCCCCCTGCTCCCCGACAAAACCCTCTCCCTTTATCCCTAATTGAGCCTTTGACGGAATCTTAATTGTAAGAGCCCGCTTAGTACATGAAATGTATCGTTCGGTTTCGAGGAGATCACGAGCTCTATCCTTCAGTTTCAGGGAGGGAGATCTATAGTGGCCTTCGACTTGAGGAGAGAGGGAGAGAGAGAGAGAGAGAAGTGAGACTTACATGTTTTTTGTTTTTCTACACCCAATTCTATTGTAAACTTCCTAAGAAATATACGTGTTAGACTAATATTGGATGGTGTAAAAATGGTAACTCACTGAGTCTAGTTCTTAGCCACTCTCTTCTCATGCTTGGTCTGGTTTGGATAGGAAACGCCTTTTATTTCATTTTATCTTAATATTCAAAAATCACAAACACAAACATTTTTCAATTTTAAATTTTTAACTTTTTATCGAATCATTAATTAATCATTACAATTTTTCCAAACTTCTAAACAAAACATAAAAGACAATTCAACTTTTTAAAATTTCAAAATAAAAATTATAAAAAATTATATTCTAAAAATTTATTAACTTCATAATATTTTTATTCAACTTTTTATCTTTTATTTTCTAAAATTTCATAAAACATCTCAACTCAAATAATTTCACTAATATTTACAAATCATTTCATTAATATTTACAAATTATTTAATTTAATCTCACTATTCAAACGAGACTTAAAAGTTAAAATGAAAAGGTGGCAATAATTATTTAGGTAAACAATAAAGGCTACTTATTTGAAGTATCCACTAAAATGAAAATGAGATTATTTATTTGTTTTCGGAAATGAGATGAGATGAGTTGAGATTAAAGTGAAAAAGTTGAATAAAATATTATTAGAATATATTTTTTAATATTATTTTTATTTTAGGACTTGAAAAAGTTGAATTGTTTATTTTATTTTGTATTAGAAGTTAAAAAAATTGTAATAATTAAATAAAATGAAATGAGATAAGATGAAATATTTTCTAAAAACAAACGTGACAAATCGATTTTACAGTTCGCACAATAGATTGTCAAAAACCGTCATTTAAGCAATACTCCCTTTGTGGAGAATGCGCGGGGATTGAACTTTTATCCCAAAATTTTATTTATTTTTATTTTTTTGCAATGCTTTTATTGTAACGGGGTATGTGTTAGGAACCTCACCCTCTCCTCATATACCTTATCATTTGATCTTAATGAAATGCTTGTTTAAAAATAAAAAAGCTTATTTTCGATCGTATCAAATTTCAAAAGCTAACTTATATTACAGCAAATGGAAAAAGGACCAAGTTGTCTATTTTGAAAGGTGAATGTGTGGCATTAATGAACCCAAATACACTAGACAGGGCTGATTTTTGGTTGTTTTGGTACATAAACACAGACTTATCATAGTGGTAAAAATGTCAAAACATTAATATCATTTTAAAAAATTATATTTACAAGCAAATGTGGATGACACATACGTTACAATCTGACATGATGAAATTTATGATTTTTTTTTTTTTTTTGCAAATTTAATCTTGCATATGGTGAGTGAACCAGTGAATTTGTAAATACGTTTTATTTTTCTTTTTAGAGAAGAAATAGAAAGACTAGCTCATTTTTTTTAATTGAATAAGCTTCATTGAAATAGACAAGCTGTTACGATAATTTATCCAGCCATACAATTTGTTGTACGACCTCTGTGCAAGATTCCCACCAAATTGAAATGTCATCTACATGCCAAGCGTGTCTAGCTAACCTATGAGCTGCTTCATTCCCCATACGTCCAACATCTTAAATGGTGCAACATCTTAATCTAGCCATGAGCAATTTGGTTTCCTTTATGATATTCCCCAGCAGAGACCATGACTATTCTTCCTCTTGCAGCTGTGTTACCATCAAGAGTGAATCACTTTCCAGTATAAGCTCCTCGATGCCCAAAGGGATGCATAGTCGTAGTCCTCTTAGCATTGCCAGCAACTTTAGTTCTGCTGGGTCATTGACCACGTACTCCTTACTAGCAGCCTATTAATTATGCCCACCCCTGTCCTGTGTTGGTCTTGGAAGATAGTCCCATCAACATTAAGTTTCAGCACTCCCGGTGATGGCTTTTCCCATTCAATTGGAGATTTTACTTTCTTCTCTGGCTTTGTCTTCATTTTCTGATGCAGCTTAAGCAGTGAGATAGCGTGCTTCAGTGCCTGTTCTGGAGATGAGATCTTCCATATTGCCTTCCACACCCCCTTTTGTCTACTTGCAATTGAGCTTTCCCCTTCATTATTTTTCTGACCCCTTTCTTTGAAGAACCTATAGGCACTCCTTACACTGTATTTGCCATCTTTTGCTGCTCCCCATACTAGTTTGTCTGCATGTTCTCCTGTGCCAAGCCCAATCTTCAAGATCTTTGCTGCTACCTGTGGTTGAAATAGCCTTCTAATTTTTTCCAAATCCCACCACTTGGTAGTCTGGTCAATGAGATATGTAATTGTGACATCCATATGGGAATGTTCAGACTCTCTTAAGTTGTAGCTCGATGGCTTGAAACCTAGTATCTAGTTATCAGACCATATGTTAATTGATCTCCCATTGTCCACCCTCCAGATACATCCTTGTTTCAGCTTATTTTTGGCCTCCGATATTCCTCTCCATGCATAGGAAGGGTGTTATAAAAAGCCTGCATCTAGGAATTGGCCATGAGGAAAATATCCAGCTTTGTAGACTTTATGCAATAGGGATGATTCCTCTTGCAGAATTCGCCACCCTTGCTTTACTAGAAGAGCTATATTGAAGGTTTTTACATCCTTAAAGCCTATCCCTCCTGACTTGGATGCACACATCTTGGATAAGCTAACACATCTTGGAGAAGCTAGTCATTAATTTCTCTAGCTCATATTAATGCAAAAGATTTTGTGCTGAAGAGTAGTACATCCCAAGTTTGCACAACTATTCTCTACATTTAAAAAAAAAGCAAGGATAGAAACACAACTTTTTACATAATAATATTTTAAAATAATAATTTCTTTACAAAATTATAACACTTCTATAAATTATTATATATAATTATTTTTTATTTAAAATATAATTGTAGAGTGTGTTGAAAAATGTGGTGTCTATATATTTTATTTTTAAAAGGTTATAAAACGAGGTTACAAGAAATGTGAGTCTCACTTGATTTTTTAAAATAGCGACTCAACGAGTGAATGGAGTATCAAGGAAGAATCAAATGCCATCAATTTGCCAACTCACAGCTAACGACAGTCTTGATATATGGCAGGATTTGGGCATTAATGCCGCTACCACCATCAATGAGAAGCTTAAACCATCTACCTTTCCACAATGGAGAGCACAGTTTGAGGCATTGCTTATTGGCTATGATCTCATGGATTTTGTAACCCGGACCCTTCAATGTCTTGCCATCGATGCCGAACAGTCCGCCACTTCCAAAGCAGCGAATTCCTGATGGATTTGCTAAGACAAATTGATCCTCCATGCTCTGCTAGCCTCCACATCCACCACGATCACACCGTTGCTTGCTTCCTGTAAAACATCTCATGAAGCATGGACCAAACTAACTCGTCTATATGCAGGGACGTTTCGCACCCGTGCGATGCAGTTGAAGTTGGATCTCACACTCAACAATCGTGGCAATCGCACTGTCACTGAATTTCTATAGGCTATCAAACTCATCGCTAATGAACTGGCCATAATTGATCAATCTGTCTCCGATGATGACTTGACTCTTTATATTCTCAATGGTTTGGGTCTTGAGTATCGGGAGATTGCTGCTCCCATAGGCGCTCGAGAAAATTCTCTCAAGTTCGAGGAGCTCCATGACCTACTAGTTGGCCACGAGAGCTATCTTCGTCGTTTGGATCAATAAGCTACGCAGTCTTTGGTTGCCACTGCAAATTTCAACCAGCGAAAGGGAGGCTCATCTGGATCAAATGGACAACGTCCCTCCTCAAATAAAGGTCGTGACCATGCCAAACGCTCCAACAATGGTTCGGGCTTCAGGAAATATAAACCAAAATGTCAGTTATGTTATCAATTGGGCCACACTGCCAAACCTGTCCGAAGCAGGCTCCCAATGATTTCTCAGCAAATTGTGATACCTCATCAAAAAGAAAAGATCAGAAATAGTTAGTTGACTCAGCTACATCACACAATATGACCATTGATCTCTCAAATCTTCCAATCCACTCCGAATATGATGATACTAATGAAGTAGTGATTGGTGATGGACCAGGTTTGCCTGTATCTCATATTGGGTCATTATCTTTTGCCTCTCCCAATCGTATTTTTCATTTGCGAGATACCCTATGTGTTCCCACTAATAAAAAAATCTCATCTCTGTTCATCACTTTACAAAACAAAATAATGTCTATTTGAAGTTTCACCATTCTCATTTTTTTGTGAAGGATCGGATCACGGGGTGACACTACTCAAAGGCGAATGTGAGGACGACGTGTACCCTTTGTCGGAAACAATGGCTACAGTCTCAAAACCCGCAATTGCTTATGTTCATGAACATACTACAGCAGATGGTTGGCACAAGCGTCTTGGTCATCCTTCTTCAAAAATTGTCCAACATCTTATTCACACTTTTTCTTTACCTATTAATAAAAATCGACATTCATCCCTTTGTGTCTCATGTTCTCAAAATAAAGCACATCACCAAATGTTCCAACCTCATGGTTTAAAAAGAACAACACCACTGCAATTAATCTATATAGATGTTTAGGGTCCCTCTCATGATATTGGTATTGCTGGTTCAAAATACCTCATTATTTTTGTCGACCACTATACCAAATATATATGGCTCTACCCTATGTCCCATAAATCCAGTGTTCAAACTATATTCTCTCAATTTCGAAATCTTGTGGAAAATAGATTCAATGCCAAAATCAAAAGCCTATATTCCGATAATGGAGGTGAATATATTGCTCTCAAAAATTATTTATCTGTTCACGGCATCGGTCACTACACCACTGCTCCCCACACCCCACAACAAAATGGCATGTTTGAAAGACGACATCGCCATCTTGTTGAAACCGGACTTACACTCCTCCATGATGCACATATGCCTATTTCCTATTGGCCATATGCTTTTCAAGATGCTGCATACTTAATCAACCGAATGACAACATCCACGTTGAACAATAAAACCCCATTTGAGATGCTCTTTCATAAGATTACTAATTACATGAAATTGAAGCAGTTCAGATGCCTTTGTTATCCTTTAACCCGGCCCTACAACACACACAAGCTCCAGCCCAAATCAGTGCCGTGTGTTTTCGTGGGCTACTCCCTCACCCAAAATGCATACCTTTGTCTTGAGCTCAGTACACATCGGCTCTATCACTCTCGACATATGCTTTTTTATGAGAAAAATTTTCTCTTGGCTCAACCAAAATCCACTTCCTCATAAATCCCCAAAATCGACACACCCACTCTGGACAAGGCGCAATCTGTGGTCTTCTCTCTGCCGACGCTACCTCATGAACCACTACCGGCGCCACACGTTTCAGCACTGGGTATCACCGACCCTCCGCTACCTTTGGTTGACTCGCCTCCGACGTCGGTTCCTTCACAGGTAAGTCCGCCTCCTTCTCTTCCGTTAGATCCATCCGAAAATCATTCCCAAAACACAAGTGCAAGGCGTGTCTCTGAGGTACCCACCAATATTGAATCACGCACACACAATATGGTCACCAGATCAATAAACAATATTTATAAACCAAAAAAATTGTTTCTGGTCATCAAGCACCCCATACCCCCATCTTTGGAACCAAACACAGTGGATCAAGCCCTTTCTAACTCAAAATGGTGCGATGCTATGTCATCTGAGCTCATGGCTCTTATGCGTCATGATACTTAGCAGCTGGTACCTCCTCCACGGGAATGCAATATTATTGGTTGTAAATGGGTTTTTCGAGTCAAACGACTTGCTGATGGCTCAATTGATAAATTTAAAGCTAGACTAGTGGCAAAGAGCTTTAATCAAAGACTTGGGTTGGACTATACTCAGACTTTTAGTCCGGTAGTCAAACCAATGACAATCCGAACAATGTTATCCATTGTTGTGATGCAAGGTTGGCCATGAAGACAACTAGACGTCAATAATGTTTTTCTACATGGTCATCTTATAGAAGAAGTATACATGACACAACCTCCAGGTTTTCGGGATCCATCAAAACCTGATCATATTTGCTGTCTTAGAAAAGCAATCTATGGCCTTAAACAGGCACCACGTGCTTGGTACCTTGCTCTCAAACAAGCTCTACTGGAATTTGGTTTTGTTAACACCAAGTCTGAATCATCATTATTTGTGTATACTGCTGGGTCAATAATTGCTTATTTTCTGGTGTATGTTGATGACTTGATCATTACAAGCAATGACTCTATTTTTGTTGCAAGTATCATAAAAAAACTTGGGAAAAAATTATCTCTCAAAGAATTGGGACCCTTACATTTTTTCCATGGCATTGAGGTAATTCATACCAGCAATAGTCTGTTTCTTACTCAACATAAATACATTAGAGATATCTGGCCAAAACAAGCATGGATGGTGCCATGGATGTCACCACTCCACTATCAACTTCGGTTTCCTTGAAGTTGGATGATGGATCAACGGCTGTTGACTCTACCGAATATCGCCTTGTAATTGGTGCCTTACAATATCTCTCGCTCACTTGGCCTGACATTAGTTTTGCAGTTAACAAACTCTCACAATTCATGCACTGTCAAATTTCAAATCACTGGATTGCCACAAAGAGGTTGCTGCGTTATCTCAAGAATACAATTTTTTATGGCATCAGCATCAATAAAACTGTTAGTCCATCTCTTACATGTTATTCCGATGCGAATTGGGTGGGAAACTTGGATAATAGAAGCTCTACATCAATGTATTTCAATATGCTTGGTTCAAATCCTATCTCCTGGAGTTTTAAAAAGCAACGTGCCATTGCGAGATCATCCACAGAAGCTGAGTACCGAGCTCTTGCAACAGTAGCCTTTGAATCCATGTGGATACTCTCACTTTTTAGTGTAATGAAGTTCTCACTTCCCAAACCACCAATACTTTTATGCCACAATCTTGGTGCAACTCATCTTAGCTTCAACTATGTCCAACATTCAAGAATGAAGTACATTCAAATTGATTTACACCTTGTTTGGGACTTGGTTCAGAAAAATGCACTCAATGTTCGCCATGTACATAAAAATGATCAACTTGCAGATTTACTCACAAAACCACTTTCAAGACAACGAACAGATTATCTAAGGACCAAGATTGGTCTCACCGATGGTAGCCCATTCTTGCATGGGTGTATCAAGGAAGAATCAAATGCCATTAATTTGCCAACTCACAGCTAACGATAGTCTTGATATATGCCAGGATTTGTGCAAGCTAGAATTACGGATCTGTTTTTTCAATTCTTGACTTTTACATTGTATAGTTTCCATACATAGCATACTCTGTTTTTGTATATAAACTGATTTTATAAATGAATGAAGTTGTACGAAACTCAATTAAAAAGTTGTGTATTCTCTTTTATGGAGCACTGGAAGTGCAACCCATAAAATTACTAAGCTGCGTTTGGTTCCTTGACCGAACTCAGTTCAGCTGAGTTGAGTTGAGTTCGGTTCAGATTTAGAACTCTTCTAACATTCAAACACACAACTCTCAAATCATTAAACTCATCTTAACTCAAAATCTTTTTACATATGTGACTCATAACATTTTTTAACTTAACACCTATTTACACATGAGACTCACAATCTTTTTCAACTTTCCATAAATACCTTTAAACTCATCTTAACATCCAAATACATATAAACTCATCTTAGGTGGGTCCCACAGAACTCACTCCACCATCTCAACTCACTATTATTCATAAAGAACTCAACTCAGCTCAATTCAACTCAACATTCAAACACAACCTAAGACACATGAAAATGACCTGCATTGGCTTAGCCATCCTTTGGACATCAGACAGTGAGCTACAACAATAGTTCAACAAATTTGAAGAATCACTGTAGCTCAATCAAGTTATATTTTATAATTTTTTACTCTCGCCATATATGTTTGTTTTCCTTCGTATTCATTTCTCACATTTTCTCTCTCTCGCCTGCTACAAGTCCTTGTCCTGAAACCCCATCCTCTCCCTCGCCGTTGCCCTGTATATGATCAACACAATTTCAAGAACTTTCGGGAACCAAGAGAGAAACTTCAAAAGACCCACAACAACATAAGCAAAATGCATTCTTTGAGTACAGAGCCAATGCTTTACATTCTTCTCTCGCATATACGCACAGACCCTTTCTTCATCCTTTTTTTTTTTTAACGACGGTTTCGCTTCCATTTATGCAGAGCCCCTTCTATATTTTTTCTCATCCATTTCATCTCTAGTGTTTTCTCTCCTTTTTTTCTTCCCTTTTTTTTTCTTTTCTGTTTCGCCTGCACCACATAGAGGGAGAACCCCCCATCTTTATCTTCATCTCCTTCTTTCTTTTTTTCCCATTCGTCGTTTGTCTCCGTTGTTGCTAACAAAATAAATCTAGCAGTTGCTTCTTTTTCAATTGTTGAATTCTTCTTCATTTATTTATTTTTCTGGAGCAGAAGTGGGTGGTGAAAGGGTTGAAAGAACTCTAGTTATCGGCTTGCTCTTGACACCTACTGGCAAAGATAAAAATTCAAAAAAGAAAAAAATTAATGCAAAAAGAAGCTACTCCAATGGATTAAGGATTGTGGAGTGAGATGAGAATTTTATATTTTATTTTAATGTTTAAAATATTATATTTTAGTACTATTATTGTTTTGAAATTTAAAAAAATTGAATTAAGATTTGAAAAAATTGAATTATTTATTATATTTTGTATGAGAATTTGAAAAATGTGATGAGATGAGATGATAATTTTGTGTCTCATCCCACCCCCCAAACCTGTGATTAGCCAAAGTCAAAATAGTGACCATAGTAAAGCATTGGTAAAGGTCTAGTCAAAGCTAAAGTTAAAATTTACCTAAAATCACATGAGTTGTTTTTTGTCCTTTTTATTCAAAATATAATTCCATATTGGATTATTAATCTATTAGTCAAAATAATAATAAAATATTATTTTCTTAATACTAATATTTTAATTATTTTTTCCAAATCTTGTAATTATACTAACCATATGTTAATTAATAATTTAATTTTTAGTTAAATTATTGTTTTACAACTATTTTTTTCCAACTTAATTTTCCAACAAATACATTTTTCCAATCCCGATTTCTGATACTTTATAATAATAAAATTGAGATTCTGTGGTCAAATTAAAAATATATATATACATATATATATATATGTATATATCAAATAACAAATACAAGAAAACTTAAAATCCAACATCAAGTAATTAAAAAGTAAAAAGTTGCTTACAGATACTAAATGTAAAACAATGGAGAAGATCAAACTCTTGGGTTTGCACTAAAAATTGGATCACTTTCCTAGATTATTTTTTAATAAAATGTGCTTTTGGTTGGTAAACAATAACTTTTTAAATATGACTTTTGTAATAAATTTACTGTAACTCATAATTTTATTTGAAAACATTTGACTAGTCCAATATCCGTGCTCTCTTTAACGTATTCGATGTGAATGCTCAATGGTGGAATTGAGGATCTATGGCCCATGGGTAATAGCAAACGCTCGTTACTGTGTAAATGAAATCATCATGCCTAATTACAATGGAAAAATGTTACTCTCACCTATAATTGGGTCCCAATAAAATTTTATTTATTTATTTAGTAATTATGGAAATATTTTTTAATGATATTATGATTTTTTTTTAAATAATTATAAAAAAATGAATAAAAAACTATTTTACCTTATCGGGACCCGTCTCGTGCTACAGGTGGGTGTAGCACTGCTCATTACGATGGGACCCAAGCCCAGAAGCCTACATTTTCCTTCCATAATTTTTTCTTTTGAGATCTTGTCGTGATGAAAGTGATGCAGCCCACGCACTTGGCTACAAACCTTGTCAGAATCACGCTGTCTATTTTATTTTCTATCCCTTTTTTTTTTTCCCGTAGTTGTCCGTTAGTCTAAATTGACATCAGTGCCGAATCTAAAAAGCAAAGTGCTGAGAGTCTTGTACACTATATGCTAGGAAAAAAGTAGAGGATCTTTGATTCGATGATAAAAGAATGATTTTACTCATTATGATCATAAGTGTAAATACATTTTTTTTAAAATTTTTTTCCTTTTATTTCAATCATTTTTTATATATTTTTAAACATTTTTAAAAAATAAAAAATATCAATTCACTAATAATCACTTCTTTAATCTTTAAGTGAAAAAATTAAAAAATCCAATCGATCACTTTTATCGGTTACTTTTATTCATTCAAGTAGCATTTTTCTTATATTTTATCTTTTCTTGAGATAAAATAATAAAAATAATTACTTGTTATATTTTATCAATCTATTAATTATTTAATGTCATAATGAAATAATGAGAGAACAATGAATAAAAAGATGATGAAAATAATTTTATTTTCAATAATTTTATGTAATTTTGTAAACATAGTTGCTTATTAAAAATATGTTTAGATTGAGAATATGTCTTTTTTTTCAAATAAATTTTCACTTTTTTTTTAATAAAGTGATGAGGTCATCTGAAAATATGTCAGGACATTATTATTATAGATTCATTGAATTTTAAAAAATATTGTTTTATTTTTTACTTATTATAATAAACAAGATAAGTGTTACTTTTTGAGATTATTTTAGTGTTAAAACATTTGGATTTTTGGTATGAAAGTTTTAAGAAAATCTTCAAAAAGCTCTTATTCAAAGATGTATTTCGAGGCTTTCTAGCTCTCATTCATCTCGTAACTATTCTTAATAAGGAGAATGCCGTCACTCCATTAATTTAATTTTTACCACTATGATTTTATTTTAATTTTTACTTTTCAAATTGTTTGTGAGTAAGAATCAGTCATGAAATTAATTGTTTGTGAGTAAAAATCAGTCATTAAATTGATTTTTATTTATAAACAAATTAAAGTGAAAAGGAAATCGACAAATACATTGAAAAATGAAGTAATGGTCAAATGATGTTGTAAAATGGTGGGCTGAGTAGGGTGATTCTTCTAATGATGGTACTGGGTAGGGTTGGGTAGCGAGGCCCCACCCCTGTTGCCTCTCCCCCGCCCATGCGGGGTGGGGGTTCCAGCCCACTCGAGTGGGGTGCAGGGGCCCCGCTCGCACCCCTGGAGGCTTGCAGACGCGGGGGACGGAGGGGGTTAAGTCTCGCTCCACTTTTCCCCCTCCCCGCTTAAATATATATATATATATATATATAATTAAAATTATATATATATAAAAAGAAACCCTTAAGTAAATGAAATGGCGCCGTTTCAACTTTAGTTAAGTTCCCCCCCCCCCCATCCGGCCCTCATTTCGCAATCAGAAACCCTTCTCGAACTCTCTTCTCTCTTAGACTCACTCACTCTCGACTCTCTGTCTCTCACTCTCTCGGTTGATCTCTTCTCTCTCTCACACAATTACACGAGCACCACCGGGACTCCACCGTCGTTTGAATTTCGCATTCGCCGCCACTCCAAAGGTAAGACATCCGAAACCTTATATATATATATTTTTTTTTTAGTTTTGGATTGGAGATTAGAGGAATGATGGGTTGAATCAGAAATGGAGGATGATAATGATTGTGAAATTGTGTTGTGGATTGATTTGTGCATGTGTTTGAAATTTATCTCTTCTCTTTGTTTGTTTATTTTTTTTTATTTTTTTGTATTTTACTATTTCTAGGTGTTCGGATTTGGAACCCTAAATTGATTTAGGAATCTAATCCGAAACCCTAAATTGATTTAAGAGTTTTGATTGAAACTCCTGAAATTTTAATTTAGGGGTTTCGGATTGAAACCCTAAATTGATATGCACATAGAGTTGGACGATGGGAAAAGATATTTATGTTTCAGATGTTTTAGATTTTAAGGAGACCGACGAAGAGGGTGGTGATCAGTCTGGATCTGGACCATCTGGTAATTGTTGTTTTTATTTTATTATTTTGATTTATTTATATTCATTTCAATTTCATCAATATTAATTTTAGTATTGATTGTTGTAGCAACACATGAGACGACTTAGACGATGTCTATCTCTACTGCAATATGAATATGTGCTCAGCCTCAAAAGACTACCCATCCGGGCTGCCCAAAATGTCACAGGCAAATACCCAAACAACTCGCCTCTATCTTTAGATTTTTAATTTCTTAGAATATTTAAATTTGAATCAGTTGTACGTATTATGTATTTGATTTGTAATTTTGTAATGTTGATACAATGTCTCTTGGACACTTTCTTGTTTGTAATTTTGTAATTGTTTAGACTTTCCATTTTATTTTGTAATAGCTTAGTTATTGTTATTATTTATTAGTTTATTAGGTAGTAGACTTCTAGTATGTAGTAGTACTTCATTAGAGTCTAAATTAGTAAATTTGTATCATGTATATATTATTTTTATTCATGTAACTTTTTTTCTTTTTTTAATCAAGTTTTTTAACTCTTTTTTTTTTTTTTTAACTTCTAATTTTATGGGCCCAAAATGGCCCAGAAGCTGTTTCTGGGCCTTTGGCCCAGCAGGGAGTAGACGGATGACCCCCCCACCCACACCCCATTATTCGGGACGGGGCGAAATCTCAAGCCCCCGCCCATGCGGGGGCAGGTAGCACACCTAGTATTGGGGACTCTTTGATGCGACCATTTGCATGCACTAAACAATTATCTAAATGTAGGTTCTTAGTTTGGATTGTATTTAATTGATTTTTATGTAAATTATTATTATTATTATTATTATTTAGTCTCACATTTATCAACTAATGATAAAATTACACCCTATCCAGTCTCACATTTATAAAGTATTATTATTACTATGGATTTGAACATATGCGACCCCCCTCTCTCTCTTAAATTCTCTCTCGTAAAATGCTTCTAGATCTGAGTTTTGCCTGAGGAGGAGCCTCCTCCTCCTACTCTTTCTCCTTCCCCCTCTCATTCCCTCATTTCTTCATATATCAATTTTGTCTATCAATGTAGTTATCTTTTTTTAGTTTTTTGTTGTTTCCTTCAAAGTTGAAAAAGACAAATTTACAGTTTTTCGTAAACTCTCAAAAGACATGCGCAACACAAAAAGATTTCTACGTCGCAAATCGTTCGAAGGATAGTGGCGGTTTTAAAAAAATCACCGCACGTGGTTCTCATGTACAAACCCTTCCGGCAGTTTTTCTCGTCGCACGTGCCGGATCACCGGAATCTCCACAAGCAGATATATTAGATTTGACTTTTGTGGTTGAAAAGAGACAAGTGTGGTGCCTTTACGTGCCGTCACAGATTCCAAAGTTTACTGAAGTTGGTCCAAACTGTAATTTGACATTTTTCGCATCTATTTTAATGTTTTCCTTATTGTTTAGTAAAAAAAAGGAGTTCATCTCTTGGACGTTTGTCTGCAGAAGTTGAGTCCTCTTTTTCTATGAAGGGTGAGGTTGAATTTCTGTTTAGGCAAAATGCTGTCTCTTGGACGTTTGTCTATGGAGAGTATCAACAGTAGTGAAGACTAGACTAGTCGCAAAATGAAATAGTGTACCAGTAGAGTTCCAAATCCATTAATTGGTTTATAATGTAATGGTTGATATGAGGATATCCCTACATGTATCTGATTATGGATGTAAGTTTCTCTGATGAATGAATGATAACAGTTTCTCTTAAAAAAAAAATCACACCGACATGTCATTGCCTTAGTTCTATTTTTGGAAAATTTAGTAAGATCATAAATCTGTCGTTTAAATTTGATCAAAATTTTCAAGTGTGCATGTGGTCGATTATAGTACAATGCATCATGTTAAGAATGGCCTTTTTTATTTTAACCTTCTCGTTTTTGTTTCTGGGTTATAACTATTGATAATGATAGACTTATTACCTTTTTATCACTCTTTTACTATTCTATAGTGTATTTGAAATTTTTATTTTTTTATTATTTTCTTTGAAATATTTTTTTAACATCCATAATCATTAAGAAAAAAATTAAAAAAATAAAATAAAATACAACTTCACTAATAGTCATTTCCTTCACCATTCAGTAAAAAAAAATAAAAAAATAAAAAAATAAAATAAAAGGAGTAGTAAATAGGTGGTAAGAAGTAATAAGCCTATTACTATTCTATAACTATTGTCGTAGGGTTCATTGAATTGAAAAGGCTTTGTCACGAGGCAGCCCTGATGCGAAAGATTTTAAAATTGGATTGTAACCAAGAAAAAAAAAGAAATAGAAATAAATCATGAGTAATGCTACATATAGTTGTAGAGTACTCAAGCACCATGTAGTAGCTTTAAAAAAGAGTAGAATTCACCATTTAAAAATTAATTTTTTTTTTATGTGAGTCCTGTATTTATTAATTTTTTTCAAAATGACTGCGCAGCACTTGCGCACTCACAACTGCAACTATCATTTCTCATAAATCATGGACCTAACTCCTACGTGGGAAATCTGGTGTAAATGTGATCATCATAGCTATGGTGGGCCTGCTGCCCTGCGGGTAATCAATTTCTTATGATAAATGATATTTACAGTCATATAATGCGTAATTATCGTGCATTTATTTTTAAAAAAGTGAGAGATCCAGATGAAAAATTTAATTTTTTATTGGTATATTTTACTATTTTTTTTAAAAAATACGCAATACTTATAGAATCATTACTGTATTTAAGATTATTCATTTATATATATATTTATATATATTTTGGAACGTTCAGCATGTCAATTTTCATAAAAGAATAACCTTATCCTTGGGCTTGCCTCAAACTCAAGGCCAGATAAATACGAGCCGAAAAGCCTCTATAACATTTAGGCCCATTTAAGCCCAGAATCGAACCAAAAGGTTTGGGTACTTGCGACTGCCTCGTGCTCCCAATGGTCCCTCAACACTGTGCTTAGCTTAATCAGCTTTGCCCTCCACTTTTAACTTTCCCGCCTTCTCAAAATAGTAATAGAAATCAATAATGTTTATTTTTTTTGTTAATGGCTGAGACTGAGAGCAGAACAATCATCAAAGCCATAAAAGTAAAACGCTTTTAAAAAATCCTCCTCGGCTCCTCCTACGTAAGAAACCCTAATTTCAATTCCATAACCCGGCTGACGCCGGAAAATGTCTACCTGGCAGATATTCTCCGATGCCGGCAATAGCTTCCGGTGGGAACCCTCCGACCAAAATCCCCAAATAGAACCCGAAGATGATTCTGATTCACCAAATGCTACTCATATCTACAGTCACTACACTAGCTCTAGTCTCCCTTCCATGTCCGATCTCCTGCTCCAAGGCAATCTCTTACCCCAACTATCTATATATATATATATAGATATATGAATGCAAAGAGATATCTCTCATGCTTGTGTTTTATGGCTTAATTTGTGTTATGGAATTTGGTTGGTTCACCACAGGGTGTTCTAAGCTTCTGGATAATCGCGGTGAAAGTGCGGGGAGCTTTCCAGCATTCCAAACCGGATTGGGAAAATTGGTCACCGTGAAACAGTCTTCGATAGCGAAAGCATTATCTGTTCTTGGCGAAGATACAGGTACGCGTTGTGTTTATTTTATTTCCAGGTTCTGTATAAAAATTAACAGTTTTTGATCGATTGCTCCCCCTCCACCAAAAAAACGCGCGTTTCGGTGGTGAAGCATATAAAAATTTGTGGGATTTCTCTTATTTTTGTTATAACATCTGTTACAAGGTCCTTTAATTTGGCCACCCAGAAAACTGAGAAATCGAGGAATGTGAGGAGAACGAAAAATGGGGGCCGACATTTTGTGCTATATGTTTCTTAAGAGACTGAAAGACACTACTTGATTGCATCCCCACAAGTATGAAAGCTTAATATGAGTTAACTTTTTCCCTTATGAAAGCCAAAATAGTTGAGAATGCGAAACTCTAGCTTTTATGCCCCTCCTCTGGTTTGGTTTCTTAGTGATTGAAGAGAACGGCATTGTTTTGCTAATACTAGATGTATAACTTCCGTATAACTCTAGTCCTATATTGGTCTTTTGTAGACATTTTTTTGTGATCTCATGGCATGCTTTGCAGGCCAAGTGCTAGCTAGAGATAATGGATGTGATTCCTCAAATTCTCTCTTCCAGACAGGCTCTGGTAAAACGGTCAATATATCTTCAGATGGTCTGGTTAGAGCCAAGACATTGTTGGGATTGGAAGAAGATACTGATAATTGCGTTTCTCAAGGCTATCAACATTCAGCAAAATCAAATACGCCATTTGGATGGCGAGGTTTATCTCCTCTAGAAATGGGAGAGGGCGTGAACAATAGTGTGATTAAGGATGTCAGGTCAGTTCCAAGACATTCTTTTCATTCTAAGATTGGTTCAGCAGGAAGTAGATTGAAGAATCAGGGAAATCCAAACATTATGCAACCCGAAATGCATAGTTCAGCTCTCAAACCACCTCCAATCAAGTTCCATACTGCAGGTGGAAGATCTCTATCTGTCTCTGGTGATGCACTGAAACGTGCAATGAGCCTTCTTGGTGAACCAGAGCTGGGAACTTTCTTGAATGAAGGGGATGCAGATGATTCAATTTTTTCCTTCTCAAAGGAGACAAGATTGACTGATACTTCATCAAATGAGGGAAATGATCCTCGGACTCCCTTTTCTCATGAGAAAATGGAAAATTGCAAAAATATGCCAAATATTTTCATATCCCCATTACGGTTGTCTTCTTATCAAGGGCGGTTGCCCGTCAAGTCAGAACATATTATTGCAGGGAATAACTTGATCAAGGAATTTGATGCTGTTCACCATGGCAATGCTTCTAGATTAAACAGTAATGCATCTTCTCTTGAGAAGTGGTTAAGCGATGGCCAAGGAGGTTCTGACACAGTAGCAAAAAGTTCTTTGGCAAATGGTGTCGGTTCAAGGATTAATTCATTTGGACGGTCACCAGCCAGGCCATTGGTTGATATTTCAAATACCATTGGCACGGCTTGTACAAATAATGGACAAATGACTAATGTAAAGAGAATACTCGGGAAAAGTTCTATTTCTCCATTCAAAAAGCCCCGCAGCTCCAAATTTTCCACCCCTTTGAATAGTACTGTTCCATTTGTTTCTAATGGTAAAATTAATGCTCGTTTTCTACATAGACTTTTGTTTTTGTTGGCTTCCTAAATTAAGCTACATGTTCCATCAGGTTTATCTACTTCAACATCTGCACCTTCATGCTGCAAAACTGGAATTTTCTCACGCTACCCATTTAAGATTCCAAGAATGTATGTTAAGGAATTTATTAAAGTACCACCGTCAAACCAGAATATGGTACATAGACTGTCACTACTGTTGTTTGTCCTCTAAAGTTTCTTTTGCTTATGACTCTAAAACCATTTTACTCATTCAAATGAATGTAGTCGGAGGTTTTGTCAGACCAGATCAGATGCATCAAATCAACTAACGCAGAAAAGTATACTTTTCATGATGAAACTGGATTAAATTGCATTGGACCAGAAGCTTTTTTCCACATGTTGGCTAGGACTGGAGCATTAGAGCAATATGCTTCAAAAGAGTAAGTTCCCACTATATGTACTTTTTGCCCTATAATCTCCCTCCTCTCTTGTGGGCTGGGAGAAAAATTTTGAAGTTACACTGCGTCTTGGTTTGCAGATGCTATATGGATCTATACATACTTTGGTGATAAAATTAGCTTTATATAACACATCATCCAGATGATATAGAGTTGGGCTTCCCCTTTAGGTTTTGAATAGGGGGTCCGGTAATATGGATTGTTCTATTGCACTTGAATTTGGTTACATGAGCAACCATGGAACTTCTGTGCTTTTTAATGGGTCTGGGGCCAGCAGTGTGGCTGTTAATGTGTGTGTGTGTTTTATTTATTTATTTTTATTAGTTTAGAATTTATCTGATCTTTTGTGTAGTATTTTGCATTGTGTCAATCTAGGTGGGTCATAAATCACTACAAGTGGATTGTTTGGAAACTGGCATGTTATGAGAGATACAATCCCACTAAAGCTGCTGGAAAATTTTTTACAGCGTCCAATGTGCTTGAGGAATTGAAGTATAGGTATCTAATTATTATATTAGTTAAACTTTAAGCCCCGGGTGTGTAGGACATGAGAACAATTTTTATTCATTTACACAGATACGAAAGAGAAGTCAATCATGGCCACCGCTCTGCAATTAAAAGAATACTGGAAGGGGATGCATCGCCTTCTTTGATGATGGTTCTATGCATTTCGGCAGTTTGCTCAATTTGTGATCTAAAGAATGATACTTCTTCCGTGGCAGTAACTGGGGCTCAAAATAGTAATGCAACAAAAGTTGAACTAACTGATGGGTGGTAAGAAAATGCCTGGATACCTTTTCTGATGCTTATACTATGTTTGAAGTTCTTTGGCATGTAGCATTATCGTCTCGCAGGTATGCAATGGATGCTGTTTTGGACGCACAGCTATCAAAGCAGCTTGCTGCCGGAAAACTGTTTGTGGGACAGAAACTTCGGGTAATATGGTCATTTCATCTTCTTTGATTAGAACATTTCCTTTGAAATTGCCTCTTGCTCACAGTGTATTTTGTCCCGTGAAGATCTGGGGAGCAGGATTATGCGGCTGGGTTGGACCTGTTTCACCCCTCGAGGTTCTGACTAGTTTTATGTTTTTGTGAAAGTTGACTTATTGGAGATTCTACCGTTTTTAGAGGGTTTTCAAAGGCTTTTGCTTCAATTTCAGGTGTCAAGGACAGTTAGTTTGCTATTGCACATAAATGGGACGTACAGAACTCATTGGGCTGATCGACTGGGATTCTGTATGCACTATTTGGGGTGCTATGGTCCCCCCCCCCTCCCCCCCCTTCCCTTTTCCCCATATATGTAAGCTTTTTGCCTTCTAATGCTTGGTCCTCAACTCTATTTCCATAGGTAAAGGCGTTGGTGCTCCTTTAGCATTTAGGTGCATTAAGAGTAATGGGGGTCCCGTGCCTCTGACTTTAGTTGGAGTCAGACGGATATACCCTCTCCTCTACAAGGAGAGGTAATTTGTAAATGTTTTTGTATTGAAGTTTTTCTGCACTCCTTACAGTGTTCTGTACGATGAAAATATTCCTGTATCTATCATCTAGGTTAAGTAATGGAGGATCTATTGTGAGATCAGAGAGGATGGAGAGTAGAATGGTGCAATTGTACAATCAGAGGTGATTTCTCTTCCTTATCAATCCAATTTTACATTATTTACTTTCTTGAAAGTATTCATTGAAAGCGTTTGCTCAATTTATTAGTAGATCTCTTTGTAGCACATATTTTAAATACTTATCTCGTTTGATCTTTTTCATTGAAGTATGTTCAGTAATCAGGCATCTTGTTGCACTATTTCTGAGCATGCAAGGACTAAAGCATGTTGTCAAACTTTTTCTTTCTAGAAAGCATGGATGGGATGTAGCATTCTTTTAAAATATGGTATATAAACATCAATGTGACACTACTTGAACAATGGTGCACTATGGGGTGGGGTACAGTACACTAATGCAGTGTATCTGATATGTATCTGAAAGTGTAAAGAAATATCTATCCAATATAAATATGGCACCCTTCTAGAAGGAGCGGTGCTAAATTTTCTTTTGTGAATTTTAAATATGACCAAGGTTAATTAAACAATTCTCACTATTTGCCATCTTGGCTGGCCAATACCAGCTAAGTATGTCGTGACTTAGGCAGCTTCTGAGATGGTTCTCCTGTTAATGACGCAGAAGGATGTCTAATTCTTCAACATGACCTACATGACCTTGAACATTCAACGTGGCATTATTATGAATTTTATTTGTTTGCATTGGTGTAGTTTTGTTTCTCTCTTTATGATTTTTATTTGGCTGCAGGCGATCTACTGTTGTAGAGGGCATTGTTTCTGAGTTTCAAAGAGGCACAAAAGATTCAAATAATTATAATGACACTGATAGTGAAGAAGGAGCAAAAATTTTGAGGATACTTGAGACGGCTGCAGAACCTGAAGTATTAATGGCAGAGATGAGTCCGGAGCAGCTAACCTCTTTTGCTACTTATCAAGCAAAACTAGAGGTGGGCTTCAGATGTTTTTCTTGACTGAAAAACCCAAATGAAGAATGTGATTATTAACCATGGCTTGTCTAAACTTAGGCAACCAAGCAGTCGAACATGGAGAAAGCAATCAAGAAAGCTTTCGAAGGTGCTGGCTTAGGTGAGAGAGAAGTCACCCCATTTATGAGAGTGAGAGTGGTTGGATTAACAAATAAAATCTATCACGGAAAGGACAGCCTGAAAGAAGGCTTGATAACAATCTGGAACCCAACAGACAAGCAGGTGAATGCAAGAATTTTCTGTGTTGACTGATCCCTTTTTTATATCTAGTTTGCTCATTCCCCCTTCTCTCCCACCCCGTCTCTCCCACCCCTATATCCCTCTCTTCTGCCCCAGTTCCCTGTTTGCATGCATACATGCCTGTGCTCAAGCCCGCGAAGCCAATATGGTGACTACATTTGCTTCCTCTCATTAGTGTCTCTGCATGCTTATCATGAATAGCATGTAGTTTCTTTATAAGGGTTGTAGTTAATCTAATTACTATCTTGACAGCAACATGAGCTGGCTGAGGGTCAGGCTTATTCCGTTGCAGGACTTACACCTATTAATTCTGATGCAAATACCCTATACTTGCAAGCAAGGGGATCCACTACCAAATGGCAGCCTTTATCTTCCCAAGTAACCGAACACTTTCTGTAAGTTTCCATTTGCTTTGCCTATTAGAAACAATCACCAATAATAATTGAATTTAACTCAATAGCTTTCTCTGCAGTCGATTTCACAGTCCTCGCAAATCAGTCTTACTGTCGGGTTTGGGTGAGGTTCCACTTTCCAGGTGCATTTCATATCTCATGCTTTCTGTATTGATGCTTTTTCATTTCATCTATTTTTCTTTCAAGCAATAAAGAGATAAAAGTTATAAACTTAATATTACTTTGGCTCATTCAGTGAGTTTGATATTGCTGCGGTCGTAGTGTACGTGGGGGAGGTTTTTGCAGACTCTCACCAAAGGAAACAGTGGGTGTTTGTGACGGATGGCTCCCTTTCCGAGTCACGGTCAGAGGAATTATCCAATTCTTTACTTGCCATCAGCTTCTGCTCATCAGACGTCGATGATTCATCATTTGCACCAGTCAACTCTAATCTTGCAGGATCCACGGTGAGGATATGGTGTTCCTTTCACATTCAACTCCATAGTGGAATTTATATTTATCAATTTATTCAATTTGACAGAAGGATATGCATCTTCATTAGAATTTCCCTTTGTTCCTTCTTATACATTTAAGTTCATCTGCGAGTACAGGAAATTGAATTACTGATTGCTCCATGACTGAAACAATTTACAATCTGAAAACTAAATAAGCAATCGATTCCTGCTCTAGATTACTATCTACTGGAAAAATACAAATAATAATGTGTGGCTTTAGGAGAATCCCTTACTCAGAACATGGATGTTTACCATACATGGAAGTCCTTTTGGCACGGTGTTAATTGCATCACTTCTGATTGATTGTCTTTTTGTTGTAAAGAATGTCCATATTATCTTCTACTTGAAGAATGCTAAATATTCCATTCAGTAACAGCTCTTAGTTTTCACATTGCAGATTGGTTTCTGTAATCTCATCAAGAGAGCGAAGGACCAAATGAATCATCTCTGGGTAGCAGAAGCTACAGAAAATTCAATCTACTTTCTAAATCTTGATCCTTCCCCTTGTTCTCACCTAAAAAATGCAGCTGCCTTAACGCAAAAATGGGCAAGAATGTCGAGTTTGGTTTGTATTTTCTGACTTCAATATCACACTGATAGTATTTGCTGCATGTTATCTGCTGACGAAATACTCTGTACTTGGATTGCTTTTTGCAGACTTTGGATAAGCTTAGAGAGAAGGTTTTATTTATTATTGGTGATTGTAAGGGCTAGATGGCAAATGGAACTGATCTAAATTGGCTAGCAATTCTCTCCTATATGTTCTATTTGACATCAACCAGAGGGTGTCTGGCTCCTACGGCTTATACTCTGGAATGCTTGAAAAGCTTAATTTTTCTGGTAGAAATCTCATTCCAATTATTATGTGAGCCTCTTCATTGAATTTGAAATCTAAAATTATAGGAGTTTGATTGGATATATATTTTATTTGCAGGTCTTCATCGCCAATATTTAATTGGCATCGACTGTGTATGCTGAAAAAAGTGGTATATACATTATCCAAGTTTGAGCAGAATGCCATCATTTGACAAGTTTTGTTGGTTGATCGGGCACGAATAGTTTGCACTTTTTCGTTGAGCAAGTCAAACAAAGATTCTGTAAGCACTAAAGCGTTTTTATGCTTTTGGATTGAAGGGAAAGTGAGGAGAGGTTGGTTTAATGTTCAGTAGGGTGGGGGCGTTGATGATGGATGGATGCTTTTCTGCAACAACTATACAAGTCAATGAACAAAATATGTAGGTATTAAAATAATAATAAACTAATAAATAATATTTGTTTTATACAATAGTGGATTTATCTTATGTTTCCATGGGACATGGTAACAATAAAAAGACTCTTTTCTTGATGGGATCAACTAATTTAGAAGCCACCCAATCGGCCCATGCCTTCATGGCCAATTCCATGGCTCCTTTCCCATCTATCCAAAACCTCTGAGATCCAAGAAAACGAACTAAAACCCATCAAACCAGAGCAACGGGAAAGGAAGAAACCAAGACACCACAATTGACCCAGAATTAAAAAGCAAAAGGAAAAGAAAACCAGAGTAAAGTTGAACCAGATATCCCAAATTTATAAAATGAGTAATGCTGTATACAAGTTTCAAATAGACAAGTTTTATACAAGTCTTTTGTAAAATAATGGGTTACATTAATAAATAATAATTTTTTTATACTTTTTTAAGGTAGGGTCTACTTTTTTACAAAGGCATGTATGGAGCTTGTACAAATCATTTATCATTTCACTTATAAAATTGTGTGTACCACTAGTTACTATTAACGGTAACTAACTGCCACTTCAAAAACTCTTCTTACTTCCTTAACTGCCATTCCCCCCGCTTCAAAAACTCTTCTTACTTCCTCGTACTCGTTCAGAAGTAAACCTTTCACTCGGTTTCTCTCTCGCTCTCGCTCTTCACTCTCAAGTACCAACGTCAAGAGTTGGTGCTTGGGACCCCCAACACGACGTTTTTCTCTCCGTATTGCGGCGCGGCGCTGCTCTTTCATTTCGGCGCCGGCCGCTACCAAATCTACGCCAAAGATCACAGAGAAAAGAGAAGAATTCCACACTGAAGAATAATCAAGCATGGCAGATCCTAGTGCCATTGTACCATACATTGACCCGTACGATCGCCCATTGACCGACAACATCAATTTCGATTTCATGAACGACTCCACCCCCACTCTTGCCGATTTATCATCATTTGCTCTACCAACATCTCCCGATTTTGCGGAGCATTTACTCAACGTTGACCCCTCTGAGGATCCGGCTGCGGGGGATATGCGCGATGACTCTAATAATAGTGGAGCGGGGAACAAGTATCAGGCGGCGGGCCCCTCGGCGGGTGCCAATGATGGAAATGCGAGGCCGCTTTTCGCTTGGCCTGTGGCACCAATCCCATTTAATTGTAGCTGTTGCCATGTGCTCAGAGAAATCATTTACAGTAATGGTATTTTTTTTTTACATGCGAATTTGCTTCAACTTGGTGTTTATATATATATTTGAAGTTGCTGATCAAGTTAATCACAGAAATCTGTCCTATATATATTTCCTGGTTGTAGGGACCAATACCAAAAAACTTGAGATACATGGAAGACTCGGTATGATCTGTCATGCTGTTCTTGAGGATCTGCAAAATGTTAATGGGAATTCTTCGAGCAATCAGTATCAGATGTTTGAGTAAGATTTTCAGTTTTTTTTTTTTGTCCTTCTACTCATCTAGGAATGGGTCGATATGCCCACTACTTAATGGGTGGAATGAAAATGATTCGTATTTTAACTTTGTTGAAGCCATGAGATAATGCTATAAAATTATTCTGATTGATGCTATTTCCTTGGCCCTTTTGAGAATTTCCGCATTCCTTTTTTCTTTTTCTTTGAAAGTCATATATGCATGGCAGTTTAACCAAACCCTGTATCTTGAGACACACACACACAAGCACACAGTACGTTAATTCTGTTAAGTTAGTTAGTGAATCTACATATTGTTTCAATTAACTTCCACGGATTGTTTTGGAGAAGATGAAAAGTTTTCATTTGTATCTTTTATTTTAATCAGTTTTTGTAAGAAAAGCATAGAGGACGTCAAGCAGTTTTTAATGAAGTACTGTTTGGAGCAAAATATAGCGGGCTATGTTATGGTGCCAGATCCGTTAGCGACTTATTATGAAGCCCTCTGTGTTGGACTAGAATGGGACGATGACGACGTTCTTCTTGATGACTTGAATTTTCAACCATCCCCTACGAATTCAGGTTGGTAATTCGCTACGTACGTACGTGCTGCATGCCTTGTGAATATATATTCTAATTAATTCACCATATGCATGCATGTAAAATTTACATTAGTAGATCAGTACGGACGCGGTTAATTCATCATCATCAATATGTTTGTAATCTAGCAAATTCACTTGGGTTTCTTTACGCGATACTGCGTTTCATGAGCTTTCAATGGATATATTTCAGGAGGAGCACGTCCAATGAATGAACCAGAGGCCACAAGGCCGACACATAAGGTTTCCCTTGCAGCACAGGTTGTTGCCTCTTCAATATCCCTGATCTGATCTCATTTTCAAGAAGTTTTCTATTCCTGATTCCGATTTCTATGTAGTACTGCAGAGGGAAAGAGCCGGAAAGTTAACACTAAACGAGTTGGGCCGTTACTTCAATCTTCCTATAGAGGAAGCGGCCAGGAGATTGAATCTGTGCCCAACTGTTCTGAAGAAGATATGCCGAAGAGATGGAATGAATCGATGGCCTCACAGAAAGGTTTGTGCCACTGATCACTATTTATATATATATATATATGAAAAATTCTATACACACTCTTCTCATTATGAACGACATCAATTAAGTTGTGTATTATTCTTATATGAGAAATGATTTGTATAAGTTTCAAATAAACAAGTCTCGCTAAGTCTTTGTAAAAAAGTAGACCATACCTTCATAAAGTGTAAAAAAAAAACCTTTTCTTTAATATTAGTGAGACCCACTTTTTTACAAATGATTTGTATAAAATCTGTCTATTTGAAACTTATACTATCATTGATGAATGCATGCATGCAGGTTAAAAGCCTGCAGAAGCAAATATCAAGTCTGAGAGCAAGTTTAGTGTCGAATATCAATGCAGAGGCAAGAGCAAATGCTCAAGCTGAAATTGACAGACTTGAGCAAGAACTAACCAATGTTTGTCGTGGGGTTACATTACGATGATCACGTGATGAAGAATATTGTACTTTTGTGCTTAGATCTTGGAAATTAGAGTTCTCCAATTTTTGCATCTATGAGAGGCTTTTTATTTTGTGTTATTGGATATAAAAATAATGCACTTGTATTTTTATTTCTGATTGAACATTTATATAGAAGTAATTGGGGGGGGTGGGTTAATTAGGCTCATGTATATGAATAATTTTATTATATGTAAATCTTTGTATATATATTTTGACTTACTCTCCCCGCCTTTGATCGAATTGGAGTTATTCACCAAATGTTTAATTAGTCTGTCGTTTAATAAATAATTGCTTGCTTTTTTGTACAAAAATTAATCAGGCCTGTTTATTAATTAATGACACAACTTGTATAAACTTGATCAATGGACTAGTATTTAAAGTTAGTATAACCTTAATTTTTATGGAAAATATTTTAGCTACAAAGAGATTACACAAAAATAAATCCACAAACTGATGTGGCTTGATGTGGTACGTCAGATTATAGTTACTTTTATTATAAAATAGATCTAACGGATTCTATAAAACCATGTCAGTTTGTAAGTTTACTTTGTGTAATATCTTTGTGTCTGTAGCAGTTCTCTAATTTTATTATTATTTTTATAGGATTATCTTCTAGTACTCTTGCATACCATATGGATGACTATATAATTTGATCCAGAAGCCAACTGATTAAGGCAAATCTGAAGTGCTCGGATGCAAATGAATCATCGTGCCTTGTTGAATTGGATATATTTATTAAAAGTTATATAAATTAGTTGGCTTTGTACAATACTAATTAAGCTTGTTTATTCACTACAAGAAAAAAGGATTTTTCTGGTGATAGGAAGTCGTCGGGAAAAGCCCAATATTCGCTACAAATAGATATTTCTGGCCATTTTTCCATCGTCGGAACGTTGTTGCTAATGTTGAGTCTAGAATACGAGTTTTCGACATTTTGCTAGGCAGTCCGAAAATATTGAGTTTTTCCGACGATATTGTGTTGCCAGAAGAGGCCTAAATTTCGCCGCAAAAACAAATTAAACCATGGGTAATCGTTGTTGGGCTAAATTTTTCTGTCGATTATTTTGGTAGCAAATAGATATTTGCCGCGATATCAAGCGCGGGAAATAAGTTTTCGCGTCTATATTTAGTGATGTAAATAATTATTTCCGGCTAAGTTGGATCGTTGGAATTAGTTACATATTCTAAAAAAATTTTTGGTGAATTATTGTCGCTGGAAATAGTCCCTTAAACTTTTTTTAAAAAAATTACACTAAACAGGATGCATGAAAAATACAATACACATTCATATTATAGGCTTGCTATGTTGTTCATGAGATCATTCATAAATTTTCAAGCAGAATTTGAGTCCATATGCATGCATTTGCACTACAAGATATACTCTTCTATAATTTTTTTAAAAAAAAAAAAACTTTGTACTTGAACAAAATAAATGCTATAAAATAAAGTTCATAAACTGTAAAGTGTATAACCCATTCATGCAAAATAGCGCAACAGCTTTGAAGACCTCAGTCATTGGCTTACATCCAACTTGAGTTGTGGGAACAACAAAACCAGCCCCAACTGCTCTAACACTTTCACTCAAGGGGCTACATTTTTAAAAGAATCAAAAGAACATAACATTAGAAATGTCAAAGAAAGCACTTGACAAAGAATCTGTACATACAAAGACCCCAACTATGTTATGAAAAAAAAGAAGCAAAAAACAGCAAACTATATTATTAAGTGGTACATTGTTCATAATTCCACCAAGGTACCCCTCACCAAAGACCTCCTGATTAGGGGAGACCCCCAAATTATACGTTAAAGATTGTAAAAACTAAAAAGTTGTTCAACAAATTGGTAAAATATGATAAAAGATAAAGCTGGTGACATCATTTAAGAGCAAAAATGATGAAAGAAAGGCTTTCTATGAGGCTAATGTAAAAATTGCCTCCCTAAAATTCATGAACATGTTCAGACACTAAGCAATACAAGTGTACATGTGTGTATATACTTTTAGTCTGCTAGCTGCCGACCTTTTCATATCTTTCATCTTCCATCCAACTCCAATAGATGACTAAAGTAAGCTGTTTCTGTGAAAGAGAAAGTTAAAGAAAAAAGGTATTCAAAAGATGTTAACCGCCACAACCAAGTAAATATAAAATCAACACTTTATAAGTGGCCTTGAATCTAAGACCTCCCCCACATAAATATGAATAAAAACATTGTCAAGTGTATATGATATAATTTGTTTAGCATATAGATTATGTATCGAGTATGCAATATACCTGCAATCGAACCAGCAATTGATATTACATGATTTGAATTGTATAAACTTGTATAAACTTGATGGGACTTGAACAATTAAGTTAATATATCCTTACTTTTATTAATATTTTTACAAGATTATCTTCTACTCTTAAATATGGTTTTTTTTTTCCTCTAAAAAAAATTCATTTTATTCTTAAGTCGATGTAGATAACATATTATCCACATAATTGTTATTACACGATTTGATTTGTAAGACTCAAATTAGTAAATTTTTTTAGAAATTAAATCCTGCAAAATCAACGATATGCTGTGTGTACTACACATTGGCTTATTAATAAAAAATTTCACAAAAAAGAGAAATATTTTAATTACAAAGAAATTATATAAAAGTAAATCCACAGACTAACGTGGTGTCATGTGGTACGTTAGATTGTAAAACTACTTTTATTGTAAAGTAGATCTAACGTCTTATATATGTAAAATCATGTCAATTTATAAGTTTACTTTTATGAGACTTATTTGTGATTGTAGTATTTCTCTAAAACAAATATGTTTGTTCTTAGAGATGATCGTTTTTCTTAACCTGAAAGCCGCTAAAAGCCATATATGTTTTATAGTAAATTTCATGCACGTGGCTTCAATCAATCTTTCTTTTCTTGGGTGATCAGAATATAGATACATGAGAAGTTCTACAACCATAAAAAGATTTCACAAAAATAAACTTACAAATTGACGTAGTTTCAATGATACGTTAGATCTAGTTTACAATAAAAGTAATTTTACAATCTAATGTATCATATCAAGTCACGTTAGTTTATGAGTTTGTTTTTTTAGATTTTTTATGACTAAAGCATTCCTTTATATATATTTAAGCTTTTTCGAAAGAACCTAGAGAGCCGGCTAGCAGTTTATGAATGTCTCCCTGGTGGGCCTGATATTACAGTGGATCATTGTGAATTGAATTTAACTCAATAGTTTTCCTTTGTAGGCGGTTTCACACGAGACCTCACGCAAATTAGTCTTACTGTCGGATTTGGGTGAGGTTCCACTTTCCAGGTGCATTTCATATCTCATGCTGTATTGACGTTTTTGCATTTCGTTAATTTTTCTTTCAAGTAATAAAGAGAGAAAAGTTATAAACTTAATATCACTTTGGCTCATTCAGTGAGTTTGATATTGCTGTAGTCGTAGTGTACGTGGGGGAGGTTTTTGCAAACCCTCACCAAAGGACATAGGAAACAGTGGGTGCTTGTGATAGATGGCTCCATTTCCGAGTCACAGTTAGATGAATTATCCAATTCTTTACTTGCCATAATAAGCTTATGCTCTTCATAAATTGATGAATCATCATTTGTGAAAAAATAAAAAACACACGATGGAGAATATCTAAGTATTAATGCAGCAAGTCAATGGTTGGATATTTCCTTGTGAGTGTTGATCTGCATATCTGTTAACATCCCCTAGCAAGCTAATGGGTGAGACACACTTTTAGCTTGTCTCTAAGTATCATAAATCGAGTAGAAGTTAGGCCTTTGGTGAAGATGTCTGCAATCTATTAAGCAGTGGGAATATACTGAATTGAAATTTCTTTTTACACTACTTTGTCATGGATGGAGTGGTAATCAACCTCGACATGCTTAGTGCGAGCATGAAAAATAGAGTCTGATGCCAATGAAATAGCTCCGAGGTTGTCACACTAGATAGTAAGAGTGGTGCTAAGTGAAATTTCGAGATCAAGAAATAGCATGTGCAGCCAAAATAACTCAGCTGTGACAAGGGCAAGAGATCTGTATTTAGCTTTAGTGCTGGGGTTGGAGACAGTTAGCTGTTTCTTTGCACTCTAGCTAATGAGACAAGGTCCAAGAAAAATAGCATAGCCAGTTATAGATCTTTTATCATTGGGTTTTCTGCTCAATCCGAGTCACTATATGCATTCAGTTTAAGGGAGTCTTTGCCAAAAAATAAACCTTGAGTGATGGAACCTTTGAGGTAACGAAGGACTCTCTTGGCCGTTGTCTAGCGTGTAGTGGTCGGGTTGTGCATAAATTGGCATAACTGGTTCACAGTGAAGGCTATGCCAGGCCTTGTCAATGTACAATATTGTAGTGCTCCAACCAAGTGATGATATTCAGTTGCATTCTCTAAAGGGTTACCATCATATTGAGATAGCTTGGTGCCTCCAGGAGTTGGACTCTTGGCGGGTTTGACTCCAATCATTTTGCCACGATCAAGAATCTTAGTAATGTATTTGGCTTGTGAGAGGTGAAGTTCAACATCATTTCTATGCACATGAATGCACAAGAAGAAATTGAAGGGCTCGAGATCCTTCATGTGAAATGTTTGCTTCAAAGAAGAAATCAAGAAAGTGATAGCTAGTGTGCTAATTCTAGTCACAATGATATCATCCACATAAATGAAAAAGAATATATGAATGTTGAACTTTTGAAAAATAAAAACGGGAGTAACCAACATTTGATTCAATGAACCTGAGACTTAGAAGTGTGCCTGCCAGCTTGTTAAACCAAGCTCTAGGTGCTTATTTAAGGCCATATATGGCCTTATTAAGCTTACAAACATGTTGTGGAAACTGCTTGTTGATAAAGCCAATAGGTTGCTTTATGTATAATTTTTCTTCAAGGGATCCATGGAGGAAGATATTGGATACATCCAATTGCCTTATTGGCTAGTTAAAGTGGACTGCAAGAGCCAAGATGGCTTTACTAGTTGAGGCTTTGACAGTTGGGCTGAATGTTTCAGTGAAGTCAATGCCATCCTTCTGCTAAAAACCCTTAGCCACTAATCTTGCCTTTAATCTATCCACACTTTCATCAGCTTTTTGTTTTACTCGAAAAACCCACTTGTTCGTGATGATGGTTTTGTTGATTGGCCTAGAACACAAGGTCCATGTTTGATTGGCCTGAAGTGCTCTAAACTCTTCTTCCATAACTTGGCACCATTGAGGAGATTTTGCTTCCTATGAGAAATGTTTTGGTGCAGTAGGTAGGGAAGTGGAGTAAATAGCTTGTAGAGGATGCTTGGTAGAGTAGTACATGTGGTATTTTGAAAAGTCTTTGATTTTTCGAGAGCCATCTTGAGATCTGGTAACCATTGACTATGAAGGATGGGCAGAGACCGAATTAGGTTGAGGAACTATGTTATTAGTTTGAGTGTATGGTTCATTGTCTTCAGTTGCAATGACAAGTGAATATGAGTTGGTTGCTTGATCATTGGATTCCAATTGTTCATCATTAAGAGAAGTGAGAGAAGGTGAATCTTCCACATTTGAATCAACAAAGGAAACATTAGAAGGAATGTGCGATTGTGAGTGCTGACGTAAAGGACTTACTACATGTGAAGTGTAAGTTGCCGGAGGGCCAGTGTCTTTTGCAAAGTTCAATTCTTGAGAGGAGGTCCAATCTTGAGTTGGAAATGAGTGTTTATCTTAAACATGTCTACTCATGATTATTTTGTGAGACACTAGATCAAGACATCTGTAAGCTCTATAATTGGAAGCACAACCAAGAAAAATGTACATTTTTTATTTGTACAACAGCTTGTATTGATTGTAGGGACAAATGAGAGGAAAAAATGAACACCCAAAGACACTAAGAAGAGTGTACTCAGGTTGTCTTTTAAGTAACTTGGCATAGGGGGATTGATTTTGCAATATTGCTATGGGTAACCTATTAATGAGGTTGACATTAGTGTTAAAAGCATCAACACAATATTTTGAAGGGAGTTTTGATTGAGCTAGGCGAGCTAATTAACTTAGTTTCTACTATGTGCCTATGTTTTATTTCTACTAATTCGTTTGTCGAGGAGTGTAGGGACATAATAGCCTTCTAATGATGCCATTGGATTCAAGGAATTTAGTGAACTGGTTGGAAGTGAATTCACCTCTTCCATCTGGTTCGATGGTTTTAATTTTTATGGCTAACAAATTTTTAGCCATACATTTGAATTTAATGAAGCATTCAAATATTTATGCTTTTGAGTGCAAGGGGTATGTCCAAGTGAATTGAGAGAAATTGTCTATAAATGTCACATAACATTTGCAGCCATTATTAGAAATAATAGGTGAACTCCAAAAATCAGAATGCACTATTTCAAGAGGTGCGGAGATTACATTATTTGATTTAGAAAATGGAAGAGATTTAGCCTTGGCTAGTTGACAAGATTCACAAAAGGAATTGAGTTGACCAGTCTGAGTAATAGGTAGCTGAGTAAGACTCTTTATTTGATCAAAAATAAGGGAGGAAGGATGTCCTAATCTTCTATGCCAAGTGGCTGAATCTGTTGCGACTCTAATGAAAGCTGTGATTTTCTTGGCTTTGTTTACTGACTTGGATAGGTAGATTGGATAGAGTCTACTTTGCCCTTACAAAAGAGTTTGGCCTATGCATTTGTGCTTCACAAAATAGTGGGGGTCAGTCAAAAGGAACCAGCAAGATTTGTTAACACAAAATCTTTCTATAGATAATAAATTTGCAGTAGCAGAAGTGCAATGAAGGATGCTACTCAATTTAAAGGATTTATTGGAGTTATGAAGCACAGTGGAACCTTTATTAGCATTAGACAAAACTGTACCATTACCTACTGCAACCTTTTCATCACCTTTGTATGGTTCTTGAAGGGATAAGTTTTCCAAAGCAGTTGTTACATGGTTGTTGGCACTGCTATCTGCCATGGAAGCAAGCTGGGTTGGTGGATGTTTGCCTTGATAGGCAAAATTCATACGTTGGTAGCACTCTAAGGCTTGGTGACTAGTTTTTCCACAAATTTGGTAGGGGGCTCGATTGGTTGAATCACCATGAAAGGGATTCTTGGAGGAGTTGCTGATGTCTGGTCTTTTTTGGTTGTGTTTAAAGTGATTTGTCTTGAAGGCTTCCCTTTGTAATGAAAACCAGAGTGCTTTGGTTTATGAGAGTAGAGTGCAAAGTTATCTGAATTAGTGTCGGAAGGTTGCTAATTTCCTAGTAGAGCCTTGAAGTTGAGAAGTTCTGCTTGAAAGTCTTAAAATAACATGGAGAACTCTCGAGTGGCAAAGTTGAATGATGTTATCAATACTGTGTATATAGGGTTGAGTCCACCAAGAATGTAGGAGATATATCATCATCTTCTATTGGCTTTCTCATAGCCATTAATTGATCAGACCAGGACTTGGCTTGGCCAAGATATTCATAACAGGCCCGAGAACCTTGCTGTAATGCTTGAAGTTGGCGTTTTAGGTCAGCAACTCTAGATCTTGATTGAGATGCAAAATTAGAAGCCAAAGACGTCTACACTTGTTTTGGAGTATTTTATCCAGAGATGGAGGACAAGACACTCTAAAAAAGTGTGGTCGTAAATCAACCAAGGAGATACTAGTCTTTCTTTTGCCATACAGTGTAATCCAGGTTGATTACGGTGGTTAGTTTCTCAGATTCATCATAAAGGAACTGGGGTGGACATGGTTTTGAGCCATCGAGAATGCTCATAATTTCATGGCTTTTGAGAATGGGCAGGAACTGTGATACCCAATTCAAATAATTTGATCCATCCAATTTGGTGGAAATGTGGTGTGTAATGCTCTGCAAGGTGAAGGTGGTTGTGGTGGGTGCAGTAGGTGTGATATGAGAACATGATTCCATATTCAAAGCAGGATCAGAGAAGCTATCCTAGGAGAGCTCTAATACCATGAAAAAAATGAAAAGCAACCGATGGAGAGGAATTTGGTTTTTGCATAACAAAATCAATATTGCATTGATTTTAATTTTATACAAAGTGCAGCGTACAAGAATATGAAAATATACAATCAAAAGAGTAACTATGTATATTCTAGATCATGTACAGCTAGAAACAAATCTAAGTATTAATGCAGAAAATCAATGGTTGGATATTTCCTTGTGAGTCTTGATATGCAGTGAGGTCCTTTAATCAGAGATGTTGCTTTGATATAGAGATGAATTGATCTTGCTGTCATAGCTGAAGATGGAGTGTTGATCTGCATATCTATTAACAATTTGCACCAGACAACCCTAATCTTGGAGGATCCGCGATTAGAATTTCCCTTTGTTCCTTCTTATACATTTAAGTTCAACTGCGAGCACATGAAATTGAATTATTGATTGCTCCATAACTGAAACAATTTACTATTTGAAAACTAAATAAGAAAGCAATTGATTCCTGCTCTAGTTTATTGTCCACTGGAAAAATAAAAATAATAATGGGTGGCTGTAAGAGAATCCCTTACTCAGAACATGGATGTTTACCATACAAGGAAGTCCTTTTGGCACCATGTTAACTGCATCACTTTTGATCGATTGCCTTTTTTTTTGTAAAGAACATCCATAGGATCTTCTACATGAAGAATGCTAAATACTCCATTCAATAGCAACTCTTAGTTTTCACATTGCATGTTGGTTTCTGTAATCTCATCAAGAGAGCGAAGGACCAAATGAATCATCTCTAGTCAGTAGAAGCTATAAAAATTTCAATCTACTTTCTAAAGCTTGATCTTTCCCCTCGTCCTCACCTAAAAAATGTAGCTGTCTTAATGCAAAAATGGGCAAGAATGTCTAGTTTGATTTGTATTTTTTGACTTCAATATCACATTGACAGTATTTGCTGCATTTTATCTACTGCAGAAATACTTTTTGTACTTGCCATACTTGTTGCAGACTATGGATAAGTTTAGAGAGAAGGTTTTTATTTATTATTGGTGATTGAAAAGGCTAGATGAGAAATGAAGCTTATCTAAACTGGCCTAGAAGTCTCTCCTATATGCTCAATTTGAGATCAACTAGTAGGTGCCTAGTGCCTACAACTTATAGGTTGGAATGCTTGAAAAACTTAATTTTACTGGTAGAAATCTCATTCCAATTATCATGCCAGCCTCTTCTTTGCACTTGAGCTCTATAATTATAGACATTTGATTGGATATATATTTTATTTGTAGGTCTTCCTTGCCAATATTTAATTGGCATTAACTATGTATACAAAAAAAAAAATGGTATATGCTATTGAAGATACCCACAAAACACACAAGGAACCAACGGCTCCAAATACACATATGGAAACTGAGCCATACAGCACTACCAGATACCCAACGACTACAAACACCCATATGGAAACCGAGCTACCCACCACCACCACAGACCCAACGGCTACATATGTATATAAGGAAACTTAGCACAAAATCCTCTGTTTCTAATCCCCTCTATAATGTTATTTTATTTTCCATGTTCTTATATTTTCCTTATACACCTTTGTACATACTCTATATATAATGAAAGGCTCTCATGCATGTTCTCATAGTGTTAGACATTTATGCTTGGAATCCATTTGTCTTTATGGCATCAGATGGCGGGTATTCCGATGGTATCTAAGTGTAATTGTTGTGTTTTGGGTAATATGGAGGATCTTAACCATGTTCTTTGTTCTGGAGAGTTTGCTAGACAACTTTGGCGTATGGCGGCTGTGAAGTTAGGTGTGCATATGAGTGAGTTTCGTACTTGGCAAGAACAAATTGATTTTTGGTTTCGTCGAGCTGGCAAGTCATCTCAAGTTAAGACTATTTTTGGGTTGCTTCCTTCCATTGTTTCTTGGAAGCTTTGGGAGAGACGTTGTAAAGCTAGGTATGATGGCCATTTGGATAACATTGAGACTGTTTGGATTGCTATTAAAAGTTGGATCTGTAGAATCATGCATTCAAATAAGAATTATATGAGACTTCCTAGTCAAGATGTTGCCATTTTGAAGAGATTGGATATCTCAGTTTTACCTCCTAGAGCTAAGAAAGTATCTGTGGTTAAATGGAACCCGCCTCAAAGGGATAGGGTCAAGCTTAATACGGATGGGAGTAGTTTGGGTAACCCTGGTTCAGCTGGGGCTGGGGGTGTCATTCGTGATGATAGTGGTAAGATGTGTGTAGCTTATGCTGTGCCCTTAGGTCAGGGCTCTAATAATTATGCTGAGCTGAGAAGTTTGCTAGAAGGTGTTAGAAGATGTTGCCAATGTGGCTTTTTCCGGGTGGATATAGAGACAGATTCTCAGATTCTTGTTAATTGGATTAAAAAGGGAAAATGCGACCTTTGGTATCTTGAAGATTATTGGGACGAGTTGCAAGGTTGTCTTCAATGTCTGGACTACAGAGTGAGCCATGTTTTTCGTGAAGGTAATGCCGTTGCTGATTTTCTTGCTAAACTTGGAGCTGAGGGTTTGAATATGGATTGGGTTGAGGATCGCGATTCGCTGCCTGGAAAACTAAGAGGTCTCCTGAGAATGGATAGAATTGGTCTGCCTTACTTGCGATTATCTTAGTGAGGTACTTCCTTATTTCTGTTGCTCTTTTCTTTATCTTCTATTATCTGTTTGAGCTGACTGTTTCTTGCAGGTGGTTGGTTAGGTTGGTTATCTTGTGTCTTATGTACTGTCTTTTTATCTTGAAACTTAGTTTGCTGTCTAAGATTTTTGAGACCTGGGTTTTGGTTTTTATTGAAAATGTGTAACCCCCAGGTTTCTGGTTTGTAACCACGGTTTTCCTCCGCCACAAGTGAGGGCTCATTAATAAAATTGGGGTACCGTCCTCTTTTCCAAAAAAAAAAAAAAAAAAAAAAAAAAAAAAAAAAAAAGAGTGTAAGAGAGTCTTCGTCTCGATTACCATGGCATCCATTTCATTGGGTGTTAACAATTTTGTTACTCTTAGACTCAACCAAGGGAATTACCCCTTATGGAGGGAGCAAATGTTGGTCTTGGCAGAAAGCTAAGACCTAGTCGACCACCTCATTGGCGACTCCCCTCCACCATCCAAGCACTCCGATGGGGACTCACTCACCACAACACAAGAATTAAGTTAGCCATACCTTCAATGGCGCAAGGCCGATTGTCTCCTCTGTGGGTGGATAATTGGGACTTTGTCTGAAAAAGCCCTCAATTTGGTGATTGGCCTTGACACCTCAGATCAAGTGTGGGAAGCCCTCAAAGCAGCGTACACTCAAGTCTCCCAAGAGAGAGAATTTCATCTCACACAATAGATCTTGTACTTGAGGAAGGAGCTAAACTCATCTCTTGCGGAACACCAGCGACAATTCAAAAGATTGTGTGATAATCTTGAAGCAATCGGCCGGCCAATGGAGGACAAAATGAAAGTTTTTTCTCTTTTGAACAGCCTTGGACCAAAGTATGAGCCGTTCACCCCTTCTATGCTCAAGCCACTGATGTCGACGTACACTGAACTTGTGTCGCTCCTCCAAGGGTATGAACTTTGTTATCATCTCCATGATTCTTTCTTTAACCCATCTATTGCTTTTTATGCACAAAAAACAGGGCCTAATGGTCGGCGGTAGCATGATAGAAAGTTCTAATCTAAGGGGTGTGGCTTCACCCAGTATAGCTAGCCCAGTTGCCCATCTAATCCCTTTACACAATTTGGTGGATCTCAAAGTTGTGCATCTGTTGGCTCAACTTCAACATGTGACAATCACAGAAGTGAAATTTGTCAAATTTGTGGTAAGAAGGGACTCGTGGCACTTAAATGTTGGCATCGTTACAATCATGCTCGTCAATTGAATGATGTTCCACAAGCCTTGGCTACACTCACTCTTAATAATATTGTTCATGACATTGAATGAACTGTAGACACGGGTCTACTGCCCACAAGACAAGTAATTCAGGTATGCTTGAAAATCTTAGTCATTATTTTGGTAATGATGTTGTTATCGTTGGTGATGGTACTTTATATGAAATCACCCATATTAGTGATACTATTATTAGGTCTAGTGAATCTCAAATTTAAATTAAAAGATGTTTTATTAGTTCTCGATTTTGCCAAAAATCTTTTATCTGTTAGCCAATTAACTTTTGATTATCCTTAACTTTGAGAATTTTATGGTATTAGTTTCTCTCTTAAGGAAAAGTCGACCAATCACACAATCTTGAGTGGGCAACAAAAGGGTAATTTGTATGTCTTATCCCCTCTTGTTGAAACTCATTTCTCTACTCGATTTCGATCGGTCCCTAAAGAAATATGACATCAATGGTTGGGACATTCTCAAGTCTCTACCCTTAAAGTTCTTTGCTCCAAAGGTCTTATTCAAATCATCGGCAAGAATACAAGCACCTCTATTTGTGAGAGCTACCAACTCAGAAAAATGAGCAAATTACTGTTTTTGCACTCGTCTCATCCTATTCTTCATGTATTTGTTAAAATCTATTGTGACTTGTGGGGCCTTGCCCCTATTTTATCTGTTGGAAAAATTCTATTTTATGCATGATTAGTTGATGGTTTTTTCAAGTACATGTGGTTTATTCATCTTTGCAAAAAATCTAATTTTTTAATTTGAAAAAGTACACTGAACACCAATTTAACAAAAAAAAAAAAAAAAATTCAATCTGATGTCAGTGGTGAATTTACTAACCACCAATTCAACACAAACCTCCAACAAGGAATCTTGCATCAATACTGTTGTCCCCATACTCTAGAACAAAATGGCTCGATAGAACGTCAACACTGCATCATTCGAGAATTAAGCATGACTGCTTTTTCTTAGTGGGGTCCCAAAACGCTTTTGGGCAGAAGTATTTACTATTGTTGTATTTTTAATTAATCACCTCCCTTCCACCACCATTGACCTTCAATCTCCTTTTCTTTGTCCTTTATGGTCATTTTCCTGACTACATCTCACCTCGTTGAATCGATTAAAGCAAAAAAGAGAGTGACCATCATGTCTCCAATGGCTGCCATCATCAACAAGAATTTATTCTTAGTTCTCTCTCTGAGTCTGATCATTGGCCTAGGCCATTGCCAATTCTCTTTGGAAAAAATTGCGATTACCCAAACTGATACTGGAGCTACAATTCAGAATTAACCGGAGTGGAAGGTGACAATTCACAATGTCTGTCCTTGTGCTGTATTGCACCTGAAATTAGCTTGCAGTGGTTTTCAAATCGTGGAAGATATTGACCCTTCAATCTTAAGCATATCCAATGGCAAGTGTCTTGTCAACAATGGTCAACCCATCTATCCTTCTATTACATTCAACTTCACCTATGCTTGGGATACTTCATTTCCTTTCAAGCCAGTTTACTTTGAGGTTGCTTGTTCTTAAGGAGTATCAAAAGTCTAAAAGAAAGATGACACGTAAACTAATCCTGTTCGACTTTACGTGTTTATCTCTTTCCTATAGAATTCAATAAAAGGTCAATTCAAATTTCAAAAAAAAAAAAAAAGAAAAAAAAATATCTCACCTCGTGTTTTTGGCTCCAAATGCTATCCTTACACATGGGACACTAAACATAACAAGTTTGATCTCAAAGCTCTACCCTGTTTTTTCATGGGCTATAATGATCACCATTAAGGCTACAAATGTTACCATCCTCCCTCTCGACAAACTTTCATTTCTTGACTTGTTGTTTTTTATGAATCCATTTTCCCAATTAAACAAGTTGGGAACCTCCACCTATCATCTTCCGCTACTCAGATATTATCTACGTTTCATGAATGACACTATCCTATATCAAACACTAACACTACGGGTGCTACTAGTACTTCCTCCTTGCAGGTCTCTCCTCCTGGTGATGATATTCCCATTCCAACAATGGTTGTGCTTGCCCCACCTACCGCACCTGTCTCGCCTTCTAGTCCTGTAGTGTGGAGTAACGCTCTCCTTGAGACAGACACTTCTGCAACCCAACCCTTGCCGCCCGTGGCCGATTCCCCACATTCTCCTCTTTGCCACCACATGGTTACATGCTCCAAGGTTGAGATTCACAAATCCAACAAAAATATGCTAATCTTCATACTCTTATTGATCTTCCACAGGAACCCAAGACTACTCGTTCTGCTCTCAACCGTCTCAGGTGGTACCATGCTATGTAAAATGAAATCCAAGCCCTTCACAACAACAACACATGGACTCTCGTAACTCACACAACATCCATGGATGGCAACGGCTACAAATGGGTCCTTAAGACCAAAATCAATGCTGGCGGATCTCTTGACCGACTCAAAGCCCAATTTTTTGTGAAAGGGTTCCATCAAACGGAACAGATGGGGTCAACTATATGGAGACCTTCTCTCCTATCATCAAACATAGCACCATTCAGATTGTGCTTACCTTAGCTCTATTTCATCATTGGGATATTCGTCAGATTGATGCCAATAATGCTTTTCTTCATGGAGACTTCCGGAAAGATGTTTTTATGGATCAACCCATAGCTTTTATCCATCCTACTCTTTCCTCACATGTTTGCAAATTAAATAAGACATTATATGGTTTAAAACAAGCCCCTCGTGCATGGTTTGATAAGCTTAGTAACTTTCTCATTGCCTATGGGTTCTTCTATAACACTGCTGACCCCTCACTATTTACTTATCACTCTGCTCACTGCACTATAGTTCTCTTATTATACGTTGATGATATTCTCTTAACTGGATCAAACCCTACTCACCTTAACACTTTCACTACTAGTCTTGGCCAACAATTTGTCATGAAAGATTTTGGCACGCTTCATTATTTTTAGGTATTCAGGTTACCCGCACTTCTGATGGTTTAATTTTGTCACAGGCCAAATATGCTTTAGAAATTCTAGACTGTGCCCAAATACAAGATTGCAAACCTATGGGTACCCCCATGATGCCAAAAAAAAAGGTTGCACTAGTGATGTTTCCTACTCTGACCCCGGTCATTATTGTAGCACTGTTGGTGCCCTTCAATATCTTACTCTTACTCGCCCCGACTTTGCCTATAGTGTTAACTTTGTCTCATAGTTTATGCACTCACCCACTAATGCTCATTACAAAATGGTGCAACATATTCTTCGATATTTACATGGTGTAGTCGATCTTGGCAAGCATTTTACTTCACGATCTACACTTGATCTTTATGCCTTTTTTGATGCAGACTGGACAATCTATTCTCAAACTCGTCGCTCTACAACTAGGTACTGCATTTTTCTGGGTAGCATCTGTATCTCCTGGTCCACTATGAAACAACACAATGTTTCTAGATCTAGCTCCAAAGCTGAGTATCGTGCCATCGCTCACACTACTGCAGAACTTACAAGGATCTCTTTTCTGCTTTGAGATCTTGGTGTTCACATCTTGTCGCCATCTGTCCTTTTCTGTGACAACTTGAGTGCTCTTCATATGATAGTCAATCCTGTCTTTCATGCTCGTAGCAAACACATTGAGATTGACTACCACTATGTACGAGAACAAGTTGCTCTTGGCCTTCTCCAAATGCTGCATGTCCCCGCACCACTTCAGCTTGCAGATATTTTCACCAAATCTCTTGGACGTCCTACTCTTTCTTCTCTCCGTTCCAAACTTGACCTTTTACCTCAGCATAGTTTGCGGGGGAGTATTGAAGATACCCACACAACACACAAGGAACCGACTCAAAATACACATATGGAAACCGAGCCACACAACACTACCATATACCTAACGGCTACAAACACCCGTTTGGAAACCGAGCTACCCACCATCACCACAGACCCAACGACTACATGTGTATATATTGAAACTTAGCACAAAATGCCCTGTTTCTAATCTCCTTTGTAACGTTGGTTTATTTTCCATGTTCTTATATTTTCCTTATACACCTTTGTACATACTCTATATATAATGGAAGGCTCTCATGCATGTTCTCACGGTGTGTGAGACATTCATACAAACAGTTGGAATCCATTTGTCTTTATATGCATCTCCATGTTTGAGCCAAGTGCCATCATTTGACAAGTTTTGTAGGTTGATCGAGCACAAATAGTTTGCACTTTTCATTGAGAAAGTCGAACTTCTGTAAGCACTAAGTGATTTTATGCTTTTGGATTGGAGGGAACGTTAGAGGTTGGTTTAGTGAATTTGGAGACTGTGATGATCTCAGATAACATGAGTTAATTTGTAAATAATAATATTTTGTGGGTCACATTAAAATGTGTTTGAATGTATGAAGTATGTTGAGATATGTTTAACTTTTTATGGAAAGTTGAAAAGTATTGAGTCCCATCAATAATTTGTTTGAAATAGGTTGAGATTTGTTTCAGTCGGCGTATGGAGGGAAGGATGCTTTTCTGCAACACCTGTACAAGTCAATGAACAAAATATGTAGGTATTAAAATAATGAGAAACTACTAAATAAGATTTGTTTTATACAATAGTGGATTTTTTTTATATTTCCAATTATGTGGGATAGAGAGCCTCGTAACAACAGGAAAAGAGAGCAAGCGAGGAGCCGTACTGGCACAAAAGATATTTGCCGGGGGGCGGGGAACTCGTGCACAGGGAAACTATCAACTTCCCAAGACTAAACTTACCCAAGGCTCTGTAATCTGTATAGAATTTGAATCTTTGATCTCTTTTATTCCAGGTTTAGAAAAGTCTATAACATTTTGCCTAAAAGCCAGAACAGAAAATAATGACATATAAAAAAGGAGCCAAATCGTATCACTCTAATCATTTAAGCATTGTCTCCAAATGAAACAGGCAATGTACAAGTATTCTGTGGCGACCCCCAATGGATCTGCATTCAGATGAGTCAATTCCACGCTCACTAGCATTAAGAGAAATGCAATCCTCTGAAAAGAAAAGAATTACAAAATATCAATTCTGACAAGCAACCATTTCCACAAGAATGGAAGCATCAACATACGAATGGAGGCATCAATATATAGGCACCAGCAGGACCAAACGTTTGCCTCTTCCATTGTCAATTTGCTATGTTAAACCACCAAAAAAATCCTTCCTAGTATTCATTTGTTTCTACAAAAGGTGGAATAGTAACTCGTTCCACACATCAGGTACACCCGGCAAGCACCAATGAATGCAGTCAGAGTAACTTGCAGGGTTTGACAATTGTTCGGGTCTCAGAGTCTCCCAAAATTTGCGGTAGATCGAAGGGTGGCCATCTTTCCGATACTCTGAAAGTTGAGTAATATTGAGAACTGAAACCTTTGAAGTTAACCTGCCAAGGACATGATCCACCATGCGCATTGTAGGCAAGTCAGAACCACTTCCCCAATAGCCTTCCGACTCCATAGGCCTTTTTTCATTATAGCAATTACCTTCACTTCCTGGTTCCCACTCTCGACTCCTGAATTATTAAAAAATGTTCAATAGAAATGATGGCAAAGTTCTACAAAAGCCTAGCCCTTCCCCTTGAGGCATCGAAGTAGGATATTAATCGAGTTTAAATGTAAAACATTAAAATGATCTTCATCTGTAAGAAATTGATTTCAGAGGCAGTTTAGATTTTATAATTTGTTCCATTACAAGATCAGAATATAATTTGTGGCATTCTTTGTCATAAATGCTTGCCAATTAAAATCCAGCCCTTCTTACAATTTAATTTGGGAACAAATCAGAATTTAAGCCAAGACAAATGGAATATTGATTTAAAATAAGGGAATCCATTTGTGCTTGAACTTTCTGTGTACTTCTAAGTTTTACATTGATATGGTCTAGTCCCCCCATGTAATAAGAAAAGAATAAGAAAAGTGCATTTACTAATAACTGGCCAACCAGGTCAAAATATTGGACAGAAGATACATCCAGTGGTTGACTCTGGTATGTGCTTGACTGGCGCCTAACTGAAAGCAAACTGCAAATAAATGCAGGAGAGGGTATGTCTAAATGATGGAGAAGAGGGTTTTTTTTTTTCCACTTACCAGAGATGTGTAGGGGACATCGTAACAAAAAAGACTCTTTTCTTGAGGGGATCAACTTTAGTAGCCACCCAATCTGCCCATGCCTTCATGGCCAATTCCATGGCCCCTTTCCCATCTAATTCTTCACAAGTCCCGTTTTCTTCAGCACTCCATCTGCAAAAAAGGCACAAGGATACCAATAAATAATTTTTTCCTACGCAAGTCATCTCCCCAATCAGAACCAGAATCAGAATACTGGTTGGACAAATATACTTACAACAGCTTAACAGGGCCTTGTCGCCACCACAAGTATGTGTTGAAAACTAATATATCAGCATGCTCCCACTGCGATGCATGTTTAAGAACTGAATCAGGACGAATTATCCGCTCATCCAATCTGTGGTTCACAGGATCATCGGAATTAGATTCAACAAGTAATGGGGCCCAGAGAAATTCAACGGTCGCATTATATTCCTGCAAATGAGATGAATATAACAATGAACAACAACAATACAAAATTCTCAATATAACTTTTTGGTAGGCATAACCCTATCATCACCCATATGCAATAACCACTAAATCCCCCCCAAATTCTTGTTTGTTAATTTCAACAGTTATCACCAAGGCTGTGAGGAAAAAAAAAAGGAACACTATAAACAACCGTAGGCATATTCTTAGCCCTAGCTACACAAACAGTTAAATGGCTCATAGTTACTCCAACTTCTTGCACAAGGATCGGGCTTACCTCTGCTCTGAAAATGGTAAGAGGGGCATTTGGCGACATGGTTCTCTTATTTGCTGGAATCACTGACTGTAACAAACACACCATTGATATCCATTGTCCTCTGTTAAGTGAATCCCCCACAAACATTAGCCTTTTCCCTCTCAACTTCTCCCACATTTCAGTCACATCCCATCTAACAAAAAGGAGCCAAGAAGGAACAAAAAAATCAATCAATTCCAGCTAAAAAAAGAAAACTAATTCACACACCACACACCTATTCTGAATTACATTCGTCAGTCAGCATGTAGTTGTGAATTTCAGATTCTACAAAATTTAAAAAAGTACTGATTTTGCCCTCAAATTATACTCGGAGTTTTATGCAACTCAAATCCCCAGTACATAAAACAACCAAAACGTGCATTCAGAAAGGGGCCTCAACAACCGTGCTTGATGCTACCAAAGACAGCCGTGAGACCTGACCAACTACACTCGGCAAGAAAATTCAATGCTAATAACAAATCACCAGCAGAAACAAAGAATACCAGAAAAAACACCTCTTCAAATTGCAGTTGTGGGGTTGCCATCTCCAATACTGGTACCCCAAATCAGGCCTCCCATGCTTGTGACACGCCAATTGGTCCGACATGTACGGACAATGCGACTCGTTGTACAGCGGATACGAAACATTGTCGAATACCCATTCTCCGGAAAACACGTCACAACTCTCCGAAGCCACTCTCCGTGGACCAGTCTTCACCGTGCGGTCAAGCCAAGCGATTCTCCGACCACTATAGTCTCTCGTAGAGTTGCACTTACTGAATCTATCCAAAACCTCTGAGATCCAAGAAAACGAACTAAAACCCATCAAACCAGAACAACGGGAAAGGAAGAAACCAAGACACCACAATTGACCCAGAATTAAAAAGCAAAAAGAAGAAAAAAAAACATAGTAAAGTTGAACCAGAAGTCCAAGATTATAAAATTGCGTACCATGAGCTGGGCTTAAACGATTTGGTTTAACATAAGTGATTGAAGCTTCTTGACGATGATGAACACGGTCCGGTTCTTCATGGATTTGCTGGATGCTAAGTTCGTTGTAGAGGACCGTGAAAACTATGAAGATCAATAAGAGAATCACGAGCAAAGGGAAATGGGATTTCTTTCTGCTCCACCTCTGCATCATGGAAGACAACGGATTTGCCAAAAAGGTAGGCAAATCCGAGGCTCGTCGTTGTCTCCCTCTCTCTCGTATGGGATTTTGACTAAAACGAAAGAGCGTGATGGGTTTGACTGATTTTCTCAGAGATTTTACCTGGTAATATTAATTGATGCTGGAACAGTCAGGACAACGATTCGGTGTGGCCGGTACTATTGTTCTTGCCTTAGCATATATCCATCCATACATTTTTATTAAAAACTTCTATGTTTGTTTAAAATCATATATTCCCATGAATTCTTGAGTTTTAAATAATTTATATTTTACAATTTTGATTTTATTGATATTTTTTTATTTTACTTTATATCACTGAACCGTAGTTCGAATAATTAAAGCTCAAATTATTTAGTAAAAACTTTTGAAATGTAATGATACATGAAAGACTATTTATCTTTTTAAAAGCCAAACTTAACTTAATTTGAAATTTTCCCAAATGCCTCATTGATATTTTTATATATATTTTGCCAAAGAAATTGATAATTTACATCCATATATAGCTTGGTATCCCTTCTTTTTGACATTAAACTTTTAGTTTAGTATGATATATAATTAATGTTAGGACTCCGTCATCTTCTTTAATATGACGATGATGCAAGAGTACTTGTAAAAAAAAAAATTAAGATGCCGTCATCTTCTTTTAAAAAAAAAATGTTAATATATACCAAAATCTCAAATTTTGGTATTGGATAATTGTTTAGAAATAAGAAATAATATTATTAAAAATAAAATAATAATTCGTGAGAATAATATAATTAATCCTATTAATCTATCTTGGTTAATGGTTGTTGTGCAGAATAATTTATCACAAAGCATAAAAGATTGAAAAAATCTATTTATCATTCCAACTCTCATCATCCTCTCATCATCCTATGATGTAGCATTAAATGATAGGTTTAATAGTAAAATATGATAAATAATTTCCAATCATCTAACGCCACATTTTAAGATGATGGGAGGATGATGGAAATTAAGATGATAAGTAGCATTACTGTATATGTGTGTGTGGACTTTGCATGGTAATGATTAGCTGGATCATTTATATATATATATATTTGTTGAGGGTTGCCATACCTGATATACATATATATATATATATATATATATTTGTTGAGGGTTGCCATACCTGCATTCAATATATATATATATATAATGGGCGGAAGTTACAATTATTGAGTACCTAACCTTATGAATAAAAATAAATATTATATATAAAACTTCTTTGATATGTCTATTTCTTTTATTATATTCTAAATTATAAAATTCGAACAAACACTTCAAAAAGATGAATTATATTATATATATTATATATATTGGTGAAGAAAGTGAGCTGTACGTTTACTTGTCGGATCGGCCGAAGGAAAAGTTGGATTTTGAGTGTGCATGAGTTATGGTTGGTGGGACTACATATGACCCCCTCGACCATACATAGTTCATGCATGTCTGCCTCCCTTACAACAATAAGTACATGAGGAAAAGTGTTAGATTTTGTTTAAATAATAAAACTATTTTGGGTATTTTAAATAATAATATAGTATTTCAATTTTCTTATATGTTTAAATAAAATCTTGTGTATTGATGGAAAGTTAACTATATTTATGGTAATCCAAAATCATCGAGATTTTGAAGTGAAGGAGAAATGTGAATCCCACGTTGAGTAATTATAAAATAGACAATATGTTTACATTGAATCTCCTTACCATAGAATCGCCTAGTGGCGGCATCATCGCTTGCATCACGCGACGTGTACTTAAGAGCATTCACATTGGCTTGATCAAATGAGAAAGTTAGCTAAAATTTACATAATTGATGTAAAAAACACCCCACATTAGATTGGCCAAATTTAAAATAAGATGGACTTCTGTTACAGTGGTTGACCAAAGATGGAGAACCATAATTGATTCACCAAATATTAAAATACTAATTTCTCACTCCAAGCAAACATTAAAATATTAGTTTCTCACTCCAAGCAAAAATACTATTTGGTTTGTAATTAAGAAATTTAGATAGAATTTTAGATGAGTTTAATCAAATATTTTTTATTATTAGCATTAAATGACTTTTGAAAATATGATTTTTTTTAATATTCATTTAATTAGAATATAATTATTATTAGTATTAAATTGGTAGAATTATAAAATGTGATACAAATAAATTAAATAAAAAACTATTAATTTAATAATATTTTATTATTATATAGAGAGTGAATGGCTAATCCAATGTGGAGATTGAATTTAAATGGAATAGGCAAATGTAAAAAAGTGTGATATTGGCTAAATTTTGAAGATGCATTTGGCCAAGCCAATAAGGATGCTCTAAGGGCAATGAGCTTTGGTAAGAGGTCATAAATGATGAAATGGATTCCATTGTTTCCAACCAAACATGGGGAATTGGTTGATTTACCTCTTGGTTCAAAAGCAATAGGTTGTAAGTAGATTTTTAGAAAAAAAGCTCAATGCTGATGCTTCTATTAATAAGTTCAAAACCCGTTTAGTGGCTAAGGGATATGGACAACGAGAAGGTGTAGATTATTTTGATACATATGCTCCTGTTGCACGTATTTCTATTGCTAGAATTTAATTTCTCTTGTTTCTTTCAATCATCTAGTGGTTCACCAAATGGATGTAAAAACTGTTTTTTTGAATGGTGACCTAGATGAAGAGATTTCTATGAAGCAACCGAGGGATTTATCATGGCTAAACATGAAAATAAAGTTTATAAATTGATTAAACCCCTTTATGGTTTAAAACAAACTCCTAAGCAATGACACAAAAAGTTTGATAAAATAGTTTTATCTTATAGTTTTAGAGTGAATGATGCTGATAAATGTAATTATTACAAAGTAGATAATAATTATTGTATGGTCATATGTTTGTATGTTGATGATAAGTTAATATTTGGAAGTAACCTTCAATGAGTAGAAGAAACTAAAATGTTTATTTCCTCAATATTTGACATGAAAGATATGGGAGAGGCTGAAAAAAGTATTGCTATGAAGACCAAAAATCAGTCTCAATTTTATATGATCCTAGCCTTAAATTGTGAGAAAACACAGGAAGATGTAGATCCCAATTAGAATATGTTAGTGTGATAGAGAGTCTAATGGATGTTATGCATTTCACTAGACCCAATAGTGCATTTTCTGTTGGGATGCCTAGTAGATTTACTAGTAATCCACGTAAAAAGAATTGGGATGCTATGTCCAGAGTTCTTAAATACCTGAAGGGGGTTGTGAATTATGGTTTACACTATAAAAAGAGAACTTGTTGTATAAGAAGGATACAATGATATTAGTTGGAATTGTGTAGAATCAAATTCTAAGTCTATAAGTGTATAGATATTATTTACGTTAGGAGGTGTTGCGATCTCATGGGGTCAAAGAAGCAAACTTGTATAACTCATTCTACTATGGAATATGAGTTTATTGCTTTAGCAAATGCATGTAAAGAAGCAGAATTGCTTAGAAATTTGTTGGTAGACGTACGTACCGCTTTGGACTAAACCATTTAATGCAGTAACGATTATTGTGACAGTGAGGCAACCATGCGGGTAGCAACGAGCAAGATGTATATATAACAATAAATCAAGACACATAAGTTTAAGGGACAATTATGTGCATGAACTACTCAATAATGGAGTAATCATGGTTGAATAAGTTAAGTCTATTCAAAATCTAGGATCTGTTAACAAAAGACCTACCAAGAGATATGATCTATAAGAAATCAAATGGAATGGGGTTGAGGTCAATAAATTAAATCACCTGCGATGGGAACCCAACCATGGACTTGAAATATAGGTAAGGTTCAATGGGTATCAACAAGTCAATAGAGTGATGATTGTCTAACACTAGATAATTGTTTAAAAGGAAATTATCCATTTACACCCCAATTCTAGTGTTAATAGTTCCTGAAATTTTGCAGGACAAGTAAACTCTTATAATAAGTTCATAGACAAAATTGTTGGGGTGAAACAATATCACCTTAGATGAACTTACCTATGTGAGAGTGGAAGTGTGGCCACTTCCTATGGTACCGACTATGCCTAGAGCTCACATGAAACTGAGATATGCATAAGGCCATAAGAGTGCAAGCTAAGTGAAAACACCTAGAGAATTAGAAAATAATTGCGTGAATTCTATCCGGCTAGTTTAATATGGTCATCAGTTCAAGATACGTTCACTGATTACCTTGACATAGCTTTGAAATAATTATACTAGGTGAAGGTTTAAGTCCAAAAGACATTCATTGAAGCAGTTTATTTTCGTCCATATGCACAAGATTTTTTTTTAATTATTATTTCAAATAGTGGGGAAATGTTAGATTTTGTTAAAAGAATAAAATTATTTTGGGTATTTTAAATAATAATGTAGTATTTTACTTTCCTTATATATATAAATAAAATCTTGTGATTGATGGAGAGTCAACTATATTTATGGTAATCGAAAATCATGGTGCTTTTGAAGTGTAGGGGAAATGTGAATCCCACATTGAGTAATTATAAAATAGACAAGATGTTTATATTGAATTCTCTTTACCATAGAATTGTCTTGAAGTGAAGTAGAAGAGGGCTTCAAAAGCCACCTAGTGGAGGCATCGACACCCGCATCATGCACGCTTGCGAGGGCAATGGGCGCTATGAGGTGCTCTTGGCACTTGACACAAAGATGAAATTAAATAGAAAATTAGCCGTTTTCTTGTCGTTACGATCGAGCCTTGAAGTCCGAAAAATTTTTGCTTACGTGTTTTTATCATATATTTTCTTATAATTTTCCAACAGAAAGAAGCTTGGAATTACTTTTCCAGAACTTTTATTCCAGGTCGAATTTGTCATAATTGATGATGAACAATATAAGCATACAGGAACTCATTCCATACATCAGGCACTCCGGGTAGGCACCAATGTACACAGTCTGCATAACTGCTGGGGTTTGCCATTTGCTCTTCGGTGAGAGTTTCCCACTGCTTCCTATAGATAGATGGATGGCCTTCTTTTCGATATTCTGAAAGCTGTGTAATGTTGAGCATTTGTACATTCACCCCTCTTCCTTTCAATTCTTCAAGCACAGTTTCAAGCACTCGCATCACTTTTGGATCTGTGTCATTTCCCCAATATATCTCATCTAAAATTGCATCTGTTTCTTTGTAACAGTTTTCACCACCACCCCAATCTTCTCCACTGCAATATGCACTGACTGTTAGGATTTATTTCCATGAACCATTATTTGGGCCACGATCCATTCCTATTTCATCATGATTTATTATTTTAAAAAGCAATAACTGATTGCATGGTTTATATATATAAATATACATATATATATTACTCAGTGTATCATTAATTTATTGAGAATATAAAAAATTAAGTAATTCTTCATTTTGCATTATCCTAGAAATTCTAAGAGGTACCCAAATCCTGAATTATATATATATATATATATGTACACACACACACGCACACGGCTTGCATGGGGAATTACAAGGGTACGTAGGAGTCGTCAAGATAAAATTATACCTTTCATGAGTTGGTGACATGCTGACAAAAAACATTTGGGTCTTGGTTCTATTAACATGAACTTCCACCCAATCAGACCATGTTCTTAGAGCCATCTCATAGACGCGAAGCATCTCTATTTCTTTATAAATAGCATCATCTGGACTTTCAAATGATCCCCACCTAATCATTGCCACCAAAAATTAATATTGTAAGATTAGATTGCTAATTAATTAAGTCGATACCAGACTAATGATCAATTAAGGAGCTAACTATATATCTAGATGCTAATTGGGGTACTTTTATGTATCGAAAATACTTACAGAACTTTCATTTCTGGCCTTCTCCACCATAAGTAGGAGTCAAACACCAGTATGTCTGCGTCCGTCCAATGCCTAGCATGCTTCTCTATTGCCTTGACTCTAACAATCCGATCTGGTATCCGGTGGTTTACCGGATCATCGGAGTTCGATTCCACCAGCAATGGAGCCCAATAGAATTCAATCGACGCATTGAATTCCTTCAATGCATATATATATAATTTACTAATTCCATTAGCTTCTGATCTAGTAAAATTTACAACATCAAGGAAAAGCGACGCGCTAATTATATGTTTTAGCTAGAATTATGGCATTAATTAATTAGTTGTATCTTAAGATCAATCAGACTTTTAAGTATGATTTCTTTAGACTATTGCTAAGTTGCTAACAATAAGGCAGAACTACATCATGTACTTAGTATGTTACCCAAATATATATACATTACTCACAATGGCCTTAAAGGTGTTCAAAGAGCCATTGTTGTGCATGGATTTGAGTTTTGGTGAAATCCATGAATCGAGCAGGCAGACCATCGAAACCCACTGACCCCTATTAAGAGAATCTCCCACAAACATAAGCCGCTTGTTCCTTAGCCTCTCCAGCAACGCTGTGGCATTGAACCTAATTATTAACATAGAAAAAAAGTCCCACAAAGCTCAAAAAACACAGACAAAGACAACAACGTACTTTAACAAGCATGCATCGGTAGTACTACTGAGAGAGAGAGCTAGCTAGCAAGACAGAACGAGATAGATCGTACGTACTTAGGAAGGTTACATTGGTGGGGTTGCCATCTCCAGTTCTGATAGCTCAAATCCTTTCTCCCAAACTTCTCACAAGCCAATTGGTCAGACATGAATGTGCATTGCTGCTCTTTATACAGAGGGTATGTTTCGTTATCGAATACCCATCTCCCGGAAAACAAATCGCATTTCGACAATAAACCATTGCTTCTATATTCCCACACTAATCTAATTCCACTTTCTTGGGTAAGATAGACAGCGGTGATAATTAGGACGGTGATCAGGACGGCAATAAGGGAACGGAAGCTGCTTCTGATTCCCCATGTTCCAACAACTATTTCCAGATTTTTCTTTGCCATTATTATAATTCAATCAAACTTCTCCTTGCATATATGCCTTTGTGTGTTGGGGGAGTCTATAATTCATCATGGGGTTGGTGAGAAATCTTTGTTCTTGATTTCATTTTCTTTAATTAGGAGCAGTGGAGGTGCGTTTTTAATTGGTTGGTTTGCTGAAAAGAAGCGGTGGTTTAATTTTCAAGCACTCTGACCAAAATAACACGTACGCATGATCAGGATAGAGCGCCTAGGAAATTATATATAATATATAATATAGTCATGATATTGGGATATGGAAAATATTACTCTTCCTTGTTTCCACTGCTAGTTTTTTCCTACCGCTAATTTTTTCTGTTATGAATTTTTTATTTTTATTTTTTTTTACTTAATGATTAATGATTAAGTAAATATTTTTTAATAATATTATGAATTTTTTTATTTTTTAAATTATGTTTAAATGTGTTAAAAAATTACATATAAAAAAAATACATCTCAAAACCACTAGCGGAAGCTCCTAGCGATAAAAGTAGCACCTCTCATTAGGATATATTGTCTGAGATGCTGATCGATATTTTTATTTTCACAATATCATTATTAATTTATATAGCTGAAAAATATTTATAAACCTTTTAATTATCATTTTTTCATCATTCCTTGATATGATAATATTAAATAATGGAAAATCTATATATTTTTTCACTTGTAATCTCATTTTTTAAGATCGGTAACTAATTCAATGCGCTAGCTGCCACAAACGCATATATGTGTATTAACTCTTTTTTGAAGATGTTATTACCATTTAATATTAGAGGATTGTTACATTCACAAAAGAATTACACAAAAAAAATCCTACAAACCTATGTGACTTCATCTGATCCGTTAAATCTATTTTATAATAAAAATAACTTTACAATCTGACGAATCACATTAAATTATATCAGTTTGTAAGATTATTTTTGTGTAATCACTTTGTGGCTAAAGTATTTCCCTTAATATTATAAGTATATTACTAAAAAAGAATCATTAATTAAAGGTATTATGGACTCAACCCTCGAGCGTAATTATTGGATAATTCTGAAATTGGAATACATATATACATGCAATACTCACATTGTATCATAAGATCATCATGTGATATCATTAAAAATGAGTTCTTATGTAAGTAATTTTAATAACCTGAAATTAATATCTCGATCGTTATAATTCATATATCGGGAGTAGTACTACTACCTAATATAAAGTAGTACTTTTCCTAATTAACTCTCAAGATTTTGGATAATGGGTTCAACCTTGCTCAATGGAAAGGGAAATATTGGTAACCTAGCAGATACCAAGAGAGGTTAGCTTTCATTTTTCTTCCCCTAATGACAAGCTGGACCAGATCGAGTTGTTGCATGCAGTACTCATGTCCAATATGTGGAAAGCCGCGAATAGGTTAGGTTTGTTGACATCTCCACATCCAAGATCGTTGGAGTAAAGGAACCTCATAAAACTCAGACCCCGAAGGCTCTCATGTCTTTGAACACCAAAACTCCACATAAGTATGTCCGGGATAGCTCATCAACCGATTCCTTGCGAATATGACAGTATCCATTGATGACATGCATGTCTTGATGATCTTCTCCGGCCCCTTGGATCTGCTTCGTTAATATACTGTCCAAAAGAAGAAAATTAACGTACGTATATAGATGCAGTTTCAAGATTATTCATTCATGTTGCATTATATTAAATGGAGGGGCGCCCACATGGGGCTGACCCCCTCCTGCAGTATAACGCATGGCTTTAACCCATGCGTTATTTGCTTGTAACACATGGCTTAAAGCCATGCGTTACTGCCGTTTCACATGTGAATTGAAGGCTGGCCTTTAAGGCCAGCCGTGCATAGGAAGACTATATATAGTCCTCCTCAAATGTGTTTTTTGGACCATCTGAAATATAGAAAAATACTCTCTCTTTTTGTTCTCTCTTGATAAAATACTTAGGCTGTGGATTTGTTAAGTGTTACTCTAGTTCCATACTACGTAGTATACTTTCGCCACTAAGAGGAAACGCTTGGAGTTTATCAATCTGGAAAAACTTGTGGAGCAATTCTTTAAGCTGAGCTTGAGGTATTTTTTTCCGCTGTGCACTCTTACATTGGTATCAGAGCTAGTTTTGAATTGCTTCCAGTTTATAATTTCTTCTCGCATATGCTTGAGATTTATATGGTGTTCTTTTTTCATCCTCTTTTTTTTTTCTGTTTTTTTTTTTAAAAAAAAAAGGGGGCGCACCACCGCGAGGTGCTGCGCTGCACCACAGAGGTGCTGCACGCACCAACGCAGTGGTGCTGCGCGCACCACCGCGAGGTGCTGCGCTGCACCAGCGCGGTGCAGAGCGCACCAGCGAGGTGTAGCGCGCACCAGAGAGGTGCTGCGCGCACCACCGCAGTGCAGCGCGCACCCCTGCGGTGCAGCCCGCACCCCTGCGGTGCCGCGCGCACCCCTGCGGTGCCGCCCGCACCCCTGCTGTGCCGCGCGCACCAGAGAGGTGCTGCGCGCACCACGGAGGCGCTGCGCGCACCGGCAAGATGGTCAGCAGCACCCTGCTGCTTGGACCGATCATTTCCGCCGCCTGCGGTGCTGCGTGGGAGGCCCCAGGGGTGCTGCTTCGAACAGCTACTGTTCACGTGAACAGTAGCCGATGGGAGGAAGGAGATGACCATTAGGTCATCTGCCTTCCATGGGCTTGGGCCTCACGGCCCAGCCCAAATATTTTTTTTTGTTTTCCTGATGACTCGGGCTGGGCTTGGCCCATTTTTTTTGGGCCATTCGGCCCTTCAGTGTTTAAAAAAAAAAAAAAAAAAACCCCAATTTTTTTTCAAGCAATTTTTTTTAACAGAAAATAAAAAGAGGGGATGAAATTTTGCATGACTTAATATATGCTACGATATATTGTTATATTACATGTGATTTTTTATTTAATGCTTTAGATTAAATGTGATCACATGTGAATATATAGTTATATTCATGCTATTTTTTTTATTCCATTATGTTATATTACATGTGATTTTTTATTTAATTTGTTATATTAAATGTGATTACATGTATATGTGAATTGAACATGTGGATATGTGATTATTTTATCATCTATGAATGTTAGGCTTGAATGTTTATACATTAGTCTTTATTGATAAAATATAAAAATTCCCACTAAGTAGTCTTAGTTAGAATTGTCAGTGTAAATGATAGATTGAAAAAAAAAATTGCAGTGACCCCAGTAAGAACTGTAAATGCACTGTATAACCAAAAGACCACAGTGACCCCAGTAAGAACTGTAAATGCACTGATGGAACAAGAAAAATGGACTGTAATGGTCTTATATGAACCATCTTTGTAGACTGGCCCAACAGGTTACTGTGGTTGGAGTAGCTGTCCTTGTAGACTGACCCAAAAGGTTACTGCGATTTTAGTAGGTTATGTCTTTACATGTGACTAGGACTAGATGACTACTTAAGATAGTGGGAGTATGGTTGAGATTTATGATTAATTCTCCCATATTTTTTTTTGAATTTGCGCGGGAATTAGGTTAGAAATTTAATAATTGGATATTGTGGCGCAAGAGATGATTCTGAAGCCTAGCGATTTTTCGATCTTGCGACATGTCTAAATTATTTTTTTTAACTTGGATGGACGCGGCAGATTTCTTAGGTGTGTGTGTAATATCTCTTCTTTGCGTATTGTAGTGAAATGACATCCAAGAGTATAGTTGCCGATTTAAACAAAGGGGAGAAATTGGATGGGGAGAACTACGACATTTGGCATCACAAGATTCAATATGTTTTAGATGAGCAAGAGATCTTGGAGGCCTTATCTCACTCCCTTACTGAGCCCGGGGAAGGGACCTCGGAACAACACAAAATAGATCAACTAGCCTATACTCAATGGGCTAAGAAAAGTCGGTGCGCGCGCATAATAATGTTAAACAGCATGCACAATGATCTAATGTGTGAGTTCGAGATCTACGACACTGCCCAAAGCATGTGGGAGGCTTTGAAGTTGAAGTTTGGTGGAACTTCAGCCACTAGGTTGCGTGGGTTAACCATGAGGTTTGACTCCTATAAGATGCGCTCTGACCACAAGATGAAGCAGCATCTTAGGGCTATGTCAACCATGATCCGCGAACTTAAGTCGGCAGGAAACAACCTGACTGATGAACAACAAGTCCAGGCAGTGATAAGATCACTGCCGAATTCTTGGGAGAATATGAGCCAGAACCTGACGCATAACGAGAATATCAAAGACTTTGATGATGTCTCGCGTCACTTGGAATTGGAGGCTGAGCGCCTAGAGGCTGCCAAGCCCAATCACACGGCCTATGTGGCTGATTCTGGTTCGCGTAAGGCATCAAGGCCTAAGCGCAAGAAGTCCAAGAATGGGGTAGCTGCTGGACAAATTAAGAAGGTGTCAGAAACTTCTCAGCGTAGCAAGAGGGGCAAGCGCGGGAAGAACAAGTCGAAATTAGAGTGCTTCAACTGTGGAAAGAATGGCCACTTCGCTCGTGACTGCACTGAGCCGAAGAAGGTACACTCTGACTTTTCTCGCATTGCTTTTGTAACTAGCCATGTGATGGTTGCTCACTCATATCCTGTGTGGACTGTTGATTCAGGAGCGACCGAACACATAGCGCGAGACAGAGTCGGATTTGTTGAGTATCGCCGGATTCCAGTTGGGAGTCGTGATATCAAGGTGGGGAATGGAGCTAGCGTGGAGGTACTGGGACTTGGTACCTACAAGCTAGACTTGTGGGGTGGCCGCACTCTTTTCCTTCACAATGTGCTATACGCTCTCGAGATCCGACGAAACTTACTTTCTGTAGTCACTTTATTAAGACTTGGTTTTCAAATTGTATTTGAAAACAATTATGTTTCTTTTCATTTGGGCCATGTGTTTTATGGCAATGCTTTTCTTCAAGACGGTTTTATGATTTTGAATTTGGAATATTCAAATATAAATGAGTCTATTGCTTTTCTTTCTACATCTGATAATTTGGATTCATATAAATGGCATGCTAGGCTTTGCCATATAGGGCAAGATAGAATGACTAGGTTAGCTAGAGAAGGCCTAATAGGCAATCTTGCAAAGGTCATCCTGCCCACATGTGAACATTGTCTAATGGGAAAAGCTAAGAGAAAACCGTTTGGAAAAGCCACAAGGGCATATTTTCCACTGCAATTAGTCCACTCAGACATCTGTGGTCCAATGAGTGTGAGGGCGAGACACGGAGGTGTCTACTTCATCACATTTATAGATGATTTTTCACGTTACGGTCATGTCTACTTAATCTCCCATAAGTCTGAAGCATTGGAATGCTTTAGGCGATATCTAAGAATGGTTGAGAATCAGTTAGACAAGAGTTTAAAAGCTCTAAGAACTGACCGAGGACGAGAATATCTCTCTGAGCAATTTAAAAGGCTCTGTGATGAAAAAGGAATCAAAAGACAGTTGACGATGCTGAATACGCCACAACAAAATGGCGTGGCGGAAAGGAGAAATCGAACACTTCTTGAGATGGTTAGGACAATGATGGCGCAAGCAAACCTACCAATTTCTTTTTGGGGGGATGCACTTTTGACTGCTGCCTACATTCTTAACCGAGTGCCCTCCAAATCAGTAACTTCCACCCCATATGAACTATGGACCGGCGAGAAACCCAATTTGAGTAACTTGCGGCCATGGGGTTCAACGGGTTTTGTTCACAATCTTTCTCATAAGTATGGGAAGTTAGGCCCTAGAGGGAAGAAGTGTATCTTTATAAGGTACTCAGAACACTCTAAAGGGTATGTATTAATAGGTGAACAATCTGATGGAAGTATGACTGAGATTGAGTCACGAGATGTGGATTTCATTGAAGATGAGTTTCCAAGTAGAGGTGAGGTTGATAGGAGTTTAGAACTTCATGAGATTGTGGAACAAGAGGAAAGTTCTCCAAGGAATTTAGTTGAGAATGAAGAAAAAATTCTTCAAGCTCCTACAAATTATTTGAATCCGAGTGGGAGCACATCACTTGTTAATCAATCACAACAACCTCAGCCGCGTAGAAGCACACGTGAAAGTATTCCCCGTCGTCGTTTTGAGATTGAAGGGGAAGCTTTTATGGTAGCTCCGCATGATGATGACGAGCCTAGGACAATTTATGAGGCTCTCTCATCTTCTACTAAAGATGAGTGGATGAAAGCTCTTAATGATGAGATTGAGTCTATGAAGACTAACCAGGTCTGGGATCTGGTTGATCTACCAATAGGGCGTAAGACTATTGGGAACAAATGGGTTCTTAAGGTCAAACGCAAGTCGGATGGATCAATAGATAAGTACAAAGCTCGCTTAGTGGCGAAAGGATATACCCAACAGGAGGGTATAGACTATGAGGAGACTTTTTCACCAGTGGTGAGGTTTGCCTCAATTCGCCTGATTCTAGCTATAGTAGCAAACATGGATTTGGAACTCTACCAGATGGACGTTAAGACAACATTTCTCAATGGAGAACTAGATGATGAGATCTATATGGATCAACCAAAGGGTTTTGTGGTCAAAGGTCAAGAGCGCAAAGTGTGCAAGCTCAAACGATCTATATATGGCCTAAAACAATCATCTAGACAATGGTACCTCAGATTCCATCGAGCCATTCTCTCGAATGGGTTTACGATGATCACAGAGGATCATTGTGTTTATGTCAAAAGGTCTAAGAAGAGTTTCATTATGTTGTCATTATATGTTGACGACATACTACTAGCTGGAAATGATAAAGGGTTGATAGTCGCCACAAAAGAGTGATTATCCTTCAATTTTGAGATGAAGGATATGGGTGAGGCAGAATACATTCTGGGAGTTAAGATCTACATAGATCGCTCAAAGAGACTTTTGTGTTTGTCTCAACAGACTTACACAAAGAAAGTCCTCGAGCGCTTCCTAATGAATGGATGTAAACCCATTGACACCCCTGTTGCAAGGAGCGAGAACTTGTCTAAAATGATGTGTCCTAAGACTCAAAAAGAAAAAAAAAAAGATGGCCCGTGTCCCTTATGCTAATGCTGTGGGTAGTCTGATGTACGTAATGATGTGTACTCGGCCTGACATATGCTATGCAGTTGGCTTAGTGAGTAGATTCCAATCAAATCCCGGACTAGCTCACTGGAAAGCGGTCAAAAGGATTATGCGATATCTCAAGGGAACTGCAGACTATGTGCTGTGCTATCAGGGTTCAGATTTGCAGCTAAGAGGTTACAGTGATGCCGATTGGGGCAGCGATCTAGATGAGCGCAAATCAACCACTGGGTATGTCTTTCTGCTCAACCAAGGCGCCATTACATGGAGCAGCAAGAAACAACCCTGTATAGTTTTATCCACCATGGAGGCAGAATACATAGCATGTTCTGCATCAGTTCAAGAAGCTGTTTGGTTACGGAGGTTCCTCAAGCATTTAGATATTGGCACGAATACATCAGATCCGGTGACAATATTCTGCGATAGCATGGCAGCTCTCGCATATGCTAAGGACTCAAAGTATCATGGAAGAACCAAACACATAGATATCAGATATCACTACATCAGAGACATGATAACGCAAAAGGAAGTGGTTCTGAAACATCTTTCTACGAGTCGCATGGTTGCTGATCTCTTAACGAAGCCTATAGCAAGAGATGTATTTGAGGCTCATGTTAGGAATCTAGGACTGCGTAGACTATAAATGTAATTTGTGTTTCAAATGACATAAAGATGTAACATTTCCTTTGGGATATTAATACAATATGATTCAGTTCTTGTCTTTATCGTATTGTTTTTAATACACACACACAAGATATGTCAACAGGCTTAGATCGGCTCACTCACGAGCGATCGCCTCTAGCGCTTAAGTAGCGAGTAGAGATGAGACATTGTGTCCCTAGGTACTTGTCCAAAGGGATAAGTTGGTTGACACAAAGTTATGTCGCCTTAGTGGGAGCTAAGATGAGGTCCATTGATAGGACTATGCATGGGTTACCCCACCATCCATGTAGCCTGTAGTAAGCCAGATGCGAGTTCCTCTTTGACGCCTTGGAGACGTGCAAATTGAGGAATTCGGGTTAGACGCTTAAGGAGCGGCTAGACTAAGATCTGTACGGTGTTGATAAAGACATATGCTCTTTGAGAAAGAGAAATCCACCGTAACATGTGTTTCATACTATATGTGCTTATACGACCATATGAGTAAGTGAGTAAAATGTTTCCCTCTTTCTCACTGTGTGAGTCTCATTTCTTAAAAAATGTCCTTTACTTTTAACTATGTCACGAGATGGAGGTTGTGATGTTTGCTACTTTGACATGCTGTCTATGGCCATGATTGATACGGTCTAAAGAGGCATTGTTGGGAAAGCAGTTCAACCAAAATTGAGTGATATGAGTGTAAAGGGAAGACTGTTCAATATCGTATCTTCGATAGTGTTTGCTGACGTCATACAAATGACGATACATCTTGGTAGCGGCTAAAGGTTGTGAACACATTGAAATATTTGGAGGTAGTCAAGCATTGTTCTGAGTTTTTAAACTCAAGAGGGTTCGAAAATGCTTGATCTTGATGCGATCGAATAAGTCTAGGACATTACCAGACACTTTAGGGATGTTACTATGCTGGTCTTCTCTGGGAGAGATTTGGTGTAAGTACTCCCTCCTTTTCTACAAATGTGCTTGGTGGTCGCACGGTCTATTTATTTGTATGAACAAGATTGAGAACATTAGAGAGATGCTGACCTGGGGTCATGCCCACTGTGTGCGAGTGGGAGATATTAAATGGAGGGGCGCCCACATGGGGCTGACCCCCTCCTGCAGTATAACGCATGGCTTAAAGCCATGCGTTATTTGCTTGTAACGCATGTTTCACATGTGAATTGAAGGCTGGCCTTTAAGGCCAGCCGTGCATAGGAGGACTATATATAGTCCTCCTCAAATGTGTTTTTTGGACCATCTGAAATATAGAAAAATACTCTCTCTTTTTGTTCTCTCTTGATAAAATACTTAGGCTGTGGATTTGTTAAGTGTTACTCTAGTTCCATACTACGTAGTATACTTTCGCCACTAAGAGAAAACGCTTGGAGTTTATCAATCTGGAAAAACTTGTGGAGCAATTCTTTAAGCTGAGCTTGAGGTATTTTTTTCCGCTGTGCACTCTTACACATTATTCAACGTGTGTGCGTGCATGAGAATTCTATAATTTGGAGAAATAATAACAAAAATAAGTAACTGATAATAATGATATTGGAAACAAATTACTTAAAAGTCCGGTGATATATGATAGTACTAGTGATCATCATTCGGTCTAATTGAGACTCGGTCCTGTAAAATCGGTCAGAAGAGTCAAAAACCAATTAGGATGGTCTCATGGGAGAGTCCTTGACAACCAATAAGAGTATTAATATTGCTATGCCCCTAATTAATGTATACCACTCACTTTTTTTAATTGACGTGGGTGGTGCCATGTGCCTTATTAAAAAAAAAATAAAAGCATAAACATAAGAGGGTAGAGGCCGGAATCTAGAGTTTTAGTTTTCATATTTTTGTGTTTTTAGAAACTATTTTGTTTTGAATATATATTTTTAAAATTTATTAATATTTTTAATAAGTCACATGACATCATATTATGGTGTCACGTCAAAAAAGTAAAGTAAGTGGTATAAATTATGAGCATATATAATAGCATTACTTCTTTCCATCCCACTTCTACTTTTTTTATATTATTCTTAAATTATACTTGGAATTCATTCAATTTTTTTAATCCCAATTACATTGAGATTTAAATATAGGAAAATTTCAACTTTTAGCATTGATGTTTGTGCCAAAGAAAACTAGAGAGACAAATGTCCTCTCCTGAGAAATGGGCCGAACCCAAAAGCCCATGGACCCAAGATCACTGACCCATCTAGCAAAGAATCAGGGTTATAACCAGCGGACGTCTTGGCGTATAACTCCAGTCCAACCATCATTAATAACAAGTTGATAAGATTACTGCAATCAATTCTCAATGAAATAAAGGCCCGTATTGCTCGCCTAGGATAATACTCCTACCTAACATGGCAGCAGGTGCAAAGTGCTAACAACTGTTAAGGAAGCCATAACACTTAAACGTTAAGCAAGCCGTATCACTTAAACGCTTGCTCTATATATACGAGAGGGAGACACACAATTGAGGTAATTTCTAAATTATTCTTTTCCTAGAGATAAAACACCTTACGTGCATTATCCTGACTTAGGTATCGTAGATGTTCCATATCACCATGTGCCTTACTTTGGTTTTTCAGGTGTAGGTCCTTGGACCAAAGTTTTGAATACTGTTTCGGTAGCCGTTTTGATTAAGACACTAAAATGAAATATTTCGGTACATCTACCATTTTGGGATAGTCTATATATAATAAATTAATTATATATGTATAAATTATATTTCAAAATAATATCAATTCAAGTCTTAAAAAGTTAAAGCACATATTTTTAAAACTCAATAATATTTCTAAGTTCTCAATCTAACTATTTAAAAAAATAATTACTCATCTTCATCACGAAAATGGAAGTACGGATTTGATTTTCAGTCCTCGAGAAAAAAAGATTAAAAAAGTTAAGAAAATAATTTTCAGATGTGAGAATTGGAGTGAAAATTATGAAAAATTCAGAATTTTTACATTAATTACAAACAAAATAATTTCAGCTAGTACACCAAAAACTGTCTGGTATTGACTGAAATGCACTGGTATGGTTGGTATTTGACCCGGTAACACATACATTTCCCGGTCATTACCTCGGTATGGTAAATACCGCCATACTGGCCGGTACGGTACACAATTTAAAACATTGCCTTGGACACCATTGGCAGGAGTGTGAAACACATCCGTAATAGTTGGTGCTGTCAGTGGGAAGAACTGAAGAAAATTCAAAGTGCTTTTCATATGTTTGCAACAATGGGTTCTCAAGTGACCCAAGATCAAGAGGCCACCTTGGCAAACATGGAATGAAGGTTCGTGCAAATGGAGGAAAGATTTAGAAAGATGACTTTGGAGATGAAGACTCTCCAATGCGAGAACGAAGTCCTAAAACAACGGAATGCTCGTTTGGGAGAAGATGCCGCTCTAAGCCATTACGAGCGGGCCGAAGCAAAGTCGTAGAGCACATGCAGACCCCCTCTTCGATGATGATGAGAAGAAGAGGATGCACGACAACTTATGCAGCCTTATGAAAAAGTATGAGGAGATGGCTAGGACAATAGGTGCATCCTTGGTTGTTGACCAGGTGCTTACTAGCACGGATTGCCTTACAGCCCAGAAATAATGGCGATGCCGCTTCTGCCTAAGTTTAAAGTTCCACTAGTCGAAATGTATGAAGGATCTAAGGACCCTGTCGAACACTTGGAGATGTTTTAAGGCTCACATGATGCTCCACGGCTTTCTCAGGGAGATCGCATGCTAGGCCTTTCCCTTGACCCTCAAAAGAGTAGGGGTGGTTTGGATTACTACAGCCGGGCGCCGTATTTAAACATGAACGTGCAAACCAGAGATGGAGAATGGACTCGAGGTGACAATAGTCGTGCCCAAAGGACTTGTCAGTATTGCACATACCACAACATCGAAGGGCACCAGATAGAGGACTTTCACTTTATGAAGTGGAGGATTGAGAAAATGCAAGAAAGTGGGGAATTGGAGTGGTTGGTCGCTCATTATTCCTTGCCGCCAAGGCGAGCAGATAAAAGGAGGCAAGAAACGGAAGCAAAGGCCCCATAGGAGTGAGAGTCCTAAAGGAAGGAGATTCATGCGAGAGAACCCTATGAGAGTCCCCCACCAAAGCCCGGACATGAACAACACCCCCTTGATGAAATCTGTATGATTACAAGGGGATTCGCTGGGGGTTTTTTGACATCCTACATAAAGAAGGCCTAAGCACAGAGGGCGAGCTATGAAGAAGTCTTTAGCATCGGGAAATCGACTAAACAGGGAAGAGCCTGACGAATAGTCACCATCTCTTTTAACGATGACTACGAAAGAGTAATCTAACCGCATGACGACTCTCTGGTAATAACAATGTTGGTAGTTCAACCGACATCCTTTTTTGGGATGGCTTTGCAAAGATGGGAATCAACCAAGGTTGGTTGCGCTCGTCGCCCACTCTGTTGAAAGGGTTCTCAAGGGAAACGATGTAACCAGTAGGTTTCATTACCCTACTAGTGTCCACGAGGGCATGCCCACACACAACGACCACCATGAGCGATTTCTTGGTGGTCAAGACCCAATCTTCCTACAAACGCCATCATCAGGCGACCAACCTTGAACACCTTGAAAGCTATCACCTTAACGTACTATCAAAAGATGAAGTTTCCTACGGAGGCAAGCATTGGAGAAGTGGGTGGTAAACAAGCGTTAGCAAGAGAATGCTACATGTTGGAACTCAAGGACGATGAAAGAGATGTGAAGGTACCCGAATCATCTAGGCTTGGTTAATGGCCACCACCCTTTCACCCGAGCTCATCGAGCTTGAAGGCGAGACCCGAGATGAGAGAAATCTGAAACAAGGCGAGGTCGATAAAGCTTCTAAATTGGTCACCTTGGACAAGGCTCTCCCAAAAGCAACGGTGAGAATTGACACCTAAATGAAGCCTAAAGTAAGACAACATTTGAAGCAGTTGCTTGCCGAGCACAAGGATTGTCTTCACCTGGAGTCACAAAGACATGTCCGAAATTGACACGAAGGTAACCGGACATAGCCTATGCGTGAACTCGGAGGTAAAAAAATTTTGACAAAAAAAGAAGAGTTTTAGTACGAAAAAGTACACCACAATAGCGGAGGAGGTCGAGCGCCTCTTGGCTGTAGGGTTCATTTGGAAAGCCCACTACCCCGAATGACAAATGGAGGATGTGGGTTGACTTCACGAACCTCAATAGAGCTTGCCCAAAGGATTGTTTCCTCTTCCCCCATATCGATCTAATTGTAGATTCGACAGCAGGACACCAGATGCTGAGTTTCATGGACACCAACTCAGTGTACAACCAAATTTCGGATGAGCTAAGGTGACAAAGAAAAGACTACCTTCATAAAAGACCAAAGGGCTGTATTACTACCAGTGATACCCTTCAGATTAAAAAATGTCGACGCAACCTATCTGAGGTTGGTGAACCGGATGTTCAAGGAACATATTGGTTAAAGTATGGAAGTGTATGTGGGTGAACTAGTGGTTAAAAGCAAGGAACCCGAACAACACATACCAAACTTGCAGGAAGCCTTTGATGTATTGCAGTGATATAAATTGAAAGTCAATCCAATGAAGTGTGCTTTCAGAGTGGGATCAGGTAAGTTCCTAGGCTTCATGGTGTCAGAGAGAGGAATTGAAGCCAACCCAGAGAAGATCCAGACGATCATTGACATGAAGTCACCTAGGAACTTGAATGAGGTGAATAAGCTGACAGGGAAAATAGTGGCACTCAATAGATTTGTGTCCAGGTCTACAGACAAGTGATTGTCATCTTTTGAGTTCTGTGGAAGATCCATGACTTGGACGATGAATGCGAAAGGGTGTTCGCCCAACTAAATGAGTATTTATCAAATCTTCCACTCTTGAGCCAAACTAGACAAGAGGAAACCATGTACTTGTACCTGTCGGTTACGCTGTAAGTTGTGTTGGTCGCCTTGGTTCAAGAAGAGGAAAAGGTGTAAAGACCGGACTATTACACAAGCCGAGCCCTGGGGGGAGTTGAAACCAGGTACCCTAGAATGAAGATGTTGGCATTCACACTAGCGTTAGCTGCTCGCTAGTTGAGAAATTATTTCCTAGCACAATCGATAAAGGTTTTAAGAGAAGCACAATTCAAAAAGATACTAAAGTGGTTGGACACTTATGGCTGCCTAGTAAACAGGTCGATCAAACTGAGTGAGTTCGATATCAATTATCTTCCTCGGGTTGCAGTGAAGGTGAAAATATTAGTAAACTTCATAGCCGAGTTCACCAGCTTCCTTGAGGAAGAACAAAAAGTCCCTGTTGGGAAGCCTTGGCAAGTCTACGTCGATGGCTCCTCTTTGTCGCACTGGTGGTGAAGTAGGCATGTACACAGTACATAGTAGCAAGAGACGGCAGAAAACTTATTACGTGATGAGACTCGAGTTCAGGACTACCAACAACGCAGAAGAATATAAGGTCGTGCTGGCAGGACTCGCCATGGTATGGGCCATGGGCACTAAGGAGGTCGATATGAAGGCAGACTCTCAAGTGGTGTTCAACCAAGTAATGGGAGAATACCCGGTGAAGGGCGAAAAACTTAAGAAGTATCTGCACCAAGTGCTGGAAAGGTGCGATAGCTTCTAGTACTTCTGTATTAGCTGAATCCTCTGAGAAGACAATTGGAAGGTCGGCAAATTAAAACGGGCTGTATTGGGCATGGACGGGATAGTTCTACCTTGGAAAGTGACCACCAAGACGATAGGAACCCCTGCTGTCGAGCTTGAAGTCTCGGAGGTAAGATCAAGAACCTTGGAATGGTCATTCAATGTGGCCAAATTCCTGTCTACTAGAGGGCTTCCTGACGAGAAATGGGAGGTGAGAAAGCTAAAGAATAGAGTGGCCCGATTCACCTTAATAAATCGAGTGTTGTATAAGTAAGGCTTCTCCACGCCCTTATTAGGTGCATCTAGCCAGAAGAAGCACAGTACGTCATGGTAGAATTACATTAAGGAGTGTGCAAGAATCACTTAGGTGGAAAAGCCCTGGCGGAAAAAGTCTTGAGAGTAAGATATTACTGGCCATACGCCCTCAAGGACACAGAGGAATTAGTCCAAAAGTGCTCAAAGGGTTAGCTACAAGTGCCAGTGCTACATTTCCTGCCTAAAGAATTAATATTGATAACGTCACCATGATCTTTCACACAATAGGGGTTGATCTCATCGGACCCATGCCCCCAGGTGAAGAGAGGAGTAAAGTTCGTTGTTATTGCTGTGAATTATTTCACAAAGTGGGCAGAAGCAGAGGCCCTATCAACCATCACGGCCAATAACATCACCACGAAGGCTATCGTATGCTCAGTTCAAGATACCGCGAAGCATCATTTCCGACAACGGCAAGTCGAGGCCAACCACTACCGAAATTAGTGTGCCAAACTAGGAATCAAGGCCAAGTATTCTTCCTCGAGGCACTCTCAAGCCAACAGGCAAGTTGAGGCTACCAATAAGATATTAATGAGTATCCAGAAGAAAAAATTGGCAGACAATAGGGGAGCCTGCCCCAAGCATCTACCAGGAGTCTTACGGGCATATAGAACAACCGCGAAAACCCCAACAGGGGAAACGCCCTTTGCCTTGACTTACGGAAACTAGGCAGTGATACTAGTAAAAGTGGGAATGCCATGCTCTAGGGTTCAACACTTCAATGAAGGGCCGAACAATCAAGGGCTAGAAGAGAACCTTGACCTGCTGGATGAAATGAGAGAAAAGGTGGAAGTCGGGATGGCGGCTAGTAAGAGAAAGACAGAATAATACTTTAACAAAAGAGTGAGGCCCATGTCATTTAAGGTAGGGGACTTGGTCCTAAAAGAAATAGAAACAACAATATCAGAAGAAGGAAAACTTGGCCTGCGATGGGAAGGACCATATATGGTAATAGCTTGCCACAGGTCAGGATCGTAACACGTTAAAGATGTTGAAGAGAAAGAGCTGCCTCAACCATGGAATGCTGAGTACCTTAAGAAGTATTTCGGTTAAAATCACCTATGTAATCGTACTAGTGTAATAAAGAGGCCGCTTTTCCAAACATTGTATTTTGCATTCCTCGCCACCTAGTGCGGTCAAGCCCATCTCCCGCCTAGGCTGCAAGCTAAGTGTCCCCACTCATGCTGGTGACCAAATGAGGAAAGAACTCCCTTTAGGCCTCGTTTGCATTCAAAACCCACCTCAACTCATATCATCTCATCTCTACAACTTTTCCAAATTCTCACACAAAATAAAATAAACAATTCAACTTTTTCAAATCTCAAAACAACTTTCCCAAATTCACACACAAGATATAATAAATAATTTAACTTTTATTCTACTATTCACAAACCATCTCAACTCATCTCTGAATCCAAACCACTCCTAGTGTTTCACTCCTTGCCACCCTAGGGCGGTCAAGCCCATCTCTCGCCTAGTCTTCAAGCCGAGTGTCCCCACTTGCACTGGTGACCAAATGAGGAAACAACTTGCTTAAGTGTTTCACTCCTCGCCACCTAGCGCTATCGAGCCCATTTCCCACCTAGTTTCAAAGTCAAGTGTTCGTACTTGCACTGGCAACCAAATGAGGAAACAACTTCTTTAAGTGTTTCACTCCTCACCACTTAGTGCGGTTGAGCTTATCTTCCTCTTAGTCTCAAAGTTGAATGTCCGCACTTGCATTAGCGACCAAGGGAAAAAAAAAACCTCTTTAAGAGTTTCACTCCTCGCCACCTAGTGCGGTTTAGCCGATCTCCCGCCTAGTCTCCAAGCAGAGTGTCTCCACTCGCACTGGTGACCAAGGGAGGAAAAAAATTCTTTAAGTGTTTTACTCCTCACCATTTACCAAAATTAAAGGAATAGAAAACTCCCTTTAGCGTTTTACTCCTTGCCAATCAAGCCCATCCCCTCGCGCTCACACTTGGCGACTAGAAGAGGACATAACTCAACTCCTAACACCCATGTGGGTCAGCCAAACGACAAGCCCATTCGCCTGGTATACTAGATACAACGATATCCAGTTCACATTCAAAGCACAAACACATTCACATTTGACGAACACGACAAATAAACTAAAACAAATAAACTTTCATTCCACGTTCAACAACAATAAAAAGTTTCCAAAGATCAGTACAATATTAAAAGAAAAGAAAAAAAGGAAAATTAGGGATCATTGCGATCTGGTGAGGGAAAGTCGTCGAGCAACGTGTCTCTACCCAAAGAATTGAAGATCTGATAAGCAGCACAACTAGCCTTGCTGGACTTTAAATTTAGAGACCTTAGCGCCATGCGACAGTTCTCCAGCAAATGATCTCTCAGCCTTTGAAGGCCAAGCATAAAACCCAGACCCCATACTCTATTACAAATGCCCCGAAAGACTGCTAGCTGAGGAGAGAGGCGGATAACTTCCTCTCTGGAAGCCTCCACCTCGGCCTCTAGCTCAACCATCTTCAACTTAAAGTTGGTCAATTTCCGCTTATAGGTCTCTACGACTTCGCTTAGCTGTAGAAAGCGATGGTCATGCTCCTTAAGCTCTTTACTCACCTCCTCGAGCTAAGCCTCTGCGTGGACCTTCTCACCACATGCAACACTTAGATTTATAATAAGCACCTGGCGGGCTTCTTCCGACTGAGTTGCTTGGGCGACATAATCAAGGTTGTGTTGCTTAGTCTCCTCTAACTTCTTATCCAAGTGTTGAAGACAGTCTTGAAATGAGTTGCGCTCCTCCTCTAAGTCTTTTCCCTCAAAATAACATCGTGTCACTTCCTCGCAGGATTTCTCCAAGTCGCATTGGAGATTGATCACGTTCTCTTGAAGAACAACAACATGATCCTCCAAGGAATGAGAGTAAGACTCCACTCTGAAGAGGGCCCCCGCCATCTCATCTCTCTCTGCCCCACAAAAATAGCACGAGGGGCCTTCTCTAAGAAGGAACACATGGAACGATTCTCCTCTTCCAAGTAGGCCTAGTGATCAACTATCTAGGTGACAAGTTGGTTGACCCCTTAAGACACAGGACTAATCAAGACTAGAAAACATGAAGGAATAAGACATGGTGACTAGGATGAAGGAACTTATCGAAGATAGAAAACCTCTGAGTCTATGTGTTGTGTTGCAGACAAAGGAGGGAGTACGAGCAGATTTCGTGATCAGCGCTGCATGGGGAGACGTAGAAGATAAAACAGCACATGTCATCCCAGACATGGGAAGGTGTGTTGACAAGGAAACGACTGTGAATGGAGTAAAAGCAAGCATTAGGGCATTAAAGTGGTATGGATGAAGTGGAAATTTCTATCACATCTATGTTATAAGAATTTGCGGGATAACTAGATGGACAATCTCTTCTCTTGTGAAATGGGCCAAACCCCCACGCCATAAAAGTCCATGGACCCAAGATCACTGACCTATCTAGCGAAGAATCAAGGTTATAACCAACGGATATCTTAGTGTAGAACTCCAGTCTAACCATCATTAATAGCGAGTTGATAAGATTACTGCAAACCTTTCTCAATGAGATAAAGGCCTAGATTGCTCCCCTAGGATAGTACTCCCACCTAGCACGACAACATGTTCAAAGTACTAACAACCTGCGAGCTAGCTTGGATTTAAGGGATGAAGCCGTTAAGCAAGCCATATCACTTAAAATGATTCCTCTCTCTGTCTCTGTCTATCTGTCTCTCTATATATATATATAATATGAGAGAGAGACACACCCAAAATAACTTCTAAATTATTATTTTCGTGGAGATAAAATACCATACATGCATTATCCTAACTTGGGCATAAGTGGTGTCCCATATCACCCTGAGCCTTACTTTGGCTTTCCTGGTGCAGGTCCTTGGATGCTGTTGGCAGGAATGTGAAACACGTCCGTAACATTCTAATGCTAGTGATCTTAAGATAATTTGTATATGATAATTTGCTTTTCCTTTTTTTCAAAAAAAGAAAATTGAAAAAAAAGAAAAGAAAAGTTCTTCTATTTATTTTTTAAAGTATCTTCTTATAGTCAAATATAGCAATGCTATAATTTATCTTAAACTTTATTATCTTTAGTCACATTTGTTGATTTGGAACATTTTAAATAGGTTTATATTTCCTTATATAAATAAATATTTAAAATATAATAAATCAGTAGATATAACTTAAAGATAAAAATAAAGATAAAAAAAAAATCATTTTTCTTTATTTAAGAAGGTTACGTAGCATAATTTAATTGCTTTCCTCAAATGAAGGTGGGCTCACAGTCAAAAGACCGACAAGGCGAAAGGTAGAAGTTATTTTTTGGGGGATAAACCTAAGATTTACCGGCATTAAAGGACAAGTTCACTGAGTTATGCTTATAGTTAATGAAAATTAAATAAATGAATGTGCCTTGTAAAGGGAAAAAAAAAAAAATAATTAAAACATCAATATCAATAGCAACCACCCTACCTTATAGATTTGTTACCTCCGGTTTAAATTATACTATTGTTATTGATAATTTAATAACTCGTGAATTTTCTTTAGAAAATTGAGAGAGCTTTCGAGCTTGGAGGCGTTATAGGCAGTCTCGTTCCTTTCCACGTCGCCCCAAAAGAATAAGGATGATGGTAGGCTTACCATTTATTTACAATTTATATATAATTTTAAATATAACGATAAAACATTTTAGAGAGTTTTATTTATTTATTTGTTTTTAAAAATATATATCAAAATTTAATCTGTTTAAGAATTAAAAAAAATATTAGATATAATTTTAAAGTGTATAAGTTTCGCACATTCATTAAAAAAAAGTAGATTTTACTTTTAAAATATTAATTTTTTTTAAACTAGTATGAAATTTATCCATCTTTTTCAAAATAACTTGCGCAAAATAAAATATTTAAAATCTGTATTTTATATATACATTTTAACATTTAAAAAAAATACTATTTTTTAAATAAATAAAGAAAGAGAGAGTAAATGATATTATCTGATGAAATAGTCAATATATCATTTCTCTATAATTATATCGTCACTGAATAAGCCGTCTGGGACATATTGCACGGTTTCCATAACCAGTTTGAAAAAGTTAACGAAGAGACGCACGAGAGAGAGAGAGAGAGAGAGAGAGAGAGGGGGAGAGGTATGGGTGGCGTGAACGCATTGAAAAGCAGACAAGAGTAGTAGGCACGGGGATCATTAAAAGCGGCTCTTTCTCTCCCACTTGCATCCCCCAACTTGCATAATAAAACCATTCTCCAGTCCCCCATTCAAAACCCAGCATTCTGGAACTCACAGATCCCTGCCCGTGGCCCCCCCAATTTAACAACAAAACAACTTGCAACTTGCATCCCCCAACCCTTTCTTTCTATTATACAGCTAGCTTAAGCCTGCCTACTCCGGTTATCATTCAAAAAGTCAAGTTGCAGCCAACCCCCCTCCTGCTGCTCGTACATCTTCTTCATTCCCATCATCACCTCTACATATTTTCCACCTTTTTAATGCCCAACCCCCCATTGGCCATGCATATTTATCAATATCTCTCTTTGTTCACCTTAATTTACTTTAAAACTTCGACCTTTTATCGAATAAATTTATGGACTTAATTCATCTTATAAAATTGATTTTATAAGAAATGATTATTTATTCTTTATAAACATATCCAAGACTTTATCTACAGGTAATATGAGATTATTCTTTAACACTCTCCTTCACATGCAGACTAGTATTTTTCTTGATCTTTATCATGAGATATGTAGTATAGGTCCTCATTCGTCGCCCTCATTCATCATGTGGTAGACTCTGATACCATAAAATAATTTATAGGCTTAACTTATATCATAAAATCAATTCTACAAGATAAGATTACTCATTCCTTATAAACATAACTAAGGTGAAATTATTCCTAAACACTATCCGATGCCCCCAAATGAATAATATTATTAAAGTCCCATCCTTCTTTTCTTTTCTGTACTCGACAAATGGAAAAAGCCAAATTGGGTTTAACCTTGGACGTGTAGAACATCATTAACCATGTATATATATATCAATATTCTAGGGGCGTCTAATCCCATAAAGTTTTGATTGATTCGTTCTTCGCTTTAACGTGGATTCCATTTACCTTCTTACTTAAGCGAGATTAACTAATTAAAAACAACTTTAATCTAATTTTATTTGTGCGTTTGGTGGAGCAAATTTAGCAGTAGAGCATGTGCATGTATGAATAAGCCCACACATACAGTTTCTAAGGTTCCATTCAAGTGGTCCTACTCTTGGCGGTACGTATAATTTAATAAAGATCAAGAGATGTGATTATCTTGTTTATATTTTTCTTCTTCAAATGGGGTATATTGATGTTATGAAAATGAGTAATGCTAGAGAGAAACTATTATAGTAGTGCACACTTTATATTTACTGCGTGACTGCTTCTAGTTAATTGTTTCCAACACTCATTTGGAGAGATGTTTGTAGTCTAAATGATATCACAGTATACAAAATGAATATTATCAAAAATAATTTCTATCTATATTTATTCTAAAAATAAGAGGAAAAACATAAGATCAGTACTGAAATAAATCACCGTCGACGTCATAGACGCCTGAACTTGAGGAGGCTCAGAGCCCGGCCAATTCACGTGGGAAACTTAAAAATAAATACACCATATGACCACCACCACTTGCAATGTCTTTTTTCATTATTTATTCAAAAGTTCTGAGAAGTCTTTTTTGTTGGCCATCTTCTTCTTCCTATCTATCTAATGGATAGTGCTACAGCCCCGCTGGGTTTCTGTTGGGCTGTAGTAGAAATTGTATGTATTTTTTTTAAGTTATTTTTTATATAATTTTTTTTTATTTTTTAATATTTTTTAAAAATAAAATAAATTTAAAATATCATTAAAAATACTTTTTTAATCAAGAAGTAAAAAAAAAATTATTTAAAAATACTTCATTAATCACGAAGTAAAATAAAAAATCATAAAAAAATATTTTATATTTTACTTCGTGATTAAACAAGTATTATTTAATAATATTATAAATTTTTTTATTTTTTAAAAATATTTAAAATCATTAAAAATATTTATATAAAAAAAAATTAAAAAATACACTTCATAAAATATACTGAAATTCCGGCGGGAGCTCCGGCGGGAGCTCCAGCATTTTCCCAATCTAATCTCTGGCCTCTGACACAAGAACAGCTGCGTGAATAGTACAAACTCCGTTTTAACCTACACAAACCCCTATATACATATATTCGTTCACTTCCACTGGCACCTAATCTTTCTTTTCGTTCTCTTTTGCTCCTGTTTACTATGTCAGAGAAATAATTTTAAAACACATACAAAGTGACAAAGGAAAGGTTGGCTGCATCGACTGCATTATAAAAAAAAAAAAAAACACAGGAAAGGAACAAAGACTGGTGGAGGCTTATATCACAATAATCTTGATGATTTGTATTACAGAAAGAAAAATATTATATGGCAAATTAGAATGAGAAGTAGCTATGCTCTATCACTCACAACGGATAATCACAAAAACGACGGCGAATGATCGACGACATTGATAAGAGAATATAGTATTATATTTATAGTCGGAAAAAAGTTACTTTCATGACGATGACTTGTTTCGTCTGGCTAAGTTTTCGGCAATCTGGGCAAGCGACTGGAGGTTGCAGCGAACGATGGTGTCAACGAACACGCAGGTATCTTCCTTGGTGTTCCCCGGGGGGACGTCGACAACGTATGACTCGATCACGACGGTGCCGTTACCCGATGGTGTGGGGTGGAGAGTGGTGACGGACCGGTAGTTCGCGAGGCGATGGTCACCGCCGACGACGCTGAAGCTGATGACGTGACGTTCTTCGTCCAGAATCTCTAAGCGCTCGGTGCTGCGGGCGGCGGGGAGGCCCGAGATGACGAGGACTTCACGGAGGGTGCCGACGTCGCCATCACCGCCGATGAGGTTGCAGCTCTTGACGAAGTGCTTGTAGGCCTGTGGGTTATCGAAACGGCGGACGACGGGCCACACCGTGGAAACGGGGGCGGCGATCTCCTGGATCACGGCGGAGCAGCACTGGTCGGGCCCAATCGCGTGGGTGTGGAAGCGTGCCACGCTTTCGGGCACCTTGGTGGCGCAGGTCAGAGGAGACCGCTTGTGGCACTGCGTCGCTGTATTGGTGGTTGTGGTGCTGGCGTTGATTCTGTGGAGCAGGAGAGACGATTTGGGAGGAGTCGAAAGCATTTTCCTTTTTCTTATACTTGATATTTGAGATTCAGATCAGCTTTCTTGCTTTTGAGAACGTTGCTGTATCAGTAACTATGGAAGTGCACGAATTGCGTGCATATATGTATTGGAGAGGAAGAGAAGGCTTGGGTCCTCGAAGAGTTGGCTCTGGTGATCGATCCAGTTGGCGGGGGAGAGGAAGAGGGAGAGAGAGAGAGAGAGAGAGAGAGAGATGGGTTGGATTTTGTAAAGAGGGAAGGGAGTTAAGTAAATATCATGTGGTATGATAAAATAGAGCCTAGTGGGTCTATGTTCAATTACAAAAGGGGCCCTGAGAGGAGGTCATTCAAGGCAATATATATATATATATATACCCCATGATTATAAACTTTGGTACCGTAAGTTTATTCCCTTCTGAGTTAGGAATAAGTGTAGGGTGTCGACTATCTACATTCAATTCTCATCAAATTATGATTAAAAAAAAAAATTATCGTCAAATTATAACCAATAAAATAAAAAATTGTCATCAAATTAATGATTACCTTAAGTTGCATGTACGATTTCTTCTTATGGTTTTTTATTTTATTTATTATAGGGAGTTTGGGAAGAACTCATCTTTAAAAATCTCTCAACCTTAATATCATAATTAAGCTCGATTGGATACAGAAATACTCTCAATCCATTTTATCATTACAATTTTTTTAAATTTTCATACAAAATATAATAAACAATTCAACTTTTTCAAATCTCAAAACAATACTAATATTAAAAAAATAATATTCTAACAATATTTTATTCAGCTCATCTAAAATCATTTCATCTCATCTCACTATCTAAATCAGCCCAGGCGACGTTGATTTCTAAGTTGAGTAATACTGTAATAATACATTAATTTGCTATTTTTTATAATTATTTTTAAACAACTAATAAAATTATGTCACTCTATTAAAAATAAATTTTAATATGATAAAACTACCATTCATTTCATATATAGAGTTATAAAAAAGTTGTAAAATAATTATAAAATTATCATTTTCCTTCTAATATTTCATGGATCCATCTGAAACGAAGGAACAATTAGTTGGGATTAAACGAATGCTTTTAACATGATAGAAATGCTGGATCCCACAAATAAACGATGGGTGCTAGCTTTTGATTTGAAATATATAATTTAATAGTAATGCAATATCTTTACACACACAGTACTGCATGTATATGCAACGACCCAAACTTTCAAAACAGATAATGGGATTCATTTCTGTCCTTGTTATAAAATTTTCTTTTCACCCTTTGCATGAAAGAAAATAGCTCAAAATAACTTTGATCGTAGGATGAAACCCAGTTTAATTGGGAACGATACAGGTGATTGTATCACAAATGTACAATCTATAGTTCTCATTTCCCCCCGGCCCTCAGTAGCACAACCACCTTTATTTCTGGAAAACTCTCCCATGCATGCAGTTAATCTTTTATTCCCAAAGTTGCGTGCCTCAATGGAGCTTGCATGGATTCTCCCCCTTCTTGTCATCTTCCTCCTCCTTTCCCCAACGGCTCCTTTTTCATAAGCTTTTCAAATGTGTTTTTTCCTCTCTAAAGTCGATCCATTGCTTCCCGACTGCCTACGACACTCATCACCTGTCTTGTCGACAGATTCCTATGTCGTAGATATATCTTCAATACTGTCGAACAACATTGCAAATAGGTAGGTGAATGACCCACAAGTGTCGCCCAAAACCGTGCATGGGGCTCATAAGCAACCATTTCACCACTATCTAAAATACCACACGCTTCCCATTCGATTCTCTAGCCTCTACTCTTCAAGATCCACCCGATCTCTTGCTCCAATTGCCATCAAAGTGTGTGCACCTTGCATTGGTACAATTGCAAATTTAATCTTAGCCACCAAAGCTTTTATATATCACTCGAATCTCAACTATCTCTATCTATTTTCATGCTTTCCCTCTAAATGGGGATCCAGAGCATGCAGGTAGTGAAAGTTAAAAAAAATAAAAATCTAATCAAAAGTGACAATACATGCATTTAATGACTATATATAAGTACTGTGCTTTCATCAGTTGCAACCTTCAACTACAGTTTCTCAATGCATTAGTTGAACCACAACAATGACGTCTTCTTTAGTACAAGTCGATCCCTTCCTTGGTTTTTCCAAAGAACAAATTAATTAGCCGGCCTTGATCTTTGGTCTCCTAGCAAGTACAATTTTTTCTTTAATTTAAAGCCTAGCTTGTACGTGTGTGTTTTGTAAAACTAGACTGTGCTTAGTTTTGGGTACCCTACTCCCTTATGATCTTACACATCTCATGATCTGATCATTCTAAAACATTAATATTCCATGATTAAACAGAACAGAGTCTATATTGGTGTAAATATAGGCCGGATCGATCCAAATTATGTAAAATTAATCTTGTGGAATTAACTGCAATAATGGTTTTTGCGTCATTTCACTATAAGAAAAACGAGTTTTTATAATCAATTTATTGCAATTAAAAGACTATTCGCAATCAATTTTAGTTGCAAATAGTCATTTCGCTGGAATTAACTGGTCGCAAATAGACAGTTTTCTTGTAGTGAATTTGGATGGCTGGGTGCCACACAAACGGAGAGGCAAGTAGCTAATTAGGTAATACTGGAGGACAAAAAGGTGCAAATGGCTCACAACTGCTCCCAAAAAGAATGGCAACTGGATGATCAACTTGCATATATAAGAAGAAGCTAGCCGCGTAGGCACGATTATAAAGATAAGGATTTAATTAATTAATTATTTATTTATTAAGCTCATTCGTACGTACTAATTAAGAAGATTCCATGCATGCATGAAGTTTCAAATTAAGACAAATTAAATCGGACCAATTCCCTTTGCTTACTGCTAAACTTTATAATTATATATTTACTTCATTAGGTGCATGCAGGGTGATCCTATTCCTAGCTAATTAATTAAGTTAGCCAAGCTTTTAATTTACTCGATCGATCTTTGCAAGCCCCGCCAACGTCCGTGCTAGCCGCAGAGTTTTTATTACAATTTATGTATTTATATATATTTATGTATATATATATCTATATGTATGTATGTATGTATGATTTTGATCAGCCTTTAAACGTGAGCCCCCTTTGGTTTGATCTGGTCCAAGCACTCAGCGGCCGAATCTTGGACCTTCATACTTTAGCACGTGATTCACCATGTGTATGTATATATGCACTTGTGCCGGTGGGGTTCTAAATTCTAATTGCAAGTCATGATCATGTACGTGTGGGGACTTCTCTTTTTTTTTTTTTTTTAAAAAAATTTTATTTGTAATCAACTACATCGATCTCATTTTAACTTTATAATATTGTCTCTCTTCTTAAAGAAAAAAAAAATAGTTCTCGTTTTATCGTATAAAAAGTTGATGAATTAATAGTCAAGATCGATCATCTATATATAATATATGTATGTATCATCACCAGCTTCCTCCCACTTGAAATTTTAAACATCATTGATCAGCATCTTCAACTTGACATTTTAAAGTATATATATCCAACCTATTGTATAGAATATTATATGCATATATATATATATATATATATATATATATATGTACGTACATTTCATCCACGATGCTGATCTTGAATTACTATCCTAATTAATCTATAAAATAAATTCAAGATTTTCTAATAATTATAAAGCTATATATATACAGATAATCATGCTAGATCATGCTTGCAGGCTGCCGCCTGTGAATTAATACCCTTTTTTTATTCTCTTTCGATCTAGTACAGGGGATTTCTAAATTATTACCATTGTTTTTCAAGGATGGAGAACAAAGGTTATGCAGTTGTATTATATCGAAGGGCTTGCTTGCATCCACTGCTTACATACATACATACATGATATATGAAACAACACAACGTACATATATAAATAATGAGTAATGTTAGATATAAATCCTAAATAGACAAGCTTCGTATAAGCCTTTTATAAAACAATAAGTCTCACTAATAAATAATAGCTTTTTTTTACATTTTTTTAATGTGAGGTCTACTTTTTTACAAAGACTTGTATGGAACTTGTCTATTTGAGACTTGTACAAATAATTTATCATAAATAATATTGCATTTATAATTTGTACTTAAGGGTATGTAATCGATCTTTTTTAGATTTTATTGGCTAACTCTATCAAACTACATACATAAATATTATATATAAAGATTAACTCTCTGATCATGATATATATATATACCATTGATAATTTAGCAGGTTTGGAATCCGACTCAACACTCTATATATATATATATATATATATATATATATATATATATGTATATATATAATAAAATACCTTAAGTTCTAGACAAATCTGATCATATAATATATATATATATATATGTGTCTAGTACCGGCCAGTATTAGGAGAGGTTTGGATTCAGAGATGGGTTGAAATGGGTTGAAATGGTTTGTGAATATTAGAATAAAAGTTGAATTATTTATTATATTTTGTGTGGAAATTTGAAAAAATTGTTTTGGGATTTAAAAAAGTTGAATTGTTTATTATATTTTGTGTGGAAATTTAAAAAAATTATAATGATGAGATGAGATGAGGTGATGTGAGTTTTAAATCCAAACATCTCCTATTGTCTCGCACGTATTGGGGCTTGCTCAAAAGGTTCCTTATAAATTTTATTCCACTTTTAGCAAGAGTATCCCAATTTCATGATTTCTTTCTGTTTTTTGCATGTGTATATCTACCAGCTAGCTAGTGGTGGGTTGGCCCATATAATTTTAACGGATTGCGATTGCGCATGTCTTCAAGATAAGATGAATATCAGAAACAAAAGTTGGGAATCATTTCAGTTTCAGAAGACAATAACGTGGGGGGAAATTCAAAATGACGTGCATGATGGTCTGTATATATCAATTATATATGAATCAGATTCTAAACTTTCCCAGGATTGTGATGGCAGGCAGGCATGCTGCATGCAGTAGTGTCATTTATGACAGGAAAACTAAAGTGGCAAATCAGGAAGGAAATTGCCATACGACCCAGTAGTAGCAGTACAATGTACTGTATTCATCATCATCCATTTGACAGAGAAAGAAATACTTTCATTTTGGCCATCTGGATTTGGTCTGATCTTTAATATATCCAAATCCAACTATATATATATATATATATATAGTTTATACTCAATACATTAATCCAGTGAACAGGAAAGCGGCCACATTCATGTGCTTTGCATGGCTCAAGAGAAACTCAAAGGTTAAAGATCAGCGAGTTATATATATATATATATAGAGAGAGAGAGAGAGAGAGAGAGATGTGATGATGCTGTAGTTCAAGCTGTAATGACGATTGAAATGTGCATATATGCCATGGTCTGAATGATCATCGCGATGCTTTCCCTTGATTACTGGACCAATAATATGTTATATATATGTGTGTGGTTGGACGATGATCAGATCGAGATCGAAACTGTATCTTGGATCATCTGTGAACAGTTCCCCAGTTTAAATGCCATTAGAAATTATCAATGCCCCCGCCCCTTCAAGTAGGGGAAAGGCCATTTCGAGGAGTACTGCTGGATCAAGATCAATATCCATATATAGCTTACGATCGAATTTATAATTAGAACTCTGTTTTAATTTTCTTGTTGTCTTCATCATGTCACGCTTTGAATAATTCTTGCATTTTTATTTTTTCCGGTGAATTAATATATAGTTGAAGCTAGCTAGGAATTAGCTGCCGCCCCAAAGATTTGGCTCGGGCATGCATACATGTTGCTCCAATCAAATCTTAATTTCGTTGACTACATGCAATATATATAGAACAAACTGATCGATCATATTTTTATTTTATTAAAACTAAAATGTGTCTAAAATTAGTTAATATTTTAAAAGAAATGGATTATTTGCAGACACTACAAGAGAATGCATTTTTAATTAGGATGAAAACTTCCGTCCCAAAATATAGCACTTTCATTCCAAAAGAGTATTAAAGATGAAAAATTTTCGTCACTATTTTGTCCGAAAAGGTTCATCTCAGAAGGTTTTTGGAGACGGAATTTAAATTTCATCCCAAAAATTACTTTTAGGGACGAAATCTGGCAGACCGGTTGAAAGCGTTCGAAAGAGAATATTCTTTTGGTATGAAATATTTTCATTCCTAAAATCTGTTCGAAAGGAACATTTACTATTCAAACGGTCGGGTATCTATTCGAACTCTATTGAAATTTGATTTGAACAATGCGAATTTATTTGATCCTGTTCGAATGGAAGGAGTGTTTGAACAATTTATATTTATGTTCAAACAAAAATAATCTAATCAAACACAATTTATGTACGTTCGAATTGAAAACATATGTTCGAACGGATGGTTCAATGTGTTTGTTCGAACGGTGTATGGTAAATTCGAATGATGACAAATGTGTTTGAACAAACTATTATTTGTTTAAATGTTCAAACATGAAGTCTGTTCGAGCAACCAATTAATCTATTCGAACATAATTGACAGTTCTCAAGTCATTTGAATGGTTTTGATTAGTAATTCGAACGGAAGCTAAAATGCATTCAAAGGGTAACAAATTGTAAATTACCGTTCGAACTGGGTATTTTACATTCGAATGATACTCATGATACATTAAAATGTAAATTCAAAATATGAAAATAATATTAAATATTGTAATTGAAACATCACATTTGTTCAAATGTTGCATTAAGTCAGAATAATAAAAAGATAACTAAAGAAAATAAGTTATAAGATTGTGGTGGCATAGAGTTTTGGGGCATCATTAATTGCCACTGTTTGAATATTTTTTGGGATTGAATCTTCAGCTTCTTCTGTATGTTTTGTTCTAGTTTCATCTCTATATCCGCTGCTTAATGTAATTGAGTCTACAACTCTCTTTGCTTGGACCTCAAATGTTTGATATCAAGCCTTGTTTCCTCTAATTTTTAAGAGTAGTTATTCGATCTAACTTGAGAAGAGAATGATGATGTTAAGGAATGTTTCAGCAATGTCCTAAGCCCCTCAAATATCCACAACATGGTCCAAGAACCCGATAAAAGATTTGAACATCATTTACAGATGATTCATCAAATGGAACCGCAACAGTTTCCTTGCGTGATACTATCTTGTCTTATAAAAAAAATCATTAGAAATAGTATAAATAACAAAAATATTGTTAAATAATACAAATAAAAAAACTTAATTTTACATAATTTGCTTCTACTTCGGGACTGGTCCAACAAAAAATTTGTTCGAATAATTAAATATAGCTTTCAAACGAGTTCTAACTTTCCCCAGGCACAATTATGTATACGTTCCCGTCACGACTATTATTCAAACAGTAATGTTAACATTTGAACTTGAATTAAAATATTGTTCAAACTTGTATGAGATCGTTTGAACAATATAGCAACATCCTCGCCAGATTTATTTATAACTTCTCACCAAAACTTTAGTTCGATCTTTCTCCAGCACAATTGTATATGTTTTCCTATCTCGACTATTATTCGAATAGTTATGTAACCATTCAAATGGTAATTAAAATACTAATCAAACGTTTTTGTGAACTTTCAAACTATTTTTTTTATACGCTATATTTCATCCCAAAAAATCTAGTTCGAACATATATTTCTCTGTTTGAATACATAAAAAATTGCTTCCATATTTTGAGCCGAAATTTAATTTTTGTCTCAAATAAGTACTTTCAGAATTGAAATTTAATTCTTCCCTAAAAGATTCGTCTTTAAAGATAAAATCTCTTGTAGCGAGATCGAACTTCGTACCAATTAAATGCGTTTTTTTTTTTTGTTTCTTGCAATTTTTTGTTTGAAAAAATATGCTTGTGATGAGTACGTGTGTTTTTCTCTTTCCAAGACATCATGAATGACATGATAAATATTTGAAGCAAAAGCGTGACGGTTTCTGCTAGTAGCTAGGAATCTTCCTTGGTCCTTATCGCGAATTTTCTCTGTTTGAAACTTTGAGTTTGAATGTCTTTAATGTTTGGTCACTCACGTTTCTCTATCTTAGAAGCTGTGTTTGCACGTCTTTCTTTGCCCTAGCTAGATACCTTTATATTGGGACCTACCATATATATAGCTAAGTTTATGGGGAAAGCGATTGGTCGATCGTCATGTGTGAAAATTCTACGCACTATTTTAATCCAAAAATAAAGCTAAATTGAATAAAGGACAACACGTTCCTTGATAATTATTAAAAAAAAAAAAAAAAAAAAAAGACTCATCACCCTTTAATCAGCTGTCTCTATCGTATTTACTCCGCTAAAAAACCCCTCCGATCAACATTTGATCAATCTGTTTTATTGACCCTCCCATCCTCCCATCTCCTCTCTCTTTTCTCGTCACGATCATGCATGTCCATAAATAATACATAGTGTCTAATTTATTTATATACTATAATATCTAATTAGACTTATGTTATAGTATCTAATTACATGTGCATGACACTCCTTACTCGAGGAACAACACGCCAAAAAAAGAAAGGTTTTGGAAGAAAAAACAAGTAGATTCCCTCAAACTTGGCAAGTTTGTCTTGCTTGCCATGGTCCCGTTTTGGCATGAGTTTATTTTGGGTCAGGAAGCTGTCACTCGCGTTATTATACTAACTGGTGTCTAACTTCTTTCTAACTTAATTAATTGCTAGACTTTCAGATGGCTAATTATATGATGTTATTATACTTTAGTAAATTATTAGTATTATGTGTTTTAAATTTATTATACTAGACTTATTTCAATATTAGTGTCTAACTTATTTCTATACTTGATTATGTATGGTAGTAATAATATGATATTTGCATTTACTCAACTATTATTAGTCTATCTATATTATAGTATAAGTATATTATTTTATAATAATTAGCTCATATTAGTATATTATTAAATTTAACTATAAAAGTTATAGTTATATCTCTATATAGCTATACTAGTATATATGATCAATATATAGATAAATATATATTCTTATAACATATGTACAATATCAGAGTTGGAAGACAAAGTTGGAGTTGGAGTCAGAGTCGGTGCGGAGTCGAATTCAAAGTCGGATTTTCGGATTTTTGCTCAACCTTAGGAGAAATACCTTTCTTGATGAGGTTGAGAGACCCACGTCGACCATGGTTAGGCCTACTGCCTGCCCTAGCAGGTGAGTAGTCGGCCACCTTGCCCCCTACACCTGCATGGGCAAGGAGTCGAGTTTGGTCCCTTGGCCTCAACCCAGTTCCGCATGGGCGGGTGACCCTGGATGTTGGGCGGGCAGATTGGATTGTCCGCCCATCGTCACACACTATTATCATATGTGGAGAGAGAGAGAGAGAGAGAGAGAGAGAGAGAGAGAGAGAGAGAGAGAGAGAGAGAGAGAGAGAGAGAGAGTGAGTGAGTGAGTGCACGAAGATGTTATGTTATATTTTAATCTAAAACAAAACAAATTTTTTAAACAACTTCATTTTAATAAAGAAATTTGTTTTGTTTTTTTATTTATAAATATATATATTTATATAAACTTGGGGGGTGGATAAAACCTGGGTGGGGGCAGTGCCACATGGCACCCACCCCTTATTTTTTCAGGGAGCTGGCGCACCACCTGCCTCAAGTGGGGCCTGGCGGGCTAGGTGCAGGTACTCAACCCTCACCCCTAATCATGGTGGGTTATCTGGTCGAGGAAGACTCTAGTTTGTTGAGGAATAATCTCACATTGACTGTGGACAAGGTCTTGGGTATGTTTATAAGCAATGAGCAGTCCTTTATTGTAGAACCGATTTTATGAGATAAGTTAGGCCTATGAATTTATTCATGGTATTAGAGCCTGTCACAGGACGAATGTGAGCCCACACTACTTACCCCGTGACAAGGACCAGAAAAAATTGGTCTGCACGTGAGGGAGGGTGTTGAGGAATAATCTCACATTGACTGTGGACAAGGTCTTGGACATATTTATAAGCAATGAGCAATCCTCTCTTATAGATTCGGTTTTATGAGATGAGTTAGGCCCATGAATTTCTTCATAGTTGAGGTAGATCTTGGATGACTATAGGTGAAGAGAGTTTTTGGTTAAGGTGACTAGGATGACTTTAGTTGAGGCTGCTTGCGCTAATGTGGATTGATGCAATGGTTGAACAGATTTTCCCGTCCATTCAACAGGCGATGAAGAGGTAGGGTGCGAGCGGGGGTTGGTTATGAAAGTGTCACCCTGCCCAAGTTGGCCGGTGGGGAACAAGGAAGGGCGCTGCTTATCTGTTTCACCTCACTTTCATTGTACATGTGACATTTTCTATCAACTATTAGATTAGCTCTTACTTAAAAAAAAAAAAAAAGTAAATTTAAGTAGCAATGGATAATGATAATTACACACAATTATATATATATGAAATGAAGGTATAGTGTATAATATTTTTCCCAAATTTCATTATAGTAATTGGATGATAGTTTTGGAAGCTTAAGTACAATTTAGTTCTTATTGGAAAAAATATATACAACTTAGTTAAATAAAACACTCCTGAAGATTAAAATTGGTAAATATAATAAATAAAATTAATAATAGTAGAAGATAAAAAATATTGACAAGTCACAAAACAAAATAATGAATTTCTAAAATTCCTAAATTAAAAAAAATGACTGACATAGAAATCTTTGAATGGCTAAAGCAATGGTTTTAATTTCATTTCATTTCGGTGGGATTAGCCGGAGTTCTCTGTGCCGGAACAGTAACCGGTACATATGTATGGTATGTTTCGTTCCGACCAAAATTTCGGTCAGTTTAGAGTATTTCAAAGTACTGTTTCGGCCTGATTTCGAGATTCTGACCGAAATATGGTATGAAATATTGCAGCATGACAGTTTTGAAATTCATTTATATTAAAAGGTCTAGACAATTTAGTCATTTCGCTACTTAATTTTCTAATCTAACATATTTATCTCTTTTCTGTTGCTTCTATCTACCAACCCATCCATCTAAACAGCCAAACGCCACGATAAAATATCTCTCTAGACATTGTAAGAAATAGCAAGTTTTGCCAGCTGCTGAGCCACTTTATTACGTTCTCAATATGTATGTTGGATCCTCCAATCCGGTCTTCCTTGAAAAAGTTTTATAGCGTCTTCTATCAGCTGCCCAAACAATGACCAGTTCTCTTCCTTGTTCATAGCCTGTATATATAACTATATATGTTGAAGATAATATTATTAATACACACACATATTATATATGTGTGTGTGTGAGTGCGCGCACGCGCGTGTGTGTAGGGGTGTGCATACGAAAATAGACCAGACGGTTTTTTTTTTTAAATGACCGGGTGTAATCTGGGCGGATAACTGCCTGGATGCACCCGAATTTCCGAGTTCCAGACTGGACTAGAAAAAAACCGGTCCAGTTGCATACCCCTATATGTGTGTGTTGAAGATAATATTATTGATTTGATATTCAAGAAATGTATTAAAACTCCACATAAAAACATCCAACATATTTATATATACAACCACTAGTAAATTAGACATTTTCTCCAACTCCACTATAACTGAGAAAATTACATATTCATGTTTAGGAAACATGTATGGTAAAACTGATCTCCACTAACAATAAAGCAAGCTCCATGATATTATTCCCCTAATAACTGGAAGTGGTGTTAGGACTATGGTTTGTGGGAGATGTTGGTTGATTTCACTTTGCCCCTTCGAACTTTCATGCAATTCAGAATGTGCCCCCAAACTAATAATTTTGTCATAGTGGACCCGGTAACTTTCAAAATTTATCAATCTCTCCATTCCGTCTACCAGCAGCGTCAAATGCAACAGAAAGTACCACCACGTGCTGCTCATGTGCATAACATTCACTGCAAAGACAAAAGCACCCTTGACTTCATTGCCCCCAAACTGAAGGAGAAAATTCAAAAATCCTAAGTCAATGCCTTTTCTTCTCTCCAGACCAGACCATTGATTGTTGTTCTAATGGTGATGATCTGAAGGAGAACTGGCATTTTGTGGTAAACGCACCAATCTAAGTGGCTTCTTTTTGGTGCGTCTTCATCGAATTTCTCTTTGTCTTCTTCGCTTAGTGGGTGTTGTAGAGGTGAGTCCATGTCGAAGTCTGTTAGTTGATTGTATATTTTGTTCAGATGATAGAATTTGTATGTTCTTTGTGTGAAAATAAGTAATTTGGCATGTGTATATACTGTTATGGGCATTGTTAACTTTAAGCATAGGAAAAGCTAGGGTTTACAACATAAAAAATTGGGCGTATCTTCAATATGAGCGTTTCTATGAAGATACACACAGATGGAACAACAATATGGGCGTTTTTATAAGATATTCCTCACACGTTTATAGCTTACACTAACCATTATTAGAACACTAATCGGAAACTAACTAGTATGTCTACTAATAAGAAATTAGAGGCCAAATAACAAAACCTTCAACCATTAATCACAAGCTGAAAGATTGTAACAAAATCTGCAACTTTGCTATAACATCTAGCAACAATATTTCAACTAAGACACTGTAGGAAAACCTCAAACTTTCATGCACATATATATTTTTCACCAAACTGATTGCTAAAATAGCATACACCCAAATTAAATCTTATAATAATCAAAACAACTATAAGAAACTTGCACAATAATTAGATTGTCTTAACAAAACACAGTAATTCCATAGTAACAGAGAATAAGGTAAAAGGGCTTACTGAAATCTTTCCGGTTTCAGAAAAATGGTAGAAGAATTTTGAGTCAAGAGATGAAAAAACTCAAACTGAGTTGGGGTGCCTTGGATAGCTTTAGGCCCCATTTGGAACTTAGACCGAACAGTTCGGTCTAATTTTAAGCTGAGTCTGACATCCAAACACCAAACTCTCAAATCACTAAACCCATCTCAACTCAAAAGCTCTTTACACTAGGGATCCACAATCTTTTTCAACTCAACATCTCTTTACATGCGGGACCCACAACCATTTTCAACTTCCCATAAATAAATCTAAACCCATCTTAACATCCAAATACATCTAAATTCATCTTAGATAGACCCCACAAAACCTACTTCACCATCTCAACTTATTACTATTCATAAAGAACTTAACTCATCTCAATTTAACTCATCTCAACTTAACTCAACATCCAAACGGAGCCTTAGGGTTATGGGTTAGGGGAAAATGCCATTAACTCGAAAAAGAAACCGATGGTTGAAAATTAATGGAGCTACGTTCCAAATGGTGCCAACATACAAAATTTGAAGGGTTGGCAGCGCTCAAACATTATGGAGGTTCTTAGCACAGTGCGGTGTAACCTTGTTCTGGAGATTCACTTAGGTGTACCAGCAAAGTTTTTTATCTTTTTAAAACATGGGTTGGGTTTAAGGGTTGGGCTGGACAAAGGGGATGGGTATTACAAACCAGCCCTATAATAGTGGAAACGTATTCCGCCATCAAAGCAATCCACTTATCACCAAAACCAAGCTCCTACATAACAACTTCTAGCTAAAACCATTCCACTCTATTATAAGTTTTGGATATATCCAATTTGAGAGTCATACTACCTTTATTGCCTCATTGTCTTGTCTTCATAGAGTGCAAAGCCTCATAAGCCACCATTATATTGTCTGAGATGAGTCTCCTCGAAATAAAAACATTTTGGTGACTTGAGATAATAGCTGGAAGAACTTTTTTAAGTCTATTTGCTAGAGTTTTTGCAATAATTTTATAAAAAATATTACAAAGGCTAATATGTATGTACTCAATACGAGTCTCAGGGGTTTTAACTTTTGGAATTAGAGCAATAAAATTAAAGTTTAGAGATTTTTCCATAGCCCCTCCCCTTAAGAAATTGAGGACCTCATTACATACCTCATCATCCACTATGCTCCAATATGTTTGGTAAAAGCAAGCCCTAAACCCATCTAACCCTAGTGATTCTAAAGGACCCATCTGCTGCACAATTGCTTCAACTTCTGTTATTGTAAACTCCTGTTGCAGAATCTCTTTCATTTCCACTGTCACCCAAGCTGCTATGAACTGCAGACAAGCTTCATTCTTTTCATTTGCAGGTGTGGTAGACTTGAAGACGTCTTCATGGTGCCTCTTAAAAGCTTCTTCAATGTCAACTTGCTCCTTCGTAACTTTGTATTGTGAATCAAAAATTTGCTTAATCCAGTTCTTTTTTCTCCTTTGAGTTACACAAGCATGAAAAAATTTGTGTTTCAATCCCCTTGTTGATACCAGTTCCACTGAGCCCTTTACTTTCACTTGAGGCCTTCTTGTTCTAGTAAGAGTCCCACTTCACTTTGTAGCTTTTTTATTTCCTCTACATTGTGTTAGCCTTCTGCCTTTTGCAAAATTCTAATCATGTCAGTTTTACATCTAATCATGTCAGTTACTCCATCTAGTAAGAGCCCCACTGTAGGATTTAAGTGAGTTTTGGATCCTCACTAAAGGATTTGATGATGAGACCTCTTCTAGCTGCTCCTGCATTACAACCTTCTCACATTCTTCATCTTTTGTCCAACTTGCTTCAAATCCAAATAACTTCTTCCTCTTCCCATAACTTGATTGTACTGCATGCATGGATAACAAGATTGGCTTGTGCTCTGAGCTTCTAGCTGTTAAGCCTTCTACCCAAGCTTCCTTAAAATATTCCCTTCATGGGTTATTATCTACAGCCCTATCCAGTCTCGCTTTGATAATAGTATCATCTGTGTGCTTATTGCTCCAAGCGAATCTATTCCAAGGCACCTTTGAAATTAACCATTTGACTTTCCCTTTTTTGTTCGCCCCTACGTTTCTCAGATTGATATAGGATTTCATTGCAATCACCAATCACACACCAAGCACAATGGTCATGGGTTTCAATCTAGCCATAGATTCCATGGTGCTTGCCTTTTCCCAAGTATCAGGATGGCTATAAAATCTAGTGAAAACCATTTTACTATTGTGTTTTAAACTTAGGAGTTTCAATGGTTTTGGCGGGGCTGCCTAGCGGCGGTGATTAAGTACGTATGCTCTCTCATCTTCCCCACTTCTAAGTTTTTTAACCCTTTAAATTAGAGAAGTATCATCTTCTCAAATGACTATTGCACATTTTTTAGCATGGAGACTAATCATAGGCACGTCACTAGTGCTTCTGTTTCGAGCTATTCTTTTCCAACTACCTTTGGTATCGCTTGTTTCTGGTGCTATTGACAATGCTTTCATATGTATTTACCCGCCCTTCATTATCAATGCTAACTGGGTTCGGTTTATTAGGGGACTTTAAAAGACTTGGCCCAGGAACCTTAGCAAGTCCATAAGGCTCATTTACATTTTCACCTATTCCCCCACTTTTTGCTTTGAAAAACGCTTGTTGCAAGAGCCTGGTGCAAATGGCGTGCAAACGTGGCTGACATAGAGACACTTGATGAGAGAGATGATAGAGAGCTGAGGAGAGGGAGAGACCGAGCTACTGGAGCTGATGAGAGAGGAAGAATTCATTTTAAATCTGACATGGCATGGACTGACTGCACGTGGGTTGTATCTAACAACTGTATATAGAAGAACTGTTTTGCTTTAGATGAGATCTATCTACTCTCTAAGACACAATATTCCTTGAGTAATGCTACAAGTAGTCGTAGAGTGCGCAAGCGCCGTGCAATCACTTTGAAAAATAGGGGTCCATTATTAAAAAATTATTATTTTTTCATGTGGGTCCCGTATTTATTCAATTTTTTTAAAATGATTGCAAGGCACTTGCGCACTCACAACTGCAACTATTATTTCTCATATTCCTTACACTGTTTGTTTCCCGAGATGTACTTCGTGATCCCTTCTAAGGTAATCTCAAGATCTTCACATCCTATTGACTCCATCATCAACGCCTGTCCCTCCTTGTGCTCCTCATCACCCTTATGATCACCCAAAGTCTTGCCCACATCCTCAGACTTTCCTAAAATGGTTTTTCACCTTGCACCATCGTCTTCCTCTGCTACTGAAAGTTGATTGACTGAACTATCATTAGCTTGATAATCCTTCTGTGATTCTAGATCTTTGCTACTAATTAAGTCCTTTGCTGAACTCTTTAGGCTCGTCACAAGTCTTCGATGAGTGCTCGGGATGGCCCTCAACCATGTTTCAAATTGGTTCCCCATCTCATTACTTTGCTTTGTTATAGGGCCAGTCCTTGCACTGTCCTAATTATTGTGCACTATGCAACCACAATTGAACCACATCCACAACAATTTTTCATATGGCAGAGGCGCCTACATTTTTCACCCTTGAAGAGTTACAGTCCTGCCTCTTGCTATCACTTTTTGTAGTTCAACCTCAACCTTCACTCGCAATTTGGTACCCCAAGCCACACCATCATCCTGAACATCCACTTCTGAAACTTTCCCAATCGTGCCACCAATCATAATCCCAGTTTAACAGTTCATGCATGCCAAAGAAAGATTGTGCATAGAAAGACTTGTGATCAAAGGTTAACATATGTGGCTGAATAATTCCATCAAATGATTTCAAGATGAAGAGATTGTTGTAAAAAAGCCATGGTCGCTCCCCAACACACGACGTTTATCCCCATTGGTATCAAAGGTAATGATAAAATTGTTTTGGCAAATTTCTTAGAATGTCATTGGTTTGCCCACTTTCCAAATTTTTACCATTGTTGTTCGAACTACTTCCTTCCCAATTATTTTTCTTGATCTGAACATATCTTATCTACTAGACTCCGATTCCTCTCCTACTAATCTCTTCCGTATCACCATTGTTGGGATCAATAGATGTTTGTTCTTCTTCATTCAAATTAAGTCGTTCCCAAATCTCTTCTAATTCCTTCATTTTCTTCGCTCCAATCACCAAAGTGACCAGGGACTATTTCCTCCTTTCCGTCGTAGGGAAAGGGCTGAACATTTCTCCTTTGTCTACTCACTGAGAAGCAGTAGAGAGAAGACTCCTTAACTAGATCAGGATTAGACTTCTTGTTTTGTTGATTTTATCATATCCAAGTAAAATTATATATATCATTATTTTTAAGCCAAAGAGACATCTCTATTGTCCTCGTACCTAATAAAAATTTTCATTATTGATTTACTTAGTTAACAACTAAAATAGTTACATTGGCATCTTATATGCCTATAAAGAGCGTTTAACATTAAAAAGCCAGAACAAGTTTTCTCTCAGTATGCGATAGCATGGGCAATTTGTTCACTTGAGAGTCTAATTTCTTGTCTGCTTACAAGTTTTATTTCTTTCCATGGTTTTTGTTTGTTATAAAACTGCTATGTGATAAATGACTCTTTCACTGAACGTTGGAAGAAATCCTCTATCTGATATTGAGAAAGAGGAGGTTGTAATTCAGGAACTATTTGAAGATTTATTAGCGTTTCATCATAAAAATTGCCTTCTTTTCAAGTTGTATATTACAAAGTTCTTTAAAAAGTTAGCTTTTATTTAAATGATGCAAACTTTGTCGCATCCAACCAAGGGGGTTAAATTTTTTGATTTGGTGGCAATATTTTCTTAGAATTCTTTGAGAAAACTGATAGGGATCGAGTGCTTCGAAATGGTCCTTGGTCTTTCAATAAGTGTCTTGTTATAATGCAAGAGTACAATGGTAATGTCCAGTCATCTAAGGTCTTAATGAATTCAACCTCCTTTTGGATTCGTTTATATGATCTTCCTCTGAAAGGTTTGACTGATCGGGTTGTTCGTGTGATAGGGTGTAGTTAAAGATATTGATTTACCAGCGAGATCACTTGGTTGGGGTGAATATTTGAGGTTGAGTGTCTGATTAAATATCATTGATATGTTGCCTCATTTCAAATCTCCAGAGGTGAGCCAAGATGGGCCAGTCTGTTCTACACTCGATATTGAGCCAGTCAATGTTATTTATGATATTGGGCCTAACGCTTTCTTAGACTGTTCAAGCTGCGATTCTGAGTTTACTCCCCTTTAAGCGTAATTCAGGTGCGTTTCCATCTCTTATTTCTTCTGTAGTTTCTAACTCAAAGAGGTTAAAACCCTCTGTTGAAGATAGCTTGGTGGAGATTAAGGTCTTATCGGCTGAGGCTAAATCTCGGCCTCGTTGGACAACGTGAAAATATTGAGTTGGAACTCCTATGGACTTGGGGACCCACAGGGAGTTAGTGTCCTTCTTGATATAGTTTGAAGGGAAGATCCCGTTTTGGTTTTTGTCATAGAAACCAAATCCCTTGTTGGTCATATGGAAAAATTGAAGTATTTATTGGAATTCTTTTTCCTAGTTGTCTTGCGGTGGATCGTGAAGGTAGAAGTGGGGGTCTTGTTTTATTTTGGTGTAGTGCTCTAGATTTGGAGCTTATTTCCTATTCCAAGCATTACTTTGATGATTGGGTCACTGATGTTGATTGAGATTGTAAATGGAGAATTACGGTTGTTTATCATCCCAAAGTACGACATAGGAATGAAATTTGGCAGTTTTTGACCTCTCCGACTGTTTCGAATATGGATCCGTGGTTGTGCTTTGGCGATTTCAACAAAATTATTTCTAACTCAGAGAAGAAAGGAGGTCATGCAAGGCCTGAGTGGCATATGCAAGCTTTTAAAGAGATGTTGAATTGTTGTCATTTGAGAGGGTTATAACCGGATGGTGCTTCGTTCACTTTGTCTCATTTGCATGAAGGGGAGGGTCATATTCAAGAGTGGTTGGACAAATTTCTCACAAATCCTGAGTGGTTGGCCATGTATTTGTATTATAATGTCAGAACTTTGTCTAACTCCTACTCTAATCATAATTTTTTAATTATTAATACTGTCGATTCTATTGGTAGTCAATGGAGAAAAAAGAAGTCTTTCAAATTTGAAGCAATGTGGGTTGGGACTATTGGTTGTGAGGAGGTTATTTTTAATTCATGGAGAATACGAAAGGATTCAGTCAATGATGGGAATTTGCAAGATTTACTTTCACAATGTAGCCGTGACTTAGAAGTTTTGAAGTTTGCACAATTTGGTAATATTAGGACTTAGTTAATTGAAAAAATGAGAGTTTTAAGTTGTACGGTGAATAGTTCCAATTTTACATCTTTGGTTGCTGATATTAAATCTCCTAGGCATGAAATTAATTTATTATTGGAAAGAGAGGAATTGATATGAAAGCAGTAGTCTAGGGCCTTGTGGTTACAGTCGATGGATCATAATTCTAAGTTTTTTTCATCATAAAGCTTCACAACGACGGCCTACTAATAGTATTAATAGACTGAGAGATAATTTGGGCATTTTGTAGGAGGGTATGGTTATGGAATTAATTGTTAGAACTTGTTTTTCAGAACTATTCACCACTTTTAATCTGACTTCTATGGAGCCTGTAATTGATCTTTTGCAGCCAAAGGTTACTATAGCTATGAATTCTGATATTTTAATGCCATATTCTAGGGAGGAAGTTAGGTTTGCTTTGTTTCAAATGCAACCTATGAAGGTACCATGTCTTGAGGGTATGCTTCCTATCTTTTTTAAAAATACAGGCATATAATGGGGGATTTTGTCGCTAAAATGGTTCTCTACTCTCTAAACCATGGTGTTGTTTCTCCTGAATTGAATGAGATTTTCATTATTCTTATTCCAAAAAAGAAGCAACCTGAGAGAATAATTGAATATCGCCCTATCAACTTATGCAATGTTCTATACAAGATTATTGCTATTTGCTAAGGTTATTGCTAATAGACTTAAATCTATTATGCCACATGTGATTTTTGAAAGTCAACGTACTTTTATACTAGGGCGACTCATTACCGATAATGTGATTATTGCTTTTGAGACTATTAATACCATTTGAAAGAAGAGGCCAGGTTGACGAGGTGTATTGTCAGTGAAGCTAGATATGAGTAAAGTCTATGTTAGGGTGGAATGAAGTTTTCTTCAAAAAGTTATGTTGAAGTTGGGTTTTGCTCCAAAGTGGGTGGAGTTGGTTTTGTCTTGTTTAAAATCAGTTTTGTATAAGGTGCTTTTTAATGGTGTCCCTTCTTCTTCATTTGTTGCATCTAGAGGATTGAGATAAATTGATCCCCTCTCACCTTATTTGTTTGTGTTATGTGCTGAGAGGTTATCTTCTCTTCTTCAACATGTTGAACGCTGTAAATTTATTAGGAGTGTAAAAGTGTATTGGTAAATCCAAAAATAGTACTTTTAAGGATCTAAATGAACGAATTTGGCAGAAACTGCAGGGGTGGAAGCAAAAATTATTTTCTCAAGCTGGTAGAAAATTTTTGATAAAAGCAATTGTTCAAGCTTTGCCAACCTTTACTATGAGTTGTTTTAAACTACCTAAATCTTTTTGTAAGGATCTTGAGAGAATGTTTGCAAGGTTTTGGTGGGCAAAACGTGGTAATGAATGTAAGGTTCACTAGTAGTGTTGGCAAAAATTGTGTACTTCAAAGTTTCATGGTGGAATGGGTCTCAAGGACTTGGAATTTTTTAATCTGTCTTTGCTTGCTAAAAAGGGTTTGAGGCTTTTACATGAATCTCATTCTTTGTTATCTAGATTTTTTAGGGCTAAGTATTTTTCCAATTCTGATTTTTTGAGATCAACACTCGGCAATTACCCTTCTTATGTGTGGCGAAGTATATTTGCAGCTAAACATGTTTTGGAAAATGGGTGTAGATGGCGCATAGGTTGGGTTGATAAAATCTACGTTTGGAAAGATAATTGCATGCCATCTTCTCTGCGGAAACAAATTCTACCTTGTCACCAGCTTTTACCTCCTGATGCTACAATTAGTTTGTTAATACCTCAGCAATCAACAACTTGGAATCAAGTCTTAGTGCACAAAATTTTTCCGCCGTATGAAGTTGATAAGATTCTTCATATTCCTTTATTTCCACATGTTAATGAGGATCATTTCATTTGGGGAATTAATAAAAATGGTAGCTATTATGTTAAATCTGCATATCACTTGTTATTAACCTTGGAAGTTGTAGGTGATGGTGATGTAAGTTGAGATCCTTTGAGGAGGCCTATTTTTTGGTAGAAACTTTGGGATTTGAAGTTACTTAATAAGGTAAAGAACACTCTTGGAGAGGTTGTCATGATAATTTGCCTACAAAGGTGAATTTAATGAAAAGATGCATTCTCCATTCAGATTTATGTAACGAGTGTAAAATGGCTCTTAAGGATAGTTATTTAACTATTAAGTCCCATACTTGATTGTATGTAAGGAGCGCCTACTCAAATGGACTCCACCATCACGGGGTAATGTTAAACTTAACTTGGATGTTGCTTTATTCAAATCTTCTAGTACTGCATAAGAGTGTTCAACCGGGTTTCGGACCGAATTTCTAGGTATACCCGGCTCGGAACTCGGGCTTCAAAACTAGGCCGAGTTTCGGCCCGGGTACACCCAGATTATGACTCGGGCCAAAACCCGGATGAATCCCGATTTAAGAATCCGGCTTCAACTCAGGTTTTTTTTGTTTTTTGTTTTTAATAAAAGCCTAAAGTATCTAATTTTTTTTTTCAGGAAAAAAAATAATGCTGTGAAGTTGAGCACTGATTTCAAAAGTTAAAAATAGAATTCATAAATTAGATGCTCAATTGTTTAACCAAGAAAAAATAATTCGAGATCACCAAATCTAAAAATGATCTGTAAATTTATAGACCCATATTCATTTAAAAAATGGCCTGCAAAACATTAAATCTGATTTTATTTCTACATACAAGTCAAATTACCACATATATCTAATTCGTCATCCACAAACACGTCAAGAAACACAAAGAAATATACAAAATTCTGAGAATAAACAAGAGCCCTTCCACGTTAATAAAAAAAAACCCAGAATATGTAATTCGAGATCACCAAATCTAAAAATGACCTGTAAATTTACAGACCCATATTCATTTAAAAAAGTACAAAGAAAAGTTTACTTCAACAACATATAATGTGTCAAACAAACATATGATACTAAAAAAATTAAAAATGTTAAATTACATTATATTACAAAACACAAAATAAATAACCAGGCCCAATGATAGTTTTCAGTAATCTCATAGCAAGCATCTATGGCATTTGCACTAGGCTGAAGGGGGCAACTGAATACTTGTTAGATGCAGCACCGGACATCTAATCTTTATGAGCAACTTAATGCGTCCAAAATCCACAACCATCCTCGGCTTAGACCCCACACCACATTAGATACTTTGGTTGCACCCATTTGATTTAACGAACAACTTTGTTAGAAATCAGAGAGTGACACAATAGCAAAACACAGGAAGTATACAAGAAACAAAGAAAAACTGAGAAGCAAAACAAGACAGACATCTAGTTAAGTTTCTTCAAAACAAGCTGTGTCAAAATTTAAGATATATTCTTTTCCAACCAAGAAGAAGAAAGATATATGTGGGCTACTGTCCATTTTAAAGTTTGTTTCTTTGTTCAGGTCATACAAATAAAGAGTTGGCTGATTATGCAAGAAGAAAGTACTTACTCTAAATTTTTTTCAGCATCAATGGGAAGAGAGACAAACAGCAGTCTCTATTGAAGATGAAGCTAGATGATCATCTAATAAGATATTAAAAAATGAGTTAGATAGATAATAAATCGAGATAAATAGATATTAAAAAAATTTCAAGTGTCAAACTTACCTTCAAGGTCCATCGACTGTACGTATTCTTCTAATTCCTTAATGTCGACAGGTTTGGTGCTTAACCAATTTTGGGTGCAAATGAGGGCTTCAATAGTTTCCGGAGACAATGAACTCTTAAAATGATTCAATATTCGTCCTCCAGTACTGAATGTAGACTCCGAGGCAATAATGGAAATGAGGGTGGCTAACACATCACGTGCTATCTCAACAAGGACATGATAATTGGCGGCATTAATTCTCCACCAATCTAAGATAACAAAATCGAGCAAGTCATTTATACACGCCTCAGACAAATACCTCTCTAGCTCCGATCTAAACTCTATAACACCCCGCTCCTCAAGGAATTTGGTGAACATGATCTTAAATTTAGTCGGAGGCGGTGGTGGCTCATTAGAACTCCCCCCACTAGTAGTGTTTGGCCTCCCTTGAGCCACATTAGAACTCCCTCTACTAGCCACACTAAATGTGTTATACTGCTCGATCAAGCTGCCTAAATGGAGTCTAACATTGTCCTCTATCTTATCCGCCAACTCATACCCTTTGCACTTTTACAACCAAAACTTCATTGCCATCATTTTGTATCGTGGATCAAGCACAAAAGCAACATATATCATCAAGTTGAACCTATTTGTGCTATCCCAATACTTGTCATACTTATTTCTCATATTTATGCCCATAGTACAAGTGATAATATCACTACTTAAGCACTTATCATTTAATACATTTTCAATTGTGCAAAGTTGCTCAAAATATACATTAGCGGTCACATACAAAGAACAAGAAATGTTCAATGTAACATCATAAAAAATTTTCAACAACTCTACAAAAATACGTGCATTTTTCCAATCATCACTAGTGGGGTTCACAAAATGTTCATCCACAAAAACAAATTGTTCAAATGCTTGTTTATGTTTTTCAGCAGTACTCAACATCAAATATGTGGAGTTCCATCTAGTAGGAACATCCAAGCAAATCATTCTCCCAATGATCTTTTCCTTTGCCGTACAAACCTTGAACTTGGCAAATCTTGACGGCAAAGATTTCACATACTTGATAGCATCCCTAATCATTGTTACAAATTCATAAACATCTTTCAAGCCATCCATAACAATCAGATTCAATATATGGGCAGCACACTGCATGTGAAGAAATTCACCACCCAATATAGTACAATCATTGTCTTTTATTCTCCTCCTCATGTAATCAACAATAACATCATTTGAGGAGGCATTGTCAACTGTGATGGTCAAAATTTTATCAACACCTCATTCATGCAATCCCAAGTCTAACACCTTCCCAATAGGTTTGTCCCTATGGTCAGGAATTTGACACAACTTAAGTATTCTTTTATGCAATCTCCAATTGCAATCAATAAATGTGCGGTAATGCACATGTAGTTCATATTTTGCACCGACATCCAGGTATCGGTGGTAAGACAGATTCTTTGACCATCCAACAATTTCTTTAATTGTATCTTCTCTTCGTTATACAACTTAATATAATCCATTTTTAAAGTGATTACATGAAATAATGAAATAAATAACCAGCCAATAATATATGTTGAGTAAAAATGCAATCCAATCATTTAAAAAAACCATCGTTATGGAGTAATTCATCCTCCCACAAGGCCACAACTCGAATCCAAACCGCTGCTGAATGCAGCAAGAATAATGACTCTCATCTCGATATAAAGATTACAGTCCAACAAGATCACATGTCAAGCCCCTAGTAAAAAATGAAACACCTAGTACAAAATCTGTGGAAACACACCTTGTCCACTGAAAGTTCATCAACTATAGAGAATTCTTAAGCCCGAAAGGTAATAGCAATGATGACTCTAGAGACCGATTGATAAATATTTAGTATTCTTATAGATATAGGAAAAAATGAACACTCTATCTCAAAACTTAGAAAGCTGCATCCTTGTACACCATATCCATGTCCCAACCCTAATTGGCTTCATTTTTCTCAAAACAAATGCTGTGACAGCTGATGGTGTCCAATTACATTTTTCTCAAAATAATTTATGGCATCATTTCTTAATCTAAGTGCTTTATATTTTATACATATATTGTTCTATAGACAGATATGCCTCGAGCATTTGACAAACTCCTTATACATGATTCTGTTCGATGAACTCAACAATATATAAATCAATCAGCACTACTTGAGCAGAACAGGAAGCATCATCCATTAGACAACAAAAGATACTCAAATAATTTTCAACCCAAACCCATATCAAGCTTAGTCCTAGATTAACGATTGTGAACAACAATTTTTATCTTGGAGCTACCAAATTATATATATGCAGAAACGATACTTTTCTCTCTTGGAAAGCCAAACCCAAAAATCCAATGGAGAGAGAGAGAGAGAGAGAGTCACGGGGTCACGATGGAGGCAGGGACTTAGGAAAAGGTCGACGACGACGTAGATGCGGCGACGACAATGGGGTCACAGCGATGAGGCACGAACTTAGGGTTTCTCAAGCGTAACAAGAGAGAGAGAGAAAGCAAGAGAGACAGACTCAGGGGGGGGGGGTTCGTTTAGGAATCATAGAAAGACTCGGGTACCGGGGTTTATAAGCCGTATCCGAGCTGGATAGGTCTGGGTTTTTAAACCCGGGTTTGATCCGGGTTGGAACCCTGAACCAGATCCCGATTTTCCGAGTTCTGAACCGGGCCAGGAAAAAACCCGGCCTAGTCGAACAGTCTTAGTACTGCAGGCCTTGGGGTTATTGTATGTGATGATAGAGGAGTGGTACTATTGGCTTTGTGTTGGAAGGAAGTTAGTGTATTTGAAGTAGATGAAATTGAAGCACTGACAGCAATACGAGGCTTACAAATGGCATCAAATTTGGGTATTTCTAATATGATTTTGGAAGGAGATTCATTGGTAGTTATTGAAGCCATTGGTTTGCGGGTTCTAATTTATCAACTCTGAATTTTGTTACTCATCATCCTATACACCACACACTATATTTATTTTATTTTATTTAAATTTTTTTTGCTTTTATTTTTTTATATTAATTGAGTTATTATATTTATCATCTTTATATCATACATTTGATAAAAAAAATTAAAAAATCACGATGTGTATTGTTGAGATAATGAATAAAATATTTCGTTAAAAATGATATACCGGTACTCATCGATATCCAAATGAGTAATGATACACAACCTCTTCAACCTCCACACAACACATTTTTTTAAAATCTTTAAATTTTTTAATATATTTTTAACTTTTTTTTGAGTTTATTCTTTTTAAAATAATTTAATTTTCTATTTATTATTCATATATTAAATATTTGATAAAAAAAATAATAAAAATTAAAAAAGATGTGGTGTGTAGAGGTTGGAAATTTGTCTAGATTTTTTTAATCCAAATATTTCATTCTAATATTTAAATCGAAAACACCGAAAAATTCAAAACCAAGACCAACAAAATAAGAAGTCTAGAACTTCTGATAAGTCGTCGTGGAAAAAAAGACACGAGAGTCGAGACGAACTCTCTCTCTCAAGAAATCGTCTGCACCGGTGGAGATATCTCTCCATCTCTTTTGAAGTGATCAAGAGAGGGAGAGAGAACCGAATATCCTCCGGTTTAATCGACAATGGATCAGATGTTGAACAAGGTCGGCTCGTACTGGTTCAGCAAGAGGGCTAATAAGGAGATCGACTCCGTCGGCGACGACTTCAACGTGCGCTTGCCGCTCTCTCTCTCTCTCTCTCTCTCTCTCTCTCTCTATTATTCTACTTTATCTCCTTTTATTTGCTAAATTTCGCTAGCATATTCGTCTGATGGAAAAGTTGTTTCTTTGTATCTTGAAACTATCAATTGAATTAGGGTTTCTATGATTTATGTTTAGGAGAATAATTGTTAAATTTTGGATCACTTAATTGATATGTTTAATTGGGCTCAGGAATGTAACTTAGATTGGGAAGTAATTAAATTAGCGTAATTCGGAAACCAATGAGGTTTGTCTCATTCAAACGAACATATTTTGGGTTGTGTTCGTAATTTTTTAAATGTCTATATAAAGAAAGAATAAATAAATATACTTTGGGATTATGCCAAATAGCTTGGAAGAAAAGAAAGCGGGTTTAGTCGAGAACTTAAATCAGAGTGCTATTTAAATTTGCGCCCTTTTTTTGGGGGGTAAGTGCTGTTTTACAAACGAGAAATTCTATTTGCACTCCTCAAGTGGGGATTGTATGTGCAGACACATTATAAAATAGGAGAAAACATAATTTTAGGAGGGATAATTTTATAATTTTAAAAAATTTTAAAGTTAAAATAGCTTAAGCTTGCATTGCAGTCCCCATTTGGAGACTGTACCTAGCATTGCTCTTTACAAACATTTACAATTACGCACATGTAGTTTGCGTGCATAGAAATTAGGGATTGATTTATTTAATCCCATATCTTCAGAATTTGAGATGTTGTTAGAAACAAGAAGTTCTATTCTTCCATGTGAAACTTTATACTTAAAAAACTTTCACATAGAAGCATAGAACTTCTGCTTTTCTAATTATGAAGATATTGCTGGACTTGATCTTCGCTTGTTTAATTCACAGGATAAAATTGATGAATAGATCAGTTTGTGGCTATTTTAATAGCATAAGAAGTATTTAAGATAATGGAAGGTGAGTACAGTATTCCAAACATGAGAATAGATACTTAAGCTTCGATCGACCAAGTTGGAGCTTCTTTAAAATTTTATCAAGAAGGATGTGCACTTAAATCGAAGTTTCAGTTAAAGAAATTTTCAATTACCCTCCCTCTTCTCAAAATAAATTGGATGATACTTTAATGCGGTTGGGGTTGAATTCAAATTCCCAATTTAGGGTCTTACCCGCACAAGGACTGATTTTATTTGCTTTTGTTTCATTATTTTAATGTATTCAGGTGCTTTTTTTTTTTTTTTCTATTTCTAGACTTCTAATTTACACATGTGGCAACAATTTTACTTCCCCGAAAGAAAAAATTATTGGGGCAGATAAAAATTAAAGGATATGAGTTAGTGCAACTCTTTAAATCTCAGATTAGTGACTCGAAGTTAAGAAATCACCTGGGGATAAAAACATACTCAACAGAAAATGTGCTTACATGTATTGGTAATGCACGTAAAGATCCCTAATTTATATAAAAAAATAATAATAATAATCTGGGTAAAGATATAACCATTAGCATTTAGCCTCCTACCTTTTTACTACTGTCATTACTTGATTATTTTTTTGTATACTCCTTTCTGACATTTTTTCACACTGCAATCAGTCACTGTCAACCAGTATTGAAGGTGGAACCAAATGGCTGGTTAATAAAATCAAAGGTTTGTGCTTTCTATATTTTGTTGTACACTTTCAATGATAGTGCGTTGCATATGAAAGAACTCTTTTAATTCTCATTCCTTAAATATGCTTACTGAATTGCTTTTAAATTCATTAGTGGAGCAGTAGATATCCATGGCCACTTTGTATGATAACGAACCTTGGTGTTTAAGTTGTCACTTACAACATTATCTATCTTCCCCTCCCAACTGCTTTTTGCAAGTGTTTGACTCCTAACTGACTCAAATTGGATCTGCTTACTTGGGAATTGTATCAATTTTAGAACGGAAAAGATTAGACAAGTGTGATTTAACATTGATGGAATTCAGGAGGCACGATTAGGAAATAAGATGATACATTCTTCACTTTTAGTAATGGAATCGGTCATTCTTAATGTATACTCCATGTTTGTCCATGCAGGAAAAATGCAAAAGCCATTGCCAGAGCTGCTAAAGGAGTATGATATGGCTGTAGGGATCTTCCCTCGTGATGCCACCAACTATGAGTTCAATGAAGAGACAAGAAAGCTTACTGTTTACATACCAGCAACTTGTGAGGTGGGCTACAGGGACTCATCTGTCTTGCGCTTCTCCACCACTATCACTTGCTATCTGGAGAAAGGAAAGCTAGTAGATATAGAGGGGATGAAGACAAAGGTGATGATATGGGTAAAAGTGACCAGTATCTCATCTGATGGATCGAAACTACATTTTACTGCTGGGATGAAGAAAACCAGGAGCAGAGAGGCTTATGAGTTTCTTAGAGATGGTATAATTGTAGATAAGTTCTAAGGCAGGATGATTATGGGTTAGTATGTTGATAAGCTGTAACCCCCTTTTTAGTGCCTGGACCTCCTTGTTTGCCTCCTCCATGATTGGGTACTGTAATGAGAAAGACCTGTTAAATGATTGAATCATATTCCCTATGGTATTGAATAGTCGTTATCCGGTGGACTTATTTGTGTTTTGTATTGTTTGATGGTCGCAGTGAGTATGTGTTTTCTTGAGCGTTTTGTATTATGAGCTCATTCAGTGAGACAAGTCCATATGTGAATGGTGGCACGTAATGAAGGGTGTAGTAGTTAATTTAAGCTGAGAATGAAGAGGGATGATCGATTTATTCGCCCATAGGCTACAAGGCGGACACCAATGTGAAACTTCTGGGACTGCCCATACGTACATCTGATGTTTCTGCTCTGCCAAAATGTCTTGAAATCCAGAATGTTTTTTCTTTTGGGCAATATGTTTGAGGCTCCGGTGTCTTCATAATATTTGTAGATGAATGCTAGAAGTAGACTGGAAGGGTTGGGACTGGGGAGAGCCCTTGTACAAGCCCCCAAAAGACCCTTAAATGGAAGAACTGAAATTAGTTATCTCGTGGGAAGTAACAAAAAAAAATGAAAAAATAAATATGCACCAGCCGGGAATCGAACCCGGGTCTGTACCGTGGCAGGGTACTATTCTACCACTAGACCACTGGTGCCTAATGAACCCTTTAGGACCTGAAAGCATATTCTAACTAGCAATCATTTGATAGAATATGGGATCTGGACTCTGAAGTGGAAGATGTTAAATTAAAAACTAGGAATCAAAATGTTAATATATTTCAGCTTTTCTCCATGATAATTGTTTCTTCTAACTATAGTCTCTAGCTACAATATTACCCCCCACAGATTCAATGAAAAATGCTTTGTTGGTAGGACAGCTAGGTTCTCCCAGCTCTGAAATCTGGGATGACATTTCATGAAAACTGTGCAAGAACAAAGAAGCAGTATCATGCAGTGGCATCATTGAGGCAATAGTACTTAAGAAGTAGCCAATCTTTTTATTGGTAAATAGTCAAATACATGTGGGTTACAATCAGTATTCCCACCGTGATTGGTATTGTATGAAAATTACTTGACATGAGCACAACAATCTGCATCATGCATATAATATTATACATATGAACCCAACCCTTCTGGGCGAAATACAAGCACCACTAATATGGAAAATGGCTGGGTTTCAGAAGATGATGATTATGTTCAACTCAAATGCTACTTGCTGCAGTTACAAGTTGGAGCCGTTTCTTAATTCTAATTGGTCATGATCGCCTAAAAGAGCTGTCTGCAGATTCCACAGGGTTTTGGCCCGGCCTCCCATTAGTTAACGGACGAGTTTCTGCCCCCGAGTCGTTGGAAAAAGGTTTTTGATGCTTCATAAGTAGACCAGCAGATTGCAGCAGCAGGTGCATGGAACAGCATTCTGGGAATCCATCCTCTCATGAGCCCTCGGTATCCTTCCTTTGACACGATGCTTTGAATTACATCCCCAATCGAACTACTAGAAAATCTATCACATCCACAGACGCCCTGTGCAAACAGAAGAGTAACCTTGAGATGCAATAATGGCAAGCTATACCTGTAAAATCTTAGAAAGAAAACCCCACAAGCTACTAAACCATCGGCCTTGATCTCTCATCCCCACACCACATACACGAAAACCGGAAACGCTTGAGAAGTAGTAACAGAGAACACTTGAGCCATTAGGGTTTCAAGGAATGATTATAGAAGGTTGAAAAATCTCTTGGAGGTAAATAAATGGATTAATTATCTGCAGCTATTTCCACATGAAAAAATTGTTTATAAAATCTGATTTTTAATAATAGAACATGATCTTGTGACAGTGTATGAATAGGGAGGTGCAATATACTGTAAACAACATGATATTTAAACAACATTAATGTTACTCCAGGTCCTAAGTTTACTTCAAGTTTGATATGTTCGTACTGAAGTTGACATGTCATTCTTGCTGACAATTGAACTCAAACAGAACGAAACCTTAAACCTTAAAAGAAATCAATTAAGGGCATGAATCATGATGGATGGATGTCAAAGTGAAAGTTGTTACCTGGCACTGCAGCTGAGTTTTCACAACATCAAGCGGAGTTGTCAAAGCCGCCGCCAAAGCTCCAGCAGCAGCTCCGGCGGTGGCATGAACCACCAACCTCTCATCCTCTGCATTCTCCGGAGATATCTCCATCAAACCTCTCTTCGCAGCCTCGTAAGTCGAGAAATGAACAGCCGTAAACGGCGCATTCATCACTACCGTGGTTCGATACGACGCGTAGAAGGCTCCGATCCCTTCCTCCATTAAAACCCTCTTCACACAGTCCGCCACACCTTTGTAAGGACTACTTTTCAACTGCAACCTCTGCTTCACCATATCCATCGGTGTTATCACGGCATCGCTCGCTACCGTCGCGAATACCCCCGACACGGCGTGAGCAGCCGAGTTATTCGGATTCCCACCGGAAAAAGCCTCTTTGCAGAACTCATACACCGAAAAGTACACTGCGTGGGCCGGTCCTGCGCCGAGCCCCATTGCTCCGATACCGCGGTAGAGCCCAGCAGTGCCCTCGATTCTCAAAATCGAGCCGAGTGCTTGCCGGACTCCGACCGGTTGAACCGCGCAAGAGCCTGCACCAAGGACCTGCATCCTGGTTTTCAGAGTATCAACCGGAAACATGGCCATGTGCTCAACCGAGCCGGCTATGGAACCGGCAATCATGAACTGCCAGAACTCGAGGCCGTCGTGGGTCGGCGGCGATACCGATATTGCAGTATGGAACTCTGGGGATTGCGGCACACCACGGAATTTCGGGGAGGCATCTGTGGCCATCGAAATGGAGTGTGGAGAGAGTGGTAATGGTGCTGGTGCTTATAAAAGAGAATGAATAATTGCGATCCGGGAATCGCTTTCTGGTTGGATAGAAATGGGTTGTCGCCATGCACGAATTATTTGTGGGAGAATTTTAGAGATAGGGATCAGTGCATGCATAGATATGGAGCTTTCACTGCGTTTTTGTTTTTATTGCTATTTTCAGCGAAGAAACTACAAAAATCTAAACAAAATAAAAACTCAGAGAGAGAGAGAGAGAGAGAGAATCGCAAGGAGTTTAAACTGCAACCTTAATGTTCTTGAATTCAACTCAAATCAACTTGGCCTAAAAAAGAGCAAAAATTTTATATGCAGTAAAAGTAATTGTACGTAGTAGAATTCAAAAAACAGGGAGAAAAGCAAAGCACAAAATTAACAACCATTATCCACCATTTGTACTTGATCATGATCAGTTGATGGTACATTTCGAGCATTTACATCTCGGGATTGAACTGAATTATAATCTACAAAATGGACTTAAAGATCTCAAGTTCTAAACTCCCGATTGATATCATATCATGCACGACTTATAACTTTTCTGTATGATACGAGAAAATCATATTTGAGAGTCGTGTCCTCCGTACTTTGGCTTACATATAGAAGAAATCGTCTTATATTACATGGAATTAACCAGAGATCTATTCACAGCCAAAGATTTGTTTACCATCTTATAACAATACTGGGAATTAATGTGGTAAAGAATAAATGGGGATTAAATAATTGGAGAACTGTGTCGTGTCTATGGCCGCCTGGTGTCCAATGAAACGAAGGCCGTGTGGTATCCACAAGCCCCATAGCGCGCATGCGGTCTTAGAAGATAATGCTGTCACAGTCTGAGCTCTTTAGTTCAATACGAAAGCAATAATATCTGAGATGAGTTGAGAAGGGCCGCATCCCCGACATCATGTGGTCACGAACGATGCATGGCATCCACAAGCTATCCCCAAAAGCAAGCGCAAGTTTCCAAATCGTAGAAAGGGATCGAGGCTTTGCTTATCAGCAAGTAGTTGACAATGAACTGCACTACAGTCTTGACTCTTTACACAGAAATCAATCAAAAAATGAAGGGTTCTCCACCACCCTTTAGCTTTTGATCATATCCGACAAATTAATCAAACTTATGAGGCAATGTGTAGATTCCTTGCGTAATTGGTTTAGCTTAGCCTACTGATATTTCTTCTTCTTCTTCTTCTTCTTCTTCTTCTTCTTCACTTTACTATCTGATAGGTGCACCTAGTCCGGCCAAGGTCGCCCACGGCAGGCGGCCAGCCTCTTTGCCTGCTTTTTGCACCCAAATCATTAGTCACTGCTGCACCATGTTATGCATCTGGAAAATATATGACCAGGCCGAGAAGTACTACTTGATCAAGGAGGGAAGATTGTGAAAATTCCTATATATTCACTTTTAAAAGTAGTTTACTGCATGCTGATGCATGGCTTCCTCAAACTAAACTTCAAGATATATATATATATATATATATATATATATATATATATATATATATATATTTATGCTTGGACAACCTGCAGACCTATTATTTATTCGAACAACATCTGAATATCGTACAGCAGCAAGAGAAATAGGAAGCTTAATGTCATAACTTTTTAGTAGATCTAGAACCCGTAAGAAAGAAGAAGAACGAGTCATTCAAAACTGGTGTTGAAACAGCTACAAACCATGGAATCTCATTTGGATTGGTAATAACACAATATTGATTAATCGTGTCATTTTTGGGATTGCTTTGTTCTTTTTTTTTTTTGTGTTCTTTTTAATTCTGTTCTAACTTGTAAGTCTAATTGTCTGCACTCGGGACAAACATTGATACGCACTGCACACTACTGATGTTAACGCCTTTTACACTAGCTAGCTTAAAAAATCACTTGTGTTTTCACTTCTAATTTTTTTATATAGCTATCATAGCTTTCACGATAACCATATAGAAAAATTCTATTATCAAGTAGGCGTGTACATCATATTAAATAAAATGCTTACACGGTATAATCTAATTTAAAAAATAAATTTTAAATTTTAAATTTTATAAATTAAATCTTACCATTTAAATGTTGTCGATGGTGTGGCCTATACTTAAAAAAAAATAAAAAAAACTCTATTTAAATACCATCTTGTAAATAGTATAGGTCAACAAATAAAGCCCACATCTACGCAGAATTAAGAAGACAATGCCAAAAAGATGAATTTCTATTTTTGGGAAATATGGGCTGGACTAAACTGGACAGATGAGGCCCATTCATTTATTTTTTGGGTGGGCTTATAGATTAAAAGCCCAAGATTTAGGACTCCGTGGAAAATAGCAACGCCAAAAGTTTCTAGTAAAGCGGCGGCGGCGGAAAACTCGGCATCAAGACAAAAAATTAATGATGTAGTCCAACCTTAGCTGGAAGATGGTGATTCCCCATTTAAACTTTTATAGTCGCAGACTGATGAAGAAGGCGTACTCGCCCTAAAACTTCAGCATCTGGTAACCAAATAGAAGAATGCTACTTTTCAGAATGCTAAAATCTCTTTTAACAATAAAAATTTACGATAAAAACGCGAGTGTCTGAACATCAAAACGCGAGAGTCTGAACATTTGAGACTCGAGCGAGTCAGAAAGGGTTAAAGAAGGAAGTATTTTGTGGAAGTTGAGATTGCAACGTGGACCGGATATTATGCAATATTCCGGGCACTAGATAACACCCACGAGTTCTCCACACGCCCCATTACGTGTTCCAACTACAGCTATCCACGTTGCAATTGATCCTACGGTTCAAAAAAAGCCCATTCCATCTTGAATTCTTCTAGCAGTTCTTCACCGGCACTCTATATACATGATCTCTCTGTCTCGATCTCTCCCTACCTCGCTGAACGCTTCTTCATTTCATCCTTCTCAACAATCAATTTCTCTGTTCTGAGATTCCAAGCGTCCCGCAATTAACAATGTTTCTGAGACCCTTTTCAGTTTCAGCCTCTTCTCTCTCTTCAATGAGAGGGGATCCTCATGGACATAGAAGCTCATTTCTTTTCACAACTAGGACTGCTCCATCATCTGCATCTTCCTTGAACTATCCTTTCGCTTCGTCCACTGCTTCTGTAATCTTTAGCCAAAGAGGAAGTAACAAATTCGTTGTTTCTTCATCAAGCGAGATAGTTGATGCACCTCTCACTGGAGTGTTGTTTCAGCCATTTGAAGAGCTCAAGAAGGACGCTCATGTTGTCCCGGTGTCCCCTCATGTTTCCATCGCTCGGCAGGGCTATTCAGAGGAGTGTGAAGCGGCCATCAATGAGCAGATCAAGTGCGTATATATATACATATATATTTTGTTCGTTATCTTCTGTTTGCATATCTCTCTGCATCGTCTTTCGTATATATAATGAAAAATGCTGCTTTATTTCTTTTAAATTTCTAATTCTAAAAGATAAAAATTGATCTGATTGTCGATTGATAATATCATATCAAGATAGTGCGGTATATAGGTGTACGTCAAATCACCGCTTGTCCAAAAATTTTAACTTGATATGAAGATGTAGATTTTATTATTTATTTTAAATCTTAACACTCGTATCCATGAATGGCCAGACTCTTCCTCAACGGTAGTTCAACACGTAAAATATTTAATTAAATAAGATAGTATAGAATCAGGATTTCAAACACAGGACTTATATCATGTAAAATTTTCACTTGTCTCAAAATTTTAAACTTATTGAAAGATAGATTTTATTATTTATTTTATATCTTAATAGAGTGGATGAAAAGACAGGTAAAATCGAACTGTACCAATGATTTAACATTTTGGAATAAGTGAGAATCGATTTCAGGTGGTATTAGAGCAATTTATTGTCAAAAGCTAATATATTTATATTAATCAATTTCAATTTTAACGGCCGGTATGCAATATCATGAGTAATGTTAGGTATAAGTCTCAAATAGACATGTTATATATTCTCTTTTTATAAAGAATTTTGTAACGTATAGTCACTTTTACATATTCCTTGCGTATTCCATAGATGTGATTGGTCAAAACAGTTATTTTATATTAAAAAAAGTGATGCAGTCAATCACATTAGTGTAGTGTGCAAAAAGTACGCAAAAGTGACTGCACGTAAAATTTTTCTTGTATAAAAAGGTGGATCTTATTAATAAAGAATGGTTTTTTCTACAGTGTGGTTTACTTTTTTACAATAACTTGCATGAAACTTGTCTATTTGTGTTTCTACAAATCATTTTTCATCTTCTTTATTCTTAGAAGTTAGTACTCTTGTCTATACGGATTTCTCGTTTTTTCTCACGCTGTTCTATTTCCCTTGTGTTACAGTGTGGAATACAATGTGTCATATGTGTACCATGCCATGTTTGCGTACTTCGACAGGGACAACATAGCTCTCAAGGGCCTCGCCAAGTAAAAAACAGCCCTATTTCGACTTGTGATTTATTGATGTATTCATACGAGTTAATGCATGGCTGGCTAATTAATTTGTTGCGATGATCAGGTTTTTCAAGGAATCAAGTGAAGAAGAAAGAGAGCATGCTGAAAAGTTGATCAAATACCAGGTTGGTCCCAAACGTCTTGAAAAGATGGTTTCTTTTTAATGTGGTTTTGTCTCTGGTTGGAAGATCTAACAGTACTGCATACTGTCGTAATTAATTAGAACATACGCGGTGGAAAAGTACTACTACACTGTATAGTAACGCCCCCATCAGAATTCGAGCATGCAGAGAAAGGAGATGCTTTGTATGGTGAGATTCTTCACCTGTCCTCGATCATCATGCATATAGATGTGTAAGAAATTTGGTTCGACAGTCTAATATCTCTGGTTTACATACAGAGACCGAGATATATATGCCTTTTCTTTTGATTCGATGAAGTTGATCAATTGCCAAAAAGGAAACCAACCTCTTCTGCCATTTCCGAGAGACTTTGCCCTTTTAGCTATATCTGTTTCATTAATTGTTTGTTTTCTACTGCATGGAGGCGACAATTGGTGTTTATATTTGGAGCAAATGATGTAATTTACTCATTCCAACAACTTGGTACCTCGTTTTTGTTTCAGCTATGGAATTGGCATTGGCTTTGGAGAAGTTAACGAACGAGAAGCTTCTGAGCTTGCACAATGTAATATCCGTATTCACCTTTCTGGGTCATTTTAGCATTGTTTACCCTTGCAACTTGTTCCTCCTATGAGATAACCTTTTGTTTTGTTTTTTGATTTTTTTTTAACGAACGACAGGTAGCAGATTGTAACAATGACCCCCAAATGACAGACTTCATTGAGAGCGAGTTTTTAACAGAGCAGGTGAACCTTGAGTTCATTTCTTCATAGTCTGTAATGCACTGGCGATGAAATTAGCAATTTCCTTTTTGTCTAAATGGTGCCTTAAAAGAATCTCTTGTCCTTAATTTCCTATAAAGTAAGAAAACACAAACAAACAATGAAGAAGGATGGAAAGACGTCTTATATTTCTGTTTGAAAAACGTATTTCCTGGTTATTTTATAGGTTGAAGCCATTAAGAAGATATCAGAGTATGTTGCTCAATTGAGGATGGTCGGTAAAGGACACGGTATGATTCAAATTTCAAAGATTGACAATTCACTGCCCTCTTTTTTTTCATTTTTCAAAGAACACCTTCCGTTTCTTCTTCCTCAATCCCCTCCTTTTCAGTTTTTTGATGTGCATTTATTGTTTGGTGGCTTGCAGGAGTGTGGCACTTTGATCAGATGCTCCTCCATAAGGGTGAAGAGGCATTTTGAAGAATCATGGTGTTGTTTTAGCTCTTGGTTACTGTCTACTCCGTACTGCTGAAGTGGTTTTATTTGTATGGTAACTGTTTAGGTGAAGATGATTAGAGTGAAAAATCCGAGAGAATAAGACTTGTTACAGCTAAATTAGTAAACTTCTTTGTGAAATATTAGGATTGATCTCAGCTGTAATAATAGCAGAATCTGTTATACATTATCGCCCGTTCAGATTGAAAAATCATTTCAACTTATTTTATCTTTTTATTTCAACTTTCTTAATTTTTTATACAATAAACAATTTAACTTTTTCAAATTTTAAAATAATTATAATATTAAAAAATAATATTCTAACAATATTTTATTAAATTTTTATCTAAAATTATCTCATCTCATCTCACTATATAAATGAGGCTTAAAATTTTGTTAAATGCTTCACAAATTTTATTTCAGGGCTCTCTCTTTAACTTCAATCACAAACAGTAAATAAATGCGACATTTTTACCCCATTGCTCTTTGATAATTTTGGCTGGTGTCAACCGCCCTACATGGCAATGTGGTTCCTTCTACCATCATGTCAGCCTTGACAATATAGTTTAACCTACTCACAAGAAAACCGATCAGTCGATCCTAAGGTAGGATCGTAGGAGTTCGATTTCGATCTATGGTGTTAACTTAGTCAATGTACCAAAATGTTCCATCTCTATTCTTCAATGCCTTTAAGTAATTGTCCCGGCTCTTATCACCTAAAGAACAGCTAGGGACATGAGCTCCCCCACCCTTGGAACGCTGAGCACTTGAAGAAGTATTATGTTTAAGGACCCGTAGCAATATCTTGTACGGAATTTGTGAACTTATTCGGTGAATAAAAACTGCCCAAGTGTTTATCTCGAAATTCTGCAAAGCCACCAACCAGCTGCGGGGTAGGGCTAAATCTCTAAATGCACTGACCCCCCATCCAACGAAGCCGAGTCTCTAGACTCGCCGTGGGGCCTAGGCCGGGCATCAAATCCCAAACCCATGACTTAGCCTCACGACAACGAAGTCGAGTCCCTAAACTCGCTGAGGGCAATGTCAAGTTCTTAGATTCGCCAACCCCCCGTCCAACAAAGTCGAGAGTCGTTGTGGGGTAAGGCCAAGTCCTTAGATTTGCCGACCCCCCATCCAACGAAACCGAATCTCTAGACTCGTCGTGGGGCCCAGGCCTGGCATTAGATCCAGAGCCCATGACCTAGCCTCACGACAATGAAGTCGAGTCTCTAGACTCGCTGAGGGGCAAGGCCATGTCCCTAGACTCGCCGACCCCCCATCCAACAAAGCCGAGTCCCTAGACTCACCGTGGGGCCTAGGCCGGACATCAGATCTGGAGCCCATGACTTAGTCTCGTGTCTACGAAGTCGAGTCTCTAGACTCGCTACGGGGTAAGGCCAAGTCCCTAGACTAGCCAACTTCTCGTCCAACAAAGCCAAGTCCCTAGACTTGCCATGGTGCCTAGGCTAGGCATAAGATCCCTAGCCCATGACTTAGCCTCAAGTCTACGAAATCGAGTCCCTAGACTCCCTACGGGGTAAGGCCAAGTTCTTAGGCTCGCCGACCCCCCGTCCAATAAAGCTGAGTCCCTAGACTCGTCGTGGGGCTCAAGCCGGGCATCAAATCCCAAGCCCATGACTTAGCCTCATGACAACGAAGTCGAGTCTCTAAACTCGGTGTGACCTCCCATCCAACAAATGTGCGATAAGGTCAAGTCTCTTAACTTGCCGACCCAAAAAAAAAAACAAAAATACAAGGAGAGTTGAGATTCACCGTGAAGAGAGACGAGAAGTAAGACACAAATGGTTGGGAGAAACTTGTTTCCATTTCATTTTATCAACAAAGTATACAACTCTTACAGAAACCAAAATAGAAAGTGATATACAAAGGCCATACAAAGCAAAAAAAAAATGCCCAAGTCGGTCACTATAGAGGAAGAGGGGGAGGAGCACCCGTGGGATACAGAGGATACCCTGGATTCCCAAAGTTCTTGACATAATCCTGTGCTTCGGCATTCGGGAGAAGGGAGGCCAAGTCTAGAGCATGCAAGTCCAGCTAGAGATTCTGGAGCAGGTGCTCGCGCAGCCGTACAAGGCCCTCCTTGTAACCATAAGAGCAGGCCGCGTCCTGGATGGCGTTGGCCTTCGAGATCCAAGACCTAATCTCCCCGAAATGTTGCACAACATCGTCCAATTGAGACTTCAGGCCGGCAATCTCAATGTAACGAGTCAGGAGGTCAATGTTCAGCCATGTCCCCGAGCGAGAGAGTTCACCAACGCATTCATTCTCCCGACGCAGTTGCTCCCTTAGGTGCTGGGCTGTCGGGTAATTTTAAAGTGCCCGACCAACAGCTTTGAGCGCCGTCCGATAACCGAGGCCCGCCCTCGCTCAGACTCCTTCAACTTCTCTTGAGCAGACTCCAGATCTACTTCCCAATGGAGCAAGTTCCTCCTGGCCGCGCCACGAGCCTCCTCGAGGCCTTATCGCTTAGTCAACCACCAATTCGTGTTTTCCTCGACCTCGCGCAGAAGGCGCCTCAGAACCTTATTTTTCTACTTACGCCTCTCAGCGACCTCCTGCAAAAGTCGGTGCTACTCTTCCAAGAGCCGGTACTACTCCTCCAAGAGTTGGTTTTGATCCCTCAAGGACACCACATCACGGATCAGCTCTTTGCACTCAGTCTTGACCTCCTTGATTTGCCGGGCCACCTGCTTCATTTTGTAGTACCCAAAGCGACCCAACGTCTCGAGCCCCCTATTAGCCTCCTCCAATTCCCTCAACTCCTCCCCAGTTGTCACAGCCAATAGGTCAACGGCCTGCAAACGAAAAAACGATAAAACAAATGCCAAAGTATGAGACTGAAAGGACTCAAGGAAGTAAGCAAGGAAAGGGGAAACCAAACTTGGGTGAAGAGGGAGCGCAGCATTTGCGCCATGCGCTCGGGGGCGGTAGCCTGGGCCCTTTTCAAGTTTGAAGTCAAGGCCTGATTCCCATTGATCCTAATAGAAGTAGAGGGGCCAGCGATTGCCAACTGCCAAGAAAAATTTGGGGGCGTACTCTAACTTTCAGTACACGGCCCAGGTGCGACAGAGGAAAAAGCTTCAGAGCTATCGTCATCACTTAACTCTACGACAAAGGGAGGATCCAAGAAACCTTCCGCATAATCAACCCCACTCAGCCCGGGAAAGGAAGGCGGAAGGGAAGCAACCCTAGCATGAGGAAGGGCAGACCTGGTCACCTCCTCTGAGTAACCGGTCGCAGAGGCCCAACTTGACCTCCCCCTACTCCTTCTCTTCTATGTTCTCCAACGTCGAATTCGAAGTGAGGTTGCTCTTCCCCATCTTCTTCTTCTTCTCCATCTCCCTCTCCTCCTCCATCTTCCTCTCCATTTAAGGGCTTGGAAGGATCCTGAACCTCTTCCCGACGCCCAACTTCTAGATCTAGCCCTCCTTCCCCGCGCCCGGCTTCTGGGGTCTGTTGAGGAGAATCAAGTATTAGATCATTTCCAAAGTATCTTTGAAAGACACAAATGACTCAAATGTGTTGGGCCCACGAGGAGGGGGATGCGCAAAAGAATTGAAGAAGTGTGTCTGAAGGTTGCATGCATCTACCTTTTTTGTGGAAGGAAACAGTGGACCGGGGAGGGACCCAATTGAAGTAGGAAGAGGGGCTACCGAAGAAGAAGGACCAGCGATGGAACGTGACCCACTCGGAAACGATGTGGTCCCCCACGTCGAAGGGACTCCGGGCGCACAGACTGCTGCCGCTCCGGCCCATGTATCCTAGCCCTGGGATGCCTCGGCACGACTTCCCAACTCCCCAGCACTCCCACAAGAAAAAAGAGGAGGTTCTGGCCTCTCTTCAAGGTTCTTCACGAGGCGGATCGCGACTCACCTTTGGTCGTTTCACCTTGCCCCCGGAAGAGCTTGAAGCATGCTTCCGACCCTGTGGAGAGGGAATCTCACCCAGAAAGTTTCTACCGACCGCATATGAGCAATCTGGTGCAGACAAGAAGTCTCGGATGTTCCTATCAAAAAGAGTCTGATCAGTCATTGACTCGTCGGGATGGGCCCACACCCAAGCCATCACCTTCTCTAGACGGGCCTCCTCCCTCTGTTTTAGGGTAAGTTCCAGGCTCTTCACGGAGGGGATAAATTCCCAGGACGCCTGAATAGGATACTCCTTGTGGGCCGCTTCTCCCTTGGGATATTCTCAATCCGACCCAGAGTGGCGCTGTTCGAGCGAAGCGATTCTCCGACCCGGAGATCGTGTTTGGAAATCGCAAATGCTTCTTGGCCCGCTATTAACGCGATACATAGACAAAAATTCTCGAGTCGTCAAGTCGAGGTCTTCAGCTGTCCTACAGAGGGCCATCCAGAAAAGAATGTAGCTGAACACCAAAAGTTGCCAAGCATTAGGATGGACTGGCACCGAGGCGAGCCCAAGTTAATTGAGAACTTCGCGAATGGGACGGCAAATCGGGAGACGAAGGCCATTAACAAACATCAGAGGAAAAAGGGTCACATGCGTTATCGTCCCGTCGAGATTCACCGCATGCTCACCCCTGCAGGGAATCTCCAAGACGGTGGAGGGAGGGATGTTGTACTTGGAGTGGAATTGCCTAAGATCGGCACTGGTAATCGAGGAAACCCAACGCTTCTCCACAAAGTATGGAGGGGCTGGAGTGGAGGGAGCTTTGGGAGCCATGACAAATGGCGTGAAAGAGAAAGAAAAGCACAACAGCGAAAAGACAAGGATCAGAGAAAGACGATGGGCGTTCGCGAGGAGGAAAGTGCAAAAATGGAGGAAGAATGAGGGGTCTGGGGGGAGGTAGGGGAAGCAGTGAGGCGTGCGGGAAACTAAGCAATTCTGGCAGTTACAAAGCCAGTGAGACGCCATGCGGATCCCGAATTAATGATCGATGCGAAGATAAACCGTCAAGTGAGATGCATGGAAAGCACGAACCAATGGGGTTCCAGAGGCGTGGAGAGGGAAGCGGTTGACATGTCAAATCAACCGTTGGGGGATCGGGCTGGTGCGGGAACTGAGGAGACACATTTATTACATTGATAGGTGGTCTTAAGGATCTGAACCGATGGAAACCGAGTAGATGACCCTGGGAATCTATAATGACCAGCAGACGGGCACAGAGCACAGGAAAACGAAACCAGCGAACAAATAAATAAACCCAAAAAGACTCAACTGACGGGTTGTGCTCGTATGGGAGAGCGTGTTGAATTCCCACCACATTTATATGATAAGAATTTGCGGGGTATTGTGAGGAAAACCTTCTGTGAAAAGGATTCGGGCCCAAATCACGAAGACCCGAACCACTCAAGGGGAGAACTGAAGCAGGCGAAGGGCCCAGACCGAGCCCATGACCGAGCTATCAGCCTCGAAGATTTGGTTCTCAGGCCCGACCCAGCATTAAGAAATAATCCTCAGGACTCAGTAAATCGTTTGATCCCACAATATGAGATGTGGCAGATAAAATATCGTGGGATGTGGGCAGTGGAGCCTTCCATAGTGGGGGACAATCTGGTTTTAAAGGAGAAGACTCATCATGCACCCAATGGATTGATAAAGCGGCCCTGGGATAGTGGAATGATGACTTCGCACCAGATACCCCTTGGCAGTAGGACCCCAACCAAGTATAAATGATAGCCTTCCCTCCAAGCGGAAGGTAGATTAAACTTATCTTACATTTTCTTTTCTACATTTAGTGTCCTTCATTATCAAGATCCTCACTAACTTTAGCAATGAAGTGACCTCAGGTGCCACCGAGGCACCCTTATCAGCTTTATTTGCAGGCTCGGCTGGTTTGGAATCGTGGTGCAACCCAGATGAGTCATTCTATACATAGCAACTGTTCCACCCACACCACCACGCACCTGACGTGTATTTTATCTTTTCTTTTTTTTTTAAACGCTAAAACATCGTCCTCTGCCTCTTCCTCACTCTCTTTCCTCTTCACTTCTGGCACTCACACTTCCCACCTCCACCACTTAGTCAGTAGTCTCTCCCTACCTCCCTCTTAGATCTCATTTCCTTAAAGACGAACATCTCTCTAGCTTACGACAGATTTAAGGATTACTGTAATTTTTTCCGTCTTTATATGTATCTTTTCTTTTCTTTTTTTCTTTAGTTGGGTTTTCACTTTTGGATCTTGTCATTCCTAATCTGTAAGAAGATATGCAGCTAACATGTTCTTAGATTTTTTTTTTCTTTTCTATTTTCTCGCGAAACAAACTTGCTTACTACTGTTAATTCTTTAAAAGAAACACTTTTTCTTTTTAAAAACGCCCCAAATTAATAGACAAAAATAATTTTACGATCAGAAAGAGAGAGAGAGCAGAGAAAATAAGAATTGGAAAAGTTCTTTTTATTTTGCTCTTTCATCAGATTCTCCGTGCAGTTTGGGGTTTTTATCAAAATCATTTTCTTTTCTCGGTGAAACACTGTATCCGAATTATTGAAGATGTACTATCGTTAATGCTGGAAATTCTTATAGGTGAAACACTTACCTCAGAGAGAGAGAGAGGGAAATTTTTTCTGGGCTTAAAGCATTTCAAATGAGTGAGAGGAACGTGCAATAACCAATAGGGAGGAGGAAAAAAAAATTACCGACCCGTAAGGTGTATGTTGGCGGATGCAAAAGAGCGGCTGACGAGAATTGTCTTCCTAACAATTAATATGGAACATTTTAAATATAAGAATGCTACTTTTCATAAATAATAAGAATGCTAAAATCTCTTTTAACAATAAAAAATTACGATAAAAATTAAAATCATTTATTTTGCATCGTTCTCTGGTTCGGTTCTCAACGTCAAGACGAAAAATTGTTGGGGAGCAGCTTACATCCCAACACATCTTTAGATTTTTTTTTTTTTTTTTTCAACTCAACACACCACCGGTTATTGAGGATTGAGTTATTGAGGATGTGGGCTGCAATAAATCTTCTTCCCGTCAAGACGCGAGTGTCTGACTCTGAACACAGACTCGAGCGAGTCAGAAAGGGTTGAGGAAGGATTTTGTGGGAGTTGAGATTGCAACGTGGACCGGATATTTTGCAATAGTCTGAGCACTTGCCACTAGATAAGACCCACGAGTTCTCCACACGCCCCTTTACGTGTTCCAGCTACAGCTATCCACGTTTCAATTGATCCTACGGTCCAAAAAAAAGCTCATTCCATCTGGAATTCTTCAAGCAGTGCTTCACCGACACCACATACATGATCTCTCTCTCTCTCTCTCTCCCTCGCTGAACGCTTCTTCATTTCCATTCTTCTCAACAATCAATTTCTCTGTTCTGAAATTCCAAGCGTCCCGCAGTTAACAATGTTTCTGAGACCCTTTTCAGTTTCAGCCTCTTCTCTCTCTTCAATGAGAGGGAATGCTCATGGACATAGAAGCTCATTTCTTTTCACAACGAGTACTGCTCCAGCATCTGCATCTTCCTTGAACTATCCTTTCGCTTCGTCCACTGCTTCTGTAATCTTTAGCCAAAGAGGAAGTAACAAATTCGTTGTTTCTTCATCAAGCGAGATAGTTGATGCACCTCTCACTGGAGTGTTGTTTCAGCCATTTGAAGAGCTCAAGAAGGACGCTCATGTTGTCCCGGTGTCCCCTCATGTTTCCATCGCTCGGCAGGGCTACTCAGAGGAGTGTGAAGCGGCCATCAATGAGCAGATCAAGTGCGTATATATATACATATACATACATATATATTTTGTTTGTTATCTTCTGTTTGCATATCTCTCTGCATCGTCTTTCGTATATATAATGAAAAATGCTGCTTAATTTCTCTTAAATTTCTAATTCTAGAAGATAAAAATTGATCTGATTGTCGATGGATAATATCATATCAAGATAGTTTGGTATATAGGTGTCTGAGAAATTATATTTGTCTCAAAAGTTTTTAAACGAGAGAAAAAGATAAATTTTATTATTTATTTTATATGGACCAAACTTTTTCGTGGACTAAAACGTGAAATATTTAATTTTTTTTATAAAATAAGATATTTAATTAAATGAGGTAGAGTGTAGAGTCAGAGTTCGAATTTAAGATTTCTACTTTGATATCATGTGAAATTTATCTTAAAAACTTAAACTAATTGATAGATTTTTATTATTTATTTTATATCACAAAGAGTGGATGAAAATCTAGGTGAAATGAAACTGTTCCATTGATTTAAGATTTTGGAATAAGTGAGGATCGATTTCAGGTGGTATTAGAGTAATTTATTGTCAAAAGCTAATATATTTATATTAATCAATTGTAGTTTTTTTGACCGTCTACAATATTTTTTTTGAGTAATGTTAGGTACAAGTCTTAAATAGATAAGCTACATATTGGTTTTTTATAAAGAGTTTTACTATATACAGTCATTTTTACGTATTCCTTACTCACTCTATTGATGTAATTGGCTAAAACATTTATTTTATATTAAAAAAAGTGATGCAATCAATCACATTAGTGGAGTGTACAAAGAGTATGAAAAAATACTGCACGTAGAGTTTTTCTTTTATAAAAAAGTGAATCCCACTAATAGAGAATGATTTTTTTACAGTGTGGTTTATTTTTTTACAATAACTTGTATGAAATTTGTCTATTTGCACTTCTACAAATCATTTCTCATTTTCTTTATTCTTTGAAGTTAGTACTCTTATCTATACGGATTTCTCGTTTTTTCTCACGCTGTTCTAATTCCCTTGTGTTAACAGTGTGGAATACAATGTGTCATATGTGTACCATGCCATGTTTGCGTACTTCGACAGAGACAACATAGCTCTCAAGGGCCTCGCCAAGTAAAAAACAGCCCTATTTCGACTTGTGATTTATTGATGTATTCATACGAGTTAATGCATGGCTGGCTAATTAATTTGTTGCGATGATCAGGTTTTTCAAGGAATCAAGTGAAGAAGAAAGAGAGCATGCTGAAAAGTTGATCAAATACCAGGTTGGTCCCAAATGTCTTGAAAAGATGGTTTCATTTTAATGTGGTTTTGTGTTTGGTTGGAAGATCTAACAGTACTGCATGCTGTCGTAATTAATTAGAACATACGCGGTGGAAAAGTACTACTACACTGTATAGTAACGCCCCTATCAGAATTCGAGGATGCAGAGAAAGGAGATGCTTTGTATGGTGAGATTCTTCACCTGTCCTCGATCATCATGCATATAGATGTGCAAGAAATATGGTTTGACAGTCCAATATCTCTGGTTTACATACTGAGATCGAGATATATATATTATATATGCCTTTTCTTTTGATTCGATGAAGTTGATCAATTGCCAAAAAGGAAACCAACGTCTTCTGCCATTTCCGAGAGACTTTGCCCTTTTAGCTATATCTGTTTTCATTAATTGTTTGTTTTCTACTGCATGGAGGCGACAATTGGTGTTTATATTTGGAGCAAATGATGTCATTTACTCATTCCAACAACTTGGTACCTCGTTTTTGTTTCAGCTATGGAATTGGCATTGGCTTTGGAGAAGTTAACGAACGAGAAGCTTCTGAGCTTGCTCAATGTAATATCCGTATTCACCTTTCTGGGTCATTTTAGCATTGTTTACCCTTGTAACTTGTTCCTCCTATGAGATAACCTTTTGTTTTGTTTTTTGATTTTTTTTTAACGAACGACAGGTAGCAGATTGTAACAATGACCCCCAAATGACAGACTTCATTGAGAGCGAGTTTTTAACAGAGCAGGTGAACCTTGAGTTCATTTCTTCATAGTCTGTAATGCACTGGCGATGAAATTAGCAATTTCCTTTTTGTCTAAATGGTGCCTTAAAAGAATCTCTTGTCCTTAATTTCCTATAAAGTAAGAAAACACAAACAAACAATGAAGAAGGATGGAAAGACGTCTTATATTTCTGTTTGAAAAACGTATTTCCTGGTTATTTTATAGGTTGAAGCCATTAAGAAGATATCAGAGTATGTTGCTCAATTGAGGATGGTCGGTAAAGGACACGGTATGATTCAAATTTCAAAGATTGACAATTCACTGCCCTCTTTTTTTTCATTTTTCAAAGAACACCTTCCGTTTCTTCTTCCTCAATCCCCTCCTTTTCAGTTTTTTGATGTGCATTTATTGTTTGGTGGCTTGCAGGAGTGTGGCACTTTGATCAGATGCTCCTCCATAAGGGTGAAGAGGCATTTTGAAGAATCATGGTGTTGTTTTAGCTCTTGGTTACTGTCTACTCCGTACTGCTGAAGTGGTTTTATTTGTATGGTAACTGTTTAGGTGAAGATGATTAGAGTGAAAAATCCGAGAGAATAAGACTTGTTACAGCTAAATACATTAAACTTCTTTGTGAAATATTAGGATTGATCTCAGCTGTAATAATAGCAGAATATGTTATATTAATTATTACATTAAACTTGTTATATTTAAAGTTTTGTTAAATCCTCCACAAATTTCTATTCATTGCATGAATAGATATTTCGGGGCTCTCTTCTTCAACTTCAATCACAAACAGTACACAAAGGCGACATTGTTTCCCATCGCTCTCTAATAGTTTTGGCTAGTGTCAACCGCCCTACAAGGCAATATGGTTCCTTCTGCCATCATGTCAGCCTCGACAGTATCGCTTAACCTACTCACAAGAAAACCGATCAGTCGATCCTGAGGTAGGGTTGTAGAACTACGATTTCGATCTATGGTGTTAACTTGGTCAATGTACCAAAATGTTTGATCTCAGTTCGTCAATGCCTTTAAGAAATCCCTATCTCATTTGCTTTTCATTCTTGGTAGTGCAATGATGTTAAGGCTACTGAAGGTCTGGTAAAAAATCCCACCTGGGCAAACCGACCACACACTTTAGTAAAGACAGCAATCCAAAAATCCCAATGTCCTAATTTGCCTATAACTCAAAATCTCAACAGCCAAGATCAAATCTTGGCCTCCCAATCACTCTTTGGACAAATAAAAAAAACATCCCTGGACAATGATATCCGATATAGAATCCTAAAAGAACTTTTAGGTTCGAAATCAAAGTTCTTTCATAGGCATCAAAGTTCTTTCATAGGCTAGGAGATAACTCTGATCAGATCCGTAGCAAGCACAACCCCATCCTACTCTATGACAACCCAATGTGCGCATCACATTGCACAGTAAGCGCCCTCAAACTCCTTGTTCTGAAGCATTACATTATGAACTCCTCCTTGCCTACTGACTTTCTGTTACAGGAAAGATCTCCCATAACTGATATTAGTTTTAAAATATTTGTTTTTTATTGTAATATGTGCAGCTTGATTAAGATCAATATCATATCCAGAATTGAGAAGTAGGCTCGAGTGAAGTAGGGCACTTTTGCATTAAAACTTTTCTCTCCGTACGAAGACCCGAGTGAACAGTGAGCCAAGAGAAAACCCAAACCCACATATCCCGCCGCCAGCCCCCACCCACCATTGACCGGCGAGTGACACCACACCGCCGTCACAAACGAGGTCGACGGGCCCCGGCGTCCTCGCTGTGGGCCGTCCAGCATTGGTCCTCGCCAGCAAACTGGCTCTTTCGATTTTCTTCATTCACAGCAGTGTCAAACTGTCGTCGTCATCTTCGACACCGCCACAGACCTGAACGACAGACTCAGGCGACTCAGTTGTGGGGCCTCTGACGTTGTCCTTCTCCGGTGACTGGGAGTTTTGCTGCTTTTCTGTTGTTTTGATGGACTATTTTTGACAGACTGTTTTTGACAGACTGTTTCGACGGACTCCAGCGACCACATTGTGGGCCTCCGACGTCGGTCATCCTCCGACGACTCTGTTTTCTCCGTTAACTCAGGTGTAACACCTACTGAGAACCTTTTGGAGTTGTATCACAGGAAATGGAGACAGACTGTAGATCCTGTTTTTGAGGAGCTACTCTACTGAGGGCAGCGATGGACTCTGCCTCCACCCTCGCGGCTTCAGGGAGTGGGAAGAACGACCCTTTGCATGGTACGAGACAACAGACGACGACGAATCCGGAATGCCGAGTGGGAGGAGCACCGCAGAACGGCTTTGGTAGAATTTTTGCAGACGTTGTGATGGATCGACCTCAGGTTCTACCCAAGGTGGAGATCCCCTTTAGAGACCCAAAATTTTTGGATGGGGAGATGTTTTTTACCTTCTCTAGGGCAGAAGTAAAGCAATCTGCAGAACCATTTCGGTTCTCCGTTATGCTAAAGTTATTGCAAAGGAGACCTTCGCTCGATATAGTTCGGGGCTTCATCAAATCCCGTTGGGGGCTACGTGTTGTGCCTGTTAGTTCGTAGAAGAGGAGGACTCCCCTTGGGTCCCAATGTGGTTATCTCTTCCGGGGTTGCCCCCGAACTACTTTCACGAGTCTATGTTGAGGTCGATTGGTGGCGGATTTGGACATTTCTTGAAACGGAACAACGCAATGACGTGTGTGACACAGCCTGAGGCGGCACGCATCTGCGTTGAGGTGGATATTTCCAAACCTGTGAAACGGGCCTTCTGGCTGGGGGTTCCAGGACATGCAAGTAGCCTTCATCAGGAGGTAATCTTTGAATATCTCCCTCTGTTTTGTGGATTATGTCGAAAGCAGGGGCATGAGGAGGGCAGTTGTAGTAGGCGTAATCAGTTGGATACAAATGGAGTAGGGGTTGGCATGATTGAAGGTGGGGGACATGAGAAGACTAGGGGCCAGTGGAAGGTGGCTGGGAATAAAAATGCGGAAGCCTCGGCACCAGAGGTGATGAATGTAAATGAGTTTTTTTTTAGTCAATCGTCGAGCAGATATTTTGAACGGAATTAATCGTCTTTGGCGTGCAATGGAAATGGCAGCATTAGAGACTTTTTATGTGTATTTAAAGGGCGAGGCTCTTACCAGTAGACAATTTAAGGAGAAACTTAATGGTGGTGGATTGGTAGGTGCTGATATCGCCTTGCCTGGGGGGCGTGTTACGGCGGAGGGCAGTGGGCTTTTAACTCAGAAAGTCTCGGACAATTGATTCGAATTGACTGAAGAGATCTCGGATACTGAGGAATCGCTAGAAGTGGAGGTCGTGAAAGATACACCCCGTAGTTCACTGAAATTGGTGGATGAGGCGTTGGAATTTGAGTTGGCAATGATGGGAGTTGAAGAAGGGGGTACTAACAAGTGGTGTTCCATGTCTGAGGGCGAACCCAAAGAAGGGGCAGACATGGTTTTTGCAAGCAAGTGTTTTGACTCGGATTCGGAGTTGAGTATTCATTTGAAAAAATTACGGGGCGTGAATAAGACGGGGAAGTTGAGAGTCTTGGAGAGGAGGACTCGATCCAAAAAAATTCTTTAGTTTATCTATGTAGATACTTATATGGAATATTCGAGGTATTCAATTGTCGAAGAGTAGACTTCGACGACTCATGAGTAAGAGTAGGCCACTGGTGGTGGCTTTATTAGAGCCTTTTCTTTCTTGCAATAAATGTCGGCGATGGGCTAGGTGGTTAAGCCTACCAAATTTTGTGGATAATGTGGCTGTTTTGGAATGCTAGTCTGAACTTCGATTTCATTTCCATGTCTGACCAAGTTTTGTCTGGCTGGTTCGCTAGAGGTAGTGTGCGAATCTTGATGTCTATAGTTTATGCTAATTGTTTTACAAGCAAGCGCATGGAGTTATGGGAGCACTTGTGTGCTCTCGATGCAGGTGGTTGGCCGTGTTTTGTTGGGGCCGATTTTAATATTGTCCGCTATGATGAAGAAAAAGTGGGAGGTCTGTTGAGTGCGGCTCGGGCAAAAGAGGAATTCAACACTTGTATTCATGATTGTGGGCTTTTAGATTTGCCTTCTAGGGGACAAAAACTTTCTTGGTGCAATGGCAGACTCGGGGGGAGTACCTTCCGAGAACTTCTTCAGACCATTGCCCCATGTTGATTTTCTTGGATAGGGAAATAAGGGGTAAGATCCAGTATTTTCGATTCCAACGTATGTGGATTGTGGAGGACTCATGAAGGGTTCCTACCTTTGATCCGGGAGTGTTGGAATCAAGAGGTTGAAGGTCGTGTTGTGGTAAGGGTGAGTTATAAATTAAAATATCTAAAGAAGATGTTGAGAAAGTGGAATATAGAGACGTTCGGGAGAGTGGAGTTGGAAATTAAGAGCCTTGAATCCTGTATCATGGAGCTTGAAGAAATTCTTAGTGCTGAATTTTCCCAAAATCGGGAGAATGAACTTCTGCTGTGTAAGCAGTGACACCTCCAATGGCTTCATCGGGAGGAGATTTTGGGATGTCAAGAATCATGTATTAAATGGCTAACTGAAGGTGATTCGAATTTAGCTTTCTTCCATGCTTCCCTACGTATTAAAAAAAAGAGTAAAGTCATTGATTGTATGAAGCTTCGGGATGGATCATTGTTACGTTCGGCGGAAGAAGTTCATGATGCGGCAGTGGTTTTCTTTCCAGACTTGCTCTCGGCTGCACCAGTTGAAACTCATGAGGAAAGTTTTCAATTGTTGTCTCCAATGGTTACTGAGAATGAAAATTATGTGCTGTGCACGGTCCCGTCCATAGAAGAAGTTAACGATGCCTTGTGGTCGATACCCCAGGATAGCAGTCCTGGGCCGGATGCAGCAAGTTTCTTTGTCCTTGCTTGGAAATTTGTGAAGCAAGATCTTCTTGATATGATCAAAGAATTTTTTGAAGGTATTCCTCTCACTACTTTTTTTAAGGCTACTAATATTGTGCTGATTCCAAAGGTAAATGAACCGGAGGATTTTGGCCACTTTCGTCCTATCAGTCTGTGTTCGGTGGCTTATAAAATTATAGCCAAAATTATGGTGTTTAGATTGGCACCAATTATTGGGAAGATTGTATCGGGAGAGCAGTCTGCATTTGTTCGGGATCGGAGTATATTTGACAATATGTCTATTGCTCAAGAACTTGTGAATGGCATGAATCAGAAGACTAGAGGGCGAAATGTCATGCTGCAAATTGATATGGCTAAAGCGTATAACTGAGTGAACTAGAGTTTTTTGTTTGAAGGGTTACGTTGGTTGGGCTTCTCGGAAAAATGGAGAGCCTTAATTTTTAACTCTATTTCCTCTCCGAGTTTTTCAGTCATGCTAAATGGGTGTTGCAAAGGGTTTTTTAAGCCTTCGCGTGGACTTCGCCAAGGTGACCCAGTCTCTCCGTATTTGTTCATATTGTCAGAAGAGTTGCTTTCGCGCCTGCTTAACCATGCTTTTCAGTTGGGGCGAGTTAAATACTTTAACTCAAATGGTGGTACACGAGTGTCGCATTTGTTATATGCAGATGATTTGCTAATTTTTGCAAATGGTGGAAAGGACTCTATTCGGAATTTGATGGGGTGATCCACAAGTATGGAAGTTTATCAGGACAGCTGGTCAACCCAAGTAAGTCCTCTGTCTTTTTCTCCTCAAATATTCCATATGACCGGAGAATACAACTGAAGCATATTTCGGGGTTTACTGAAGGCACATGGCCTTGTGTGTATTTGGGGATGCCGGTTCATGTAGGAAGTAAGAGGCTGCATATGATTGAGCCTTTATTACAGAAAGTGAAAAAAAAATTGGCAGGATGAAAGTGCAAGTTACTCTCTTTTGGCGGTAAACTCATCCTTATTAAGCAAGTCCTTAACAGCATTCCCATCCACTTGCTTTCTGTGTTATCCTTGCCGAAAGGAATTGAGGCCAAGCTGAAGAAAATTTTCTAACTTCCTTTGAGGCTCGAGTGGGGATGCCAATAAAAGGAAGTTGGTGTCTTGGCGACGTATTTGTTTGCCGGTCAATGAAGGTGGTTTGGGAATTCGTGACCTCTTGGAAGTTCGGAAATCTTTGTTTATGAAGTTTGATTGAAAGCTAATTATAGGTGGCTCTCTTTGGTCTGACTTCTTCAGGCTAAAATATGTGGTTGAAGAGTCGCTTACCTTAATAGGGGCGAGGTCAAGGGGATCTTGTTTTTGGAAAGATATTTTACAGGTGCTTCCTTTGGTCTTACAAAATTCACAATGTATAGTTCAAGAGGGTGTCTTAAATTTTTGGAATGACAATTGGCTTGGTTTGGTGATGGACCTATTGTAGATTTTCTACCGGTTGTGGGGAATCATAAATTGTTGGTCCAAGATCTATGGGATGGGGTGGGCTGGAAATATGATGAAGTACGACCATTGGTTGATAAGTATATGTTCCAGAAAATCACTCTATCTAATGTCTGTCTTCGGGAGGGTAAGGATATGCTTGTTTGGAAGCACACGGTGGATGGGGCCTTTACTACGAAGTCGGCTTGGCAAATTATTCGTGCTCATGGTAGTATTTGTCCCTGGAAGAAGTGGCTTTGGCAAGATCATGTCCCGAAGAAAATGTCTTTTTTATGTTGGCGGGCACGCCAAAATGCTATTCCCGTTGATACCATTATTTAATAGCTTGGGATTCCGGTTGTTTCTAAATGCCATTGTTGTACGGATAATAAGATTGAGACAATGGATCATGTGCTTTGTGATGGGGAGGGAGCGAGGAAGGTTTGGGATTTTTTTGCTTCTGTTTTTGGCATCCGATTACCTCAGACTCGAGTATGGACAAATGTTTTGAATATATGGTGGTGTCGAGCTTCTCTAGTCTCGCAAGTTCGTTAGTTTCGTGGTATTATTCCTATATTGATTTCTTGGACTCTTTGGAAAGCCCGATGTACGGCACGGATGGAAAATACGAAATTTGAATCAAAAGTCATTATTCGGATGGTAAAAGGGCTGCTTGCAGATATTTCAGGATCCATGAAAACGTTTAAAGTAGTGAGGGAGCATGACTTGGGAGTGTTGAGGGAACTCAACTATCCCATGGTGCCGCCTATAGTTAAAAATTTGAAGTTGATTGTTTGGGCCTCGCCAACAGGGGTCTTCTCTAAGCTCTATGTAGATGGTGGCTCCCTTGGGAATCCTGGTATGGCCGGTGGGGGAGGGTTGTTCGGGATGTGAATGGGCGGGTTCTTGGGGGTTATGATCATTCGTATGGTCATGCTACAAATAATATTGCCGAGTGTAGAGTAGTGCTTGATGGACTTTAATTGTGTCAACAGCTGGGTCTACGAACTGTTTTAGTGGAATCGGACTCGAGTGTGGTGATGGGATGGTTTATCTTGAAGACTTGTAAATATTGATATTTGTGAAATTTTTGGGATGAAGCGACTTCTCTTTTGTCTTCTATGGATGTCCAGTTTAAGCTCGTGTTTAGAGAAGCTAACATAATAGCTGATTTCTTAGCTAAATATGGGGCGAGTGGAGGAAATTGGGATTTTTTTGGAGAGGACTTTGTTTTGGGCAGACTAAAGGGGTTTATATGTACAAACAGGATGGGTATACCTTATGTTAGATACTAGTGGTTGGTTTGTTTATGGGTTTTTGGTCACCACAGTATTCCTCTATCACAAGTGAGGGTTCTTTCATAATATTTGGGAGGAGAGGGTCACTTATGGACATGTGACTTTCGACTCTTTTTTTTTTTTTTTTAAATGTGCAGCTTGATTAGGAAAAAGAACACCCCGCCACTACACGTGCAGTAGGTACGAGATTCTCAGATCTTTAATACCTGATTAATTTCAGGCAATCCCATCTAACATGCATTAAAACCATTGAGACAAGTGCTTAAAATAATCACCATAAGAGAGAGTGTGAGGCCAAACTACTTTTCCAATAAGAGCAAACTAAAAGATTCAAGCGCCAATGGCAACAACAGATTAGGGAAAACATCTTTCACAACTCCAAAAGACTATCTCAACAAATGAGAGGGGAAAAAAGTATTATACAAACAAAAGAAAATGAAAGATGAAATACATCGAATGACAGTCTAGCGTTTCTAAATGAGCAATCCTAAAAATCAATGCCAGGTGTGTGCTTCTCAGTCATGAATGATGGAGTGAATTAGTATGGAGGCCTCGTCCGGCGTGGTAGCCACATCATCTGGTCATTAAGATCATATCAAAATGTCAATCTATGCACAGAACACATTCAACTAGGCTAAATCATGTTGAAAAGATTACATATATCTAAAGAAATTTCCTTTATAAACTTGAGGGTAAATCGTTGCTGTCCCTGAAGGCAACGCTGATGTTGGCAGCATGCCAGCATTTGTCTACTTCATTTGGAAAGATTGGAACCTGAGATCCTTTACTGAAAAGCCCACAATAAATGCTGATGTTCCAATGAAAATACTAAACTATGTGATGATAAGAATCGGCTCTATGAAGGCTTTCTTAAAAACTCACTGAATAATGGATTGATTGATACTTGGGGACTAATTTCTTTTACCCAGTAGGGCTAAAGGAGCTATTTTGGTGGATGTATGTCGCTTCGATGAAGGGGAGCCACTGCCTATGTTATTGATGCGTTATCAGGTCAATGTGTGTTGACTGTTGTATCTTGACTGGCTTCTGGGGCTGGGAACGTTCTTACTAATATGCAGGCTTTGTTAAGAACTGCTAGATTATTGCTTCTGCTGCTATTGATGCATGGGACTTGTTAATGCTGTTGGTTTGTTAAGAACACACGGGTTATGGCCTATGGGTAATCTTGGCTTTGTTTTGTGGATCTGTTCTAATGGTCTAGCATGATTTTGTGTTGCTCAGTTGCTTTGTATAGGGGTGGTTGTCCCCGGGATTGCCAAGATATATTCTTGGACTTTGTAATCTCCGTCCGTTTGCCATAAGAGTATCTTCATCATAATAAAGATAATAAAACCTTGATGACACAGAGTCAGAGAACTCAAAACGAGTCTCAAGTCTCGGATGAACTATGAAGTTTCAAATCTGACAGCATCCCATAAAAATGTTGGAAATTGGAATATCAAGTAACATCGAAAAAGAAAATTGTAAATGGTGCTTTATTTGGTTGATTTTACCAAAAACAGTCTAATATTGCCGTAAATGCATAATGGCTAAAAGGATTTACCTTGAAGTGGAGCAGGCAAGTGGGAGACTAGGTTTTCGATGATACCTCCACCACCACTCTCCTCTTTTGACTTCCCTTTCTGGAGCCCTACATCATTACTATCACTACCTGCATCTTCCTCTGCTTTAGAGCCCCTATTGTCACCTTCGAAAGCTTCCACCTTTTGTTTACTATCTTTCCCTGCTTTCGGACTATGGGAAGAGATCAAGTTGGAGATAAGATGGCTTATAAACCCACCTCCCTTATCATCATGATCAACACCCTCCTCAGTCACGATGCCTCTCTTCTCTTCATCATCTTTTTCACCTGTTTTTTCTTCTTGACCTTTCCCTCCAGACACCAAGTTAGAGAGAAGATGGTTTATAAATCCACTTGCCCTTTCTTCTCCTCCTTTAGCTTCATTTTCCTTCTTATCATCTTCCTCTTCACGATCATCTACCTCTTTGGAGCCTCCTTTTGGAGTGAGGTTCATGGAATGCTCCAGGCTTTCAGCTCCTAGTAGATCTTCCATTTTCCCGGCCCTTCTGTAATCTTGTTTCTCTTTACTTTCCTTCCTCGGGTTCAGTCTCTCTTATGGGTTCGAGAATTTTTCCTTTGGGCTCCAGGACTAGATATTTATCACATTCAGCAAAGGCAGGGGACAAACGTCCTCGTCCAAAGAGTCGCATACATGGGGAGAAGCTGAGATCTCGTTACACGTATTTTGCAACTGCTGTCTCATGAAAGCCTTTTCGCCTATTAGCAGGTCACACGTAACACCCTGGTGAAGATATTATAATATTAACGAAGAGCATCCTCGGTCCAATATGTCGGTGGAAATTGTCTTGTAGAGCTTGGAGTTTCGAAAATCTTGTTTTACATCCGGTTAAATGATTAGCCAGTTTGGAAATGTGATTATTTTTCAGTGTTCGGATGTTTTTGTCATGGAAAGAGAGAGGAAAAATACTAATATTCATTTTAAAAGGAAAAAGAATAAGAAAATTGGTCAGTAGGTTCACCTGCCAAATAACCAAAGTTACCAAACTAATGACAAAATTGGGCTAAAAAGCGAATTTTTACATCTAATTTTGCCATCCTCCCATACAAACAAAAGCATATTCTTGCATTAGTACCAGAATCCGACTGTCCAAGGTGAAATGACTCCAACTTTGACGAGAGAAAAACATGTAGTTCAATGCAAAAAGATTGTCCAGAACATGACAAATTTGCCACATGAAGGGAAGGGAAAATTGTGAAGTCATTTCCTTACAACCTTCAAGATTATGAGATCATCCTTACAAATTTGCCACATGAACTGGACCGGAGAAGGTCCTTCTCCGGCCTCCCTTCGCGTTTTCTTGCTGGCTTCCCTTGCAGCAATATTTTACAGAATGCAAATACTCTTGTTTGAACTTCCCAAGGGAATTTTTATGAACCAAGTACCTTACACCATTTACCAATTCAAATTCTGCAAAAAATATTATCCTATAAAGATGTCATAACAATCTTAATTAACCATGCAGATTCTATCAATTAATGCACTCAAATGTTCCAAGAATATCGAGCAAGATCGTTAGTTTTACCCCTTGCTATTTTTCAGCTCAAACAAGCAGAAAAATTAATTGAAATCCTGAAGTAGAAGCAAGTATTTACCTTGACATCCTTATTCCAAAGCTTGATGTATGAATCAAGAGGACAGCACTCCCCACCACATGTTATCTGATACATTGCTTGTTCTACATTTAAAACCTTCCATGGGCCATGGCCTTAACCCAGATATAATTTTAACCAATTGGTATCTGCCTCACAATACACACACAAACATGACATTAGTTTGATGACCAGTTTTAGACATGTAGAAATACCATTTCAAATGGACACGTATAGAAAGAGAATTAACAGAGTATTGATCCTCAGAAATAAATGGCAAACATCTTATTTGGAACTTTTTCCTAAGCATCCTCCAATAGTTGACTAATCACGACTTACATGAACCCCTAGATTTTTTTTTTTTATTTTTAAAAGAAATGAGGGTGGCACCTCCATTTATTAATAAAAAACCCTCGCTAAGGTGGAGGAATAACCATGATTACAACTCCCAAAAAAAAAAACTCTCCTCAAAAAACAAGGCTACTTAATGAATGTAAGGTAAACCCTATCTATCCATATGAACAAGCCCATGAAATCTCCCCGGACCAAAACCATCTCCTAAAAAATCCTTTACCCGACCATCAACCCCTTCTTTCACTAAAAAATAAGCAACCATATTAGACTTTCTAAAAATATGACACACTCGAGCGTTGAGAGAAGTAATAAGACCCAAAGCTTCCTCCCAAAAATCCAACATAATTACAAGTCCCCGACAAAAACCATCCCACGACTACCTTCGAATCAGATTCTACTAAGACATCCCTCGACCTAATTAAGAAAGCATTAGCTCCTGTTGAGCCTCCCCTTCCTTTTAACGGAAGATAAATCATAAGTCGATACAGGACATAATGATGTGTTGCGTCCCCTATGCATCGACATTAATCTTGTACCGGTTGGGCGCAAAAGTGACCAAAACAACAACAACAAAGGAGAAACACCAGCTGAGTGGGGACATACATAAGATCTTTTGGTATGAATTCGTTTGGCATGTGGTCATATTCCAACAGAGGATAAATAAATAAAAGATAACATTTTCAGAACACATGAATGAAAAAAAGGTAGGGGGAGTGATCTTACCGATCCGCCGGTTGCCTATAATTCAAGAGAGAGTGTGTTTGTGCATGTGTGTGAAGAAAACTTGTGGGGTTTGTGATTTTGAGTAAAAACGATTCGTGATGGAGAGGAGGTCGATGAGAGTTATGGGGATTGGAGGTTTCTTGAACCAGATATCCAAGAGGTTGGAACTTGGAGTATATTGATATGGATTATTATGGATGCCATTCTGGGGAGACACAGGTCAGTAGGGAAAGTTGATGGTTATGGTGGATTCTGGGGATGGAGGACCGAATTTTTGGGCTCAATCTTTCATCTATTATAAACCCACTCTGACAAATACCCCATTGGGCTGAAAGGCCCTTCCTTATAGGTAGGTTTACATCCGCTTCCGGACCAAGATGATCACGTTATTGCTTATATTTTGAGGAACGGTGAGCTTTCGGCCGGAAACTTTTTTGAGTGGAGTAATATTATATGAAATAATCTACACAACCTCTCATACCACATATCACATATTTTTTAAATAGACTTATAAGTTTTACGTATTTTTTTTTTTTAAAAAGTAATTTTTTCTATTAAAAGGTTAAATTTTTCATGTAGATTTAATATTTACTCATTATTTTAAAAAAAATAAGTAAAATTGATAAATTCTATAATTACAAATATTATTTTTCTTTTTAAACATCATTTCTCTTTTTAGTAACGCAATAAAGGATTTTAAGAGTAATTAATAAGCAGTGTAAAGGATACATGTCAATCATAGTTATTATTCAGTAGTTTTGGATGAGTTTGGCTTTTCTGGTTAAGAATTTATTGGATATATCGATTAAAAAATAATAGATAAGATCGAGCCTCCGGTTGGATAATAGAAGTATTTCATCTTATCTTGTTATTATAATTTTTTTAAATTTTTACACAAAATATAATAAATAACTTAATTTTTTCAAATATCAAAATAATAATATTATTAAAAAAATTATATTATAACAATATTTTATTAAACTTTCAACTTTTATTCAAAACTATTTCATCTCATTTCACTATCCAAAACACACTTAGAGATTGATATAAAAGTAATTTTTTTAATTATTTTACTTAAAACAATATTATCTATATATTTTTTAGAGTCGGGCTACTCTGCTGCCCGGTTTTATTTTTAATTTTTTTCATATTTTTTTAATATATTTAAATAGTTTAAACAAAAATTAAAAAATATATCAATACACTTAAAATCACTTTCTTAATTACTAAAAAAAAAAAATTTGCCAAGCGGTCAAATTTCCTATTTTTTATGCAGAATGTATATAGTAAAATTTTAAAGGACGTAAGCGAAACTCGTTTTGAATTACAGATACATAAAACCTAATTTTATGGTGCTTGAGACGCACTATTTTGAATTAAATAAATATAAATAGAAGTCACTATTAAAAATATCTATTTTACACACATGATATGATATCATCTAAATCACACATCTTTCCATATGAATATTGAAAATAATTAACTAGAAATAATCATGCAATAAGTACAAAATATGCACTTATATAATGACTTTTCTTTAACCTTTTGAATTTAGCAAGGGAAGAAAAAGGCAGAATACAAAAGTTTGTGGAGGAGCTCAGGCTCAGCAGCTTTAAAAGCCAGACTCTTTGGATATGTGGAGGAGGTCACTCCATCCTTGGGACGCACCTCGTCTCCTGTTCTGTGGAAGATACAAAAAGTGTTACTGAAAAAAGAAAAAGTTGGAAAGTCGATCACACAACGAATAAATAAAAAGTTGAGCAACGCATCGGACTTCCCAGTTGCCACTGTAACGTTCGTTGCAGCGGCAGCACAAGCGAATTCCAATCGTTTGGTATTTATTCACGGAGAGTTCCCCCAACTAAATCTTTTCACAGTACGCAGTCCGACAGAAGGACAGGAGACCCATAGCAAATGGCTGCTTGTCGACGATTTCTCACCATTCTTGTTCTGACGAACATCTTGGTTTCTTTCACTACCCCAACATATTCTCGTTCCTCCGACAAAGTCACCGTCTCTCTTTACTATGAAACTCTGTGTCCTTACTGTGCGAATTTCATAGTGAGTTATCTGGTGAAGATCTTCCAGAGCGACCTCATCTCCGTCGTCAATCTCAGGATGATCCCGTGGGGCAACGCCTGGATCCAATCGGACGGCACCTTCGTTTGCCAGGTCACTTCTCCGTCTCCATCATCATCTTCCTCCTCTGTGTGTGTCTGTGTGTACATATATTCATTTGGGATTGTTTATTTGGTTTTTAAGTATTACATTTCAATTATTCTCCGGTGATTGATGAAAAAAAAAACTTAATCTTAATATTGGGAAGAAAGCAAAAGCAGCAGCTAATTGTCCTGTTCTTGTACTCATTTTTATATTCCTATCCTAACCGGTAATTGATTAGAAATCCAATTAAACGAGAGCAAGTAAACCTCCAAACAATTATCATGTGTTCTATTAACATGCGTAATAAATCCGTTGATTTGTAGTTAATTGATGTGTCTTTGATCATTTTGTGTTAACAAAATGGTGGGTAACAAATTGTAGGTTCTAATCTTTACAGAGAAATCCTCAGAAGTTGTAGATATAATTACTATAAATTTTCATGAAAGAGAAAAATCGATATAATCACTGCTACACGTAACATACATTATGCAGAAAAATACAATAAAATGCATTATAAATTATTTTCTTTCAACTCTATTTATAGTCATGATAATTAATGAGTGGTAGGAGCTATTAAGTCTATCATTATCTTTTAAATTAAGTTTTCTGTTCTGGCGGTTGACTGTGTAAACTTTAACACGTCTATACCGACAGGGAACGGGGCAATTCATGGTGGCCTTTAAAGTATTATGGGTCCCCTGCACGAGCCACTAGGTATTAAAAATAAACAGATGCAACTGATTTAGTAAAAGCAAACAAACAAACAACAAAGATGTTCATTATGTATGTGCTGTAATTAGATAAATTTCTTACCGCAAGAAATTATATTTATTTCAATTAATATCCATTTTTACCAATTTTGCAGCATGGGCCAGATGAATGCTTGCTGAACACCATTGAAGCCTGCACCATTACCATCTATCCTGATGTGGTAAGGGCCTCCAATGCCTTAAAGAGGGGGAGCAACCTTTGATTGTGATCTTCAGTGACCCCACTTACTGATTAGTGATACTATTTTTCATGTTTGTAAATCAAAGAAGTGACCTTTTGGCACGGTTGATAAGTTAGCACAAGAGCTTATGATTATAGTTGAAAATGAAACATGTTTGCTGACCTGTATATGTTTTGGTATCAATTTGAGTCTGATGCAGGTCAGGCATTTTCGATTTATACACTGCGTTGAGCGTCTCACCTTGCAGGACAAGCACAATGAGTGGACCAATTGCTTTGATATGACAGGTTTGGGAACGGTACCAATAGATTGCTACAATAGTGGCTATGGAAACAGGGTTAGTTTCACTTGCTAATATATAGCATGTTTGATCCAATACCTATCTGCGTGCCCTCTTCATTGTTTCATTAGCTAAGTCCATATTTATTTTGATCACCAGATTGAACAAAAACATGCTGCGGAAACTGCTCAGCTTAATCCACCTCATAGATTTGTGCCATGGGTTGTCGTGAATAATCAACCACTCCAAGAGGTTGGTCAATGTTTGGTCTTTGGCCTTCGAGAAATGTTGTTCTTTACTCTTAATTTTGTTATCTTCAATCATATCTATTCATTGCATTTTATTTTCAATGTCTTTTACTTTGAATTGTAGACCTATAAAATCATTTAAAATTTGTCATATTAATTATTATGATGAAGAACGAAAAGCAACATTGCTCTAGACCTTTTTTCAGTTCTTTTCTGAATAGTATCTTTCTTGAGGCAGGACTACGGAAATTTTATGAAGTATATTTGCAAGGCTTACAAAGGCAATCCTAGACCTGAGGCCTGCAGATCACTTTCGTTTCAAATGGACTCGACTGAGAAAGCAAATTCCCTCCATCCAGTTTGCTATGCAGATGAAGCAAGAAACTTTACATCATCAGCAACAACAGGAAAGGAGAATATCCCAAGACCGGCAAACGATTCTTGGATACACCGGGGATGAAAGATGGATCTTTCAGAGTGATTCATGATTCATTAAAATCTACGTCAATACAAAACTTTTATGTTATCATGACTGGTCCACCTAAAGCTTTAATGATTATTTATTGGCTGAGTTCATACATACTGTTGCAATACTCTCTCTTCTTGATTGAAGTTATTTATATATGGCCCAACAAGCTTTTACATCTCTATACTGGTTTGGTCTATTTATATGAATGACAAATTGGCAACATATGATGATGAGTGATGTGATGATTTAGCCTTTTGGAAGTCTGATTTATCCCTTCAAAATTCACATTTCACAGTTCTGTTTCAAATTGGTTTGGTATTTGGTATGATTCCCGGACCCGTACAGAATGAGAATTTTTTTTTTTTTAACCTTCTTTACAATGATGAAAAAAACTTGTGGGTTGTCAATTGCCTTCTGGAAAAAGGGAGCAAAAGGATGTTGATGGGATGTGACCAGGTACGAGTGGGCTGCAAGAATATCGGTATAATTCCTGGAAAACACTACTTTTTTCCGTTGGGACTACCGCTGTTGGAATGTTTTTTTTATTTAATGATGAAGGAAATATTTTTTTAAAAGAAAAACTACTTTGCTTTTTAAGCGCATTAGTATTGGTCTATGTATATACATATGTAAAGTAATATTTGTATAATATGATCCTAAAATTCTCTACATTGGCTTATGCATATCCAAATATTTAGTTTTCTATAAACAATGCTTATTCAAATTTGGATAACTAATACTCACCCTACAAATCATATTTTAATCATTATTTCTCTCTTCTCACTCTCTCTCTCACAATCATTTCTTTTTCTCTCTCCTTCAACAACACAACAAACATTCACTTGCACATTCATTTTATTATTATAATATTTTTTTTCATTTTATTATATTTTTAATATAATATATAAAAAATTATATTTTTTATTATTGCATTTGTATTATTAATGTCAAATGTATGTAGTGAATGTTAATTGCAAAATATATAAAAAAAAATTGATTGTAGCAAAAAATTAATAATAATATTTTATTATTATTTTGTCTCAAATATGCATAAATCAATGTGAGAATTTTGCTTGAATGACAAAGTGGATATGCAAAAGAGGTGATTTTACATATATATATATGCATAGACCAATGCTAATGCTCTAAGGACAAAACCTTACGGCATCATTTGATTGCTTGTCATTTTTTTTTAAAGGAAATGGTTTTAAGTGTATTGGAATATTTTTTTTATTTTTTAAAAATATTTAAATATATCAAAAAAATATGAAAAGAAAAAAAAAATACTAAAATGTGAGGGGTGATAATTTGAGCGGGTTACTTTGGGCCGATTCTATCTTTTAATAATATTATAATTTTTTATTTTTTTAAATATTGAAAAATATTGAAAAAATACTGATATAACTAACGCTGGGGGAGCTGGGAGCGATGGCCACCCTTAATTCCTAGCTAACAATGATGCACACAATATTTTTACAACTATTTAGTGTAACTATTTATTAAAATGAGTATATATTTTTTTTATAAAAATAATTTTTATTTAAAATATGATTATGTAAAGGAAAATGATTATGCATCTGTCAATTTCCAGAATCCTGTTCAAACCTGCAAGTATACATGTAATGTCGACATATTTACAGTCTTACAGACGATGCAGTGTCTCTCTCGCTTGGAGGGGTATTGACAATCCAAAAGTAGCCAAATGGCTTTCTCAGCGAACTTGGATTCATTTGGAGCAGAAAATGAAAACCCAGGAAGAGGGTCATTTGCTTTGCTTTTTCCCCTTCTTTTTCCTTGGAAATTTAGAAATTCAATAATGAGGAAAGAGATTTTGAGTCCTTTAGGATGGACCACTCCCCATGAGTGGTTTAAAAACTGTGGTGGGAAAGGAGGGAAGAGACGCTGGAACGGGTACATTTTGACTCATTGCCATTGGATTCATTTATAGGTGATGAATTATTTTATTTGTAAGCCGGTGTTTAAAATATGAGAAATGATATTTACAGTCGTGAGTGTGCAAGCGCCGTTCAGTCGTTTTGAAAAAAGTGAATAAATATGGGACCCACATGAAAAGAAATTAATTTTTTAATAGTAGACTCCACTTTTTTCAAAGCGATTGCACGGCGTTAACGCATTCTACGACTGTATGTAACATTATTCTTAAAATATATCATTTACATTACTTATATGGTAATTTTTTATTTGAAAATTTTTTCTTTCAAATTAAAGTATACCATACAAGTGCTTTTGCTATAATGAAATCTTGTAGTCATCACGTTAGTCCAAAACATGACATGTTTAACAAGCATTTTTATTGCACACATCAATTAACAAAAGCATAACATTCATAGATAACTTTGATCCGACATGTAATTATATGTTTTGAGTCTTGTCTGCTAAAGTCTACATCCTAGCAAACAACTGGGAATCAGAATGAGAAGCAAGAGATACCAGATTTTTGCTAAAAGATCTTGAAGAATGGAGAGCATGTGTGCATTCTATTGCAGAAAGAGCATATTCCAATAACAAATTTGAAAAAATCTCTCTGATAGAAATTCCAATATGCTTGTTAGAATTTCATAGTGGGAAGGATCTTCCCTAGTCAATAGAAACATAGTTCATAATATACTGTAGTAACTTTATTTTACTAATGAAGTCACTTTAGAAGAAAAAAAAAAAAAAGAAAAGAAAAAGAAGTCTATGGAATTCTCCTCTTGTGGTTAATACATTGCAGAGAAAGCTTTCTTGCGTTGCGTCTTAAAATGGTAATTCTCTCGTGAAAGTGTTGATCTCATGGAAAACAACCTACAGGCCATTTGATCCTTTTCAGCAGTTATGTACAGAGGAATCTTCCTTTGGACCACATTGAAAGAGTTCATCCATGACCCAAGTAGTTCACGGCTTAAATCATTTAAAATATAAATAATTCCTTATGACACTGAAGAAGTAGTAGGAAAGGGACACAAAATTTCCCATGACACTTTGAAAAGCAGAGCTTGCTTAAACTATAAATACATGCACAACCTCCTAGACAAGCCTCCAGTACTGTATCCGCTCTCAAACAAAATGACTGCTCCCAATTTTCTCTTCACATGTGTAATAGTTTTCTTCTTGTCCTTGCTCCTATCTTCTTTTCACGCCATTCCTGCTTACCCAACTGATGATTCTCTCATCAAGGTCTCTGCTCCTGATTCTCAGAAGGTTAATCTTTCTCTATACTATGATACTTTGTGTCCATTTTGCGCAACTTTCATAGTGAAAAACCTCACGGGAGTCTTCTACGAGGACCTCATCAACATCATCAATCTCAGGCTAGTTCCCTGGGGCAACTCTTACATCAATAAATCTAGCAATGGCATTGTTTGTCAGGTTACATATTCTCATCCCCATTTTGGTTTTTATTAGATGAATAGCTGTGTTTAGAACTTGTTTACTCCGGGATTTCTCTCAGAGACGATGTTATTTTTCCTTCAGATGTATATGCCTAGCAGAGTTGACTGAGCACTAGTATGAGGTTTACATTATTGGTTGCTGAAAAAGCTGCTGGAAAATAGGAAAAAAAATAAGAGTTCTGAAATCCAACTAAGACGTGTGTTATGATCAGTTGATTGGTTTACTTTTCTCTGCAACCAAACAGGGATTTGTACTGGTCGATGAAGCTCCAATTGAAGTCTCCTAAAATAGATCCATACTTTACTCTTTTTCTATGGTCAAAGTAGATTAGTGAAGTTCATACTTTACTCATTAGCAATATATGGGCCCTCCCCCTTTGTCCTCATGACCTTTGGAATGTATACTTTGCTGCTCAGCTACTCTATTCCCAATGTTTTGGCACCATATAATCTATTGCCACCGGCATAGTTATTGTGGCATGTCACCTCTATCAATGAAAATGTTCGGCATTACTTGCAATAAAACCCTGTTTAATCTTTAGATATGATTGTTTCTCATTTTGGATTTGAATTTTGACAATATTTTGTAGCATGGCCCGGATGAATGCATACTCAATATTTTGGAAGCCTGTGCCATTGATGTCTTGCAAAATGTGGTATGGCTGCTTTCTATTCCATATTACTCACAAGTTCATAACTAAATCAGATACCAATCTTCCATCCATTCAGAAGTCATCAGAGCATTGTCTCTCAAAGAACTTTCTTCTTTACAGAGTTACTTTGGAAGCCAGAGACATGACTTCTTGCATATTGTGGTTTTAAAGCTGACTCTCAATTGCTAATTCTTCATTGCAGAACAAGCATTACGCTCTGATATACTGCTTTGAATTTCTAGCCATTGAAGGAAGGCAAAAAGACTGGAAAAGTTGTTTCACCTCTCTGGGGTTGCCCAAGAAACCCGTTTTGGATTGCTATATTAGTGGAAATGGAACAAAGGTTGGTTTCATTATTACCCTTTGGTCTTATTGTCCTAGCTTTTTAACTTCCTAACTGATTTGTTAATCCTAGAAGCCATTCAGTATTCTACTTATAAATTTCTTAAATTTTGTGTTTGGCTACTTGGTTGAATGTACACTAGGGAATGAGATATGATGCTTTCTCCTATACTTTAAATGGTGAGGTCTAAAAGGAAATTGGTATGCAGCTTGTGCAGAAGTATGCTGATGAAACTGCCCGTCTAAATCCCCCCCATAAATTTGTGCCATGGGTGGTTGTGAATAATCATCCACTCCAAGAGGTTAGTCCCTAATTAATCTATTAAACATACGACCCCCTTCTCTCTCTCTCTCTCTCTCTCTCATCAATATATGGCTGCTATTCTTAATGCAGGAGTATCAAAATTTTGCAGCCTACGTCTGCAAGGCATACAAAGGCAATGGTGGACCCGAGGTCTGCAAATCACTTGTAACTCAGATCAACTAGATTACAAGGCATATGTAATCAATGAAATTTGCAATACATGTGAAACTATAAGACTAGACCATAACCAAACCAATATCCTAGGCAACTAAAAACTTCATGATTTCGTACCTTGCATGTGAATGGAAGCTTCAGAAAGGATCTACATTCTGTTCACTAAAATACAAATAATGTTTGATAATTATTGATCCATCTCTCCACTTGAATCAAATTTATAAGATTTCTCGGCACAAACATGCATAAAGGAAAGTACGAAGAGAAAAGATCGTGCTCGATCAAACTTTAGATATCAATGTGCTAACATTGACGCTTTGTCAAAAGTTCTATCTATAATATAATAGCTCAAAATATGTTAAATTAGTATTTTATAATATTTTTCATTTAACAACTGCCAATGATTTAAAGGTCAATGAGATTAATTTAAATTCCTACAAAAAAAGAAAGAAGAAAATCCATCAATTTAATAATCGATTTCCTCATCTTTGATACAGTAATATGATGAGTGCATGACAGGGGTAAACATATACACGAGGAGTAATGAAAGAGCTTTGCTACTCATCATCCCCAAAAACCACACACCACACTTTTTATTTTTTTTTTATTTTTTATCTTTTAATTTTTGGTTTTATTCTTTCTAAACATAATAAATTTTTCAACTCATCATCCATATACCACTCATTTGGTAAGATTTAAAAAAAAAAAAAAACCTAATGTGTAATATGTGAAGATGATGAATAGAATTTTTCATAATGAAAAGGTTAGGTGAACTTCAAGTCATAAAAAGCATGTTGCTGATATACGCAGACTAAATTTAATCAATGGATGGAATAAAACAAAAATCATAGAGGAAGTCTCTTATTTTGCATTTGCTAAAGTTAAAACTTTTCTATTTTGGTTGTTTCGAGTATGCTTTTCTGGGCATTGGTTTCATCATCAAGTGTTTTCAGGAAAAAGGATGCTAATGAGGGGAAAAGATACTGCAATACATGACCTCATGAAATTGTAGTAATAAGAAATGAGAACACTAGGCTTAAATAGTAGGTGATAATATAGATCCAATAACTTTTACTATTTTATTATAACATCAAGCCTGATTTCATGTTATTTTGTTGCAAATGTAAATAATCATATGCTAGAAAATCACATTTTTGTTTCTTGAATAAAAAAACAAATGAATAATGAAACTAGAGTACGTACCTCTTGCTGGCTGCAGGCACCAACCCAACTCGTAGAAATAAATATAGAAAATTGTGCTTCACAATAAGTTATCGCAAACACAAACTAAATATTACAGATTGGAATATGCAAAAATGACAAGTTTCTAGAAACGCCAGACAAATAAAAAAAAAAAGACTAAGAGAATTAGCACACTATATTACACATGCCATCTGAATGGAAAATTGTTCATTATCTACGATGAACTTATCATTTTCCAAATGGCATTACATGCATCAAGGCAATCTATCTTCGTTAGGTCAAATTCAAACCTCTCGACCACCTTTTTATCCCTATCCACAATATCTGCAATTGACAAGGCTTAAGGAGAACAGAGTTGATTTGGCCACCTTGAATCTGAAAATAGCCATGCAAAAGAAAATATATCAAATATGCTAAACAGCAGAAGGATACGCCCTGAGAATCTGGACTCGTCATCCAAGTTTGGTATGATATTTGTGACAGAAGCATACAATGAAAGCATCCTCCTGCAAGATTAACATAGACGTTGGCTTTTGGATTTATGGAAGTTTAACTGTTATTCTGCTCTTCTTCACACAGACACGCACAAAATATCCTACATTGCAGCAAACACTGCTGCAAAAGATTCAGAACTATTTTCATGAAAGAGACAGAGAGAGAGAGAGGTCAGTAAACACCGCAGTGAAAGATTCCGGACAATTTCATGAACAATGTACTACAACCCTCAAATATTCATCTTATAAGAAACAAAAATGAATCTCCATACATGTTTAATCATACATCTAAGCTTGACAAACTCAGGCATGATTAAACATTTATGGAGACGATAATAGTCCCCCACAAACATAATAAACTGTAAAAGGTTCCACAATTTGTCAAGCTTGTAGCAGTTTGGCTAATATCCTGACTTTTTATATGAGACTAATTTATATATAAAGATAAATTATTAAAGATAGAAAAGTTGTAGCCGCAACGGCTATAAATAGTAGTCATAGAAGAACACAATTGCTTTTTCAACACACGAACCTAAAGCAATAAATAAATTAATAGGCACTCAAGCACTGATCACTTTAGTTTGTTTTTTTAGCTAGATTATTGCCATTTACCTTCTGTGCTATAAAATGAGAAAACATATACTTACTGTGCCCTCAGCTCATCCTGCTCAAGTTTCTTCAAAATTTGCCTTCGTTCTTGAACAGAAACCCGTTGGAGTTCCAAATCATTAATCTCGTTTGTGATAATTGTGTTATATGTAAAAGAGAGACTCAATAATCAACGCCATTGAATAAAACCAAGGATCGAAAAGAGTTCATGCTTAAAATTGACAATATACTTATCTAAGTTCATCCATAAAAAAATGTTCTTTCTCAATTTCCTCATCCAATTCTTTCTGAAGAAGGTCGATTTCAGAATCTGCAACGACCTCAGCTTTAGCCTCCTCTGTTCTCTTCTTGCATACATCTATCTTTTTCTGATAATCTGTATCATATAAGAACATGTCAAGTGCACGTTATAGCCTCAAAATATACAAGACAAGTGTAAAGCAATTAAGATCCTTTCTGTTGGCTATAGCATGTGATTGAAAACCTAAAATCTCAGATATGACATTGACTAAACTTTAAATGTTAATCAGTGATATTAAAAAGTACATTTTCAACTTATATATCTTAAGCTCATAACTAAAGAAAAACAAGCAAACATCTTTGCCTCAGCTATATCTTTCTAAGGCTTCAATATCAAAATTAAAATAATTCAAGCCCAATTTGAACTGTTCATTAATGTTTCCAATTCGCACAACCACAGTAGAAATTCTGGCTTGGTGTCAAATTTGCATGAGGGAATTTTATCACTATTCTCAAATCTAAAGTAGGATACTCAAAAAATTATCCCCATTCTGAATGATCAAAAGTCTTGACAAGCTTTCTACGTTAGCATGAAAATTTTTACAAGATAACATAAAATGGGACAGAGGATGTGGTCATAAGTTCAAGACCCACAGGGCGTGTGCCTAAACAACCAATCACAAAACATTGTGGAAAAGAGCATAGTAGCAGATCTTCACTAAGATTTTGTTCCTTGAAGAAACATTAATTCATATGAGTTTACTATGAAAGTAAGCTTCAAAGAATAATTTTGTACCATCTCAAGGGATGAAAGAAAACATGTCCACAAATTTAGAAAAAAAGACAGAGCTTTTCTCCTAGATCTTAAGATGGTGCAGTTTGTGAGTTTCTCTTTTAAAGTTTTAACATAAACCCCAAGTGTGCTTCAAATATGTGTATATATAATCACAAAAAATTACCTTTCCATAATTATGGTCATCTATGATCACTATACGCTGCAACACATATTATTACCCTGATTCTTGTTCTAAGATCACAATCACGAGAATCTTAACTAGGACATGTAGTGCACCAGGTAGGTCCAACCTTGCCAAAGATAGGGATTTTAAATCTCCGTACTCCCTTAAACCCATCCTCCTTTAACTACTTATGTTGTATTTATATTGCTCTAATATTCACCCACGACGCACTACCACTGAAAGGGCTCACAATATAAACATCATCATAAGAAGTAAGCAGCACATTGTCTCCGTCCCATCACTCTTTACAGCCACGCTTTCTTTTCTAAAACTGCAAGACAAAATGGGTTCAGGTGCTGGTTCCAATATTCAAAAAGTATTTCTTTTTCAACAGTTTGCACGAATTAAACTACCAAGACAGGATACTTCTAATTTGAACTAGATGCATTCATCCGATCCAGGACTCAAGCTCAAGCACAGGGTCACGCAAACCACAGATGACCATAAACGTTTTTTCCAGGAAACTATAAAAATCGACATTTGTGGCTTAAATGTTACCATAATTATAGATATGATACATAAATAAAATCAAATTAAAGGTCTTTAGAAGCGGAAAAAATGTTTCGGAAAAATATAAACCATTAACTACAAAGAGAAAAAAAAATCTAAAGCACTTAATCAAAACTAGTGGCAAAGCAAATTAGTTTATGAGACAGAAAAAAGAAGAAGCTGATTTTAATGTCTGAAAAAAGTGAAGAGACGAACCTTGAAGTAAGGATTGGGCCTCGAGGAAATCAGCGTCGCAGGAAGAGCGGAGGGCCTTGGAGTGTTCCAGACACTGAGAGATGTTGCTGAGGTCTCTCTTGTCCTTCAAGACGCGCACGAGGTCGTCGCTGTAGGAGATCAGCTGCTCCACGTCGATGTTTCTAGAGGAATCGACCATTTTCTCGAGAAGTCGTTACCGCACCGAATCGGTTTCTATGGTAGTCTAGGGTTTCAGACTCTCTTTTTCAAAAAATAAGATTCAGAAATTAGGGCACAGAATTTTCGTGATAGCGGGAAAAACGAAGAGGAAATGAGAGGGAAGAAAAATTTGATTAAAAACTCAACCGTTTCAACATACTTATAACTTATATATAAATTTTCAAACCACATTGCAGCAAGTCGATATGTCCGAGTGGTTAAGGAGACAGACTCGAAATCTGTTGGGCTATGCCTGCGCAGGTTCGAATCCTGCTGTCGACGTATTCATTCTTTTTTCTGCCTTTTTATCATAAAATATATCTCACATTCTTATAATTGAAGTATTGGCAATCATCTAGTCATTGTCAAGTTAAGTCTAAATTTTAATTATTTTTGAATTAAAACTCTTGCATTGGACTAGTCAAAAGGATATTTGTGAAACTTTAAGTGACAGTAATTTAAGGCCCACAGTAATTTTAGAGAGTCACCATAGAATAACCAAATTTACAGTGACTCTAAATAGCTACCTCTCTATTTTAATATTATATTTTTAATTTTAATACAATATATTAAATACAAGTGTATTTACAAAATATTGAATTTTAATATTAATACAAATGTATTTATAAAATATTAATTTTTTTAAAAGATTATTAAAATATATAATATTATATTACTAATTTGACTTTAGGATGGTTTGTTCAATATTGATTAATCTCTTTAAAAGTTTTATTTATAGCCAAAATCTTAAATTCTAGTCAAAATTTGAGCTTCACAATGACTAGGTCATTGCCAATTCTCATATATAGAACTCTCGGCATAACGTTAATAATAAAACTCTATTCTTAAAAAAAAAAAAAAATAATTGAAAACTATGGTTTACACATTAGTTATAAATTTTAAATAGATAAATTTCGTTTAACTTTTTGTAAAGAAATAAATTTTATTAATAAAAAATAAGTTTTTATTTTATTAATAAAAAATAAGGTTTTTACAATTCTTTTAAATGAAATTTATTTTTTTATAAAAATTTATACATATTTTATCTATTTAAAATTTTTAGAAACCATTTTCCATCCGGGAAGGTGCGATGTTACCTCAATCCATGTATCCACTATGGTATCCGAGAAGCCAAACGGTCCTTAATTCTTGGGGACCATCATCACGTACACCCCCGATCAGAGCCCTTCCTTTTTCACACCCCCACACATTCTCACTCGCTTGCACTCAGTCCCCAAGAGGGATAAACCGACCTTCAAAGTGACCACCGAATCTGAGCTCGGAGCCGTGAAACCCTAAAAAACCGGCGTACGTAGCACAAGAAGACAGAGAGAGGACAAAGCGAAGTTCATCAGGACCGCTTCATTTACTTCTCCAAAGTCCACTCGGTATCTTCTTCTTCTAATTGTTTTTGTTTTTGTTTTGTTCTAAAGATTCAATTCGGAGTACCTGTTGTTATAATGGAAATGAAATTGTTTCTCAGCAGTTCACTGCACTTTATGCTTCCTAGAAAGAGAGCGGCGGGACCGGAGGCTGTTCAGACGACCACCGAATCCTCGCCTAAGAAGCATTGCACGGCCGTCACCACGGGGAACTCTAGGAGCAACGACGATAACAACAACTCGATCGCCGACACCAAAGACCATATCATGGCTTTGGGAAATGGGAATTCGATTGATATTGACGAGGATCTCCACAGCCGTCAGCTTGCGGTCTATGGCCGTGAGACGATGCGCCGGCTTTTTGCCTCCAACGTTCTCATTTCCGGCATGCAAGGTCTCGGTGCCGAGATCGGTACGTAAATACATATATTTATTTTTTCTAAGATTCAAAGTTGTGGATACTTCCTTTCTTTTCTTTTGTTTTCTTGAAGTTTCACGTGTAATGGAATCCTGCATCCATGAAGAAATACGAAGATTCTTATTATAATTTTTTTTTTATCCACAATGATCTATGATGTTTTTTCAGCAAAGAACCTTATTCTTGCGGGTGTGAAGTCCGTCACTCTGCATGACGAAGGTGCTGTGGAGCTGTGGGATCTATCTGGGAATTTTATTTTCTCAGAGGATGACGTGGGGAAGAATCGGGCCCTCGCTTCTGTCCAGAAATTGCAAGAGTTAAATAACTCTGTGGTCGTTTCTACTTTAACAACAGAATTGACTAAGGAACAACTTTCCCATTTTCAGGTAATTTTTTGAGTCATTAAACGATTATTGGTGAATTTCATAAGATCAAAATGCTTAATTTCCATTGCTGGTACTTCATGTCCAGAACCTCTCTGTTTTGTTTTTGTTTAAAGGGTGTTTGGTAGTATTAGTCGAGGATAAAGAAAACTAAAAATAAGATTATTGAAAAGAAAAAGCAAAAATATCGTGAACATCTGAATGCAGTGGGAGAAATAATACCACATGGTAAGCAAAAGCACAGAAGATGAGAAACTTGCTAATGGATTCAATTTGTTATGGTCTTGTCTTATTCCTTTTAATATTGTTACATCTTTGTGTTTCTACCAAAAAAAAAAAGGTTCAAGTCGTTCTTTACAAGGAATTGTATGTGCATGTGGATGGATGGATGGATGGATGGTACAATGCAAGAATCTAAAATTTGGATGAATTAAGCATTTTTATGTGTCCATGTTTCATTGTTTGTATTAAGTATAACACATGCCACCTGTACAATCCAATAACAAATTAGAACTACTACTATGCCTGATTTATCTTTTTATTTTTCACAATCTGTATTAATTTTAACACAGCGGATATAAAGTGTGTTGAAAGAAGGTTGATGAAGTCAGAGAGGATGGAAGAAAGAGAGCTGGTGACTTAAACAGCCACTACTCATCTTTTTCAAAATAAATTCTCTAAGGGGGTAGTAAGATATTGGATGTGACTGTACAATCTGCCAGGTTTTTTTAAGGAATGAAGTCTGCTTCTTTTACTTTTGAGTGTTGAAAATCTCAGTCAAGCCAGGGTTGCAACCGCAAACAAACTTTGTGGTTGGTTTAATTATTTCCAATTTTTTCTTAGAATGTCTAGGCGTTTCTTTTGTATACTCCTTGTGTACATGGTCATTGCCTATTTCATTCGTATTAATAAAACTTTCTTACTTATAAAAAAAATTATTTCTAATATTTATTGTTCTTTTCTACAAGTATTTTAATGAGATCTTCCATAGCCTATCTTGCTAGATAAGAAAATTGACTTTGTTTTTTTTTTAAATTGGGTTGGGCACGTTTGGGTGGATGTTTATCCAAGTTGGAAAATCTTTTCTTTGATAAAATGGAAGAATGTTGTTGAATGCTAATATAGGCTTCTCTAAAATCTTCATAGATCTCTCTTTCCTCATTCCATGTGTGTGGGACTGTGATTGCAAACTTTTGGAAATTTTTATTGGTGGCAACTGAAGTTTGAGTGGGACTAAAGGGGACCACTCAAAGGCTAATTATGTTTATATTGTCAGGACTCAGTTCTTTTTATAGTTTTATGAACTTTGATTTCTCTAGGAATCATTAATATTCTATTGCCAAACATTAAGCAATTTCGGTTCTTCTATTAAATTGTTATACCCTGTTTCTGCTCTTTTCTTTCCTGCACAAATTCATAGTTTTGTGTATGGGAATGGCGGGATTTTCCCATTTCTATGGACATGCCACTAACACGGTTGCGGAGTGTAGAGCGATTAAAGTTGTGTCATCAACTTGGTTTGAGGGACTTCCTTGTGGAATCAGATTCGACGGTGATAGTAGGGTGGTTTAAATCGGGTATTTGTAAGTTTTGGTACTTGTATTGATGGCTTTCCTCCACCTTAGTGAGGTTTTTTAATAAAATTTGGGGCTTCTTATGCCTCTTTTATAAAAATTAAAAAAAAGAAAAAAAAAGGTGTATGGGAATAGTGGGTAGTTGGACTAGTGAGCTTGATGCTTTTGTGGGTTGTTCCTTTCAATGAACTTGATAAGGATTATTATCATTCAAAGCCCTTCGCATCTAGTTAAAGTAGGCAAATTTTTGTATAAAAACAGTTGGTTTAATCAGATTGAAGTCTGCAAAATGTAATTTGAATATCGGAAAAGATTTGGGTAGTTTGATACCATTGTGCTTCTGAGTTCTGAGTGATTTCTATTAATATTTGTTTTCTTTGCTTTCTTTATTATATATGAATTAAGCAATTTGACATTTTAATTCCTACAGGTGGTAGTTTTTACCGATATTAGCTTGGAGAAAGCAATTGAATTTGATGATTACTGCCATAACCATCAACCTCCAATCTCCTTTATAAAATCTGAAGTGCGAGGTCTTTTTGGTAGTACGTTCTGTGACTTTGGCCCTGAGTTTACAGTTTTTGATGTTGATGGAAAAGATCCACATACAGGCATAATTGCATCTATTAGCAATGACAACCCTGCTCTCGTGACCTGTGTTGATGATGAGAGGCTTGAGTTTCAGGATGGAGATCTTGTTGTGTTCTCTGAAGTCAATGGAATGACAGAATTAAATGATGGAAAGCCAAGGAAGATAAAGAATGTAAGACCCTACTCATTTGCTATTGAGGAGGATACCGCAAAGTATTCTGCATACGTGAAAGGTGGTATTGTGACACAGGTGAAGCAACCTAAGGTATTGAACTTCAAGCCTTTGCGAGAAGCACTAAAGGACCCTGGTGATTTCCTTTTAAGTGACTTCTCCAAGTTTGATCGTCCACCGCTCCTACACCTGGCATTTCAGGCGCTTGATAAATTTCAGTCAGAGTTTGGACACTTCCCAGTTGCTGGATCAGAGGATGATGCTCAGAAATTCATTTCTTCTGTCACTAGCATGAATGATGCCTTATCGGATGGGAGGCTCGAGGCGATTGACCAAAATCTTCTTCGTCATTTTGCATCTGGTGCTAGGGCTGTGCTGAATCCCATGGCTGCCATGTTTGGTGGTATTGTTGGACAGGAAGTTGTGAAGGCTTGCTCTGGGAAGTTTCATCCTCTTTTTCAGGTTAGTTACATTAGTTTGGGTTGAATCTGTATGGATCTGGGAACCTGATCTAGTGATGATCAGGTCTTCACTCCATCCAGAGTGTGGATTGGGTCTGCTAACCTGATTGAGTGAACTCTTAGTTTTATCTGCTGTCTTGAGTTTAGAATCAATTCGCACATTGATATTTTATCCTCTTTTTAAGTTCTGATGATCTATATTTTCAACTCAAATATTTTGTATGTTTTTTCCACAGTTTTTCTACTTTGAATCAGTCGAGTCTCTTCCCGCAGAACCCTTGCTTCCTAGTGACTTAAAACCATTAAACAGTCGTTATGATGCACAAATTTCGGTGTTTGGATCCAAGATCCAAAAGAAGTTGGAGGATGCAAAAATATTTGTTGTAGGATCTGGCGCACTAGGGTGTGAATTTTTGAAGAATTTAGCTTTGATGGGAGTTTCTTGTGGTAAACAAGGGAAGTTAACAATTACAGATGATGATGTAATTGAGAAAAGTAACCTTAGCAGGCAGTTTCTCTTCCGCGACTGGAACATTGGACAGGCTAAGTCAACAGTAGCTGCTTCAGCTGCTGCTTTGATAAACCCTAGTCTCAACATTGAAGCGCTGCAGAATCGTGCAAGCCCTGAAACAGAGAATGTGTTCAATGATGAATTCTGGGAGAATCTTAGTGTTGTTGTCAATGCTCTGGACAATGTGAATGCTAGGCTTTACATTGATCAAAGATGCTTATATTTCCAGAAGCCACTTCTAGAATCAGGAACCCTGGGTGCCAAGTGCAACACTCAGATGGTTATTCCTCACCTTACGGAAAATTATGGTGCTTCACGGGACCCACCTGAAAAGCAAGCACCCATGTGCACAGTTCACTCATTCCCTCACAATATCGACCACTGTTTGACATGGGCTCGATCTGAGTTTGAGGGTTTGCTTGAGAAGACACCGGCTGAAGTAAATACTTATCTAACCAACCCAAATGAATACGCATCTGCAATGAAGAAGGCTGGTGATGCTCAGGCCAGGGATAACTTGGAACGTGTACTTGAATGCCTTGACAAGGAGAGATGTGAAACCTTCCAAGATTGCATAAACTGGGCTCGTCTGAAGTGCGGTTTCTATTTATATTGTTCCATTTATTTAGTTTACATTATAGCATTGTGTGTTTTAGTTCAGCTTCTGATGGCATGTATTAATGGAACCAGGTTTGAAGACTACTTTGCTAACCGCGTTAAGCAGTTAACATACACTTTTCCTGAGGATGCCACAACCAGTAACGGGGCTCCATTCTGGTCTGCTCCCAAGCGGTTCCCTCGCCCACTGCAGTTCTCAGTCGATGATACCAGCCACCTTTATTTTATTATGTCAGGGTCTGTGCTACGTGCAGAGACATTTGGCATCCCAATTCCTGATTGGGTCAAGTCTCCTAGAAAACTGGCCGATGCTGCTAACCAGGTGATAGTCCCTGATTTCCAGCCCAAGAGAGGTGTTAGGATTGTGACAGATGAGAAAGCTAGTAGCTTTTCCACTTCATCCATTGATGATGCTGCAGTCATCGATGAGTTGATCATGAAGTTAGAAGAACGCAGGAAGCAGCTATCGCCAAGTTTCAGGATGAACTCAATTCAGTTTGAGAAGGTTGGTCTCTTTGCACTTGACCTCCCCCGGGCCCCTCTCTGCTTCCCTCTTGTCAATCCTTTTTGACGTATTGTTAACATTTTTCAGTTCTTAGGCTCTAATTAATTTATTAATATGAAGATATATTCTGGAAGCTCTTCTTTTTTTATTTTCTTATGGTGGGCTGTGTTTTTCTAAGCTCATTTTTATTCATCTCAACTTAGCTCAAGGTCTTTTGAGTGTTCTCTGAAAGCTATTTCCAAGTCTAAAAAAAAAACCGACATGGACTGTGTTTTATATTCGACAATGTTGCTGATAAATAGGTTGCTGCTCCTGGCCTTGTTCATCCTACCTTATCTTGCCACTGAAAATATATTACGCCTTTATTATTTCTTCATACTTCACTCCCTACTCAGCATTTTCACCATTTTATTTCTGTATATGTTTCTGTCGAAGGTTCAAATGTGGAGTTCTGTATTTTGTTTGTCCAGTTAATTTTGTAGTTAGAATCATGCATCTAATTTTTTCATGCACTTGCGTAATTTTTGCGATACCCAGGATGATGACACAAACTATCATATGGACCTAATAGCTGGGCTTGCAAATATGAGGGCAAGGAACTATGGCATCCCTGAAGTCGACAAGCTTAAGGCCAAGTTTATCGCTGGGAGGATCATCCCTGCCATTGCAACCTCCACTGCTATGGCAACAGGTCTTGTTTGCTTGGAGCTGTACAAGGTTCTGGATGGAGGGCACAAATTAGAGGACTACCGAAACACCTTTGCCAACCTAGCACTCCCTCTGTTCTCAATAGCCGAGCCTGTTCCTCCTAAGGTGATCAATCACAAAGACATGAGTTGGACCGTGTGGGACCGATGGATTTTGAAGGACAATCCAACTTTGAGAGAGCTTCTTCAATGGCTGAAAAACAGGGGCTTGAATGCTTACAGCATCTCTCATGGGAGTTGCTTACTTTATAACTGCATCTTCCCAAAGCATAAAGAGCGCATGGATAAGAAGTTGGTGGATCTGGTTAGGAATGTGGCCAAGGCAGAGCTGCCTCCATGTCGGCAGCACTTTGATGTGGTAGTGGCTTGTGAGGATGATGATGACAAAGATGTTGATATCCCACAGGTTTCCATTTACTTCAGGTAGGCATTTTGATGTAGTTAGTCGGAAAACTGAGATTGCGGTCTTAGGACGAGAGCCCCCAACCTCAGTTTACCTGAGCCAATGAATAGAATGTCTGTTACAGAAACTTTTTTTTTTTTTTTTTTCTTTTTCTTTTATAGGTTTTTGAGTCAGGAACTCCTTATCTGGATTTTTATCAGTGATTGTGCAATACCAATATTGGTGCTTTGCTTCTTCGAGGTTGAACCATGTTTCTTATGGTTCCCATCTCATTAATATGCTAAAAAGCATAAATTCTGATGAAGCACTGACCTCATGGATTTCATCACTTTGATACCTTCTAATGTCTTGATCAGTCACATTTCCATGAGCGTCAATCCCCTTTTTGCAGTTGCTTCATCTTATTGTCTATCGAGTTCCAAGATGTATCGAACCTCTCAACAACCATCTTTTTTTCCAAATCCTAATTAGGTACGAAGAAGTATCATGACTGAATTCTCCACACCGCGTGAAAGTAAAATAACTGAAATTTTTTTTACTAGTCAATGGGAATGATACATCTATCATACCGTTAAATAGGATGATACCTGTATAGTGCGGGGCGGGGTGGACCCTTCCCTGCATAGCCCTTCCCCCCACCATGCGGGGTAAGGGTTTTCAACCCCGCCCCCCAGAGGCGGGGACAAGATTCTTGCTGCCCACCCCTACTGTTAAATACATTAGCTTGAAAAAGTCTAAAATTTGAAAATTTAAAGTTTTTGCCAATCATCTTCTATCACATCAATAACATAAAATGTGTTCTCACTATTGATTTACAAGTAAAAGAGCATTCACCCGATAAAAATCAATAAAAAAAAACTCTTGACCACATATATTCTTAGATACAATGACTTTGGATAATTGTATTAAGCATAGCATAAACGAATAGCAATTGCGATTGTAAAATTCGAAATGTAATATATGATCTCTCAGTCTGATCAATATTCTTTATGATGTATTTGTTATAAAAATCTATACAATAACAAATCAAACTAAATCTCAGCATATTATGCAATACACTTGAATAAATAAAAGGACTTCCTAGTTTTTAGCCCTTTAGGGTTGATTTGTCCATATTGAAACTCTAACCATTGTAATTCCTTTCCATTCCAAGACCATCTCATTTCCAATTTGTCCTACAATTCTGGCTCCGTACGAACTTTTCCCTTCTTTCACCATTTCTTTTGCTTCTGCTAATATCTCTTGGCTGAGTTTCCTACCTTCCAACCCAAGCCGTTCTTGAGGATGGCAGCCATTCATCATCTCCTCCCACTTATGGAGCCAAGAAAGAGGAGAGATATAAGGCGCCACGAAGAGGCACTCAATGGCTATTCTTGCTTCTAGAAGATGAGGTGGAAAATTCATTCTCCATGATTCTAACAAGGCTTGGTAATGCTCCACATACCCCTCAAAGAACGAACCAAAACCTGAGCAATGTTTCAATTTGTCATAAGCATCTCCATCGCCAAAAGTAATGATACCCCTATTGTTAGTTCCACATGAGTTGGTAGAACTAGAGATCAATTCCTTAGCAACCTTTAGAAACTCCATCACGAGTGTTCTACTTCTACCCCTCCCCATGTGTGGAAGTGAGAACATGCAATTGAAAACCATCCACTCTCTCCTGCTATCCCTTTTCTGCATTTTCCTTGTCTCACTCACCAAATCCTCAATACCCATCTCCTCCACCTTCAACTTTAGACCCTGAACTCTTGCTTGGTTATGGAGCCGCCTTTTGGTCTCCTCAAAACTCCAGGGTGAAGGAGCATCCTCCTCCCATTTTATCGATGTTAATCTCAATGTTTTGTGTTGGCGTGCAATCGCCTCCATCATTGGAGGCCACTGAACCCCTTCTCCCATGTGAAAATCCACTATGTGTATAGTCTCTGCAACACCTGGCATGGCATCAAGAATCGCAGAGTTTGCTGCGTAGTGGGCGAATTTCCCTTCTGGGAAGCTTTGGTAGAATGCCTGGAACGCAGCCTCAAAATTCTTACAGGACTCTTGTTTTAGATAATCACCTTGATTCTCAACGTCCTGAGATAAGTAGAATGCAACACGCTCCAAGCTTTCACCAATTGGGCTAACTTTCTCACTGATGCGTCTCAAAATCACCTGTGCAAGCTCTCTGTCATCCTTCTCGAAGGCTTCTCCATACGCCTTAAGTAGATGGTAGACACTCAGAAGGTTGTCGATTTCCATGTCCTCTCCTGGCAAAGTTACTACTGGTTGATTGTTAGATGATACATCTATTGATGATTCAGATTTCATTGAGGGGCTAGGACACAAAAAATCTTCTCCTGCAGTGGAAGATTGTTTCAAACTGAAACTTCCTTCACTCTCTTCTATAATATAATCCATACCCACAATCTCATCATCATTCAAAATGTTCTCTAATATCCCCAACTCCGTTGAGAAGTCTGATCTCATGGCTAGCAATTCCGGCTGGGAATCAGCATAAAATTGATATCGGACAAATTCACTCGGGAATATTGTTGAAGAAAAGGAGGCTGAAGAAAGTTCAGAGGAATCCTCTGTTGTGGTGATTATTGAAGGGAAGCCATAGCCATCAAAAGGTGCAAGCTCCATGCTTTGGCCATGGTGTGCACCCTCGTGATCAAAAGTGGAATCTATAACATCGTAGAATGGCCATGAGAGCTGATCAAGAAGCTCAGGCTGCATCATCTTTTTGATGGTTACACACAATAGGGGTTGGTAAATTTTCCGTGGAAGTCCAGTTTTCTGGCTAGCCAACCAAGTATTTATATACGATTGGCGAACAATGTATGGACAGATATAACAAAAAAATTGGAGAAATAGAATATGAGAATTGAAATTGAAAGGAACCAAACCATATCTGTTTACAATAAATTTATAACCTTTCACTGTCACACGCTTTATATATATGGGGTTTTAACTTTTATTACCCAAGTTCCCAGCCGAGTCTTCTTTCTTTCTTTCTTGGCAGCTTCCTGAAGCAGGCTTGGGTTAATTGCATGTAATTACTAATTCCCATTAATATTTTAATCAAGAGTCGAATAGAATAGCCATTCATGACTTGTCAATGCAATTACCTTTCATTTTCGGAGGAATTTAATTTCAAATTAATGAATATATTAAAGGCTTAATTGGCTGTGCTCATGAGTTTGGCCCTTATATTATTTTATAAACAAATGCAGAATACTAGAAGTCCTTCCATTCTATCATGACCTGATCTTGTTGGACGGCTTTGTGCTCAGCAGTCAGCATAGCATAATCCTTTCATAAAAGGTCAAGCAGAAAGAGTTAATTATTTATTGGGAAATGCTAGGGAGCCGTCTTAGGCTCCTGTTTGATTTGCCCGATCGCTTTTTTTAATTTTTTTTTAGTTTTTTTTTATTTAGTGATTAAGAAAATATTGTTTAATAATATTGTGAATTTTTTGATTTTTTTAAAAAATATTTAAAAGTGTTAAAAAAATGACGTGAAAAAAAATCTTTTTAAAAATCTTTAAAATCTCTAAGTAAAAATAGAAAACTAAAAAATAAAACCAATCAGGACAAATCAAACGGCTCCCTAGCATTTTTCTTAATTATTTATTTGCATGAAAACTAAATCATTTAAATCATATTAGTTTTCAAAAGTTTTGATTTTCCTACTTATTAAGGTTAAAAGCATCACATATATATTTGGATTTAAGATAAAACTTTTTGGAAGAGTAATCTTCATATCAATGTTTCATTTCTATAAGAGTACTGGTGCTACTCTGCTGCCTCTATGTGCCTAAACGGTGTGCCGCTCAGTGCAAAATATATATTTTTTTTTGTTTTTTATTTCAAATATTTGTTAAAAATATTTAAATATTTTTTAAAAATAAAAAAAATATCAATACACTAATAATTATTTCTTTAATTATTAAAAAAAAGTTTAAAAAATAATTAAATATATAAACTGTCAAGATGAGGGGCAAAATGAGGAGGCTCACCGTATTCTTGCGTACTCATTTAAACCTTGAATCATTGGAATTACCTTAGACGTGGCCCTACACTGGATGATCAAGATAAGCATGATCTGACCAATTTTAAGGTAATTGAGAGGTATTGTTGCTTGCTAGCTAGCTGAATATAACAGCCTTAATTAACATTAATTTGATGGACTTTTGTGATTCATGTACGTATGCAATATATTGGACGCTTCTGTGTGGGTCATGATTGCAATTAATCATTTGATTATATATAGAGGCTGATGAAGCAGAGTTTGAGGCAATTGCTTCATGCAAACACTGTTTTGTCTTTTTTATTGTATTCATGTCATGATCATGATTTCAATATTTTTTTATTACTAATTGGATAAGTCTTGCGTGCCAACGTAAGATGTATATATATATATATATATATACATACATACTAGGGAACGATCCTGGGTGCATTAATCCCGGAATGCACTTGCATAATAATTTAAATATAAAAAAGATAAAAAAGTCAGTAGTTTATTTGTCTGAGAAAATAAAATATAAAGTTAAAGAAAGACAAAAAATCAAGATAAAAAAAAATCTAAATTTCAGTAAAGTATCTAATCGCGGAGCTATTAAGGACCTTTTGGTAAAACATGATCTTTAATTAAATTCTACAAGAAATACAAGGAAGCTACACGTCAAATGGTCAAGGGTACTCTTAAAAACCTTTTGATAAAACATGATCATTCATTAAATTCTACAAGGGGGCTACACATCAAATGATCAAGAGTTTTAAGAGTCTTTTGATAAAACAAGACTTGACAGACTTAACGGAAAAACAAGAAAAGTTAACGGAAAAATAACAGAAATTACTATTCACAATTAGATAGTCATTTATTATAATAGAGTAGATATATATATATATATATATATATATATATATTAATGTACGTAATCATAATCGATCTTGGGCAATATTACGCAAGCTGGTATATTGGTCTCAAAGCCTGCAATATTATTGTTTATCCAAATGCGAAACACAACAATAATAATAAGACGCTGCACATATATATATATATATACAAGCTATTAGAGTAATTAATTAGGTGAATTATATATATCCGATCTTAAAAGTTTCCAGCTACTCTTTTAACTTTAATGCTATACTTTTTTTGCTCTTTTTTTTATTCTAATCATAGTGCATGATCTCCACCCACTCTTCTATCAAATTTTAAATAGAAACTAATTAAACTCTGCGAGAAATTAATGTTAATGTTTCTACTAATTAATAAGTTATGTTTAAGTAGTCATACCGGATCGATGTTTCATACTCATGTTTTATGTTGTTTTTCAGAATCTATATATATATATATGCCTTCCAAATTTGTAAAGCTTCTAAAACTTTTGCCAATTCTTTGAACATCTTGTAAAAATATTAAATATATAAAAATCTGTATATACCCTATTAATTAATAATTAAATTCCAAATTTGTGTCTAATCATATTATCAAAGAGTCATGAGATTAGAGGCCAAAAAATATATATGCATGCTATGAGTTTGAAGAATAAAGAATGTTGACATTACAAGAAAAACGAGTATTTGTGACGAAAACAAACTCATCACTTTAATAGGAAATAGTCATTTTCGCAGGAAATAATTGACCACAAATAAACAATTTTTTTATAGTGAGGATATTTTTTGGGAGCAGACTGCATGGAAATTGGAAAGATAGTTGAGGCAAGAACGTCTCTAAAAGCTAATAAAACAAGGTAATTAAGCCTCTAATTAAATTTGTCTTCATTAATGATATATATAAAGGATATAATTTGTCCCCTTATCATCAATTGATCTCCCAGTCGATCTGTAGGCCACAAAATAGGATCTGCATGCCATTGAAAAACAAATAGCGTACCTCTCTCTATGATTGTCTGTATTATAAATAGTTGTTAATTTCCCCTCCACGTAGGTACGTAGGAGTCATTATGAAGACAAACTATATATAATATATATATATATATATATATATATATATATATATGATCAAAATACTCTATCAGCATGTTAAGAAAGATTTTTATATGCAGTATGTGTTTCGGCTTTTTCTGCAGTACTGCAATTTACGTTCAAATATATGTATATATTGGTTTTCTAGATCATGGATTAACCCGTACATCTTTGTGCAGAAATCAAGCAATATATATATATATATATCGATCTCAACAAATGAACCCGTATTATATGATCATCAGTCATCACCAGTATTAACCAATTAACTGAAATGATCAAATATCTGATATATATAAGTGAATCCCAATTAAATATCAAATAATATTCTTTCCGATGATGATCATGATGATCTAGCTGTCATCACATAAACATTAATCATCCCGACTATCTAGTTATATATATATATATATAAATAGCCTAGAAATGAGTATCGACATAGCATGAAGTAGTTCTGGAAATTAGAATACTTGCATGCATGATCGATGCATGGATGGTGGATCAATTAGAATGTGAGTCAAAAGTATGCATGCAGATAGATTTTATTTCAACGTTTTGCATTGAATAGTGCATATTTAATCTTTATGTAGTTGTCTTTTATACCGTCACATATTCTTCTGTTAAAGCCAGGGAGCTAGATATATAAATTTCAATTGATCGTACTTATCTCTAATCTGCAAGCAGACACCATAAAAACCAGTCAATATGGAAACTATGTTTATATAATATTTCGAAAAGAGAAATGCTATACACCTCGAGATCCTTTTAATTTGTTATTATACTTTCATCATCCTTTAATGTGACATTAGATTATTGCAAAACTATTTATAATCATTCATTACTTATCATCTAATCATTGGATGCCAAATAAGAAGATGATAATTAAGGGGATGATAATTAAGATATATCAGGATGATTGATAGATATTTTCTTCCGCGCGAAAAACATGAACCAATGAGTCAAATATTGCTCAACAATATAATATATATTGTCAAATTTATTTATATTGCAAGTTGAAACAATAATCTTTCACCCACCCATATAACTTTTGTCCCTAACTCTTCATGTTAAGTTCCATATCATATAAGATATGGATCTATTAATGTTTATGCTACCTTACAAATTAAGTATTGAAATGATATAAAAATCATGTAAAATCAATAATAAGATTGTCGATTATTATATTATAATGCTAAATTATATGTAAAGTTAATCATGTATTGTGGTTTCAATTTGTTTGCATTTTAGCAAGACGGGTGAGAAATAGAGAAAGCCAAACAAGGAATATATCAGCGGGTCAACAAAATGATCGTGTTTGAATAGATTTGCACGAAAGCAAAATCATTCCTTGGTATCTTTTTTAGCATATTTGCATGCATAAAACCACATCTTGATATCCAGATTAATGGATATACACTACTGCAAGCGAGCTAAAGTTAGAAATGATCTAGGCCTATGTCCTATATGTATCATGACCACGACATTGGGATGGATATTTAATTAGCTAGCTAGAGAATTGCTATTGATATAAAAAGATTCCATAAAAGTAATTTTGCAAACTGATGTAGCTAGCTTCATAGAATCCGTTAGATCATCTACTTTATAAGAAAAATAATTTTACAATCTGACATATCGATCACATAAAGTCACGTCATTTTGTATGTTTACTTTTATGTAATTCCTTTATAGCTAAAATATTTCTTATTTGGCTATAGCCAGCTGTCTTTTTTCTTTTTTTAAAAAAAAAAAAAAAAAAATTCCAAGGAGGAATATGTGCCAACTTGTAATTAGTTTAATATCAATATTCAGACAAGTCAAGTCTTGATAATTAAGCATATCAAATAGTATATATAAGTGATCATGGATTTGAAACGTGACTTGCATATAATAATTTCCTTTGATCGGATCATCTTGATGATGATAGAATTGCTCGATCGTTACGTATGAAATGGGCGAATTAATAAACATGCCTAAGGCATTAATCAAGACAAACAATCCTGATTATCCTTGTGATCATCCAACCCTGTTGTTAGGTCTCAAACAACTGGCTTTTCATATATATATATAGTAATTAGGATTTAATGGGGTAATACTTTTTTTCTTTTCTTTTCTTTTTTCTGACAAGAAGTTTTTAAATTAATTGTCCAAACAAATCTCTTGAATACATTAAATTAAAGTACTCCATAATAATTGCATCCATAAAATCTCAAATTAATACTTATGATCAGACTCGATCGAGTACTTATATTTAGAATTTTGTCTATTTTTCATACTATAAGAGTGTATGAATATGATGCCAACTATCAAAGAGCCTGTTGTTTAACCTTCCTTAAAGATTCAATTGTTTCCTCGCATGGTGGAAGCCAAGCTACCACGCAACGAAAGTCATAGTAAGATCCCTTTGTATATGATTTGAAGGTCGACATTGATCTCTAGAAATAAAACAATAAAGAAGATACACAAAAAGGCTGCCAAATTATAATAATTATTTTCAGACAATGACTTAATTAGGACAATTAAATTAAGCAAAGCATAAACAATATAAGGGATAGCAACTGCATGCGATCATCTGAACTTCAAATTGTAATAAATTATTTCTCAGTCAAATCATTAATATTCTTTATGCTATGCTATATGGGTTATAACAATCTATACAATATGCTGATAATCAATGAAAGTAATTCGGCATATTTAATATTTATCTGTCCAGATTGAAACTCTGGCCATTGTAATCCCTTTCCATTCCAAGACCATCTCATTTCCAGTCTCTCCTACAATCCTTACTCCATATGAACTTTCCCCTTCTTTCACCATTTCTTTTGCTTCTGCTAATATCTCTTGGCTCAGTCTCCTACCTTCCAACGCAAGCTCTTCCTGAAGATGGTAGCCTTCCCTCATCTTCACCCACTTCTGGAGCCAAGAAACAGAAGAGATATAAGGCGCCACAAAGAGGCACTCGATAGCTATTCTTGCTTCTTTAAGATGAGGTGGGAAATTCATTCTCAATGATTCTAACAAGGCTTGGAAATGCTCCACATGCCCCTCAAAGAATGACCCAAAACCCAAGCAATGTTTCAGTTTTTCACAAGCATCTCCATCGCCAAAAGTAATGATACCCCTGTTGCTAGTTCGACAGTTGATAGAACTAGAGACCAATTCCTTTGCTACATTTAGAAACTCCATTGCAAGTGTTCTGCTTCGGCTAATCCCCATGTGAGGAAGCAAGAACATACAATTAAAAACCAACCACTCTCCCCTGCCATCCATGTTCTGCATTTTCCTTGTCTCACTAACCAAATCCTCAATTCCCTTCTCCTCCACCTTCAAATTCAAACCCAGAACTCTGGCGTGCTTATGGAGACGCCTTTTGGTTTCCTCAAAACTCCAGGGTGAAGGAACATTCTCCTCCCATTTTATTGCTGTTAATCTCAATGTTTTGCGTTGGTGTGCAATCGCCTCCATCATTGGAGGCCACTGAACCCCTTCTCCCATGTGAAAGTCCACTATGTGTATCGTCTTTGCATCATCTGGCATAGCTTCAAGAATCGCAGAGTTTGCTGCATAGTGAGCGAATTTCCCTTCTGGGAAGCTTTGGTAGCATGCCTGGAACGCAGCCTCAAAACTCTTACAGGACTCTAGTTTCAGATAATCACCTTGGTTCTGATCAATGTCCTGGGATAAGAAGAAAGCAACACGCTCTAAGCTTTCACCAATTGGGCTAACTTTCTCACTGATGCGTCTCAAAATCACCTGCGCAAGCTCTTTCTCATCCTTTTCCAAGGCTTCTCCATAAGCCTTAAGGAGATGATACACACTCTGAAGGTTGTCGATTTCCATGTCCTCTCCTGGCAGAGTTACATGTGGTTGATTAGATGATATATCTGGTGATGATTCAGATATCATTGTGGGGCTAGGACACAAAAAATCTTCTCCTTCAGTGGAAATTTGTTCCAAACTGAAACTTCCTTCACTCTCTCCTGTAATATAATCCATATGTACAATGTCATCATCATCATTCAAAATGTTCTCTAATATCCGCAACTCCGTTGACAAGTTTGATCTCATGGCTAACATGACCTGTTGGGAATCATCACAAAATGGATATTGGACAAATTCACCCTGGAATATGGTTGAAGAAAAGGGGTCTGAAGAAAGTCCAGAGGAATCCTCTGTTGTGGTGAGTATTGAAGGGAAGCCATAGCCATCCAACGTGGCAAGCCCGTCAAAAGTGGAATCTATAACGTCGTAGAATGGCCATGAGGACTGATCAAGAAGCTGATCAGGTTGCATCATCTTTTGATGGTTTCAGACAATTGGGGGTGGTAGATTTTGTGTGAGAGTTCGATTTTCTGTTAGCCTGCAGCCAGGTATTTATGTCAATTGGTGAACAATGTATGGACAAATTTAGAAACATGATTGGAAATAGAATACCAGAATTGAAAGGAATCAAACCACATATGTTTCCAATAAATTTATAACCTCTCGCTATCACACGCTTTTTGCACAATTTTCATACACAGGTTCCCGGCCGATTCTTCTTTCTTTCTTGGCAGCTTCTTGGAGCAGGTTTAGGTTACATGTAATCACTAATTAATTCCCATTAATATCTAAATCAAGAGTCGAATAGAATAGCCGTTGATGAATTATCAATGCAATTACCTTTCATTTTCGGAGGAATTTAATCTTAAATTAATCAATGAAAACATAATTAAAAGCTTGGCTGTTCTGCCAGAGTTTGGTCCTATTGTTTTTATGCAAATTAACAATTGTAGGCGACTAGAAGTCCATGCATTCATATCACTTGACTTCTCGGTTCGATCCCTTTTGTTCTATGGGCTCTTGTTGGACGGCTTAGAGGTCATCATAGTATAATCTTTCCATAAAAGGTCAAGCAGAAACTGTTAATTTATCTGCATGAAGTTTCATGCATGTGAGATGATTAAGGTTCAAATCATTAAGATATCAAATAAATGATCATTTAATGATGATAAATGTGTCACATCATGTATAATGGGATGAAAGTGGGATGGTGTATAGAATTTTCCTTTAATTATATATATAGAGGTTGATGAAGCAGAGTTTGGGGCAATTAAGACATCATGCAAACGGTGTTTTGTCTTTTTTTTTTTGTCTTTTTTTTTCTCTGGATTCATGTAATCATGATTTCAATATTATTTAGTACCAATTGGATAAGTCTTGCATGCTAACGTACGTAAGATGGTATTGTAATTATCTTGAGACTAATTTGCAATACGCAAGATATATATATTGGTATCAAAGCCTCATGCATTCTTGATCCAAATGCGAAACACAACATGAGTACTATTGCTAATGCAGGCTTCTTAAAGTTGAAAAACAGGAAACTTTAAGAGTCATGATGATATGGAAGATAGCCAATCATTTTATATATATATATATATATATATATCAATGATATCATGATATGAAAGCTGAGTCATAAACTAGAAGATACTTTCTGGGAGCACACGTGGAAACCTGGCCGGAAAGATGGTCAGATGGACGACTCTAAAAGCGAATAAAAAAAGTAATTAATTAAGCTTCTAAATTTGTCTTCATAATTAATGATAGGATATATATTTATTATCTTATCGTAATTAATCTCCAAGCTGTCTGTAGGCCATAAAATGGTATCTGCATGCCATTGAAAAATATATAACGTACCTATCTATCTATATTTGATTGTCTGTATTAATTATTTGTTTCCCTTCCAAGTAGGTAGGAGCCATTATGAAGACAAACTAAGTACATATATATGATCAATATATACTCTATGAGTAATGTTACGTACAATCATGAAATGTGTAAACATCGTGTAGTCATTTTGAAAAATAGTGGGATTTACTATTAAAACATTAATTAATCTTTTTTTTATGTGGGTTCCGTATTTATTCACTTTTTTCTAAAATGATTGTGCGATACTTATACACTTATGATTGCAACTATCATTTCTCATACTCATGTTGTGAAACATTTTTATATGCAATACGTGTTTCGTCTTTTTCTGCACTACATACTGCAATTTACGTTCAATGATATGATCATCACCATGCATCCATAAACATGATCAATTTCTTTCCATGATCTAGTGGCCATGATCAGAACCTTATTAGTATTCCTGATCATCTAATTATAACTTATATAACTAGAAATAAGTATCGACAAACATGATTTATATATTCTTGATCAAACAGCTCATAGCATAGGTGTAGTCATGAACTGAAATTCCATGCATGATCGAATGCATGCATGCAGAATGGGAGTCAAAAGCACGCATGCCAGATAGATTTGATATTAACGTTTAATTATTTTAACGGAGTCTAATTAATCTTTATAATATAGTACTTGTCCTTTATACTGTTAGATTTTCTTTGTACTAGAAGAAAATGATTAATTATGGTCAATTATTTCTTGCGAAAATGATTATTTTCTGTCAAAATAAATATATTTTCATCGTAAATAATCATTCTTGTCGCAAATAATCTGTCACAAATACTCATTTTTTTTGTAGTATCGGTTAATGCCAAGGAAATAAAGTTTAATTGATCATACTTATCTCTTATTTGCAGATAGGCACCATAAAAACCAGTCAATGGGAAAAAATATTTAATATTCCAGAAAATGTGAACAAAGGGGTCAAATATTGCTCATCAACAATATTAATATATATTGTCAATTAAACTATATAATATAATATATATATATATATATATATATCAAGTTAATTGCAACAATCTTTCACCCAAATAAGTTTCCAGTTAATTTGTCCCTTACTCTCTTATCTTATGTTAAGTTCCATATCCTATAAGATATGGAATATTATCCATTATCAATGTTTATGCTACCTAACAAAGTATTGAGATGATATAAAAATCATGTGAAATGAAAATCAATATAACAAGAAGCTTGTCTATTATTATATTATAATGCTAAATTGTTGTGGTGTTAATTATGTATTGTACGTGGTTTCAATTTGTTGTCATTTTAGTAGGTAGGTGAGAAATATTAGAGAAAGCCAAACAAGGAATATATCGATGGGTCAACAAAATTATTGCTTTTAAATAGATTTGCACGAAAGCACAATCATTCCTCGGTATGTTTTTATCATATAAACATGTGGTTAATTTTATGCATGCATGCATATATAAAACCACATCATGTTGATATCCAGATCGAATGGGAGTCAATCACATATACATGCATACATATATATATATATGTGATTGACGAATTACACATAATGCCTAAGCACGGTATTAAATTAATTAATCAAGACAAATAAATCCCAAATATCCTAATTGTCATCCACCCGTACGTTGTCAGCTAGCTAGGTTGATGGGAGAAAGATGATCGAAAATGAGCATTATTTGAATGGTAATAGCTAGTATTATATATTTTGCGTACGTGTATTAATTAATGGTGTACTCCAAACTAGGAAACGGACGGACGGACGAGGTCGTCTCCAAAACAACTGGATTTTTATATAGTAGTAATATTTTTGTCTTTTTTTATTTAATGCCACAATCAGCTTGTACCTTATATTATATATATATATATATATATATATATATAATTAGCTAGTTAGGTGTTAAAGGATATTATTGTTGGATTTTTATATGTTATCCACCTGCATGCATCTTGTAGCTATTAGCAGCTTGTAATTAATTATTAGGTGTTAATTAAAGGAAATAATTATTAATTCATTTTTCCAAACAAATATCTTGGTTACTTACGTATAGTAGTACTAAGAGTAATTTTATTTTAAGATTTCTATATTACACACTATTTATATAGTATAATTTAATTTGTAAAATTTAAATTTTAAAATTTATTTTTTATATTAAATTGTACCACTTAAATAAAATGTTGATGTTTTAGAATTGAATTATTCATTGAGCTAATTCTCTGTAGGGTCACATTGAAATCTATAATAATTGCAACGGCTTATTGTAGGTTTAACCTAACAAAGATTAATTCTCTTTGTTTATCTGATGATGATGTGACAATGCATGGCTAATAGGCCTAGACCTTATAAGCTGTACGTACTAGCTAGGTAAGCCCAAGATTTGGGCCTTTCTACTACATAGTACCATACCTCTTTATGATCTGATCAATACAAAAAAAACCAAAACATAGATTCAATGTCTTCGAAGAAGGCAAGCCAATTAAGCAACTCAACAAAAATCATATTCAAGAGCTCTCTTTATATGATTCGAGAGTCATTGATCTATGGCAATAAAACAATGAAAGATAAAAAAAAAAAAAGAAAAAGAATAAGGCTGCCATCGACATGAATAAAATTATATTGATTATATTTATAAAGAGAAATTATAGTTACAGTCGTGAATGTATAAGCACTGTACAATTACTTTGAAAAAAATGAATAAATACAGAACCTACATGAAAAAATAATAATTTTTTAATAGTAGATCCCACTCTTATTCAAAACGACTGCACGGCGCTTGCGCACTCCACGACTGCATGTAGCATTACTCATTTATAAATGACAAAACATATATAAGCAGTGGACTTCAAATTTATGTATCCAAAGCTAAACAAAACTAATTTGAAGCATTGCATCAATAAGACAATTAGACAAAGCAAAATGAACGCTTATTTGTGTGTGTGTGTGAGAGATCTCAGTAGATATATATTTCATGTGAATCTGCTTAATGGACCCTAAACAGATCCTATCCAATACAAAGTGGCCGGTTATGTATATCACATAAAGATTTAAAATGCTAACCCAATCAATTTGGAGTGTGGCCATGGTTTCACTTAATTCCTTGCAAATCGTTTCTCAATTTGTACGAACTAAATTATATTTATAAGTTAGTGTGGAGGATGCATTCTCTACAATATTAACACGTATATATGATCACATTTAATTTGTAAGATAACTTTTTCAAGCTAGTGTTAATTGACATGTTAGATTGAAAATATTTAATATTAACATTTTCAAGTCGGTGTTTGAAACCAGCGCCTTTTATCATCTCAGCGTTGTGAAGTGTGTCCTTGTTCTCACTCTGATCTACACCGACTTGCATGTAGAACATTAATTTTGAGTACCTTCTCTTACCAAATCATACTATAATATTACTATATAGTAGTGTAGATTGCAAGTAAAAGACTAATCATATAATACTAAATAATTATGACCAAAGAAAAAAAAAACTATAAATTAAATCCTCCTAATAAACTATATATAGAAGGACTCACTCATAATATGGCTTCCTAATGGTTTCGAGGCCGGTGGCAAAGCATTCCACTTGTAACTTTTGAAATAGGGATGTAAAATACAAAACATTGTCCCAACTTGATCATGATGATCTTGATTTTTTCAAGAGCAACTAATTTTCTATTAGCTTAGACTTTAGATCATATATATGTATGTATGTATGTATATGACAAGTTTTTCTCAGCGCGACTTGTTTCAACATGTCACAAAATTAAGTTTGATTGTCGATTATTTGAAGTTAAACCGATTCTTATATAAGAGGCTATCAAATCTAAATTCTTATCTTAACGGAGCTACAATGATTTTCATTGTTTTCCGTTATCTCCGTTTGATAGTGTCTCTCTCTCGATTTTAAAAGTCGAAACTAGACCCTCTCTTTAGAGACCAGACCCTCTCTCTCTAGAAACTCGCTTGTTCGAATCCAGCTGGGGAGAAGGGGAGCTTCGGCTCCTTCTTCCTCTTCCTCTCCTCCCTCTCCTCACTGGCCCTTCGTCTCCAATGGTTTTTTTTTTTTTTTTTTTTTTTTCTTCAGGTTTTCGGCTGAATAAAGGGGGTAGCTGTTTCGAGCTTCTCAGGTGACCATCTTTCGACACGCGTACCACCGGGAGAAGCCTCACTCGCCGATCTTGCGGTCGACCAGATTGAGAGCCAATCAGAGCAGCGTGTTGCGCCGACGCGCGGTTTAAAGGAAACACGTGGGGTTCTCAAACCACCGCGATTCATCTTCCATTTTTTTTCCTTGTGTCACACACGACTCCACCACACGCCGCCATCGCACATTCTTCATTTTTGTGTCGGTGCTGTGTGGGTATGGTTTTTGTTTATTCTATTTCTTTTCACTATGTGGGATGTAAATTTGAAGAATGGTTTGATTTTTTTTCCCCGTTTCATGTGGATTTTTTTATTTTATTTTATTGCTTGTTGGGCTTTTGTTCTCCATTTCTTTTGGATGTGAATCTGCTTGTTGGATTTTTGTTCATCGGCATGGACCATTTTTTGGAATCTGATACTCATACCAAAAACCATATAAATTTTATTACATTGGCTATTGTGTCTCTCAAGAGTTACGCCCTTATCTTTCCTTCATCAATCACTTAGTTTTAAGTTGAAGTCTCAATTTTTCTTGCAGTACATGGAATGTGAAGCAAAATAAGAAACCATCCCAGCTTGTTTATCTTCTTATCGAGAACAAGTAAAAAAAATTATAATGTAAGTTATGCCAGCATATTATGGTTTGCATTACCTCATTAAAGTACAATGAGTTAGTTCATAAAATTATTTTTCTTGCCTTATGTAGATATTACATGGCTTGTGCTTGCGTTGATTACTGGGGAGTCATTCTTCCATGCCTTTCTGTTTTGAAGGGGTTCTCTTTGATCCCGTTGCATGGCCAGATGAAGCAGGTAATATTAGCACACTGAGTCAATATTGAGGAGTAGCATTTTATGGACTAATTGTGGATATCCTGATTTATCATGATTGTAGACTGTGAGGGAAAAGGCATTAGCTTCATTTAAAGCTCTTTCAAGTGGTATTATTTGATGTACTGATCTTACAACACGTGGACTCGACATTCCAGATGTTGATTGTATCCTGCAGGTAGCTTAATAACTACCTAGATTGGTGTAGTCTATCTGTTATGTTATCTTTGAAGATATATTCTTTTTTTCTTTTAAATTTTACTCTTAAAGCTAAGTGTTAAGTGGTGATTTATCTATTGGTTGCTCTTACAGTATGAACCTCCTCAAAGGGACTAAAGAGGGGGTGTTGATTATTGGGTGCGAACTGTTCGAATTTTTTACTTAAGAGTATTCCAACAACTAGATTTAGGAAAAGTAGTAAGATAGAGGTGAAGATGGACAAATTGCAATTGGAACTAACTTTGGGAGACTCCAGAATTTGAGCGAACACGTGGGACCCTCCTCCGTGTAGCCATGACGGTCATATCTGGAAGATCTGATGGTGGTGAATATTTTGGTCTGGCGCGTGTGTCAAGATATTCTTCAGGAATTGGAGGCACTTGTGTGCCCCATGCGCAACTGTAGGCGGCGTGTGCTACACATGCGAGTCTTTTTAGAACACCACCGCTTCTATCCAAAGGATTGCGGCTTGGGAGCTTTCTCATACGGTATGCGTCTTTCGGAGGTTGTCAGAAAACTACAAATCGGTCATTTTCGACCTTAGAGGAAAGTGGCAACAAAAACAACTAAAAAAGTGGAAATAACTATATGGACATAATAGATTGATAGGGAAAGAGAAGAGAGGCCCTCCTCTCAAGCGAAAAAACAAGAACTAGGGCGTTTGGGCTCTGGGGTCTTTGCTTCAGGAGAGAAAATGAGAGAGAGAGAGAGACTTGGCTTTTTAGTGTATAGATAACATTGGTTGATATGTGAGTATTACTACATGACGTTTTAAAACTTTTTTTCTTTTTCTTCTTTTATCTCCGTGGCACGTTCCATAAAAAATAAAAAGCTAGGGATCAACATAATATTTTTCCTTATAATTATAGATAAAATATATTAGTATTTGTAATAATCTTTTTGCATACATGCCTTGATAAGTTTTTCAATACAAATGCTATTTATATTTTATTATCAGTTTCACCATCTTAATTGCTAGCTTTCATAATTATCTAATGTGGCGATTGGAAAATAATTTAAAAATAAGTTCGCTAATCATGGGATGGGTCATGATGTTAAAAAATAATGCATAACATTACTTACTAAATACATACATGATACATGCATACATACATGCATATATATATATATATATATCCGTATGCATTATTGGAAATATTCATATGTGCTTTATTTTGATTTTGCCTCCAACATAATATTAATATTGCAGCTCCAATCACTACAAGAGAATGCATTTTTAGGGACAAATTTTTTTTTTTCCAAAAAATGGCATTTTCCTCCCAAAAGATCATTCCCAAAAGTTTGTTTTGGGACAAAATTTGAATTTCGTCCCAAAAAATACTTTTAGGGATGAAATTGGGTGAAACCGATCGAAAGTGTTCAAACGAGAACATTCTTTTGGGACGAAACATTTTCGTCCCAAAAATCCGTTCAAATGGAATATTTTTTGTTCGAACGGTCGGGTATCTGTTTGAACTCTATCGAAATTTGATTCGAACGATCGAATTTATTTGATCTTGTTCGAATAGAGGGAGTGTAATATATTTTTGTTTGAACAAAATTAATAAATCGAATTGAAAACATATGTTTGAACGAGTGCTTCAATGTTTTTGTTCGAACGGTGTATAGTACATTCGAATGATGAAAAATGTGTTCGAACAAACTATTATTTGTTCAAATGTTCAAACATGCAATCTAGAGTTGTGAGGGAACAATTTCATTTTCAATAAAGAGTATACACATCCTAAAAACATTGCGAAGGAAGCACGATACAATTTAGAGTTGTTATAAGAGATGTAAGAGAAGCAACACCACCAGACCAGGAAGCCTATCAGCAGATAAGTGGGAACCCGTTCCACCAAACACATACAATATAAATTGGGATGCAACAGTTGGCAAAATACATTGTAAAATTGGAATAGGGGTTGCTGTGAGAGATAGTGAAGGCCAGATAATTGCTACCATGAGATTGAGTAAATGCATGTTTCCAGAACCATTGCTGACAGAAGCATATGGGGCATTACAAGCTACTAAGTTGGGATTGGATTTGGGTCTAAGGAAGGTCAATCTCAAGGCTTTGCTACAGGAGATCAATGCATTGAAGAGTGAAAATGAAGCTTCGAATAGTGTTGGCATGTATATGGCTGAAGCAAAGGAATGTTTGAAAACTTTTGCAGAGTGAGAAGTTTCTCATGTTAGGAGAAATGTCAATGTAACAGCTCATTTGTTGGCAAAAGATGCTTTATCCATTTCTGATCATGTTATTATAATTATGGAGGAGCCCCCTTCATTTATCTCGTCTTTGTTATAATGGAATGAATATAAGAGCCGCCTTAATTAAAAAAGAGAAAAGATATTTACAACCGTGAATTGTGCAACTGCCGCGTAACCGTTTTGAAAAAAATGAATAAAACATGGGACCCACATGGAAAAAAATTAATTTTTAATAGTGGACACTACTCTTTTTCAAAGCGATTACGCGGCGGTTGCACATTTCATGATTGTATATAGAATTACTCATTAAAAAAAAAAAATAATAAGTGGGGTAATTAGTATGTGGCCGCCGCCTAAACAACTATATATAGCTAGCTAGCTAGAAGAAGAGAAGAAGAATAAATTAGGTAAAAGAAAAAATATAGGAACATACAAGCTGGAATATATTATTATTCAAGCTATAAATTAATGAGGATATTTGAGTAATTATGAGAAAGCTATATATTTGCAATCAACTAATTGTGTGGAGTTTCTTTTTATGTATAATTAATCTTAGATTACATAATGCATAAATATTTCATTTACTAAGTCAATCATGTAATCGATTTTGACAGATTGAATAAATAAAAAACTAAAAAATTAATGTGGTCAATCATGGACTGATATTGGTGACCAGTTAGGAATCGAGGATATTATGCATGTGGAGATCGCTATATCCTTGATGATGACCATGCAGCAGAATGTGTATGCATGCATGGGTCCGAAACTAACAAATTAAGTTAATTACTTCCTAGCTAGTACCTTGGTCATGATGATGATGAGGGCTGATGGTCATCCCATGCATGCATGCCTGCCTAATATTAACGCCTGCCCGAATTAAACCACCAATATTGATGTTTAATTAATATTCTCTAGTACTAAACTGGCCTGTCTTCAAGCTTTCTTATATAAAAAACGTGCATTGACAATTGACATTCACTACAACAAATTTGACTTTTAGGGACCGACTAAATTTCGTCCCTAAATATAATTTTTTGAGACGAAATTTAAATTTTGTCTTAAAAAATTAGTGACTTTATAAAACCGTTCGACCTGATAAATACCCGTTCGAACATGATCTTCTATGACGAATTAAATCGTCTCAAAAAGTTTTATCAGTTCGAACGGACAAAAATCCATTCGAACAGTAAAATCTTGGTGGGGAAGTAATTTATTATGTCAGGGAAAGTTTAAAACCGTTCAAACGTGAAATTTTGTTGTTCGAACGGAGAAGATTTGGTGGCAAAACCTGGTGGGAAGGTTTTTAGACCGTTCGAACGTAACATATTTAGTTTGAACATATTCAAATACCACATTTACACATTCGAACGTATAATATTAATCTCGGTACGTAACTCAAAATATAAAAAATATAGATATCATATATACAAATTCATAAATTAATTTAAAAATATTTTAATATTTTTTTTATGTTAAATAAGATTTTTAGTTAAATAAATATTATCAGCCATACACCATATAATATAAATCAATAATTACTCCATAAAAGAAAAAATATTTAATTTATAACTAAAGCAAATTATGAAAACACCATATATACTGTTCATAAATGTAACAAAAAAATATTTAAATAAAAATAGAAACTACTGTGATGCGAGGTCTCTGCACACATCCTCGATTGCAGCTAATCGCCTCTCTACCTGTATTTGTCGAGTACTGAGCGTGACCTGAATTACATTATTGGCATAAATCTCTATACGTAACTCAGATATGCTAGCATTCATCTCTGTACGTAATTCAGAGATGTTAGCAGTAATATTCTTTGTACGCAACTCAGACATGGCAGTATGCACTGCATCGATCACCGCTGATGTGTGTATGCCGATTTCAGCACGCCATATGTCAGCCATATCTTTCCGAGTAGATGCCTCACCAGTCGATACTCTCAGATCTCCCGGCTGTGCATCTCTCTGAATATCAGCCCTATCAGGAATAGATCCACGAAAACGAAGTCTCGAGTGTCCCGTGCTCCGTGACAGGGTGGTGTTGTTGATCGGTCTCATCGGCTCCCATGCACGCTCGATAACTTCTGGCATGACCCCGTAATGTAGCAAAAATCAAGTCATCAGGATCTCGAACGACAATATATCTATCGTAATGTACCGAGCCTCTGATCGGATCCTCTCAAATATATACCCCACGAGGTCGATTGGAATGCCACGAGTGACCCGTATCATAAATTTCGCTCGATCGATGCCAACCTTGATGTTGTTCTGCCGAGGGTCAATGTTATTGGCAATTATCAGATTCATGATCTTGAAGAAAGAAGATAAATCTGTCTGCCTAATGCTCTTCGTCCCATCGTACACTTGAGCATTTGGACCAACTATTAGGTCTCGGACCTTATGATCAATGAGTGTATCGACCTTATCTGTGTAAAATGGCTCCTCATCCTGAGCGGTCTCTGCATCACCTGAATGATTAGACTTCTAGATAGAAGGTTCGGATAGGCATCGACCAACCTAGGAATATTGAGATTTGCAGAGAGTTCGTCCGCTGAAAATATAACCGGAGCTCCTAGGAAACAGATCCTGTATGCCCCTCCATTGTCTGGGCTGGCACCACCGAGCTCTTTATAGAACCCAGCAATAATGTCAATATAGGAAATGAGCTCCATTCCTTATTCTCGCTGATCTAAGATTGATGTTCAACCACAATCGTTGAATACTGATGGGAGGGAATGACCCTCCCATATAAGAGTCATAAAATCAGACAGTTTTATTTACCGCTCAAGTAAAATAATCCGCTATCGAACTGTTTAGATGGAAGGTTCGCTTGATCTGCCACGTTTACGGATCCTATAAGACATTATTGTGAACCTGAAATTTAAAAATATATATATATATATTCAACATTAGTGATAAAATCTAATATGAAAAAATATTCACAAAATTATATACTAATAAGAATTTAATAATTAATTGATAGAACAATTTAATAAGACGATGAAAATAATTTAAAAAGCTAATATAAAGTAATTGGTTCGAATAGAGTCTATAGTGGTCGAACAGAAATTATAACGTTCGAACGGACAAAAAGTGGTCGAACGAAAAACATCTTGTCTGGTTCAAACCGTTCGAACGGTTAAAAAAGTGTTCGATCGGACATGTTAAACTCGCTCAAACACGTTCGAATGGAAAATAGATCGAGCTCGCCCATGACTGAGTCAACTCAGCAACCATGAAAACACATGAAATACATCGATTCTGTGGGTTTTTTCGACAAAACACATACTACTAATCATTTCTAAACATCGTACGGTAGATTTGTGGTGTTCTACGATAACTATTGATGAAAAAATATAATTTTTCTAGAGAAAACGAATAAAACCATAAAAATAAATGGTAAAATAAGTTTTAAAGTGCATACATTCACTTAAGATGAAGAGTGTTCGACTTAGGTGGTGATTACAGCGGCAGATGGTGACGATTAATGGACGTTCAAACGTTTTTTCTCGTTTTCAAACGATAGGGACGACGACGTTGAAACGACTCTACCCACGATAACTTATATGTGTAGAACCGTTCGAACGTTATATTTAACCATTCGAACTGTTTTAAATGACAGTTCGAACGTTAGTATTTATAGTTCGAAAGGTATTTGTTTCAAATTTAGTAAAAATGTATATTATAGTATATTATATTTATAATACTATAATTTAATATAATATATATACTATTATAGTAGATTATATATAATGTAATATATATATATACACAATATTATAGTATATTATACATATATATACTATGATAGTAGAATATTTGAAATGAAAACAAAATAACTTGTATATATTTTATTATAGTATAATAGTACTAATGCTGTCAGAATGATGATATGGAAGCTTAAAACTACTAATGCTGTCAAAATGATGATATGAAGAGCATGCCACGAGTCCTTACCCACCAACCAGAATTTGTTTAGAAGGAAGATTGTTGAATCTCCTTTGTGCCTTGTGTGTGGAATGGAGCCTGAGTAAGCTTCTCATATTTTATGGCTTTGCAAATCAGCTCAAGATGTGTGGGGATTCAGTTTCAAAAGACTGCAGAAGGTGGTAGTGTTGGATTCATCCTTTAAGGATTTGGTGAGCTTTCTGTTTTCTGCTCTAGATGAAGATGAAATGGCTATATTTGCTATAACTGTTTACCAGTTATGGAAAAGGAGGAACTCTTTTGTATTTGAAGGTAAGTTCTTGGATCCAAATGCTTTATTGCAAATAGTTATTCAGCAGAACATGGATCTCAAGGCTTCTAATCAGAAAGTTGATGAGGGCAGAGTGGTTGAAAGTCAAATTGTTTCCCAGTGAAGGGCTCCTCCTTTTCATGTCTTTAAAGTCAATTGGGATGCATCAGTTGATAAAGTCAACTGCAGAGTTGGGGTAGGGGTCATTGTACGTGATTGGACTCGGAAAGTTATAGCCTCACTTCGATCTCAACGTGATCTTTTTCCTGATGCATACCTAGCTGAGGCTTTTGCTACACTTAAAGCTGTTATTCTTGGTAAACAGTTGGGTTTGCATAGAATTATACTAGAGGGTGATGCTCAAAAGGTGGTGAATGATATTAAAGGGGCAGCAGATCATTGGACTCCTACTGGTTTGATAGTTTCTGATATTAGATTGTTGCTGCAACACTTCCAGCTTTGGTCTGTTTCTTTTATTTCTAGGAAATGTAATGGTCTGGCACATTGTCTTGCAAAGGACGCATTAAGACTCTCTGAGGAGAGCATTATTTTGGAGGGTGTCCCTCCTTGTATTCATTCTATGTTGCAAACTACATGAATAAATGAGGTCATTTTAAAAAAAATATAGTAATATATTATAATACTTTACTATCAAAGTATTATATATGATAATATATATATATGATAGTATATAGTACTATATATATTAGTTTATACTTAACTAAAATATATCATATTATATATTCCATTATACTTTACTTGTTATGTATGATACTATACAGTATAGAGTATAGATTACTAATATATATGATCTTATAAATTTCTTTATACTTTACTATATGATCTTAGGATATATGAGGGTATATAAATGTGAGTATATATTACTAACATATATGATTTTATATTTTCCTTTATACTTTAGTATAGTATAATATATATGATACTATATATATGATATATATTATAGATTACTATATATATGATAGTATATACTACTAATATATATGATAGTATACATTACTAATATATATCATCTTATATTTTCCTTTATACTTTAGTATAGTATAATATATATGATACTAAATATATGATATATAGTATATATTACTAATATATATGATAGTATATATTAATAATATATCATCTTACATTTTCCTTTAGACTTTAGTATAGTATAATATATATGATACTAAATATATGATATATAGTATATATTACTATATATATGATAATATATATTACTAATATATATGATAGTATATATTGCTTGATGTGGACCAAGCAAGACAACCAAACGGGTTTTCTGTATTTTCTCAATAAGTACGTCCACTAAGTGCTCAGCGTGGTTATGATTTGTGTGAAAGGGAGTTCGAGAAAGCTCAATGGTACGTGCTAAACAATTGCCCTTAGATAAAGAGCTACTTGAAGTAAGTTCAAATTAATTGTTAATTAATTATTCAATTTACTTATTAAACAATTATACGAATATACTTATTGTTGGTAATTTTTAATTTCAGTGATCATATTAACATGCTCAAAGAATTGGTCTAAATGATATAGACCAGAGACATGAACAGGAGTTCTCGAAATGGTTCGAACAATGGGTAATGACATTAATACAGATGCGATTTTGCACTAACATATTTAAAATAGACTGGATTGTTAATGGTTGAATGTTTATACTTTATTTAATGTGTAGGTTGTACAAATGCATGTGAGTAATCCGAACGATATATCAGACGAACTATATGCACTGGCGCGTGGCCCCTCGAGACGCGTTGCTCGATATTCTGCATGTATTTCTCAATGAAGTAGGTATTACACAATTGATCGAGAATCTTATAGGAAACACAAAATAGTGGTGTTCTTGTCGAAGGGAGTCATGATAGAGATAATGTTGATTTCTATAGAGTTATCGTAGATATAATTGGAATGAGATATGTGGGGGAGCTTGTGGTTTATATATTTAAATGTGATTGGTGGGATTTAAACAATTCTCGAATGGGAAAATGCCACGATGAATATTTTTTTAGTATTAATACATCAAAAAAATGGTATGAAGATGATCCTTTTATTTTGACTTCTCAAGCATCTCAAGTATTTTATTTAGACGATTGTCAGTTAGAAAATCAATGACAAGTAGTACAAAAGTTTTCTTCTAGAAATATTTATGACGTTATCCATGAGGCAGATGGATAAGATGAAGAAGAAGATGATTCCTCTACTTAAGAAGCATACCAAAAGAGTCAACCTGCCTTTAACTTATTTGTGGATTTGAGCCAGTATGAGATGATCCAGTTACATAGGGAAGATATTGAGGCTGAAATAGTTGAGGCGACAGTTGATCAAAGTGTTGAGTCATCTGAAGTATCTACAGATCATCTGAAGTATCTACAGATGATGAGAGTGAATCTACAGATGAAACTGATACAGATGATTAACCGATTTTGTGTTCACATTATACAGTATCTCGCAATTATGCTACCAAAGAGGAAGAAAGTTCGCATCTCATCTCCACCTGTTCCTAACTCTCCATCTGACTTACTATTATAGACTGACTCTTCGGAACAAGGTAAATAGCTAATACTCATTTTATCAATTAAGATAATTGATAATTGATAGGAGGTTAATAACTAAATATTATTTTATAGAGATAACAATACAATCTCATCACAAACGAGGCACTACTAGAGACGTGACGTTGGAGAAATATCGTAAAGTGGGTAAGATTAAGGTTAACATTCCTGACGAACATACCGGAGGCGAAAGACGACAAACAACTTGGCTTGCATCGCATATGGGTGCTTTTACACGGACTTATGCACATTTGTCTACGAGTTCATGGCATAAAGTCCCGCAAGATATAAAAGAGCTTATAAAGAAGCGTTATTTGGTACTTAATATTTATATAATAAAGTCATATTGATATTATTTAAAATTCTAAATGATAATATTTTTGTGTATATACTATTTTAATGATGACTTCGAACTAAATTTTGGTCGGAGAGAGGAGCGTAAGACTGTTGAGGAGCTGATGTGTAATGCATTCTACAAGTATAAGACTAGGTGTCACGAGAATTGCAAGAAGTACGAGAACAAGGAAGATGGATGCCAACATCATTTTCAGGATGTCCGACCTGAAGATTGGAAAAAATTTTACGATATGTTTGAGGATCCATCAGCTAAGGTAAATTACATGAATTTTTTATGTGTTCTATTTGTAATTTTCTCCTACTAATTTTACAACTTCTATGCAGGAACAAAGTTCTATAAACAAAACAAAGAGATCGAAGTTGAAGATTCATCATCATACAGGTTCAAGATCTTTCTATCGCCTCTATCTGAAATTGGTAATGTATTTTTTTTTTTAATTCTATATAGTTTATTTTTAATATTAACTTTATATCTTAACATTGTTTCTTGTAGAAAGAGTCAGATACCAATTATGATCTGACAAAATTATATGCTGTATCACATACTAATAGTAATGGAAAGTTGACTCATCCCGATGCTCGTGAGACTTTTGTAAGTATTATAATTTGTTTTAATTAAACATATTTAAATTATTGTGTCAATATTAATTTTATATGTGGTGTATAGGATAAAATTGTTACCTTCTGTGCTGAAATTGCATCAGATCAGAATTTTTCAACAAGTGATGTTGAAATTTTTACACAAGTTCTTGGTCAATATTCAAGATATTTCTGGGGTTTGGGTCGCTATGTAAAGCTTTCAGGCTCTTCATCAACGTCAAGTACTATTGGCATTGCGTTAAAGAATGTGAATTCTGGATCGAAGAATTGATTGCAAAACAATATAAGTTAGAGACTCAATTGACAAAATAAGCAGACATGGAGATATGTATAAAATAGTAAGAAGATCAACAAAGAGAGATGCAACTCCAAATGCAAGATCAACAAAGACAGATGCAACACCAAATGCAGATGCTTATGCAACAATTAAGGCCTCCAATCAATTGATTTTTGTGTTTTGCATATTGAACAATTATGTACTGATAACATTATTAATATTATTACTATTTTATTTATTTAGTTATGACTTATTAGATTAACTTTATTTATATTGAACAATATGTAATATATTTTTGAAATATAAATATCTATTTGGTTTTAAATTAGTATTCTCCATGAAAATACTAACCGTTCAAACTATCATCATACGTTCGAACATATATACATTGGACACAACCGTTCGAACTTCACAAGTTAGAGTTTGAACGGTAAAAAAAAGTTGTGCCCCGTTCGAACAGGCAATTCACTCTTTCCGTCTCAAACACATTCGAATGGCTTAATTTACGTTCAATCATTAATTTGTTTATTCGAACGTTTCTTCATGTGTATTTAGTCAAACAAACTGGTATCGATCGACCGGCTATGAAGTACCCGTTCGAACAGGTGTTCGAACGTTTTTTTGGCCGTTCGAACAACTTTCTGAGAGGAATTTCAATCGTTCCATAAAAAAATTCCGTTCGACTGTGATCGAACTATCCAGCTAAATTTTAGCCCAAAAGATATTTTTTGGGACAAATTTTTTATTTTCGTCCCAAAATACCTTTTGGGACAGTTTTATTGGGACAACCTTGGGATAATTTTTTTTCATCCCAAAATATATTTTGGGATGAAATTCTAATCTTTTGAAAAGAAACTTTTTGTCCCAAAAGATCTTATTTATTGTAGTGATTATTATTACGTAGTATTACCCGCCTATAATTAAATATCTAGTGGCCCTTAAACCTATATTAAATTATATGCTGTTAAATATCAGTCCTTGTTATAATACTATATAGTCAAGACTTGTGGTGGAGAGTGATTGCTTGATCATTGTTGAAGCTCTACTGGATAATAGTATGAATAACTCTATGCTGGGTGTGTTTTACCAGGAAATTAAACAACTGATTTCTTGTTTTGGATCTTATAGCTTTTCACATGTATATCGGGAGGGGAATATGGTAGTTTATAAGTTGGCTAGGAATGCTTTTAATGTTGAGAGTATTAATATATGGTGGGATTGTATTCCAAACTGTATTTCTCAAGTCATATGGTTTGATAATTGTCAGTAATCATGTTTCCAGTTGATTAATGAAATTATCTTTTCTATAAAAAAAAAAAAACTATATTATATACTCTAATTATGCTGCGTTGATGTGAAATATTCTTATCAAGCAATAAATCAATTTTTATTTTTAGAATAACTAATTCAATAATTAATAGGTAATATCATATTAACACGTACAATACGTAAAATTTGAGTAGAATTTATAAGAGTGTAGCTAGCTTATGCATATATCTTAGCTGTTCTAAAGCTTAATTCCAAGATATTAATGTTCAATATTATTGTGAACAAATTCCGTGCGCGATCGTGTAAGTTATCATGACCATGAAACTAGATCGAGTTGATAATTTATAGGTAAGAAAATTAACCATCTAAATTCATGTTGAATTGACCAGACGATTATTCACATATAATTTAAGAAAAATGATATTTACAATTGTGAGTGTGTAAGTGCCATGCAATCGCTTTGAAAAAAGTAAATAAATATGAGATCCACATAAAAAAAAATTAATTTTTTAATAATAGACCCTATTCTTTTTCAAAATGATTGTACAATATTTACACATTCTATAACTGTACATAACATTACTCTTAATTTAAGTACAACAATGTTCTGAAATTGATAGGTGGTTTACATGACCCCGGCCCTTTCCACACCCAATAAAACAAAAACAAAATAAATGGTAGGTGTACTTAAATTAATTTTGATGATGATGATGATTATGATGATGATGAATGAGTTGATGACTAGTGTCAAAGAGCCTAACTAGCTAGCTAGAGATCGATCATTGATGCATGCATGGTAGCGTAAAAGAATATCATAAAATAGATATTGTTTTGTAAATAATAGTACTTATAGTAATGCTTGGAAGAATTTAGGAATATATATACGAAGGGATAGGAGGAATTGATTAGGAATTAATAGGTAGGTAGGATGTAAACATTATCTAGCTAGCTAGGACCCGCTAGATGCATGTATCAAGATGGGACAATTTTCAACTTTGACGTGGATATTTAAATATTTCTCGATTCATTAATATATAGTTAATTAATAATTCTGACCTGCCAACTATGCATACGTCTTGATGTGTACCTGTCCAATATAGAATTACTAAAACCGAAGAAATTCCGCTTGACCCTCATGCATTTGCTGACAATCTATTCTTATAAGATATTCGCGTCAGATTATTATATTATATATATATATATATATATATATATAGTATTTAATTTTACCAAGGCAAACTTATATATATATATATATATTAATTGGCATATTTTTTTTAATGTTTTTTTAATTATTTTTTTGTTTGGATCAATGTGCAATATTCAATTTTTTAATCACCACTTAGACAATTAATTTGCACTGGAAGTGATCTATAATTAACTTAGCGGGAACATCACCAGTAGGGTGAATATTCCAGTTTGTATATATATATATATATATATATATATATATATATATATATATATAGTAGGTGCATGCGATCAACCATGCATATTGCCATTGTAATTTGATGAGCTGCATGATCAAATAATTGAGATAGAAAAATGAAATCATCAATGATAATTAAGAGTAGTTTTACATACAACCGTGAAGTGTGTAACCGCCGTATAATCGTTTTGAAAAAGAGTGGGGTTCACTATTAAAAAAATCATTTTTTTCATGTGGGTCCCATGTTTTATTTTTTTTTTCAAAATGATTACGCGGCAGTTACACAATTCACGGTTGCAAATATATTTTCTCGATAATTGTTGGTACCTATTGTTGGAAAAGTTTAAGTAATTGATAGGAAAAAATGTATTTTATCATTGAATTATATATGTTTCAACTCTCTCATCCTTTACCATTGCTAGAATCTTCCTAAATAATTAGTAGTGGATTTTAACGAGTAAAAATTTAATTGAATGAGGTAAATAGTAGTCACAATTCAAAACCAAGATAACTACCGTGATGATCTAATACTATATATGTTAAACTATAAATTGTACTAATTAAAGCTTAATACGTCGGATTTAGATATCACTAGATAAAATTTATGATGACTAAACTCTAGAACCTAGACTATGAGAGAGATAGATACATGAAATAAATCCTATAACATTTACTGATCATGTAAATTTTGACTGATCTGCCTGAGAAATTCACTACAACAATTATAAATGCGCCTAAGAGATGCATTTCAAGTGTCTATCTTTTTCACGCTCTAGTCCCTACAGTCTGGTCAAGAACGCTAGAGAATCTCTCATGTCCATATATACACATAACATTAACAATCAAGATCAAGAGATGACAAAATTAGCCCAATTGTTGTGGATGAACGAGTTCAGAGTTTATAATGTGGCATCCCAATAACTTCAAAGACCATGTTTTTTACAGGAGTACTTTTCTAAAGCAATCTGGCATCATTTATCTCTTTATTTGGTTGTTCCCAATTATCCTCTCATGGTTAGCTGGAAGTCTTTAGTAGTGATCTCGATCTCATCTTGGTGGTTCTATTTCAAAGGATGTGATCAGATTAGTCTTCTAGCTAGGCTCCTTAATGCTTGGTGCTTTGGGAGCTTTCTGCTAGCTAGCTAGAAACTCAGCCAGATATGATTTACTCCTAAATCAACTGATTTTGTAATTCACAAGATTACTCATTGGTTGGAGGCAAGATTTTCTCTAATTCAAGTTCTATCTGCATTTTGGACAGATCTTTTTGGTGAAATGGTTACCTCCTCCTCGAGATAAGCTAAAAATGAATTTGGATGATCGATGCTTATATATATCCTCCTTGGATGTATAACTAGAATCGGACCGACCAATTAACCAACATTTCATGCTTGCGGTGCTCATCAAACTTTAATGGTAAAAAAGAGCTAGCTACATAAGGGATGGAAATAAATTAATTAAGGAAAAAAAAAGAAAGAAAGAAGTGGTCAGAGCTAGCTAGCTAGGGCAAGTTCGTTCTGGAAAATCTGTGACCAGGGGACTAACTATCAAGTTTATTTTACACGTGTCACATGTACCCTTAGTATACACTAAGTTTAATTATCCGTACATAGTATAAATACTTTGTATTTTACTTATTTTGTTTTTTAAGTCAGATCAATAATATTATTCAATTTTCCCCAAATACTCGAGAACCTTTTGTTTTCCTAGGGTTTCATCTTGTTATGGTATCAATTGTCCTTCTTCCATGGCGCCAACTTTACCTTCTATCTCTGAAGATGCTACAAGCGCTTTCATTCTTCATCTAAGTGACAATCCTGATGTCCTTCTTGTTACTCAGCTTCTAATCGGTGATAGCTACCACACATGTTCTCGATCCATGACCATGTCTCTCCCAACGAAAAACAAGTTTGGGTTTGTCGATGCTTCCATTCTCGAGTCTTCAGGTTCGAACAATCCTCTTCTTTCTCCATCACTACGCTGCAACAATATGGTGATTTCTTGGCTCCTTAACTCTATTTGATCTGATATCTCTGCTAATATTTTGTATATCACTACTGCACATGAGATCTGGTTAGATCTAGATGAATGTTTCTATCAAAGGAATGGTGCTCGGATTTTCCAACTACAGAAATCTATTTCTGCTCTTTCTCAAGGGCAACTTTCAGTGAGTTCATATTTCACTTGCCTGGAAGCCCTTTGGGAAGAGTTGGCAAATTACAAGCATGTTCTAGCTTGTTCTTGTGGAGCTGTACATACATTGAACTCTTATGTTCAACAAGAGCACATTTTACAGTTTTTAATGGGCTTGAATGAGTCTTTTTCTTCCACAAGAGCTCAGATCTTGCTAATGGAGCCTCTGCCATCTCTTAACAAATTTTTCTCTCTTGTTTTACAAGAAGAATAATAGAGAGAAACCTCAGTTGCTTCTCTTCCCTATGTTGATTCACATGCGTTTGTTTCTAAGAGTGATAGCTCTAGATCTGTCATATCGTTCTCCAAGAATGAATGACTAGTTTGTAAACATTGTGGAATCATTGGTCATGTTATTGAAAAGTGTTATAAGTTGCATGGATTCCCATCGAGATACAAGCCAAAGCCAAAGCCAAAACAATAGTCACTGGTAAATCAAGTTGTTTTCAGTGACAACAATTCCTTGGTTGCTTCTCCCTTTTCTCTAATTGAGGTTCAATATCAACAACTCATGTCCACGCTTCACTCCCAAAATGCCTCTGATGAATCCACTCATGTTGTTAATGTTGTAGCTTTGAATTCTTCATTTTCTGGCATTTTTTCCCTCATCATTCGTGTAATAATACCCACTCTGTTTTTTCTTCCATTACATCTCGTTTGTTTGGCCCTAATTGTTGGATTCTTAATACAGGAGCCACATATCACATGGTTCCTTTTGTAGATTGTTTCTCTTCGATTACTTCTACTGTTAATACATTTGTTAAGCTTCCTAATGGCCAATCTGTGTCTGTTACACATATTGGTGCTGTTCGCATTTCTAAACATTTTGTTCTTCATGATGTTTTTTGTGTTTTGTCATTCACCTTCAAGTTAATTTCCATCAGTAAGCTTACTATGTCACTCACTTGCTGTTTTTTGTTTTCATCTAATATGTGTTTCATTCAGGATATCATCCACTGGAGGATGATTGGAGTGGTAGACAACAATGAGAACTTTACATACTACAACAAGTAGGCTCTCCTATTTCTTCTAAACTTCAATATTTTCCTGTTTCATATATTGTAAATTCTAGTTCCTTTAATAATCTACTTTCACATGTTTGTTCTGTATCTTCCAAATGCTCATTGTTTGAGCTTTGACATAATAGACTAGATCATCTTTCTGTTTCGAGGATGTTGTTTGTGAATAAATTTGTTTCTAAATTGGTTGTACCTAACACTCCATGAATGATTTGTCCACTAGTCAAACAGAAAAAATTACATTTTCCTAGTAATGTTCATCTTTCTATTTCTCCTTTTGATCTTATTCATTGTGATGATTCTACTCGTGCCACTTGGGTTTACCTTTTTAAATGTAAATCTGAAGCGTCACCTCTCATTAATTTTTTTTAAGCTAATCAAAACTAAGTTTCATATTAAAATCAAGAAAATTTGTACTGACCATGGTACAGAAGTTTCTCTTTCCACCTTTCTAAATTCTAAAGGTGTCATTTATTAATACAGTTGTGTTGAAACTCCACGACAGAATTCTATTGTGGAGAGAAAACATCAACACGTCCTTAATATAGCTCGAGCCTGCCTCGTTTGTTTTGGAAAAACATCTCATCTCATCTAATCATTACAACTTTCCCAACTTCCAATACAAAATAAAATAAACAATTCAACTTTTTCAAATCCCAAAACAAAAATAATATTAAAAAATATACTCTAACAATATTTTATTCAACTTTTTAACTTTAATCTTATCTCATATCTGAAAACAAACGAGTTAATGTTCCAATCTCATTTGCCTATTAAATTTTGGGGTGATGATGTTCTAATAGCCACTTACATTATTAATAGGTTACTGGCTCCTATCTTGAAACATAAGTCTCCCTTTGAGCTTTTGCTTAATTCCCCTCCCTCATATGATCACTTAAGGACTTTTGGTTGCTTATGTTTTGTTTCCACCTTTCAAAGATCTCGTTCTAAGTTTGATCCCAAGACTCGTACATGTGTCTTCCTTGGATGCCTTTTTGGTATCAAAGGTTATAAACTCCTTGATGTAAATACAAATCAATACTTTGTTTCTAGACATGTTATCTTTCATGAACATGTATTTTCTTTCAAATCTCAGAATTTTTTCCCTCCTAAATCTATTTCTTCTTCAAACACATGTATTCCTTTTCCTCATCAATCTTCAAACCTTAGATTTATTTCCTATGCCTTGAACAGTACCTTCATCAGATCATTCTTCTATTGACAATCATTTTATACATATTGTTATTCCTCACTCTACTACCACTCCTAAAAATAAGATCTCCCTAATAATTCCTCGGAGATCAATTAGAATCATAGGAGCACCTAGTTACTTGTAGAACTTTTATTTTAATTCTTCTTCTGCACACTCTACATCAAACCCTACAATAGGTCCTTCGTCTCCTCCTCTCTCAAACACCAAGTATGACATTTCTATCTTTCTTTCTTATGACCGTTTATCTTCCAATCATAAGTCATTTGCCTTGTCCATTATTGTTGATATTGAAACTGAGTTTTATCATCAAGCATTCAAGCACTCTCGTTGGAGAGATGCTATGACTGTTAAGATTACAATATTGGAAAATAATAATACATAGACTGTTACTTCATTACCTCTTGGTAAAAAACCCATAGGCTGTAAGTGGGTTTACAAAATTAAGTATTGTGATGATGGTTCTATAGAACGTTACAAGGCAAGGTTTGTTGCCAAGGGCTATACCCAAAAGGAATGTTTGGATTATTCTAAAACTTTTTCACTAGTAGCTAAAATGGCTAATGTTAAAACATTGTTGGCTATTGCTACTGTACAAAATTGACATCTTGTTCAACTTGATGTTAATAATGCATTTTTGCATGGGGACTTATTGGAAGAAGTGTACATGAAGTTGCCTCCTAGTTTCCACATTAAAGGGAGGTCCAAAGTTTGCATGCAGAATAAATCCCTTTATGGTTTGAAACAGGCTTCCCGTAAGTGGTTTTCTAAGTTTTCAAATACTCTTCTTGACTTGGGCTTTATTCAATCCAAAGCTGATTATTCACTTTTTTACCAAGTCACATGGTTCTTCTTTCATTGTTCTTTTTGTTTATGTTAATGATATCCTTGTAGCTAGTAATAATTTACAATCTGTGAAGTATTTGAAGTCCTTACTTGATGATAAGTTCAAGGCTTCAAGCTTAAGGCCAATCTTGGTCAGCTCAAATATTTTCTTGGTTTGGAAATGGCTAGATCTTCACATGGCATTTCCTTATGCCAAAGGAAGTATGCACTTGAGATTCTCCAAGATGTTGGTTTTCTTGCATTTAAACCTATTTCTTTTCCAATGGAGAAGAATGTGAAATTGAACAAAGAAGAATGAGACTTATTACCAGATCCTACTGTCTTTTGTAGACTCACTAGTAGGCTTCTCTACCTTACACTTACAAGGCCAGAGTTATCTTACTCAATTCATAGACTTAGTCAGTATATGGCCCAGCCCTGACAACCTCATTTAACAGTAGCTTATCGAATTTTACAATATATAAAGAGTATTTCTGGTCATGGTCTTTTATTTCTAGTTACCAACTCCTTAACCATTAAAGATTTTGCAGATTCAGATTGAGTTTCTTATCTTGGCAGTAGTCGATCTACAAATGGATATTGTGTTTTTGTTGGGGATTCCTTAGTTTCATGGAAGACCACAAAACAACCAACTGTTTCTCGTTCTTCAGCTGAAGCTGAATATCGCTTAATGACATCTACTAATTGTGAAATTGTTTGGCTTCTTACTCTTTTCTCTGATTTTGGTATATCTCATTCTCACAGTGCTCAATTATTTTGTGATAATCAAGTTGCTTTGCACATTGCTGCCAATCCAGTTTTTCATGAAAGAACAAACCATATTGAACTGGACTACCACTTCATCTGTGACAAAATTCAAGCTGTAGTGATCAAGACTTTTCATCTTGCTTCTCATCAACATGACCAACTTGCTGATGTTCTTACCAAGTTGCCTTTTGACCATCAACATTTTCATCACTACTTGATAACCAAGATGGGAGTACATTCTATTTACTTATTTTGTTTTTTAAGTCAGATCAATATATAATATTTTTTATTTTCCCCAAATACTCGAGAACCTTCTGTTTTCCTAGGGTATATATCATCTTAATTTATGAAACTGATCATTAGAAAATTGAAAGAACAGATAGGGATTTATGCTTCTCAACTCAGTAATTTATGATCTGTTTAATCATACCCGCTGCCATTAATTATATATAGTCCTAATTCGAGTTCTGGTCCTTTGGGTTTTATTAAATGCATGTGCGCCACATGATATATACCCGGCCAGTTGGTACTCGGTACTACTGAAACGCATGCATATATATATATATATAGACTTTCACAACAAAAGCTAGCATGTCGATCTACTATATTTTATATATATATATATATATATATATATAATTAATTAAGCTTCTTCCGTACCATTTTCTTAGTTTATAAATTAAATTTGCATGACATATGATCGATTCATTTGCAATATTATATTTGCATGCATAGATGATCAGAATACCTTCTGTCTACCCAAGCAGCACTACTGAAACAGTAGTTGTAAAGCTTCTTTCGAGATTGGGAACATATATATATTCATATGCATGAATGATAGTCATCAGTCTCATGAATGGGCATCATTGTGGTGCATGCATGCATAGAGATGCTTTGTAGATATAATATATTTATCTAATGATGCATGGTCGATGGTGAATGATTCACGGCTCTCATGAAGAATTGTTTATGATAATTAGAGGGACTTGTAGAAGACGACAGACATACTCATTCTGAAATAATGCATGAGATCCGCATTAATAGGCTCACGTATTCTCATGCAGCTTAAACAAACAGGATAAAATAAACATTTTCAAGTGTAAAGAAAAACGTATCAGAGGTACTGGTAATGTTGGGCGTTGACCTTACAGGCCGCTAGGTGTTGAAGTGAATCTTTTCAGACAAACTTTTATTTTAAATTGGGAAATCATTTTGGCGTCTTTCGATGCATGGTCTACGTCGTGTTCCTCTATGAATTTCTTTGTGATCTTAACAAATGTGAAAATATTCTCGATCCAGTAATAATATATATATATATATATATATATTATATATCGGTAGGCTAACGAAAAAGACAAGGTATGGATAGCTAGCTAGCATATATATAATTTCAATATATATATATATATAGAGAGAGAGAGAGAAAGAGAGAGAGAGAGAGAGAGAAGGGGGGGGGGGGGGGGGGTAGTACACACATGCTGCACGTAGATGTAGAATAAGCACGGATCGTGATTCTTTAATAAAAATGAATTTTAGGATAACTAAATCCTCGACACATGATGCAGTAGTACTAATGCTAAGTGAGATATACAATATCATTTAATTCATTAAAAACACGATTCTATAATATAGAAAAATGATATAAAATCGACTTTTTACTAAAAATAACAATTGAGTACTTTTTAGAACTCAATTATAAATAGGGGTGTAATCGGTTTGGTTTAATTCGGTTTTGGATAAAATTTGAGACGGAACCGGTATACACCGGTTTTATATTTTCAAGAACCAATTCCGTACCAGTTGCCCCCCTAAACCGATACTTCTGGTTTTATCAGTTCTAGTCCAGTTCAATCCGATTTTCTAATTTTAATATACTATATTATATATTATATATAATAATATATTATAGTATATTATAATATATAGTGATATAGTATTAGTATAACTATTAATACAATAGATTATAATGATATAAGATTTTAAAATTTAATATTATATTAATTAGTAATTTATCATATAATACAAAACTATTTTATATATAATTATATATTATATATAAAAATTATATACAATATAAAAAAGTAATTATTTTAATTAAGTATATAATATATATATATATATATATATATATATATATAGGATCATGCATGATGTCATATATATATATATATATATATAATTGTGACCTTTTTTTTTTTTTTTTGAACAGGCTAGCTAGGACTTGATCTACGTACATTAATTCTGAATAGAATGGTTGAATATAAGTCCAGAGTGCTAGAGTACTATGGGAGTGAATATTCCAATATCCAAGCTGTAGGAGTAAACTAAATAAGATGGAGATGCATGTCGTAGGAGCTAGCTGGCAGCTAGCAAACCCTCTCAAGATATTCGTGATTAAAGGAAAAAGTTGAACCCAATTCACGGCCTATATGGACACAAGTCAAGGGGCCATCCACGTGGGAGGAATGAAAAGTTCTCTCTCGCAAAAGTTGCGCCCATTAACTTAAAAGTTACGACTGCTATTAATTTCAAACTTCTAAATCTTATTCAATGTGCATGCGGGTAGGGAACTTTTCGGGGTGTCATGCATGCATGCATGGGGACCGCCCAATTCAAGAAATATTATCACCGGTACATCAACGTACGTGCGAAATTCACAAATTCTTTTTTTCTTGTTGTGGTTTCTGATCATCATGCATGGAACTGAGCTTGGTTAGAAAGAGGTTCCTAATTCTTTCCCTATTAATGGAATAGAACGAAAGACTTCATCACGATGGTGCATGTATTCGATAACTCTAGTTAATTAATCAGTCCCGCTTCTAAGCGGTCCGGCTGCTTTTCTTAGTATAACAGCCTTCCACACATCTGCTGCCACATCACAAATTACACCAAACTTACAATGCACTCGTGCACATGGTAAAACACTGAAATTAGAAGCGGAAGAAGCCGAGGCTGAGAGGAGATTTTCCATTTTCTTAGCACTGCCGCTTAAAAACCAGAGGTCCACCACCACCAGTCCGACGCCGATATCCGTTGCCCATGCACCATCGCAGTCCTTCACCCAGGCCAATCCTCTTTTCTTTCGCGTATTTGCCTCTGTGAAGAAATGTGAATTAGAGTTGGCCAAGATGCAGATATTAACCATCCCATTTAATCAAAACAAAGACAACCAGATGAATGACTGAAAAGAAACCACCACCTCATTTGATAGAAAAGAAGAAAACAAAAATTCCCAAATAATCAACGAGCTTTGTTCTCCATGAGGCCTTCAATCCAAAAATGAGCAACGAAACCACATAACATATAACAATGCACGTATAGAAAATTATGCTGAATCATACGGCAAGCCTCTAATTTTCACACCCCCAAAAAAAGTAATCCACATCCAGTAGCTCTTCCACGCATTTTTCCTCAGCCGCAGATAACGCCAACCAGCCGTGCCGTTTTGTTGAGCACCACTGTTCGATAGTACTCCCCTGCTTCTCACCACAATTTATAGTCAACGAATGGTTGGAGACTACAAGGCAAAACACAACACATAAGGGTAAAGTTTTTCTACAAGAAAAAAATAAAAAAAACCCATCTTCGTACAGGGCACCACAGTTGTTGTCGCCCACCATAGTAGCTGCCCACTCAATGATGGAAGACGAAGATGGCACTGGAAGCTTGGGGAGTTTTGTGAATTTCGTTCATCGCGGCTTGGGGGGTCGACGCCCGTCAGTCGTAGATCTTGGGGTCGAGCTTCGTTGCAGCTTGGTAGGGTGGAGTTCTGGGTTTTGTGAGGGTGTGTTGGTGGAAGACGAATAGGGCACGAGGAGAAGATTTGGGGGCTGAGTGTGGGTGTTCGAGGGGGGTGCGAAGGGGTTGCCAATAGTTGAGAATCTGATGTAGTGCATATACAAGATAGCTATGGTGGAAAGTTTAGGTGTCACTTAATTATCGGCCGGCCGTTAATCGAAGAACCTTGGATGGACCCGTGTTTAGTATTTCTCTTAATTAATTTGCTTCCCTTACATTTTCCTCTTGAGTTGACGGTTGAGTTTAACTAACTTTTCCCATGATCTGCCGTTGTCTATAAATTTCTTTTCCCAAGATTGACTTGTTTTTTTCCTTTCATATACTACTCATAAATATTAGAAGAATAATAAAGATCGAATCCGAAACCTCAAAATGCCATTAATTCAGCATGCTAATAAGATTCTAATTAAGGAACTTATAAATATTATTATTCCACAGCATTAATCATCATTTCATTCTACAATCAATAAAATTTTGAAGAAAAAAATCTATTCGATCATCATCTATTTTCTCATCATCTCATGATGTGGCATTAGATGATAGGTTCTATGAGCAATCATCTAATATCATATTATGAGATGATAATAATTGAGATGATGAGTAGCTAGCATTACTTAACTTTGAATATTTTTTCTTTATTTTCTTTTTATGAAAAACAAAAACAGAGAGAGAACATGATCAGCTTGGTAATTAATAACCCTAGGTAAGAAGATGAAGTTTCGTGAGCAAGCCCCGAACCTATAAAAATCCTTGAGGAGGAACAAACCCCGTGATTCCCGAAGAAAGGCAATCTCATTCTTATATATTTAAAAGTACTTTGGGTCCGAAGCATAAATATTGACAGAGAGTCACATACGCACACATGCCTCAACCATCTAACCATGAGCTGGCTCATGTTGAACTACTGTTTGTGACTTCGCACTTATTGAGTCTGAAGCCCCATAAATATTTTCTCGAGCAGACATGCATGCATACATGCCCAACTACTTACATGTGAAGAATACGTGCAAATCCAAATTAAAGTAATTCTGGAACCGGCCTATATAGCTCTTCCTTTTTCTCGGAAAGGGAGGTCTAGCGAATTAGTTCTAGCTCCCCCTAGTATGAAAAAAATATCAATAATCGAGCAAAAGTAAATATATAAGCCTCCATGTTTTTCAAGCATTTTGGTCCAAAATAACTTATTGCTTTGAGGATTTTATATTGTTGGATAACATAATCAATATTCTGAATTTTTGTAACTTATTGTTTATACAAACTGGATATAAGCTAGGATCGAGTTGTCATGTCATGAGAGGTATGGTCCAACACTTTCCATTTAGGTAAACATATATCCTGTATGTGGTTGGATTCATTACATATTTGTTCGTGCAACATTAATCATTAATCGTTTGTTTATCTGCATTACATTGATGGATCGGAATATGGATTGGATAAAGTGTCTCTGCTAGCAAATCACACAAGAGAAGGGTGATCCAACCACACACACACACACACACAGAAATGCACTCTTTGAATAATATAATTATATATGAATGTGTTAATAGTTTAGTGTTGGGATTGGTTTCACACCTTTAAATTTCCCCCCCCCCCCCCCCCCCCCCGGTCAAGGGGTTGTCTACACCATATATGCTCTTCTACTTAAGTTGACACATAAAAAAATTGGATTCACATGAGCCAATCGAGTAGATATCTTGTATTTTATGACATCCATGCATGCATACACGATACATACATGCGTATATATGCATGTCGGTATTCGTGTATATATAAATATATGTAAATAAGGTTTACCCAGGGGCCGGAGAGAGAGAGAGACTTATTATATCCTCCAAGTCAAGATCATATAGGGTTTGCATTCCCATCTGGTATACATAGAACTGCAGCTCATCTTCCGCCTAGCTGATAATTAAGTTCGTATTGCAAATATCGGTATGTCAATTTCTTACTAATCTCTGGTCCCAGCATGGTGGAGAAAAAAAGAAGACCAAAGGTAGGAATGAATGAGTTTCATCTCCTTCTAGTTTATGCTGCTACCGGGGTCCTTTATAATTTGTAAGTCTAATTAAAGCCGCACTGTGTAAGCCTTGCATCTTCTCATAGCTCCCTTACAAAGAGGAATCGAGAAAGAAGAAGTAGCAACAAAGATCGATCGATGGAGGAAAGTGCAGATGGCTCTGAATGTTCAAAGATAAGCCTTTCCAACCGAAATGAGGATGGAAGCGAAAGCGGGGAGAATGATGACGACTCATGTAATCCTAGAAAAGGAGCAAGCTCAAGCCACAGCACGGTCGAAGAGAGCGAGAAGAAGCCATCGGTGCGGCCTTATGTTAGATCGAAGATGCCTAGGCTCCGATGGACGCCTGATCTTCATCTTCGTTTTGTTCATGCTGTTGAAAAGCTTGGTGGACAAGAAAGTGAGTTTATCAATAATTGATCAGTCAAATAATGATCATAATCTATTAATTTCAAAGTCTTTGCATCGTATATTCTTAATTTCTTTTCTTTTTTTTTTGGTGCAGGAGCCACGCCAAAGATGGTTCTTCAGATGATGGACATAAAAGGATTAAGTATTGCACATGTCAAGAGCCATTTACAGGTAATTCGAGCGCAATTGATTTTAAAAATGAACGATTTAGCAATGATTTCTAGACATATTTGCCTTTGTAATTTATAGCTAGCTGGGCCTAATTCGCTCTTAATTTTAATGACTTTCCATATATTTGCACTTTTGTCACTTTCGCTAGATGTACAGAAGCAAGAAGGTGGATGATTCGAACCAAGGTAAACCAAAACTTCCGTTTTGCTTTTCCCTTCTGATCATCAAGAAGACAAATTAGGGTTTCTTTATCGATTGATGATACAAAAAAAAAAAAAAATGTTCCTCACATGACAGCATTAGCGGATCATAGGCATCTTGTGGAAAGTGGAGATCGAAATATCTATAACCTCAGCCAACTTCCCATGCTTCAAGGATACAACCCGAGCCACAATTCCCATTTCCGGTATAAGATCAATTACCATTCCATTTCTACCTTTCAAGAGTTCTGTTGTTTTTTCCAGACCATAGTCTTGATTTTTTAATTTTTCTTTAATGGGTTTTTCTAATAAGAAAATCCTTCTTAGTCCAAGATGTAGATTTGGAGATGCTTCTTGGGGCGTTCACGAAAACTTCTTGGGTTTTACTGCGGGCTGCAGCTCAATGAGTAATTCCAGTACTGGCAGTAGTACTGTGGGTGAAAGGATCCTTGGTAGCAGCTATAGCAATTGGACTAACAGCAATTTCCCTTCGGGAACTTCCAGTTTCAGTAAACAGTCAGGTTTTACTAGATTAACCCAAGAGGTGAAAGATGGATTCCAGTCATTTCATAAAAATCAATCCTGCTTGCAGACTCAAACCAGATTGAATCCCACTGATGATCTTAACCCGGCCTTAACCGGCCATCTGCATGCGGAAGTAAAAGAGCGTACAAGTTTTTGTAATACCAATGCTCCTTCAGATTTCAGCAAGATTAGTACAACCACTCCTCAAGACCAGTGGAGTAAGCTGAAAAGGAAGGTCTCGGACTACGACCTCGACTTGGATCTATCTCTTAGGCTGACTTCGAGTGATCAAGAGAACCAGAGAAGAAGTTCAGGGCATCATAAAGTTGATAGTAATCTCTCCCTGTCTCTGTACTCGCAATCATCGAGCTCGAATTTGACCAGTTTGAAGGAAGGACGCGCCCATGGTGATAAGGAGCAAGAAAGAAGGGCAAGTACTCTGGATCTGACTATATGAATTATGAGGAAATTCTAAGTGAGATCTTGAGGTACTTGTCCAAAACAATGCAATATTACTTTTATTAATGAAAGTTGTCTTTCATGTACCCACATACGAATTAATAATTAGTCTCCGCCACTCAATTTCCTTTTCAATTCTTCTATTTTCCCCGACATTTGCTAAATTTGGATATCAACAAATTAATGTCCCGTATAATATTATTGATTTTAACTTAATTAGCTTCGTGGGTAACGTATATAAGGGACTAAATATCTGGGTCTTCTCAGCATGCACCAAAGTATTCCGATCTCTCTCTCTCTCTCTCTCTCTCTCTCTCTCTCTCTCTCTCTCTCTCTCTCTCTCTATATATATATATATGTATGTATAGATATGTGTAGGGAAATTTTACCTGAGATCCATACTTCAAATACAGCAGACGTCCTTTCACTACTTAACCTGCATTAGTTGTTTTGGAATAATTAATAAGAATCTGTACTAGAAAGATTAATTAGCAATAAGCCTGTGAAATAAATATACCTCCTCGATGTGTAAATATATATATATATATATATATATCGGGCTATGGATCACACGGGTCCCTCACATGATCAATAGCATTTTTCGTGTCCATGTAAACAGTAAAAATAATCATGTTTAGTACATAATTAGGAGTCTGTAACCCCGAGTCCCTAATATTTTCGATGTTATCTAACTAATTCCCCCTTGGGAACATTACTGATGTTGTCATGCATGCAGTACTTTTGCCTTAAATATATTGCGGAGCCAATCAAAGGCGGAGGGCTCAATTATAAAACCCTCATTATAGTTGTAACAATAATAATAAAAAGAAATTAGGGTATCAATGATTAGAACCTTTTAGAATATAACCACTTAAAAATATAGTACTCTCCCTCAAAACACAAGTAAAATTTACTTAGAACAGTCCTTAAAAAAGTGATCGATCTGATCTACTCCTGAAACTGCGCGCATGCATGCCAACTACTGGTTCAATTTTCACTACCCAGCTCATTTTTTTTTTTTTAAAGAAAAAGCTTTTCCCTGCTCAAAACAAGAGCAACACTATCGAAGCCGAATATAGAAATCAAACTTTATTTTAAGAACACGAAGTTAATAATTTCAATGTTTGGCCGATTTTCTGAATAATGACAGAACGGCCTCCACAGCTAATTGATCGAACTATATATTGTAAATCAAGCTATGTCAAACCCATGTAGTTTAATTACATTATTACAGATATTTGGTTATAAGTATATATAATATAGCCTGCGAGATACATACACGTACACATACAAACACATATATATATATCTGCCTAATTTCTAATATTTCAACGTTGATCTTGTTGTTTAGTATGCATATGTTGCTTTGAAATTAGTAGTTTATTTTGGACAAAGAGCAATTGTCACTTTGACTTCATTTTTGCATGGAAGGAGGAGATAGAGGCGTCATTGCAGCAGGTAGTTTTCTTTGACCAAGTCTGCATGATGGCTAAGGTATTCTTCTTATATATATATCATGTATATTGTGCAAGTAGCTAGCTAGGCATCAGTCGCCTGGAATCTAGCTGACCAAAATATATTATACATAGGTAAATGGCATATTATTATTCTTCAAATACAGGTAGAAATTATATTAATCCAGCAGCCAGAGACCGACATTATAAAATTAGTTATTCATGCTCCTAGCTTATAAAAGATCTATCAAGATCTAATTATAAATTAACAAATTATAAAGTCACAGCGACCCATAACACACACACACAACAAATATTCGGATTATTGTCAACACAAGAGTGAGTTCATGTACGTTGAAATAATCAGATTCAGCACAGGAACAAATTAACGGTCCAAGAGTATACAATATTTTTAAGTGTTTCAGGGTACGTGGCTAGCTATATGTGCTGTGTACCCTATCTTCTAATTATTACGTTGAGCCTTTTCATCATTCTCAAGAATTTCCATTCCTAGATCTGCTCAATAGTGTCAATCCCCCTTTTCAGTAATTAGTACCATGCGAAGAAGTTCATAGAATGGCACTTTAGTTGATATATATTAATGACACATAAATATAAGTGAAATGGTACTCTAATCTTCGGGTGTAAATTTAAATCGAGAAACTGGAAAATCGATCCGGACCAAACTAAATCGGATCGGTTGGTTCGGAACCGATTCCTATTTTATGAAAACCGGTCGGTTCCGGTCCGATTCCGGTTCCGTAGTTTCTGGGACCGGACCGATTAGAAAAAAAAATATAAAAATTAATTTTATATATTATACAAAATATTTATATATATAATATATAATTATATGTTAAATTTTTATATATAATTATATATCATATATATATGAAAAAATTTCATATTATAATTTATAAATAATAACATAAAATATTAATCTTAAATATGAACATTTGTAATTTATTTGATCATATGTTATTAATATAATTATAAATAAGATAATGTTGTTATAATTTATAAAATAAAAGTTTAATCTTAAAGATGAAAATTTAATTGATCATATGTTTTAAGCATAATATATTTTAAATTATTAATAAAATTTTATAATAATAAGTAACACTTTATTATATATTTTTTACATTTTAAAAAAACTGGAAAACAAGACCGGACCGGACCAGAAACGGGTAAAACTGGAGGTACCGGTTTAGGAGGGTAATCGGGGCGTAATCGGTTTAGGAAAATACAAAACCGGTCCGGTTCGGTCCTAGATTTTGTCCAAAACCGGACCGGACCGGACCGGTTACACCCCTACTCCCATCAACACGACAAAGTATATCCATTTTTTTTTTTTTTTTTTTAGAATTTGTATTTGTTTATATTTTAGTATTATGTTTTTTATTTTTATTATTTAAAAATTAATTACACTATCGATATCGAATTCAGTACTGACTATTGGTGGCTCTAGCACCACCATAAATATTATATATTCGTGCCTCTGTGTTGTTTCTTGTCTAAGTTCTAGTTAGACGCACAAGTAATTCAGTGGGTCATTAGTGACAAAATTAACTCATTTTTGCCAATATATCCCCTTTTTCAATCGGGTGTAGTTATGGATTTGTTGATGGTTTCTACACATTTCTTGGTGCTAATTGCATCTCATGGAGTGTGAAAAAGCAATCCATGGTTGCTCGATCAAGTGCCTAAGCCGAGTAACACTCCATGGCATCCACTACTACTGAACTAACGTGGCTCACGTTCCTTCTCCGTGATCTTCGTATCCCTTTTCCTCAATCACCTGTGGCCTACTGTGATAATGTTAGCTCCCTACATTTGTCCGTTAAACCTGTATTTTCTACACGAACGAAGCACAACACCCTTGACTTCCACTATGTACACGAACAAGTTGCCCTTAGAGCTCTTGTGACTAGATTCGTGCCCTCTCATACGCTACAAGAAATACAGCATTTTCCCATGAGTTTTTTTCTCAAGACCTACCATGGTCGCAAATAATTAGCTTATGACACAAATCACTTCCGTGGATAAAGAAATACTCTTTAGTAATGAGATCACGCCCGGCAAGTGAAATTCGGTGGAGAAAAAAGTCTATTGCAACGACAAGTGCTCGTGGCTAAAAGTGGATTCACAATAAACACGCGCAAGCTGAAATATTTCTCACATTTGGGTTGAAATCGACGGTGGCAACAACAAATCCACGCTAAAACCTTGGTTAATCCCTTTTCTACTTCTCGATTAGTCCTCAGCGATGCTTCTTGATCAGTCGTCGGCCCTCAATCTCATATATGCAATCAATCCCTTGATCAGTTCCACATTACTTAAGTGAGACTCTTGTATTGCATTGACCTCCTATATAAATGCCAGATTAGGCTACATTAACTTACACACCATCCCTGCCCCTAGAATGAGGAAGGGGTAGCACCTCTACTGCTGATGGTTGTTCTACATTAAGGTAATTTGGTGCCAAATACCTAAAGTTTACTATGTTGGTTTGTTGTTAGCAATGATATTTAAAACTCAACTACTTGGCTAACTTATTGGAGTCATTTACAGCTTGTGTTTTCTTCGTTTAACTTGCATTTTACAACTGAACTTTTGATTGGGCATTGTTGTGGAAAGTGGTCATTGACTCTATATGCTTATAGTTATAATGGAACTTTACATACATTATGCATGTTTGATCTTCATTTTGATTGGCTGCTTGATTTAATTTCTTAGGGTGCTCTTGGGTACTGGTTGTAGGGTGGCAATTTGTGTTCAAGAGTCGTGTTCTTGTCATGTCAAGTCATGGACATTCGACTATATGGGTCAACCCGACCTTTTAAGCTAAATGAGTCAGAGCTTCTAACACGAACCATTTAAACCCATTTAATAATTAATTAGAAAGAATCAACAAAACATGGCTCATTTTAACCTATTTCATGTAAATGGGTTGAACTAACCCACATAACCCATTTGACATAATTAATATAATTTTACATAAAATTTAAAATCTATATGTATTTGTAGCTACAATATCTGAAAAAGATAATAAGACTACCTACTAATAAAAAATATCAATATTTTTTAGATTCTAACATAGAATAAAACCAAGATTACAAACCCAATAATAGTAAATATGAGCATAGTTCCAAAGTTACAATCCAACAACAAAAATATATGCATATTGAGAAATACAAATATTACAATCCAACAATAATAAAATTGTAATTTTGAAATAACATTTAAATGGATTATTGCGGATTGATTTTGGATTAAGCGGGTTTCCAGTTTATTAATCGTGTCTTAATGGGTAATTTGTTTTGACCCAAGCCCATTTATATCAAACCTAAACCTATTCATTTCGTTCGTATTAGATTCATAGGTCATGTCACTTCTTGCCGCCTCTAACTGGCTGGAGACCATCATAAAGAAATGTCTTGTAAAATAGAGTGAATAATGTTTAAGATACCTAGCTCAACCCAAACTATCAACTGAATATATTTCTCCATCTAGTGCAGAATTACTCAACGTAATTTTCCTACTTAGTATTCCAGTATTTCAAAATCATATGATGATAAAATGATTACCCCATATAAACAAATGTCGTATTTCTTATTGAAAGTGAGAGATTAAAAAATATGTGTCGTATGGAACTTGAAACTAGCAGATTCTGTTATTTTCTTGCAAGTGACTTGTAATTATCAAGAACCAAGATTGCCACATATCTTTACTTTTAGTATTAAAATACCTTCTCGTGTGTTTTACAAACCTAGACCGTGAAAAGCCTACACTACCACAAACCCCACTTTAATTTATTGAACAAACCTGGTCTTTTCCCAAATATTTCCTATCTACTTTCTCAAATGCCAGTAAACAATGCATCTTAAAGCACCATTTCTAAAAAATTATCGATAATTCTCAATATCTCTCTTAACCAAACTAATTACCATTTGGTTATGAGAGTTAAGTGTGGAAGCCTTAGACGAATAGAGAAGCCGATATAGACAGATGCATCCTAACCAAACCTGTAGCAAAATCCTATCCACCAACAACAAGACAAGTATTGAATACTTTGTTTCACTTCAAATCCATCATCCACCATGTCCTCGTCAATTTTTAGAGAGTTGTATATTGCATAAATTTGTACTTCCAAAACTCACTATGCTAAAAATCTGCATCAGTCTCTAGTTTGCTCAAGTTACACAGGGCATTTTTGTAATATGATTTTAATTAAATTCAACCCAAAATAGTTATAGAATAGAAAAAAATTGGAAGAAAGGAAAATAAGGCAAAATTTCTCTACCTCCATTTCTCAAAGAAGTTCTCATTCATATTAACTTAAAACACATGCCTTGACTTTGGCACAAGCTAGAACTACAGAGTTGTATGTTGAGATCAAGAGACATGCTACAAATAAATAAAACACTTCTTAAGAGTGTGTAGGCACCAACTAAACAAACCGCTACAAATAAACTATGCTTGTAAAACTTTACCAAGGCACTATCCTTCAAACCCAATCCATGAGGAGCCAACTTGAATACATTAGCCCACCCACCATTTAGATTGAGCAATGGTTAGAGCATCTGATTTTTCAGTACGCTATGTTGGGTAATGTCAACCATTAGTTGGCAAAACCCAAAAGCTTTCATTAAATTAGAACACCCATAAGTTCATGTTCATGTTAAGTAATTAATGGTAGAACTAATGCACATTCTAGTTCAATATCTATTCTTACCGACTTTTCTATAATCATGTGCACTTTTGAGCATCGAGGGCTGTGTATTACCCACGACTTAAATTTATTCATATTGTGCTTACAATCTCATCTTAAACTAAAGATACCATGGAACGAACTAGTGTACTAACATTTTGATTAATCTTTTTTTTTTGCTTATTTAATATTCGTTATTTTCTTTTTTTGTTGGCTAGTCATTACACACCTAGATTCATTGACCTAACAATCTTTGTCCACACAACATCATCGATCATTCCACTCCATCTCAATGCTTTTTTACCTTTGACATCTGGGTATCTATGTGAAAGTAGTTTCGTGATAAACCATTGATGGCTTTCTTGTGGAATTTGTCTATCCAGAATTATGAACCCTTATTAACTTCTACAATTTATTGTTAAGATCTAAATGGATAAGGCTTTGATGCATATCAAAGATAGATTGCATTCGAACGAATACAGTGAAGGCGTTAAACAATTCATAGCTATGGTAAAAGCCCATGCATCTAGAAGGGTTTCTTCTCCCACACAAGGCTTAGTCGGTTCATTTTTTTCAGACTTCTCAATACTTATTATTGTTTGGTTTTAATTATATGAAAGTTTGAGTTAGTATTTTCTTGATAGGTGTCATAGTGCATATTATCTACTGTTATTTGTTCATCTTTTGTAATCTGAGAAAGTGGTGTTTTATTAAGTTTGCATATGTAGTAAAGGAGAAATAGTGATGTGTATAGGGAAATGATATTGTTGGTAGGGAATTAGTAGTAGTTAAAGTTATAAAAATGAACTCATGTTGCCTTATAACAAATTAGCTTATGTTAATGGCTATATTGTGGGTTGCATGTTGAGAAGTAGAAGTAATTCCAGTAAAGATAGTGACGATACAATCTATAAAGAGAGGATGAAGGGGACGAGGTGGACACGCTAGACCAATATCAAGCCCTATACGTAGAGGCCGCCCAGATGTACTACTTCCGACAAGAAAACTACGAGACGAGAATGATCCCCTTTCAAATGATTCAACTTAAGTAATACCAGATGTGGGTCTACAAAAATCTATGGATGTAGAACATGACGAAGATCAGGGGAATATTATTACGTATATGGCAGTTAACTGCAATTTTGCTCTATGGCAATTTTGCTCTATGGATAATTTTCTGTCCTGAATACTAATATTATGAGTTTACATTATTGTCATTGTTCTTTGCTATAACAAGTTTATCAATTTCAATATATAGTCCCACCCATAAAAAAACAAGGTTAAGGGTCAGTGGAAGGTACAACATCTGAATGTCTATGAATGTTGGTTAAGATTCTTTTACATATAAAGGATGGGCACTGAGATCCATCATGCCAGAATGCCCCCGTCTTTACTAGCTAAGTGAGCTGGATAGTTAAAGTACATGCAAAAATAAGACATGCAAGCTAGATTGTGGTAGTGGAGAAGGAAAAACACGAGCTCATTGATCCTGTTAGAGTTGAGGTTTATTATATATGCATTAATTATGATATTTATGAGTTTCTACTTGGTGTTTTAGAGTGACAAAATATATTTTATTATGATTTTGAATTTCCAGGTAGACTTGGTGTTGAATTAGACAAAATACAACCATCGTGAAAATGTGATAACGATACTTACCGATAAGCACAATACATATCACTATGAACTACACCCCCTCTAATTAAAATATGCATTCCATAAGGAGGCACTATTTGGTGGGACGTCCATGGTGGAGAAACCTATTTGGGAGTGGCTATGTGAAAGGTGAGCAACCAGTACATTCAAGGTACTTATGACTATCGTTGACCACAAATTCTAACTTTAGTCAATTCTATTTCTGTTATAACAGCCAATATTTTTGGTCATGGCTCTTTTCTAGCATATAGCATTAAGTAAAAATATGGGACTTGATATTTTTTGAAATATTTTAAGAGTAGTCTCGAAGAAACACTACTAATAGGCAAAAACAGAAGGTGAAACATACAGGTGAGAGGAAATATTTTGTTAGGCTGTTGGAAGAAAAAGTAATATTTATAGTGTGGAGTATCATTTATATGTGGTTTATCAAAGTGGAGTTTGAACCTTACCTATCAAATTTTTATTTAAGCGAGAGACGGCACCGAATCTGAATGCTTTTTACAAAGAAATTCACTGGTCATGGCAGAAAGGGAAATTCATCAATGCAACAACTGAACAAAATTATGTGAGTTTGCATTGGTTGATTTTTTATCTATTGATGGACTATATATTGACTTTCCAATCTCATGATATTTTGAATTATGACATTCAGAATTTTATGGTCGAGAAGTTGAATGAGAAAGACTCGGAAGAGGATGTTGATGATGCGACTGCATTTGTTTTCAAAGAGGTGTTAGGGTTAAGATCTGGCTACGCACAAGGGCCGCAACACTTAGTCATTCTTGAGCTCTCTTTTTCAATGCAAAAGAACAAGACATTTCTACATCTGGCTTCAAAGAATGAAATGAACAAGACTGTGCAGACATTTACAAAACTCAACTAGAGTCACTTATGGGTGATATGGGCATTATTAGGAAATTTTTTTCTGAATATGAGAAACAACTAAACATCCAGATGTTAGAGTTTGAGTCTAATAGGGAGTCTCAACGAGAGACTTGGGAAGACGCTTAGGCGTCTTTGTTTCTAGAAGTGCTTTTGTGGGTTTTTGGGGATTGTTTGTGTTTTGTATTCTCCCTGTGGACATGGCAGTGTGTGAAATGCCAATATTTCGATGTGCAATGTGGGAAGTGTTTGAGGGTGTTATGTTAGAACAAGTGGTAGGGGTTAGTTGTGGTTATATAATTATATTTTGTGTTGGCTAGATAAAACCTGGTATATTCATATGCATAGCTACTTGGCAAAGTATTTATTTTGTGGGATGTAATCTTTTGAATGTCTTTATGATGATGTGAGTATCTTATTCTATACAATCATTGGTTTGTAGGGCTTATTAAATTTATTAGTTGCATCGGGAAGTTAAAACCAACAGTTAATTCTATGCAGGGATACACCAACATTCATGTAGTTGCATTATAGGGGTTCCAGCAAACAAAAGTACAACTTGATGGAACGTATGGAGAGAAAGTGGAGAGAATTGGCAACTACTGAAGGAAGTAAAAAACATACTTAAACAGGAGTAAGTTACCAATAAGAACCACACATCCACATTAGTTATTTCTGAAATATATTTAGGTCTTTTTTCATAGTTCATCATGTTTACATATGGAACTTGTGATTGTCAAAATATAATAGTTTGGTTAAAACCTAACTAGGTTGATATGCAAGTAGTGGTTGTTGTATCCTTACACCATTTCAGAGTTAATAGAAGGTACTTTTGTACCTATTTTCGAAATAGATGCAAGAGGAGCTGGTGGTATGTTTGTACACAAACTAATGGTGCATCTTAGATATAAAGTCATTTCCAAATACTTTTTAATAAGGGTCAGTTCAAATATTAGCTGTTTGATTTTATATGGCTGATTATTGTGAAAAATTATGTTTTATGTGAAATATCATATTAGAGTAAGAATGGACTCCTACTCAAGTTTAGAGGGATTAAGCATATTTTATAAACACGTGGCATTCATCCCAACAAATCTATAGGTTGTTATCTTATACATATTTTTGGGGTGTCTTTGCATTTTGACTTTATGATCAACTTGAGTAAGGTGTCTGAAATGACCAATTAGATTTGGGGGAGATTTATGTTAGGAAATCTGTGTAGCATTTAGCGGGAACAATTGATTTGTTGTAGTATGGTACTACTATAGGAAGAATAATTATGAGCTAATATGTTTTGAATATATTTTTAAGTACTTATCAGCCCCTGATATGTGTGAATGGAGAGGCTATTTGGTGAGTTATTGGGGAAATGAACTTGAGTTGCCTCGCATCACAGACTGGACTAAGTTATGTGTGTCTAGAGCCAAATATATGTACACATTTAGTTAGTCACATATATATGTTCTAAACAATACAACATGCATATGCATATGAGTGACCCTTATATACTTCCCACTTTGCAAATATTGATGTATTTCCATGACTTTGATTGATCACTGAGGACATATTGGAATGTTATTAGTATTAATATATAAATTATGTGTTATATGGATGTGAGTATTTTTTCCAGTATTTTGGACATCCCATCTAGGTATCAAAGTGTGAGTGTTATATGGATGTGAGTATTTAAACAATAATGTGTTCTCTGTGTGTAGAAAATGCAAAGTTGGTTGCATTGATTTATCATGCTACAAGGACACTAACAAGAAAATAAGCATTACTTATTTCTAACAGTTATAGAAGCATCCATAGGAAAAAAAAAACTGTATTTTTGGGTTTTGTCGAGGATGCCTGGGTACAGGAAATACAATTCAATTGATAATTAGTGATGCTAACATATTGTGGGAAATGTTTCAAAACATAAGTATTTTCTACAACCCATCTTTCGTAGGAAACAAATACTTTTCCTGGCAAGATTTTGTTTGTAGAAAGTATGTAAATCCCACTTCTTGAAAAACTATTTCCTGCGAGATTAGTTCATGGAAATGAACAATACCGAGTGGAAGTCTCTCTGGGCAAAGGTTCAACCATCACTTTTACTGAGAACAGACTTCTGCTGGGAAAAAAGTTATTCCCACCAAATATTTTGGTCGGTAAAACTATAACCCACTCGCACAAGTAAATACGAAATCAATAAGCATTTGCGGCGAGATTAGTTGTTGTTTGCCGCTATCTTTATCGCAGGAAGACGTAGCTATTTCCAACCAGTTGGGCTTCTCATGGGGAAAAAAACTTTTTGTGACGAGTTACCAGCACGATATGCTAGCCTAGATATGATCAGGCTGACCAATACACAAGATCATAAGGAAAATGACATATCAGTAAAGGAAGCAAACGAAATGCCACTACAATGTAGTTTTTGGCGAGCGATATAATGTATTAGTTATTATGGCAAAGAAATAGTTTTGAAAAGGTTTTTAGCAAGAATTATAGAAGTGACACTTGCAAAATTTGTCTTTTGGGCGGCAAAAGTCTATTTAATACCAACTAATGCATGGCACTCAATAAGTCATTAAGTTTAAATAAATAAATTAAGGGATATGTTAAAACATCATATAAGTTGGTCTTCGCTAGCTAATGAATCATTATTACGAACTTATAATTAAACACATGCATGCGCATATTTACATGATGCAAGAGATCAAATGATGTCGGATTACCAGATGTTTTGTTAGTAGCACTGGAATACCTTGAAGATGAAGATCAATGCATATATTGCAAGGAACAATACTAAAACTTTACTTAAATGGGGGACATTTCTCACATATGGTAGATGTATTTTATCATTACTATGGCTACAAGTATTGTATTCATGCATAAGATCCCAATTTGGAAAGATATCTTCAGCACACACGTTGTGCATAGTCACTATATAGGTTACATGATGTGGTGGCTGGGCAAAATTCCGACTATGAAATTAGCCATTTTTCCTTCCAAATCTTATTTTGAAGTTATATTTTGCCTTTCACCCTTTAGAGGTGATTTTATTTTCAAGAGATTTTTAGCAAGATTCTTATTTAATTAAGTATTTTAATTTTATGAACCGATGGGATTTTGTCTTATTTGGAAAAATCTCTATATTATCTAGTAATTGAATCTATAGTAATTAACTATTAATTAAAGTCTGGCTTGTTGATTTAATTGAATCGATTTGAATTTGAATATTTTCCACGTAACACATTAGAGTACTAGTCTTCCTCTATTAGTTGGAATGTCTAGGGATATTTTGAATGTTTTCACGATTTTCTTATCCTATCCCTAAGTTTTAATTTCCATTTTAATTCTTAACCTGCAACATCAAAATAATTTTAATTCTGCCTAGCTAGCTTCAATGCATATAGTATGTAAATCATTGGCTAGAAGAAAATGAGTAGGTGATGATAGTCGATCGGCCTTATCATCCTTTTGTGTTTAAGTATGCTTTTGATATCTCCCATTATCATAGTCTGTACTTAGAAATAACATGATCTGATAATGCAATAATAAATTATCTTAATGTATGTAGGGTTTAATTTCTTATAATATTATGAGTTAGATGCCTACTTTTACAAGTAGTACTGAGCGACTTCAAAATATCTAATTATCCTCTCCTAAGTTTTCCTCTGTAGAGGCGATTCCTACTACCTTGGTGTAGTTTATGTCTTTTTTCTGGCTACGATCATGGAGGATGATCTCCATATCCTCTACACGAAGATGTCCTTAACGGAGAAGGAAAGTGAAGATGTGGTGGTGGATCTGGATGAACTGGCGAACGTGCTACCTTGTGGAGAGAAGTGTTTGTTTACGAAACTCTATACTGACAAATACTATAACAAGGAAGCCTTCAAAGGTACGATGAGGAAAGTTTGGTGAACTGTTATGGGTGTTAGATTTCGGGATCCTTCTCCCGTTCTTTTCCTTGTTGAGCTCGAAAATGGTAGAGATAAGGAGAATGTGTTAAAGGAAGGGCCTTGGACGTTTGATAAGTATCTGGTTCTGTTAAAGGAAGTGGGTGGTAGACTCCAAGTGTAGTAGATACAAATGACAATGGCAACGTTCTGGGTAAGGCTTCATGATCTACCTCTTAAGGCGCGAAATGAGTTTGTTGGTAAAAAACTTGGTGAAAAGTTGGGGACTGTTGAAGAGGTGGATTTGGAGAAGGGAAATGTTGAATGGGGTGAGTATATGAGGGTGCGAGTCACGTTCAATGTGACAGAGCCTCTGCTACGTGGGTCCAAGTTATCTATTGGTGGGGGTGAATCAGTGTGGATTCAGTTTTCCTACAAGCGACTTCCAAATTTATGTTATTGGTGTGGTAGGCTAGGTCATACGGACAAAGATTGTGGTTTACGGGTGCATGAATCTATGGTGATGAATCCGTCTTCTCAACCCTATAGGGTTTGGCTTCGGGTTGGTCAGGGGCGGTTTCGTTCACATATCCCTAATAACGTCATGCGCAACAATGTTGAAAGGAGTGATGGTGCTCCTCCTGATGAGGTGGTTGATGCAGTGCAAATGGCAGAGGACGGGGATGCCATGGCTGCCAGAGTTAGCTCAACCAATGCTAAAAGCGGAAGTCACGAGGTAGCAAATAATGTAACGGCTACAGAGTTAATGGAGCCGGTAGAAGCGGAAGAGGGAGCTGATTTTCAGGAGGAGATGTTGCCTGGTCCGGAGTTGCATGGTAGCGCACTTTTAGGGATAATTAAAGATCTGTTAACAATAACTGTATTGGGAGTTGTTAGTAAGGATTTGAATCTGGCTGAGGATTTGGCATCGAAATGACAGGAGGCTGATGAGGGTGGGCCATGTGGGCTCTAGCTGAAATTGGGTAAAGAGTCAGTGATGGGCCAAGGCTTGTTATCGAAGCCCGATATCTCAAACAACCGTAAGTGGCGTAGAGTGTCATCGTTCTGTAGTGGGACACCAAAACCAAATTCTGAAAATCGTGAGGGGGCTAAGAAACAGAAGCAGAGGAAAGGAGAAGGAGATGAGTTACAGAATGCTAGGAAAAAGCTCAAACCAGAGAGGTGTGCAATGTATAGCGGATTGGCAAATGAAGATGCGACTTCTGAGGAAGTTGCTGTGCTATCGACGGTGGCTGTTGAACAGCACCGTCGGCAACCATGAAAATGTTATGTTGGAATGCCCGTGGGCTTGGGAACCCACGGGACATTCGCAACCTCTATGACTTAGTCAGGAGGGAAGGGCCCGACATGCTGTTTCTACAAGAGACAAGAGACGCAACTCAATGTTCGTAATCTTGAAAAATGTAAGTACAAGATTGGTTTCTCAAATTGTTTTGCTGTTAGTGCTATTGGTAGGAAGGGGGTATTGCATTATTGTGGGGAAGGGATGTAGATTTAACGATTCTTAATTATTCTGATTACCATGTCGATGTTGTTGTTAATGATGTTGTGGTTAACAGAGGAAAATGGTTTTTAACTGTTGTTTATGGGTATCTTGAGATCATTTACGCTATAGAACTTGGGATCTTTTTAGGGATTTGTGTCGGTCGAATGGGAAACCTTGGTTAGTGATGGGGGGTCTGAATGAAATTATGTTTCATCATAGGAAACTGGGTGGAAAACCAAGACCTGAGAGACAATTGGTAGCTTTTAGGGATGTTGTAGAGGAATGCAATTTGCGTGATATGGGTTTTAATGGTTATAAGTTCACTTGGTCAAATAGAGGGGAAGGAAATCATTGTATTAGTGAAAGGCTTGATAGGTTTTTAGCTAATTCAGTGTGGTGTAATTCTTTTCCAAATGCAAGAGTAAGCCATGGTGTTGTGGCATATTCAGACCATTTACCCATTTGGGTTGAATTGGAGGGGGAGGTTGATATTCCTAAAACACGATGACCTTTTCGATTTGAGGAGATGTGGGTGGGGGCCAAAGATTGTGAAGAAATTATTAAAGAGCAATGGAGAAGGAGCAGTACCCAGTCAACTATGGAGGATGTCATGGGTATGATTAAAGCATGTGGGGTAAAACTGAATGCATGTAATAGGAATAATTTTGGCCATGTTCAAAAGAAGGTTCAGCAAGCAAAACTGCAGTTAACAAAGCGATATGAAGATAATCGTGGTTATTATATGTCTACGCTGAATATGGCAAGAGAGGAGGTACAACTTTGGTTGGAGAGGGATGAGGTTATGTGGCGACAGCGGTCAAAGGCGCTGTGGTTAAAAGAAGGAGATCAGAATTCTAGATATTTTCATATGAAAGCCTCGCAAAGGAGAAGAAAGAACAAGCTGGCGAGAATTCAGGATGATAGTGGTTAATGGCAAGAGGGGTCTAGTAAAGAAAATGTGATTCTTGACTATTTTAAAGACTTGTTTACTACAGCCAGCCTGAGTGATTCTCTGGACTTTTTGTCTATTTTGAGAGGCAAGGTCACATCAAAGATGAATGAAGAGATAAGTAGAGAGTACACTGAATTGGAAGTCAAGGACGCATTGCAGCAAATGAATCATTCTAAAGCTCCAGGCCCGGATAGCATGTCTCCAATATTTTCCAAAAATATTGGCATGTGGTTGGGAGTTCTGTTACTGCAGTTGTTTTACATGCTCTTAATTCAGGTTCTTTTCTCTCAACTTTGAACCATACTTTCATTACCTTAATTCCCAAAAAGAAATCTCCTCTTAGAGTGGCAAATTATAGACCAATAAGAGCATTAGCATTGGTCTATGCATATGCATATGCAAAGTCATATTTGCATAATATAGCCTTAAAATCCTTCACATTGGCTTATGCATATCCAAATATTTAGCTACCTGTGAACCGTGCTTATCCAAATTTGGAAAACTACTATTCACCCTACAAATAATATTTTAATCATTATTTCTCTCCCCTCCCACTCTCTCTCTCACAATTCTTTCATTTTCTCCCTCCTTCAACAACACAACAAACATTCACTTGTACATTCATTTTATTATTATAATATATTATAATAATATTATATATAATTTTCATTTTATTATATTTTTAATATATTATTATTAAAAAATTATATTTTTAGTATTACATTTGTATTATTAATGTCAAATGTATGTAGTAGATGTTAATTGTAAAATATATATAAAAAAATTGATTTTAAAAAAAAAGTAATAATAATAAAATAATAATATTTTATTATTATTTTGCCTCAAATATGCATAAGCCAATGTGGGAATTTTGCTTGAATGACAAAGTGGTTATGCAAAAGAGGTAATTTTACATATGCATATGCATAAACCAATGCTAATGCTCTAAGCTTATGTAATGTCGTCTATAAATTAATTGTAAAAGTCGTTGCAAATAGGCTGAAAATGGTGTTATCTAAAATTATAGGGGAGAGTCAAAGCGTTTTTGTTCTGGGGCGTTTAATTACTGATAATGTTTTGATAGCCTATGAGATAATGCATTTTTTGAAGATTAAGAAAAAAGGAAAAAAGGGTTTTATGTCATTGAAGTTAGATATGAATAAGGCGTACGATAGGTTTGAGTGTGGATTTTTGAAAACTATTGTGGAGATGATGGGGTTCAGTCAAGAGTTTGTCAATTTGAAAGTAGCTTTGTGTGCTGGTAATGGGGCTGATAGGAGAGTATGGGGCTATGAGAGAAATGGGATGTTCAGTGTGGTCTGGAAAAATATTTAGAAAATGCCTGTGTCTAATAAGATAAAAATATTTGCATGGCGTGCGTGTAAGGATGGGTTGCCTACAAAGGAGAACTTATTATTAAAACATGTCCCAAATGATGGGAGATGTAATTTGTGTAATGTTGAAAATGAGGGGTTATATCATGCTTTGGTGAAATGTGCGCATTTAAAGAGGATCTGGACATATTATATCCCTGTCGTTGAGATAAATAAATTCTTGAATGTCTTTGAGTTGGCTTTTAATTTCTGTAACAATATGAAAATTTGTCTACTTTCTTTGCTTTGGCGTGGGGGATTTGGTATAGGAGGAACAAATACATTCACGAACAAGTTCTCATTTCTCTTCATCAAGTTCTTGAACATGCTGTTTCACTATTGAAAAGCTATAAAGGGGCTCAGAGACACTCAAGGCAGCAAGTGAGAGATGCATATAAATGGAAGCCACCAGATCTTGCTGAAATTGAGTGTTGATGGAGCTGTCTTTGAAGAGTTGGGGAAAGCTGGTACTGGTTCAATTTTGAGGGATAGTTCGGGCATAGTTATTATGGCTGCAAGCTCCAAGGAGGATGCAGTTGCTGAACCTGAGCAGGTAGAGCTGCTAGCTCTCTTCCGTGGCCTTCAGTTTTGTGCAAGCATGGGAATCAAGAAATTCCAGGTGGAGAGTGATTGCTTACTAGCTATAGAAGCATTGCATCTGGATAACATGGAAAGCTCCAACTTTGGTGGTCTTTATTATGAGATTAAAAAGTTGTCATCTTGTTTTGGGGAATGTTTATTTACACATGTTTATAGAAAAGCAAACAATGCTGCTCATTATCTTGTTAAGAGTAATGCTACTTATCATTCCAACTTCCATCATCCTTTCATTATCATATGATATGGCATTAGGTGATTGAAAATTATTTATTATATTTCACTTGTGAACCTATCATCTAATGCCACATCATGGGATGATGGGAGTTGGGATGATGAATATATTTTTCTCTTGTGCTAAATATGCAAGGAATGTTGATAGAATCAACATGTGGTGGGATTGTATTCTGGACTTTTTATCTCAAACCTTGTGGTTTGATTTATGTCTGTAATTCCTCTTTTGATTAATGAAGTTCATGGTTTGTAATCAAAAGAAGAAGAAGAAGAAAAAAAAAAAAAAAAACTAGTACTGAGCGAGAGTAATGAGTAGCACTACAAGTGGCAATGTTCTATATGGTGAAGATCAACAGAACCACATGCAGGGAGTGTTTTGAATTAGTTTCAATCCATTTCAATAGTAACAATCAGACCTGATTGTTGGAAGTTGCTCAGAGTTCTAAAATATAAATGCATGCAATTAATTAAAGGATGATAAAGAGTTTAAATCTGCTGAAAAAGAATCATCGGTTGGGCGGCTCATGGCCCGAATCGAAAAGGACAGGGACGGATCGATCAAGATTAGGCCATGGAGCTAGAGCAGTGATTTGGGGCACGTTGTACGTGTTCAATTAATGGGGATTGAATCAAACCAGATCTGTAGAAGAACAAGCAAAAAACCAATGAAAAACAGAAACAGAAGCCAAAATTAACATGCAAGAGACCAGTGAGCTGCATGAATCTCTGAGAGAGATCAGAGAGAGAGAGAGAGAGTTTCAAGTAAAACATCTCTAAATTTTATGGCCCCATGCTCTTAGTGCGGAATGTCGAGACATGGATCCCATATTCGAGGTTGTAGTGGATAAGATTCTATCTGCATAGCGATGCGGTTGCATGCATCTAGCTAGGAAGTGTACTACTCAACCTCAACCTCTCCTTTCTAACTTTGAGAAGAAAGGAGTCAGGTAGCCTTTTTAGTCGAGTTTGAGCTATGCGTAACTAGAGATTGACATGGATCAATCGAATATTCGGCCGGTAATCATGGCATCATGTTTGTGTTGCATCTCAAAATTCCATCTCAAAATTTCCGTACAATTGACTCAGTATAGATGTGAAGAGCGAGGACCCAAAACCAGATCTTAAAAAATGACTGGCAGCAAAACAAAACGGAAGAAGAAGAAAATGGGGGAAACCCCATAAACATTTATTAGTGGCTTCTAAGGAATATATATGTTTCTATAAACGGCCAATTGCGCGGAAATTAAAAATAGTATAAATATTGTATAGATTCCTTTAGAAACGTTGAGATGTGTCATAAATTATGAGAATGTTAAATATACAAATCAAATGGTTCACATTCATTTGGATACAAGTACTGATCTGATCTCCTATCTCAAAAAGAAATTAACAATATGACTAATCAGCTGAAAGCAACAAACAAATTATGACTTGCTGGGAATTATGTATATACCAGCTAGCTAGCAACTTAAATAGAATACACATCGATCCCTAACACGCATGCTGCAGTACCTCAAGAATTGGACAAATTGGGTTCAGTGCAGGCAGTGCTAGCTATATATTATACAGGTGGACAAATTGATCTCCACATGAACTCCTGACATTAATGGATGCTTGCTGCTAAATCTATATATATGGCTGATGATCTTCATGGACGTTGAAGTGCCCAAGGAAGCTCGGGCTGAGCAAGCTTGGGGTGATCATGAGAGCGCTTTAAATACAGAAATAAGACAATAAAAACTAGAAAAATTACAAAAACCAGCACGAGTATGAGCATCATTATCTCACCATGGAGACCGAACTTGGGGTCACCTGAGAAGAGAAGCTCCTCCTTTCCTGAATTTTTAGGAGCAATGAGAGGTGATAATTGTGCACTACTGGCCATACAAATGGTGCTGGAAATTAACGATAGTCGATACTGCACGCTAGCTGCACTTGTAGTGATCGATCTATGCAATCGATCTCTTGCAAAATGTGTGGAAGCTCGCTCGGCAAAACTGTGCTTAAGTCGGAGATATAAATGAAGGCCGAGCTAGGTGCTAGAGATCATGTGGAATAGGGGCAGGTGAATAAGACATGAGTGAGACCGTCTTTTATGTCTTTATGCTGCATGCGGTGACAACTGTGAAACTGATAGATGGAGATCGAAGAGAGAGGAAATATTGTTGGGATTGTGACGAGGGAATGAGGAACAATCCTCCCTAGCTTCCTAACTTAGCTAGCCGTGCAGATAAGCATCCGGTTCAATGATTTGATTTACCCTGTTAAAGCTAGCTAGGACCATACATGATAAATTACTGCATGATAAATTTATGATATATACCATATCAACCTAAATAATAAATTACTGCATGTTCTTTTGTTTTTAGTTGCATTTGCTGGGTTGAAAATGGACAGCTCGATCGATACAATAATGTAGCCTTAATTTTGTCAACAAAGAGATATTGATTAATTATCTATAATAGTTGCATTATATTAATCGAATGTTTTATATCAAAATCAGTCATTATCGATGTCTAATAATAATTAACTACGTACGTACAAAACTCAAATAGTTTACGCGCCAAAATCATCCATTCTCGTGAATTATGTAGTGGAAGCATGAGAAAAAATGGCGTCTACTAAGATAATTATTGCGGCATCTATTATGAGAATTATTGCACTAGCTGTGACGTTTGATAAGTTTGAACAAATAAAAATATGAATGGATAGTGTGAAATTAATCACTTTCGTCTTAAAAGTTAAATTTATACATTTAAATTATTCCTTAACACTAATCTTTGTAGGTTAGATTCTCTGTAGTCCCAACACATGAAATACTTTTAACTCAAAGACTTCTATATATGTTGGATTTGTGGAGTCGGTTTATTATTGTGGCGGTTTGATTTGATAAATCAATTTGACAAGGATTCGTTACGATTATTTTGTGATATTTCAATGAGTTTTAGGCCGATAGGCCTAGGCTAAAGTGAACATAAACAAGCCTTGTAGGGGATTCACCAGGAAATGTTTTATTTACGCTGTTTGTGATTTGAGAATCGTCAGATAAAAAGTTCACTTGACCTCTATGTGACATATCGCTCAATCAAACCTCAGATAGAGAGTTCGCTCGACACTCACAAGATATGTCACTCTAACGAATATCAGACAGAGAATTTACCGAGCAAATAACCCTAGGGGTGGGCAACAGGGCCCCGCACCCCACTGACCCGCCCCATGCGCCCCGCCCCCGTCCATGCGAGGCGGGGGTTTCGTCCCGCTCAAGCGGGGTGCAGGAGGCCCCGCCCGCATCCCAGGACTCCCACGGAGGGGACGAAGCCCCACTCCACTTTTCCCCCGCCCCGCTTAATATATATATATATATATAATTAAATTATATATAATTAAATTAATATATAATTAATATATATATATATAATTAAATTATATATATATATATATTAAAAAAAAACCATAAGTAAGTGAAACGGTGCCATTTTGTCCATGACAAAACGGTGCCGTTTCGCTTTAGACTTAAGTTAAGCTTAACTAAAAGTGAAGCGGCGCCGTTTCACTTTTAGTTAAGGTTCCCCCCCCCACCCCCCGCGTCGCGCCGTTTCACTTTTAGTTCCCCCCCCCCCCCCCGCATCAGTGTCGTTTCACTTTTAGTTAAGGTCCCCCCTAGAGTCATTCTCCTCCTCTCACTCTCTTCTCTCTCACTCTCTCTCATGCTCTCTCAGTCTCTCTCGCTTGATCTATTCTCTCTCTTCGTCTCACACGACTGCACGAGCAGCACCACCGGGACTCCAGTCACTCCACCGTCGTTGACTCGTGTGCACTTATTTTTCACTTCGAATTCGCAGCCACTCAAAGGTAAGAAATCTGAAACCCTAGATTTTAATTTTTTAGTTTTGGATTGGAGATTGGAGGAATGATGGGTTGAATCGGAGATGGAGGATGGGAATAATTGTGAATTTGTGTGCTGTGGAAAAATTTGTGCATGTGTTGGATTCGCTGTGTGTTTTTTTTTTTTTTTTTTTGTAGTTTGTATTTCACTATTTCTGGCCTCTAGGTGTTCGGATTTGGATCCCTAAATCAATTTAGGGTTCCAATCCGAAACCCATTCTTGAAATTTAGGGGTTCCAATTGAAACCCCTAACTCAATTTAGGGTTTTAGATCCTAAATCAAATTGAAACCCCTAAATTTTAGGGGTTTCGGATTGCACCCCTAAATCAATTTAGGGGTTCAATCCGAAACCCAAAATTGAGTTAGGGGTTTCAATTAATTTTAAATTTAGGGGTTTCGGATTGAACCCCTAAATCGATTTAGTGGTTCAATCCGAAACCCCTAAATTGAGTTAGGGATTTCAATTGAAACCCCTTAATCGATTTAAATTAAGGGGTTTCAATTGAAATCCCTAACTCAATTTAGGGGTTTTGGATTGAACCACTAAATCGATTTAGGAGTTCAATCCGAAACCCCTAAATTGAGTTAGGGGTTTCAATTGAAACCCTTAAATTTTAGGGGTTCAATCCGAAACCCCTAAATTGTGTTGGCTTTGCACTTTGCCTTGTTTTTTCATGTATGGTGCATTATTATGATTTTCTTATGTCGTGTGTTGATTGATTTTTATAATTTTTTATTGTATTGTGGAATCAATAATGTCTTCTCAAAGGGATTTCACTGATAGCTCTCCTACCCATACCAGTACCCCTGCCCCAGAACCTAACCCTACTCCAACCCCTTGGAGTGAGAATACATCTTGCCCTGCCCCTAAGCCCACACAAAGCAAGAAACATGTTTCCGTAGTTTGGTCTCATTTTACCAAACTAGAGAGTGGTGACCCCAATAACCCCCAAGCTAAATGTAATTATTGTGAAAAAATATATAGATGTCACTATAGGAAACATGGTACATCCCAGTTAAAGGTCCATCTAGAGGAACAATGCAAGAAGAGTCAAATATTAAGAGCCTTACTGGAGAAGAGTCAATCTAGACAAGAAATTAGACTGAAAAAAAATGGCAGATGGGAGTAGTGGGGTCCAACGTTGAAGGGATATACAAAGTATATTGCTGATGAGTATAGAAAGAAGTTAACTCGTATGGTTATCATAGACGAGCTACCTTTGCAATTTGTGGATGGAGAGGGTTTCAAGAATTTGTCCAAGAATTGGAACCTAGATTTATACTTCATTCTCGTCACACTGTGGCAAATGATATTAAAGAGATGTACTGGAAAGATAAAGATGTTTTGAGAGGCCAATTGGCGGGTTTGGTAGTTTGTCTCACTACTGATACTTGAACTTCTATCCAAAATTTTAATTATATGTTTTTTACTATTCATTTCATTGATTCTGATTGGATTCTTCATAAAAAGATTATTAAGTTTTGTCAAATAGCTTATCACAAAGGTGAGACGATTAAGAAGGCCTTAGAGGCCTCAATAAAGGAGTGGGGGTTGACATGGGTTTTGACAGTTTCGGTTAACAATACCTCGTCTAATGATGTCGCCTTGGGATATCTGAAAACTTATCTTAGAGAGGCAAATAAGACATTCTTGGGTGGTGAATATTTGCATGTTAAATGTTCTGCACATATCTTGAATCTAATTGTGACTGAGGGGTTGAAAGGTGTCGATAACTCGGTTGCACAAATTAGACTGACTGTGAAATTTGTGAGGTCTTCTCCTTCTAGATTGGAGAAATTCAAGATTGCTGCGAAGACTGTGGGCATAACATCAAAGAAGGGTCTTTGTACTGATGTTCATACCAGATGGAACTCAACCTTCTTGATGTTGGAGGCGGCCCAAGAATATAAGGCAGCCTTTCAATTATTGGATGATGAAGACATTCATTATATCAAATACTTTGATGAGCACGGGGGTTTAGGAATGCCTAATGATGATGATTGAGAGGTAGTTGCTACTTTTGTTGATTTTCTTGGACTTTTTTACTATGTCATGTTGAAGTTATCAGCCTATTTGCACCCTACATCCCATGAATTTTGTTAACAAATATGTACGGTGAAAGAAGAATTAGACGACATGTGTAGGGGTTCCAATCTAAGGATGAGGGGGATGGCATTGACCATGAGGGTCAAATATAACAAGTATTGGGGAGATTTGACTAGACTAAATATTTTGTTATATGTGGTTGTTATTCTTGATCCCCGTCTAAAAATTTCAGGCATATTATATGGTTTGGGACTTGCGCATGATTAGGCATGAACTAATCTTATTGGTGAGATGGCCCGAGATAGCCTTTATAAATTTTATGATAAGTTTAATGCAATTAAAGGTGGTACTGCATTTACTACACCTACACCTATCCCAACACCTCCTCTAGACACCGAGGCAACAAAGAAGCGTAGATTGGCATGGACTAAGACCCTCGCACATAATCCCACACTAGTCCATCAATCTACGGAGGTGGTTTCAGAGTTAAACAATTATTTGTCAACGAATCTTATTCAAGATGATGATAATTTTGACATATTAGGATGGTGGAAGACAGCATCAAATAAATATCTCATCCTTTCTAAGATTGCCCGTTGTATGTTGGTCATCCCTATTAGCACCGTTGCTCGGAGTCTGCCTTTAGTACCGGAGGGCACATATTGAATCATTTCCATAGTTCATTGTCTCCTACAACTGTGGAGACATTGATATACACACAGAGTTGGACGATGGAAAATGATATTTATGTTCCGGATGTTTTAGATTTTAAAGAGATCGACGAAGAGGATGGTGATCAGTCTGTATCTGGACCATCTAGTAATTTTTGTTTTTATTTTATTATTTTGGTTTATTTATATTCGTTTAAATTTCATCAGTATTAATTTTAGTATTGATTGTTGTAGCAACACATGAGACAACTCAGACGATATCTACCTCCACTACAATATGAATATGTGCTCAAGCCTCAAAACATTATCCATTCGGCCACCCCAAATGTTACAGTCAAAGGCCCAAACAGCTCGCCTATGTTTTTAGATTATTAATTTCTTAGAATATTGAAATTTGAATCAGATGTACGTATTATGTATTTGATTTGTAATTTTGTAATGTTAATACAATGTCCCTTCGACATTTTTTTCTTTGTAATTTTATAAATGTTTAGACTTTCCATTTTATTTTTGTAATAGCTTAGTTATTATTATTATTTATTAGTCTATATTATTACTTCATTAGAGTCTTAATTATATAAAATTGTGTATGTATATATTATTTTTATTCATGTAACTTTTTTTATTTTTTAAACTCTTTTATTTTTTGAAAAAACAAACTGCTATTTTTATGGGCCCAAAATGACTCAGAAGCTGTTTCTGGGCCATTTTAGGCCCATTTCAGCATTTTCTGGGCCTTTGGCCTAGTAGGGTGCGGGGGGGCGGACGGAGGACCCCCTCCAGCCGCACCCCATTATCCGGGACGGGGTCCCCCACCCCCGCACTCCGGGGGTGGGGGCGAATTCAAAAATCGCCACCTTGCCCATGTGCGGGCGGGGGGCAGGGTGGGGGCTACCCCGCCCCGTAGTGGGCGGGTAACACTCCTAAATAACCCCGTCATTGTGAAATTAGGATTTTCACCAGACAACCTTATAAATATATAATTATGAATAGTATGACCGGTCTGGGACAGTGTATTTTCGCCCTAAAGTGTATTTTGTCATTTCTCAATAAAATAAAATCATTTGCAGTTCCATAGACGTTGGAACGTTGCCGAACCACGTAAATCTTTGTGTTGTGTGATTGTTTTCTTATTTTACTCTACTTTCCTTACACCGTTTTTCGCAACATCCTACTCTGATGTCATGTGAAATCATTATTTGTCCTAAAAGTTTAAGGCATAGAACATGTGGTAAATACATATAATATTATCTTAACATATAGTTACAATTTTCATTCATGTCACCAGGCACAAACTAGCTACCACATATATTTTTTGTACCCCAAACTATATAAGAAAAGGTAATTAATCCTTGCAATAATTACTTTGTTTGTTTTTTTATTTGCACAATTAAACACGGTGTAAATTGATGAAGCCTTTTGTAATTAAGATGCAAAATTAAAAATTTGTGGTAGTTTGTAAGTGAAAAATGTAATTTCTTCAAATATATCATATATATGCATATATATATACACGGTAGTTTGTAATTTTTGGTCGTTTCATGTGCTAGTCTTGTGGCTTCCATTCGATAAGATTATATCTGATTTATCATATATAAATAGATAATTGTTCATGTCTAAAAATTATGTGAAACAACTATATATATATTAATGTTGTTATAATGATTAATGATCGGCTAGCTAGAACTCTTGGATTTTTATCTTTTTTATCATGAAACTTATAACAATGATCTATATATATATATATATATATGCTTGATTAAATATTATATATTGAACGCTTTTTTTTTTTTTTTTGACAGAGATCAATGCTTTTATAGCTAGACGACATTTCCTGGCATATATAGGCCATATTTCTTGGCTATAATTATTAATTAACTGTAACCCAAAATTAATCTGTGTCATGTGTTTCTGTGAATTATCCCGCGGTATTAATTCAATGATTGAGTTATAATATTACAAATTTTCCTTTTTTTATTCCAATTATTTGGACGTTGATTCACTGCTAGCTTTTGTTCCCGCCCGCGTATAAGTACTCTTTTGTTTTTTAATATGCTTTTTCATAATACTTTGGTGGTGTATAGTTTTTAATCATCTTGAAAGTCGGAATCTATGTGAATTAATCATGCATAACTCTAAACATCAAGTAGTACTGTTTGTATATATTATAAATTATTATCATATATGTTCATTATGTTTAGCTTCATGTTTATTTATAATTAATATTGATCAAGGCTTTTAAATTATATAATTGATAATATTGTATCATTTTCATACATTAATAATCATATAAGAAAATCATCGCTAAATTAATCTTAGCCCCAAATAAAAAATAACCATAGAGACTGCTTTTCAAGATATATAGTACTTACAAAGAAGTTTTGCGCAAATTAACTAAACAAAATCTTCTCAAATTAACATTGTTCTAAATACTTAAACTTATGGGAATAGATAAATTTAATTATTTTAAATATATTTTAGTATTCTACCTCATTATTCGGCCGGTCTTTCCCTTGATAAATTGACCCTAGAGCTGTAAGCTGGTTGGTTTGGACGAGAGAAATTGACCAGACCGACCGGTTCAGTCCGGACCGGACTAGCCCGAAGTTGGGACAAGTCGGTCTTGGTCCAAGAAATTTCATTTTTTCGATTTTCGGTCCATCCCGGACCAGACCAACCCCACCCCGAGATCGGACAGGAGAAATCGACCATACCGACATGACTGGCCCAAAGTTGGGATCGGTCGGTCTCGATCCAAGAAATTCCATTTTTTCGATTTTCAATCCGGTCTTGGAATGAGGTTTTCCCGAAATGGACCGGACCAACCGAATAGGACAATATATATTTTTAATTTTTAAATATATTTTATATATATTATTTTATATAATAATTATGTAATTTCCATTTAACCTATCACCATTAACAATATAAAATTTTAAATATGTAATTACAAATTAATATTCTATTAATTAACTAATGTAAATTATCAATTAACATATGATCGCAAATTCACTATTAACTAATTACTAACATCTACATCTGTGATCTAATTAAAGTTATTAGATAATTTTTTTTTAAAACACCTAAGTTGTAAGTAAATATAAAGCAATTACAAATATTATTGTAAATTGTAATTAATAATGTATGATATCAATTAACTAACCTATCCCCAATTCAATATTAACTAATTATTAGCATCTACATCTATGATCTAATTAAAGTTATTAGATAATTTTTTTGTAAAATACCTAAGTTGTAAGTAAATATAAAGCAATTACAAATATTATTGTAAATTTTAATTAACTAATGTATGATATCAATTAACTAATCTATCACCAATTTACCATTAACTAATTACTAACATCTAAATCTATGATCTAATGAAAGTTATTAGATAATTTTTTTGTAAAATGCATAAGTTGCAAGTAAATATAAAGCATGTATGGACGGGACCTATGAATAATTCAATTATTTATGTTTCATATACAAGACGTAAAAAGTTTAATATAGCTCATTATGCATTAATTATTATAATACATTGATATATTCTAAGTTAGTAACAAATTAACAATTAACATCATCAATATAATTATAATTAGTTATTTTTTTTAATGAGTTAGTTACATAATCCAAATTAATAATTCACTTAATTTTAATTTAGTAATTTAAATAATTTTTTATTAATTTATTTGAAAAAAAAAGGAAGAAAATAAAAAATAATTGAGCTGGACCGACCAGACCAGACCCGACCGTAAGCTTTGAAACAATTTTTCTATTTTCTCCTAAATATTTATAAACATCATGTGGGTGAGATTTTATTTTTAAAGTTTGGTCCGGTCCCATGGATGTTCAAGCTAGGGAAAATGATGGACATCACCCCAGGACCGGACCGACCGATGTACATCTCTAATTGACCCAATGCTAGAAATAAAATCTGACCCACATGTTTATAAATATTTAGGAAAAAATAGAAAAATCGTCTCAAATTATATATATACGATCCAATTTATTACAATCACTCCCTAAACTAAAAGTCTCGGCAATTACCACCCAAACTAAAAAAATCACAACAAAGCCCCTTAATTTTCGACTAGAAAAAAAAATGACCCCTAAAACTTCTCAAAAAATAGAAATTAAACACCCCAACAACTAATTAAAAGCCCATATCAACAACGACAAAATATGATCATGAGTCGACATGATGGTACCAAAAAATGCACGCAGGCCGCTTTCATGACATATAGAATGAAGTGTACTATAAAATGATTATACACTTCATTTTATTTAATTAAATATCACACTAATTAATTATTAGACTTGTTTATTAAGGAGGAGTTTGAACTATATATCCGTTAAGAGGATTTTTAAGATAAAATATAGAGAATTAAATCTATAATTTTTCATAACCTCTACTTTTTAAGAATAAACGCGATTTCACATGATTTTATAATTTGATTTATGCGATTTATAAAATCCCAGCCGGTTTCCTCGAAATGATTCCGGGGCATAAAGCAAACCGCATATATATATGCATGCAAGCAGTAGTACTCTATGATCATCATCTGTCGATGATATATGCATGCGACTGGGATTAGGTTGTCTGATGGGATAAGACCATGAAATGTGAGGCCATCGGGGCCCCATGCATTATTATAAAGCACAGCCAAATTACTTGTACTAGTACTATATATCGTCACCTCATGGACTTTAACGTACGTTAGTTGTTCACGTATAATATCGGCCGAAATTACAAATATCGGAAAAAAGCTTAGGATATTGGATAAAATAAAACATGCTTTCTCTTTAGTTTTTTTTTTTGACTATTTTCATAATAGAAAAATATTTGCTGCTGCGTACATCCTCAACACACCGTGTTGAGTTAAAGAAAAAATAAAAAAATAAAAAATTCTAAAAAATATATTACGGCTTCTGGTTGGTGCCGAGCATTACTCATTCATAATTTATAACGCGACTTCACGTAACTTTGGTGGCTTTGCTGCTGGTAGTGGTAGGCGTAGGACACAGGAATCTGAGGCCCACAACTGGATATTTTATTTTTAAATGGGAGTACCTGCTGATGGGTGCGCAGAAGCTGCCTTCTATATGCATGATGCCACGGTGCATGTGATGGAATAGCAGTACAATTAATAATTGTGCTCACACGTACAGTGCTATACTACTGCATCCTCAAGACTTTTTAAGAACTTTACTAATTCGCCACAAGAAATACACTTATTTGCGACGTTTCGGATCGTCGTAAAAATTAGATAATTTCACCGTAAACTAATGTTTTTATCAATTTTTTATAGTCGCAAAGTGGCCATGAAAGAAGAGTCACAAAAAGTATCTTGCAGTGATAATTCGAATTATTGCATATTAATGGACCATTAAATGTTAATTCATATCAAGGGGATCATAAATACTATGATTATCAAATTAATAGGGTGTACGTACGTTGTAAGTATTATATAGATAAGCACTGATTCGGCATTTTGATCGGATGCCATCTTGGACTCTTGAGAATCATGTACAGAAAGTGATTTGTGGCCCAAGTACTGGTGCAAACCCATTAATTTGGGAAAGAAAAGAGCTTACCTGCCCAAGCAAAAGTCTTTCTAAGTTTCTCTTTTTCGGAGCAACCAACTGAAAAAGAACCTTTTCGAATATCCCTTTCTTCGATTATAAGTTAAATTTAAAAGCTCGTGAACTTGATTTAACAAAAAAAAAAAAAAAAAACAAGCTCGTGCATTTTATAAATGATCAGCTAACAATTCTATCTATGAACACATATATATTGAAGGCTAGATTATATCTTTGGGAGGGCCGATGTACCGACTGATTTAAAATACTCGTATCCTTTTTTATTTTATTTATAATAATATAAAATAATTCAAGATACAAAAAATATTATCAACATACTTATCACAAAAACTTGAGTACGTACTATTATCATGTATTCACACATGTAATGGATTCCATCTTCAATATAGAGAACACTGTTAATTACCAGCTTTAAAATGATATAAGTTGCGGAAAAAAAAGAGAAGCTGTTGTCAGAGAACAGCGAGAATAATTGAAAAAGAGACTAAAAGAAGTCTTAGCAAAACCCTAAATATGTTTATATTTTCTTTTAGAGAAAAACATGATTTTCTATTAAAATTCTTGTGTATTATGTGAGCTAGTTCTATTTTTAGTTGTCTTTAAAGGAGGGAGGAAGATTAATATAAATTCTATGATATGTTAAGGTACACGTGTCTTCGCCACTTTACCTTACAAATGTAAAGTTGGGCCGGGGCATCTGGGAAGTTCCTAATGCGATGGCATATATACTTCGACCCAACTTGCACAATGCATATTAGCCGACACTTCGACCCAATATGCTAAGTCGACAATCGGTGAAATTCCCTTCTTTGTCATCTTTGTGCCCTTGAAAGTCCATTCTCATGATATACATATAGCTAGGTTCTTATGAATATGCTTAATTTATTGATGATGGGGTGGGAGGGAAAGGATTGTGAGCGATATATATATATATATATATATATATATATATATATATATAATCTGCATGCCACAATATGTTTTGAAAGGGAAGGAGGAAAAGGCCAGCTCGCTACTAGTGGAAAGAGATCAATTAATTCTAGTACATTATATGTAGGAAAATTAGGAAGTATTTAATATATAGAACTACACCGATCGAATTCTAATTAACCAAACCATTTTGGGTTGAATCTTTTCACAATTCATGTACTGATCTCAACCCCAAGGTATCATATATATATGGTGCTCCACATGGTTTATATATATGATCCCCAGATATATAGCATGGGTTACATTAAAATAAAATAATATTAGGTATACACTAATAATTAGGGGAGAAAAACATTACTCATGATTCGCATGCACCACAATATCTGCCAGCATAATGCACAATTGCACCTTTTTTAAGATCCCATAGAATAGAAAATCTGCATGGCTTGCCAAAACGTACTCCATTAATTAGATGGCTTATCTCGCATCTCAGCCGTGCCAACTTGGTGAAGAGATTTCTGGAAGCCAACTATTCCAAAGACTTGCAAAGCAGCTTCAGTTACCAACACTAAAAAATGAAAAAGTAGATCAGAAGGATCAATATTGTAGTATTAGGTCGGATTTTGGATCAGTTGTCAAGTCTGTGGCTGTCAAAAATGATCGGTCTCCTTGTGTCAATTGGACGGAGATGAGAAGAGCGGCGGTTCTGATTTGTCTCTTTGAAGGCGAAGAAGGTGAATTGCGAGTTATTCTCACCAAGAGATCCATGAAACTGTCCTCTTACCCAGGTAGATATACACCACATGTGTAGATATATATGTGTCGTGTGTGTGGACCTTTAGCGCATGTTGGCACAGAAAAAGTATTGAAATGATTAAAGGAGTGCATCAATTGATTCGATGTATGTTTCCATGTGACAAACAGGGGATGTAGCTTTGCCTGGTGGGAAATTTGAGAAAGGAGATGCAGACGACTCGGCTACTGCATTAAGAGAAGCCATGGAAGAGATAGGATTGGAACCTAATCTGGTTCGAGTTGCTGCCACTTTAGAGCCTTTTATTTCTCAGGTGCTAGCTGCATGTGGTTCATATCGTATTTGATGATTTTCCATTTGATATCTTGTTTTAAATTAGCTGAATATCTTGTTTTGTTATGTCACTTGATGATCATGCATGCAGCACCTACTCAAGGTTGTCCCTGTGGTAGGCCTACTTGCTAGGAAAGGAAATTTCAGGCCTTCACTCAATACAGATAAAGTTGATAATATTTTCGATGTTCCGTTGGAGATGTTTCTCAAGGTTTTTACTTCTTAATCCTGAGCTCTAATTACTTGATCTAGATTGGTTTTGGGGTTTATTTATGAACTGATCTTGTTATCAAATATATAAACACAAAAGGATAATCGATCGGTAAATGATCATCAGGAAACAAACTCTACCAAACGTTTGAACGCAAAGTCCAAGTACATCCATGTCTCACATTTTTGCAACACATGATAGTGACCTGCCCCCTTACCCTTGATTCTTTGGCCTTGAAATACAATGAAAAAGGAGAAATTTTTGTGCGGCTTTCTTTCCGTTTTTTGTATAAAGCGGGGGTCAGAGGAATTCTTCACCTACTCACAAAAGAAAAGAGCTGAAAACATTTGAATAGAAATACTTCTCCTAACTCTGTGAAAAGCATCTTATATACAGATCAGGTAAGAAAGGGACCAAGGAAAGAGACTGCAGGCCGGGGTGTGGTGTCATGTTTTGTGTTCCATATATGCTCCCACCAAACTCAAGCCCCATATCAACCATTCTCATTGAAAAGATAAATAATATCCATCACTTTTTTGAGTTATCATCATTTCATTTGACACCACCATATATATCATGTTTTCAAGCATTTTATATTGAGAAATAATACTTGCAATCGTGAGTGTGCAAGCGCTGTGTAATCGTTTTGAAAAAAGTGAATAAATATGGGACTCACATGAAAAGAAATTAATTTTTTAATAGTGGACCCCACTCTTTTTCAAAGTGACTGCACGGCGTTTGCACATTCCACGACTATATGTAACATTACTCTTTTATATTAGAATTTGCACTTTCAACCTGCATACTCTTAAAATGTTTAAAACAAGATAACAATCTGAGTGAATAAGAACAAAAGCATGAAAATAACTAGTGTCTGATAGACCAAACGGTAATTGTTTGGTAAGCTTCCCGGCTGGCAAGACAACTTGCACAGATATTTTTTTATAACATTAAGGCCATGTTTGGATAGTAAGATAAGATGAGATGGTTTTAAATGAAAGTTAAAAGTTAAATAAAATTTTGTTAGAATATTATTTTTTTAATATTATTATTTTTTTGAGATTTGAAAAAAATTGAATTGTATATTAAATTTTGTGTGAGAATTTGAAAAAATTATAATGATGAGATGAGATGAAACTGTTTCTATATCCAAATGAGGCCTAAATGATATCAGATAAATAAATAAAAATAGAAAATAATTTCTAAACATCTAAAAAGGATGGTTTTATATAAATTGAAACTTTGTATATCACATGCATGGGTCGTCGCAAAACTTTGCTCAGCAAAGAAGGCAGAATTAATGAATTGGACTTGCTTTTTGAAAGTCTCTCAAGAAAGTAGCTAGATAACAATCGGGTATGGGCCATGGCATTAGAGTCTGTATGATGATAATATAATGCGCGCTTGGGTTAACAGGAAAGTGCATGCAGACATCCGACAAACCTAATGATCATCCATTTGATAAAATTAATGCAAACCCCAACCCCATATATGTAGTTTCTGCACATGAACGTACGGCTTAGCACATCAAAGACATTTCTTACATTGGGATCAAGACAACAACCTATTGTGAGATTAACGTACGTCTCCCGGCCTTGTTGCAACCTATTGTGATATATATATATATCCCCACCCCCGGCCAAGACTCTAATTAAGCAAGATCAATGTTTCTCATATGTGCTAACATTTTTAGACAAATGGCCTATTAATATTACCCAACTCTGATAGCTAGGCGTACCAAATAATTAACACTAAGTTTCAATTGGTATTCATAATATATTATATGCTGAATTTTCTTATAATGTTTTGTAGGAAGATAATCATAGATGTGAAGCAAGGGAGTGGATGGGTAGCAAGTACATTCTTCATCTATTTGATTTCCAATGCGAGAAAGGTTGTTTCCTCGCATGGGGTTTAACAGCAAGAATCCTTATTCGGGTAGCATCTATTATCTACCAGCATTCTCCGTGTTTCGAGGCTGATCATCTCCCTGACTTCCAAACAATTGCAAATCTACTACTTGAATAATTACATTGATCTATATGATCATATATGACATGTTCCGATATAAATGTTGTAGTAACTCCTCAACTCGTCATGTAGTCATGATCTGATCTGCATAACTTAAAAGTAGGGAGTCAGGACTGCATGCTGTTGTGAAATATTATGCAAAGCACACACACAAACGATAGCAAATAAAATAAAAACAACACAATCAAGAATACGACACACAATATACGTGGTTCGGCAAATTGCCTACATCCACAGGAGATGCAGAAATCTTATTAACCAGAAGAAATTACAATCACTTAATCTCAACTCACACTCTCTAGGATTTTTTTGCTTTCTCACACAATATGCACTCACAAGACAATTGTTCTCTCCCAAAATATGCTTAAGGCCGTCCAACACAAGTCAAATATGATGTATTATAATGAGTGGCGCTGGAAACCCTAATCTGGCAAAAACTGCGTATTTCGCTCGAGCAAACTGTCGAGCGCTACTCGAGCGAATAGCCAAATGAACATTGGCTCGAACGGAGTGTCGAGCGACTGTCGAGCGAACACTAAGGTTTATTTCTCGCTCGAGCGGTGTCGAGCGAATTCTCGAACTTGATATTCGCTCGAGCGGTATGTCAAGCGAACTTGGCTCGAGCTAACTTTCAGCAAACACTTTTTCAGCTCCAAAACCAGTCTCCACATATACCCCAACAATCTCCCACTTGGAGACTGGGTCTCCACATGCCAGCCTCTATTTCCAGCCAAACCCTACCATCTCTGCAATTCACAGCTCCCGTCTTCAAATTAGAAGAAGCACTGAAGTCAAGCCCGACTTCAGTCTTCCACATACATCACCCTTAGTCAGCACATTCAAAGGGCGATTCACAACTCCCACTGCACCAGGAGTATCCGGTCTCGAACCGATCTTGGCAACCTTAGCCAACTTTCCCAGGCTTTCATGAGGAACGACAAAGCTGACTCCATTTGGCTTCCTCACATGTTTTGCGCGATTAAGCCTGCCTTTTTGCACTCTTGTATTTCCCTGCACATCATTGGATCCTGATGTCAAATACAAAGAATTAGACCTCTTACCATGCGCTAAGACCAGCGCACCCTTAGTGATATTCCAAACTCCTCCAGAGAACGCTACTGCAAAATCGCTGTCATCAAGCTGTCCCACTGAGATCAGATTTTTCTTCAGATTTGGAACATGTCTGACTTGTTGTAAAGTCCACACGCTCCTGTTTGGAAGTATGATATGCACATCACCCACTCCTACTACATCCAGTGCCTCTCCATCAGCCGCATACATCTTCTCAAAATCACTAGCAACATAATTCTGCATGATTTCTCGATGCGAGGTGCTATGGAATGAAGACCCTGAATCCAACACCCAGTCATCGATCGGACTGTGCACTGCAAGAAGTAAGGTATCATGAATTTCTTCTGCCACTACATTCACAGCATTATCATCAGAACTTTCTTGATTCCTACAGTTTCTCTTGATGTGGCCCGGCTTGCCACAACTCCAGCATGTGATCTGCTGCCCAGATCTCATCTTGCTATTTCCCCTGCTCTTGGAGCTTGACCTGCCATGTCCTCTGCCCCTATTGTCAACAATCAGGTAGATCCTGAACCCGAAGACTCACTCATGTCTCTCTTACGTACCTCTTCAGCAAGCACCATGTCACGTATGTCATCGTAGTTTAATTTTGCCTTACCGGCTGAACTACTCACAGTCATCCTCATGGCCTCCCAATTGTTTGGCAACGATGCCAACAGAATCAATGCTCTGATCTCATCATCAAACTCAATCTCTACAGAGGATAGTTAATTTGTGATCGTATTGAATTCATTCAAGTGTTGGGCTACAGACATACTTTCCGACATCTTCAGATTGAACAATTTCTTCATTAAGTACATCTTATTGTTCGCAGACGGCTTTTCATACATACTTGACAAAGTCGCTATGAGATCCACCGTGGTTCTCTCCTTACTGACTTGTGTGCCACTGTTCTTGACAAAGTCAGCCGAACAAGACCTAGAACCTATCGATCTAACAGGGTCTACTCAGCATCAGCCATGCTCTCCGCCTTCTTTCCCAACAGTGGAAGGTGGAGCCTCTTCCCATAGAGATAATCCTCAATCTGCATCTTCCAGTACTCAAAATCAGTGACATCAAACTTCTCGATTCCAAGTGCGTTCACTTTATCTTCAGCTATCATTCTCTTTCAGATCTGACCTTGGCTCTTGATACTGGTTGTTGTGAAATACTATGCAAAGCACACACACCAACGATGTCAAATAAAGTAAAAGCAACACAATCAAGAACATGACACACAATATACGTGGTTCGGCAAATTGCCTATATCCACAGGAGCTGCAGAAATCTTATTAACTAGAGGAGATTACAATCACTCAATCTCAACTCACTCTCTAGGACTTTTTTGCTCTCTCACACAATATGCACTCACAAGACAATTGTTGTCTCTCAAAATATGCTTAAGGCCAACACAAGTCAAATATAATGTATTTATAGTGAGTGGCGCTGGAAACCCTAATTTGGCAAAAACTGCGTATTTCGCTTGAGCGGACTGTCGAGCGCGACTCGAGCGAACAGCCAATGAACATTGGCTCGAGCGGAGTGTCGAGCGAACACTAGGGTTTGTTTCTTGCTCGAGCGGAGTGTCGAGCGAACTCTCGGACTTGATATTCGCTCGAGCGGTATGTCGAGCGAAATCGAGCGAACTTGGCTCGAGCCAACTATCGAGTCAACTTTCAACAAATACTTTTTCAGCTCCAAAACTAGTCTCTACATATACCCCAACACATGCGTGTGTTAAGTTCAAGTACTGATCTTATAATTACCACTGATTAGCTCCAAACCAAATGTGGGATTATTTGGGAATTAATTCAAAACGACATGCATAATTAATATGTATAACTTCTATGTATAACATTCTGATTAGTTTGCTTTTGGTATAATTATAATATATCTACCGATATTGAAGATTACGAATGGAAGGCATGCAGGCGTGGAAGGACAAAGTACTATACATGCATGCTTAATATTGGAAAGAAAATTCTACGTATAACCGCACTCAGCTCCTTCCAGTAGGTACGGTATATTGCATCATTTTAAATTTTTCTTTAAAAAGTGATTATTCAAAAATGAGAAAAGTATCACATTAATTTTATGTACTATGATGAAAATGAGATGTAGGTACGGTATATTGCATCACTTTTATTGAAAAAAGATTCAATTCTAAGTCAAAGAGAGATATTTATATGAAGTCCGCCTACCGTATAAATTGTCACTTTATGAACAACATTAATACTCAATTAATGAGATTACTATAAAAAAAAAAAAAAATACTCGAGGAGCTATATAAGTACTTGCTTCTTGAAATAGAAGGAATTGTCGCGAGAGGAGGGAAAAAAAAAATGGACCAAAAATGTTGGTCAGTCAAAGCTAGCATGAGTTATAGCCCCTAGGGGTGTAAATTCAAACCGGAAAATCGGAAAACCGGACCGGACCGAACCGAACCGGACCGGTTTTATCGGTTTTGAACCGGTCCGGTCCGGAACCGGTTTTTAAAACGTAAAAACCGGCCGGGTCCGGTTCCGGTTCCAGAATTTTTTGGACCGGACCGGACCAGTTGATTAAAAAAATAAAAAATAATATTTTTATATATAAGTTTTATACAAAATATTTTTTATATATTAAATATTAATATATATAAGTTTTATATGTAATGTATAATTATAAATTTTTATGTGAAATTTTATATATAACATATATATTCATATATGAAATAATTTCTTATTATAATTTATAAATTATTACATAAAATGTTAATACTAAATCACTAAAAGTTTATAACTAATACTAATATATAACTTATAACTATACCAATAGTCTAATATTAATACTATTATATAGTCTAATATATTAATAAAAGTATAAAACAATTTTTTTTTAAATCAATTTTTTTTTTTATAAACAAATTTTTAATGACAAATTGTGAAATTTATATTTTTAAAAAACCGGAAAACCGGACCGGACCGGACCGGAAACCGGTAAAACCGGAAGTACCGGTTTAGGAGGGTAACCGGTGCGTAATCGGTTTTAAAAAATATAAAACCGGTACATACCGGTTCGGTCCTAGATTTTATCAAAAACCGGACCGAACCGGACCGGTTACACCCTAAATAGCCCCAAAAGCCATGGATAAAGAATCCGTACATGCATCATGTGCGATCCCATCCCACACGGTTCCGTACCATCGACCAAATTACGCAACTTCACGACGATTTCATATGATTTCATGGAAAAAACCATATTTTTGTTTTCTTTTTTGTTGGAAATTAGAATATATATATATATATATATATATATATATATATATATATATATATATATCCAACGCGTCCGAAATCCCTCTTTTCTTTTTTGGTTAAGTTTTCTCACTATAGCCGCTATATGTAAAAAGCAACTGAACTTTCACACGAAGCCTCATAAGAATTTAATTCCATCACGCAGTCAACAAAAGACCGACGGACTCTCCTTCGAGCATTAATATACATCAACTCTCTTTCTCTCTCTCTCACACCCAACTACAAAGGGACCGGCTAGCTTAATTTCTATATATAGATATATAGATTTGCGGTGGTTGAAGAACCAAACCTCGAACTCGTACGTAGGTTAATTACCCCGATCGGCTAGATCAGCCACATGAACACCACACCGGCCTACGGAGCTGTCAGTCCAGCCGTGCCAATATGGCTAAACAAGGGCGACAACGCATGGCAAATGACGGCGTCGACTCTCGTAGGCCTCCAGAGCATGCCGGGCCTGGTCATCCTCTATGCCAGCATCGTCAAGAAGAAATGGGCAGTAAACTCGGCCTTCATGGCTCTCTACGCCTTCGCCGCTGTGCTTATCTGCTGGGTCCTCGTCTGCTACCGCATGGCCTTCGGTGACGAACTCCTCCCCTTCTGGGGAAAGGGCGCACCCGCTCTTGGCCAAAAGTTCCTCGTCCACCGGGCCAAAGTCCCCGAGAGTAAGCACACTACTGAAGGTGGCGGTGAGGAGACCGTTGAGCCCTTTTATCCGATGGCCACGCTCGTTTACTTCCAATTCACTTTCGCCGCCATTACCATGATTTTACTTGCTGGGTCTGTTCTGGGGCGCATGAACATCAAGGCGTGGATGGCGTTTGTCCCTCTTTGGCTTGTGTTCTCCTACACCGTCGGAGCCTTTAGTCTTTGGGGTGGTGGCTTTTTGTATCACTGGGGTGTCATAGATTACTCCGGCGGCTATGTCATCCATCTTTCCTCAGGAATCGCCGGTTTCACTGCCGCTTATTGGGTACTATATCTATTTCATTAACCTTTCACCAACCAACTAAATTTCTCTTCTTTTCTCTTTGGTTACATCAAATTTATTGGTATAAATGAGTCTTTGAAATGGACTATATGGTACTATATATAGGTTGGCCCGAGGCTAAAGGGTGACAGGGAGAGGTTTCCTCCCAACAACGTCTTGCTTATGCTTGCCGGTGCGGGGCTGCTGTGGATGGGATGGTCAGGTTTCAATGGTGGAGCACCATACGCAGCAAACATCGACGCTTCAATAGCAGTGTTAAACACAAACATATGTGCGGCGACGAGTCTTCTTGTCTGGACGTCTCTGGACGTCGTCTTCTTCGGGAAGCCTTCGGTGATAGGTGCTGTTCAAGGGATGATGACCGGACTAGTGTGCATTACTCCAGGAGCAGGTACACACGTGTGGCCAATATTTTTTTGTTTTATAAACGTGTGGCCAATATATATTTTTGTATATTTATAAGCCCCCAAAGATGACTTTCTCAGTGGCATTAATGTGGTCCGTCCAGTTCAATGAAAACAAAAAAAAATTGTCCGAGTCTAACATTATATTTATTATTTTTGTATAAATATTCGGATAGTAATAATTAAATTAAAATATGAGTATTGTATGACTTATTTTAGGTATTATTATTTTTTTTCATTTGAATACCTGAATTTGAAGGATTTTTCTTTTGTAGTTATATATTAATTAATTAATTAATTACTTATGATCGATGAATATTGGTGAACACGTTGCGCGCAGGGTTGGTACAATCGTGGGCGGCTATAGTGATGGGGATCCTTTCTGGTAGCATTCCATGGGTGTCCATGATGATCCTTCACAAAAAGTCTACTTTGCTACAAAAGGTACGTAGGGTTTTACATGCGGTATTAGATCATAGTCGACAGATCAAGTGCAAGCTTGTTCCCACCAGTAGCTAGCAGCCTAGCACTACTTTAATTTTGCCTCTATCAATTAATATAATCTTGTGAAATTATGCATTAATTGGTTGTTTAATTAAGGTTGTATTAATTAATATTTAAGTCTGAAACGTATATGATGCAGCATGCAGGTAATTTCATGATCTGGTTAATTTTTTTTTTTTAAGAGATAAATTTTATTGATATAAATGAAATAGACATGTACTAAGTACTGGTTAATTTCTTTCGAGTAATGCTATATACAGTCGTGGAATGCGTAAACGCCGTGCAGTCACTTTGAAAAAGAGTAGGGTCCACTGTTAAAAAATTAATTTCTTTTTATGTGAGTCCCATATTTATTCTCTTTTTTCAAAGCGACTACACGGCGCTTGCATACTCACGACTGCAAGTATCATTTCTATATATATTATGTGGCCTGGTTCGACTTTTAGGATCCACATGGTGTTACTAGGCCAAGAAAACTAAGGAAACATGGCCGCGAAAATTCATTCCTTAAAATTTGAGATCAAATTAGTGTCGGTTTAGATACATAAAATTAAATTATTTTATTTTATATAATCATTATAATTTTTTTAAATTTTTACATAAAATATAATAAATAATTTAATTTTTTCAAATATTAAAATAAAAATTATATTATAATAATATTTTATTTAACTTTTAATAAAACATTTCATTTGATATGAAGTACTAATGTTCATGATCAGCTTCTCTCTTAGAAAATTATTTGGACAATAATTAATTATCAGCTTTTCTAGGGTCCTGGTCTTTTCAATGTTAGTAGTTGGGATGGGAGGGATTTTGTTACGATCTTACATCAAATTTCATAATGGTAATGTACATATAATAGATGGCTTAATTGATATCTTTTTGGTTGGAGAACCTGTCAATTATGCCACATGCATCCACTAGGAGTCTTTGCTTTTTCCATCTAAAATAGTAATTTCAGTACTAAATATTCTTGTCTCACTTTAGTCCTTATCTCGACGCTAGCTCCTTTATCATCTTTCTTTCTAATTAATTACCTCTTTTTCTTCGGTGTATGGTCACCGTTGCAATAATGGTATACAACTATACATGTCATTATATATAAAAGCAATCAATCATTTTCAACGATTTAATTAGGCCTTGTTTGAATAGTAAGATTATATGAGATGAGATAGTACTTTTAGATGAGTAGATTTTTAAAATATTATTTTTTTAATATTATTATTATTTCGAGATTTAAAAAAATTGAATTGTTTATTATATTTTGTGTAAAAATTTTTAAAAAATTATAATAATAAGATAAGATGAAATGAAATAAGATGTTTTTGTATCTAAACGAACCACTTCATATATATATATATATATGCATGAAGATTCAATCTAATTCAGTACCATTATAAATTCATTCACGACTATTTATAATATATCTTAGAAGCTAGATGGGTTTTTTCTTTTAAAACATTTGACTCGTTGTCTTCGTTGTTTCCTATATATATTCTCTTTATTTTTCTCCTTCTTTCTCCTATACAAACATTCTAAATTCTAGTAGTCATGATAGTCAGCAGTCTAATTATTATACGACATGCATCAATCTTTTTCAACCATTAAATAATTGATAACCACATTTTCTTCGTTCTGATCTTATCGTTTAGGATTAGGTGATGATGAACTCATGACAATAATGGTATATTGCACACAATTCAATGGTAATAATCCGTTTTTTTCTTTTTGGTCGAATCATGTCGATCTGGTACCCTAATTTAAATCAAAAGCAAGATCGAAAAGCAGAACATAAAGAAGATGATCCGTTTCTCTTTTATACTTTTCCATAAGAAACAATTCAAATATTGGTCCTTAAGTCAAAAAGGTATACATTATTAAGTTAATATTCTATCATTATATAATATATTAATGAACTTCTTTAATTTGTGGGAAGATTATTATATATATCTGTATATAAATATTAATACTAGTCCAACCCTTCTAGATAATTTCTTTTGAATTGTCAAATACCTGTGATCTGATTGGTATAGTTCAGTCTGGAATTCGAAACCCCCATCTCCAACTGTATATGTTTATATATATATATATATATAAATAAATCTTTTGAATCAAATGTATAGCTAGTAGCTAGCATATTTAATAATATATATATATGGTCTCTCTAATAATTTTATGATTATTTATAATTAGGTGGATGACACTTTAGGCGTGTTTCACACGCACGCAGTGGCTGGGCTATTGGGCGGGCTTCTCACTGGGCTTTTCGCAGAGCCAGAGCTTTGCGCACTCATACTCCCAGTAAGCAACACAAGGGGCGCATTCTATGGCGGAAATGGTGGGAAGCAATTCCTCAAGCAGCTGGTTGCAGCCCTATTTGTGGCCGGTTGGAACTTAGTGTCCACGACCCTAATTCTTCTGGCCATAAGGTTGTTCATCCCATTAAGGATGCCGGACGAGGAACTGGCAATTGGAGACGACGCTGTGCATGGAGAGGAGGCTTATGCTCTTTGGGGCGATGGAGAAAAATATGACCCTACAAAGCATGGTTGGAATACATCATCCTATGCGCAGGACATTACACCATCTCCATATGTCAATGGTGCCAGAGGTGTGACCATCAATTTGTAAGCCAACCGGTTTAATTTTGTATCATTCCCGCCCACTTACGTTAGAATTAAATTATATACCATACCATATATATAATGCCTTGGAAAATAGTTTTGTACAACATGAGCATGTAAGCATGTATGGATGTGATCTCTCTCTCTCTCTCTCTCTCTCTTTCTCTCATTGTATTGTCTGCACGTATAAACCCTTCAATGTATGCGTAATATACGAAACCGAGAGTCCTTTAAGAATATTTAGGGGCGCTTGTTTGGAGAGTGAGATGAGATGAAAATTTGGTGAATAGTAATAATATTCAAAATTTTGGGGATTTGAAAAGGTTTAAATTGTTTTTTTATTTTTATTAGAAAGTTTGAAAAAGTTGTAATAATTAGTTTGAAAATTTTGTATTTAAATTATGTTTGGGAATAAGATGGGATGATATGAAATGAGATCAGATGATAATTTTATGTCTCATCTAAAGCCCCAAATGTAATAATATTAATGTTTTTCAACTTTGTGCATCGTGGACATATATGGACCATTAATGTGTTTGAACAAACGGTTAGCGTTCATCCCTTGTACATTAAATATCTTCTGATTATCTAAATTTCCCTCTATAGTACTATCAATTTGAATAGATGAGGGAAAGAGGATTTAACCAAGAAAGACCGGCCCATGACGAGTCTCCTCTCTATTTCTCTCTAAGATAATAGAGGTAGCGTGGGTAGCTACCCTTGACCTTCCCTAAAGGGCAAGTCTTCTCAAGCTATTGGCTATGGAAGGAAATTCGGGAGGAAGGATGGTGAGGTTGGAAGAGCTATGGAAGAATCTTAGATTAACGGAAGAAGAGATTGGGGTGTTAGATATTGGAGATGGATGTGGGGAAGAAGTTGGAAAAAGGGTGACTGAAGTGTAATTAGAAAAACTGTACGGATAGGGGAATTGGTGTGGAGGTTATATCCTCTACAATGGAAAAAATTTGGCGGATGAGCAAGCCTGCTGTGTTTCAAGAAGTTGGGGAGAATACATTCGTGATAACCTTCAGGAATCAAGCAGATAAAATGCAAGTGATGGATGGGAGGCCTTGGCTATTTGATAACTACTTATTTGCTCTCTAGCTGTTCGATGGTTATTCTCAACCAAACTAGTGGAAATTTGACAGGAAGGTATTGTGGGTTCAGATCCAGAATATTACCTATGGTATGTATGACGAAGGGTAGGGGGAGTTAGATTGGTGAATCGATAGGGTAGTGGAGGCGGATGTCCCAGTAGATGGTGTTGGTTGGGGAAAGTTTCTAAGAGTCCAAGTTAAAATTCCCCTAACGAAGGCTGTGGCTAGAGGTTGAATTATTAAAGTAAACGGAAAAGGTGTTTGGGTGAATTTAAAGTATGAGAAACTGCCAAGAATGTGCTTCAAATGTGGAAGAATTCTCCATGATGATACGGGATGTGATGAGGGGGCTTTGAAGAGTGAAAGTATGAGTGTGGCGAATTCCCAATTTGGTGCATGGCTACGAGCAGAACTACTTTCTAGAAGAAAATCTTATAATGGCTTATGGTCTGGAGAGAGAAGAGGAAGACAGTGGAAGGATAATGAATGGAAGAGTTGTGGGGCTGATGTGTGATACCCTGCTCCTTCCTTCTTACGTACGCTTCTTCTTTTTAACGTATGTTCCGTCTTTATGACGTAAGCAAATCCCAATGGCAGAGATTTTTGTGATCATCTGCCCTTCTCACTAGCGACTGCGAGCCATGTTATGCGTGTCGAACTATGATGGTGTGTTTCGAAAGATATCGTGTGACTTCTAGGGCATGCCCAGTGTTTTAAATGTACTGAAAATATTTATAAAGAGTATTTCCAGTGTTGTTGAACTAAACTTGATTTTAAATACGACAATTATAATATTCTTGAAGAGCTCCAAAAATATTATAATTTCCAGAAATAATTTTAATATCATTATTAAAATGATTTCAACTATTTAAGATATTATGAGATTTAAATTATGTTGAAAGCTTTTATTAATTTAATGGTTTTATTCTCTTAAATATATTAAATAAGACTTTATTATTTTATTAATGATGAAGAATATTATTTTATAAACTAAAGTTAGTTTAAATAATATTCTATCTTAATTCCTCTAAGCTTTTTTAATTAAGTTATTAGTTAATACATTTTAAATCTGTGTTTGAGATCCATCGTTAGATCATTACGTGGATCCCCGGACGAAAGGACTGGGTTAAATACCCAGACTCCCTCTCTGTCTCCCTCACTTTTCCCCGTAGCCCTCTCTCTCCTCCCTTTCCCTCATGCGTACGCAGTACGCAACCATCTCCACGCCAAACTGCTCCACACCTCAGCTCGGCGCCGCTGTGCGTCGGCAGCTCTCACCGCTGGCACCACCGGCTACACCTCATGCCGGCGAGCCTCCCTAGCCCAGCCTCTCTCCCTCACGCTCTCTCTTCCTCTCCGCTGGAAGTGCGAAGCCCAAACGGGCTTAGTGCACGTAGCGCCGCCGTGCGCCGTCCTCCGGCGCCACCACTCCTCCGGCATCTTCCTCTGCCACCGGTCACCACCCTTCAGCAAAACCAGCACCTCCCATGCAGCCACCTTCCCCCTTCATCGCACACACACATGCACAAGGAGACCCACGCACGACTTCACCGTGCGTGGCCTCTAGCGCCATCGTACGCGGCACCCACGGTCACCAAGTGACGCCATAGACCTCCTCTCCCCTTCCCCTTCCTCCTCCACATGACCCATGGCCAGAAGCCCCCTCATCCATCTCACGGTTTCTCCCTCTCTCAAGCACGGGTTGCACCCACCGTCGTGCACCGCCACCCACGGCGTAAGACCACCACCTCCAGCCTCCTCAGGCCGCCACCAAGCCAAGCCAACCCAACCTCCCATGGCCCCGATCTGCCACTCACGCAAGCACACTCTCTCTCACTCTCCCACAGCTTCTCCTCCACCGTGTGGCCAAATCCGCCGCCATGAGCCACTATGTCGCCACCCCAGTGCCACCAGGAGCTCCACCAGCAAACCCTCTGCCCAACCCTAGGTCCAAACCACCACTTTGAGTGGTGGTTAGTCACTGCACGTGATGGACAGCCATTGCGCATGGCTGACCGCCACTGTACATGGCTAGATCCGTCGTGTTACACTCCTTGCCACCATCACAAGGACACCACGAGCCCTTCCAAGACCACACCTAGCTATCCAAACGCCTAAACAGTTAACGTACGTGGGTTAGCCGCCACATACGATACTTACGACATCATCGGCTGTGACGATCAACGAACAACGTACGAGTTATCTCGTTAATGGTATAACTCTCTATCTCTCGTTATTTATGTTAGATATTGATTAGTTGACTAGGTTCTGAACTGTGTTATTGATATTTGTGGAGTTGTAGTATTGTGATGTGGCGTTGTATGATGAAATGTTGGGCATTCTGTGTAGTGAAGTGTTGGGCATATATGTATTGGGTGGAGATGTGTTGTGCCGTGTAGTGTACTGTGAAGTGTTGGGCGTAATTGGGAAGTGTGCTGTGAAGTGTTGTGGACTGTGTCGTGTAGTGTGGTTGTGGAGTATGTGTTGTATTGGTGACATGGCAGATGGAATGGGAATAGTACACGTTGGGTGTACTCTGTGTGTGGCGTAGTGTGAGACAAGGAGAGTATATGTAAAATATACCCTCTTGGCATATGGTGGAACGAGATGAGCACACATAGAGTGTACTCTGTGGTGTAGTGCGTGTAAAAGGAGTACATATGGAATGTACTTCATGTGGCGGAGTGATGCATTATATGGCGTGTATGCCATAATGGTGATGTGGCGGGGTGTATGTGGAACAGGAAGAGTACACGCTGAGTGTACTCTATGTGACGTGATGTGTGTGAAGGGAGTACATGTGGAATGTACTCCGTATGATGGATTGATGCACCATATGGTTGTATGTCATAATGGTGATGTGGCGTAATATGTATGAAGGGAGTACACGAGAAGTATACTCCATGTAGCGGAACGATGCACCATGTGGCGTATATGCCATAATGGTGATGTGGCGTGATGTGTATGAAGGAAGTACATGTGGAATGTACTCCGTATGGCGAATTGATGTACCATATGGTTGTATGCCATAATGGTGATGTGGTGTATGTGGAATGGGACGAGTACACGATGAGTGTACTCTGTGTGGTGAAGTGATGTACTATATGACGGGTACGCCATAGTGATGATGTGGCGTAGCATGTGAGAAGAGAGTACGCATGGGATGTACTCCATGAGGTGCAGCGATATGCCATGTGACTTGTCGCAGTGATAAGGATGGTTGTGTGATTGATGGGCGTGGAATGTGATGAGTAGTGTCGGGAACTGTGGAACAGTGTCCCAGAGTAATTAAGGTGTAGCCTGTAGTCTAAGGTGACAAGTGTCACCGTGTTGGACTTACGGCTGGAAATAAGGATGAAGTAGTAGAATAAGTGTAAGAGTACGCAGTGGAAGCATGACTGGGCAACGTCACCTCGTGACGTAGTTACTGACCGTCGTGCTTGCCATGTGGTGAAGCGATAGGGTACGAATGGCGTAAGGGGAGCGTGACAAGATGTCACGATGTGTCGGGAGTACGTGAGGAATCGTACTCATGATGAGTTAGGAATTTATGTAGCAGAATGTTGAGTAATGCGACAAGGTCACGATGTAGCTTGGGATTAGTCTCGAGCTATATGACGTGACGTGAGACGTAGTTATGAATGGAGTCTTGTCGTGTCTAGTGTTGGGATGATCTGTCAAAAGGGACGGGTAGCATGAAGAGTCATGCTAGCCGGGTTAAGAGAAGGTTTGTATCGAAGTATGGCCCTTGTCCCTCGAAGCTGTTGATCAACGTGTTATATATGTTGATCTTAGGTGATAAGGGGTAGAGTACATGTGTAATATGGTGAGACACATGTGCCAGACGGATTCACCATGTGTAATGGGTAATCTGTCCTGAGTATAGTTGCATGGTGCTTAAGCTTCAGAGTTGGCTTAGAACCGTGTGGTTTGTATGGATGGGAATGATGATTTAGTATGGGTTAAGATGCATGAAGTAGTGACGAGTGTACTGTCCAAGGAATGGATGCATGACTTAGTTGATCTGAGTCATGCGTTGGAATGTGGTTAATGAGAAGAATGAGACAGAGGTTTTAGTGTCTTAATCCTAAGGTGAGTCATGGGATCCACTTTAGTGAATAAGCACTAGAGGCAAGACCTTGAGTTGGAAGATGGGGTGACCGTAATGAATCCCCGAAGGTTTTAACTTAGTAAGGAACACGTAAGAACACGGGATAGAAGAAGAGTGTTCCAAGTGTAGTGTAGCTTATGCTTTCTAAGTTTAAGTTGCTTATGCATTAGATAGAAAATAACGCTAAGGTATGTGTATGCATGTAGGTTGCCATCTGACAAGCACATGAATGGACTGCATGACATGCAAATAGCATGGAGTCCAGGTAAGCGTTACGTTCATACTCTTCTAGAGTTTTCTGAAAGATACGAAAATGAAAATGAAATGTTTTTCCTTTAAGATGCCTTACGAAAAGACGTTTTAAGAAAGAAAACGATAATTGTTCAAACGTATAAGTATGTACGGCCCCTCCGTGGCAGCCCCTTTTTACGCACCCAAAGTATTAATTGTACACATGTAAATGGATGACTATACGTTGTATCTATTGTGTGTATTTTCTAAGAAAATCAACGAACTGATGTAAATGCACGAAAGACATGAAAACAGACGCTTTCATGGATCCAACGAACCGACGCTCTCATGGACGCCATGAGGTAACGCTCGTGGAGACCACGAGAGACGACATTTAAAGGTGATACTTGTGGATGCCATGAAGGCTGACGTTTTAAATGTTTTACGATGCCACGAACGGATGTTTTTACGAATGTCACGAAAAGAAGATGTTTATGCACATACTCATGAAAAGATGTTTTCTCACGAAAAAAAGAACGTTTTCTCATGAGAATACATGTTAAACGAAAGATAAGAAAAGAATGAAAACTCCAGCTCTTTAAAGCTGGCATGAATGAATGAATGAAATGAAAGAATTGAATGAACTGAACGTTTAATATATGAAAGTACGTAACGGCCACATGAATGAATGATACGGGATACCCAATGAATGAAAGGGCAGATTGCAATGCCGGGCAGTAGTGCTGGTAGTGCACCCAGTGCTGCATCCTAACGGAATGAGATTTCAACCCACGGCCACGGGCGAATCCATTGGTCGTAGGGCCGCTAACCCTAATACACGGGGCGTAACAGTGTGTACCGGCCTATGAAAGAGAAAAGAAAAGAATGTATGTAAGCATGAATGTATGAATGCACGAGAGCACGGACTCTTTAAGAAATGAAGGCACTGAAGGGAGAAACGTTTTACGAAAAGAAAGCCCATGTTTAAAAGCTAAACTCCGTCCAGTGACGTTTTCAAAAGAACGCACGCACGACACGTATGCATGCACGTAATAGTATGTACGAATGATGAATGCATGAATGAAAACCTATGTTGTTATATTTTAACTGTATGAAGTAATGCTTACGAGTCTTCGACTCATTTTAGTTTTTATGTTTGCCCCTCTCCCCACAGGATCTGAACGGCCAGGAGGGACACAGCCCATGGAGAAGAACACAGAAGTCTAGGCACGAGTTTTAAAATGTATGAGATGTCTTTTTATTGTAAAATCAATGTTTTCCTCAGTAAACCTCTTTTATTACCAAAGCACATTTTATTTTATAAACATAGAGTCTTGCACCCTGGGTATGCAAGTGAAACGTTTTTAAGGGAATAGTAATTCCTGTCGTCCTTTCAAAAATATTTTATAAAATGTCTCACCATAAAGACGGGCGTTACATGATGACATTGAGACCTCTTATAGTATTGAAGGATGGAGGGTGTTGGGAAGGGAAGTGAAGTGAAGGGAGCACGAAAAATTGGTGATGAAGTGGAGGGCCAGAGAGAGGCAAATGGAGAGGACATATCTGTAGGGAGGGGGAAGGGGATGTAGGTGATGAGGAAGAGAGGAGGGTTCAAGAAAAAGCTTATACAATAGGGAGCAATGTATGGGGGTGGATGTAGTACAAGTGGGGAATGGTAGTGAGAGAGGATGGTGCCAAACAATCTATGCAAAAGGGATTGGAGGGTGAAAATGAGGAGGTGGAGGTAGAGCCTATGGTGGTTGTGGATGGGAGTGTGGATAGAAAAGTAGGGGAACTACTAGGGGTGGAACCCATGGTACCCATGCGAGATCACAAAAGAAAGTGGGAAAAAAGAGTCAGAGAACAAGGTAAGATTCAGAACCCCCCTAGTCAGCTATATGTTAAAAAAAGGAGTTTACTGTATGGATGTGTGGGGGAAGAAAAAAGTGTGGGTGTTAAGAATTGAGAAAGGGAGGTGGTAGTTTGGAGTTTACTGCTGGACAACCCCGCCAGGGGCAATGAAGATCCTTAGTTGGAACTGCCGGAGGCTTCGGAACCCCCGGACAATTCAGGTCCTTTGTTAGCAAGGGATAGGCAGCCTGACATTGTTTTTCTCATAGAGGAAAAATTGAGATCCAACAAAGTGGGAGATTTACAAAGAAGATTGGGATTTTAGGGGTGCATGGTGGTAGAACCGAGATGCATGAGTGGGGGGCCAGATTATTTTATAGAAAACTAAGGATGAGGTGGAGCTGTGGAATTACTCACAATGGCATATAACTGTGTGGGTGAAGAGTAACAGTGGGGCATCCAAGTGGTTATTGACAAGTTTTTTGGGAATCCAGATTCAACGAGGAGGAATGTCTCATTGGAGTTGTTATTATCCATCAAACGATTCAAACCCCCTTCTGAAATGGGGTGGTGTGTGGTTGGTGACTTTAATGAGATAGCATCTCAAGATGAAAGGTATGGAGGTAGAAAAAGAAAGGAGGGATAGATGGAGTTATTTAGGTGTGCATTAGAGAATGGAGGATTGATTGATCTAGGTTGGATGGGGAACAAATATACATGGAGTAATGGTCATGGGGATGAAACTTTTATTAAGGAAAGGTTGGATCGTGGTGTGGCAAGCAAGGGATGGTTGGCAAGCTTTTCTGAGGTGGAGGTAGAGACAATAGTGGTATGGTGCTCTGATCATATGACTATCTTGCTTATCTGCTAAATGGGTGGGGTTGAAAAAAGAAACATGAGGAGAAAGTTTAGATATGAAATGAGTTGGGATAAGGAGGGGGATTGTGGATAAATAGTGGAAAGGGTATGGAAAAGACCAACTGCTGTAAGGGGACACCTGAATAGAATTCAACAGCAACTTAATGGAAGTAGACAGGAACTACTTACATGGTCAAAAGATTTAGTAAAAACGAGGGGGGCAGCTATTAAGGTGAAGTCTGAAATGTTAAAGAATTTAAAAGAGAGAGTGGGGCCAGAGCAGACAGAAGAGATCAAGAGACTAAGTGTGGAGTTAAGCTCCTTACTAGAACAAGATTATTTGTGGTGGAAACAGAGGACAAAGAGACACTGGCTGCAGAATGGGGATCGTAATATAAAGTTCTTCCATGCATGTGCAAATTAGAGAATAAAGAAGAATACTATCAAAATGGTAGTTAATGCACAGGGTCAGCAACTTAAGGAAAATGGAGAAATTGAAGAAGCTTTCTGGGGGTATTTCACATAAATTTATTCATCATCTCAACCCTCTGCTACTGAGATAGACAGACGTGTGCTAGTAACTGAACCAAAGATCACAAATGAGATGAAAATGGGACTAGATCTAGATTTTAAAGTTGAAGAGGTGGAGAGGGCTCTAAAGTAGATGTCTGCATTAAAATCTCCTGGTCCTTATGGTTTTGGGGTAGGTTTTTACCAAAATCATTGGGGAATTGTGAGAAGGGAGACTTGCCTGGCTGTCCTGGAGTTCCCTCGTGGTGGGGATATGATAAAAGGCTTAAACCATACTCATATTGCTCTGATACCAAAGGTGAAGACTCCTGAATCTGTGACGGATTTCAGGCCAATTAGCCTATGCAATGTGTTCTATAAACTAATCTCTAAGGTGTTAGCAAACAAAGTAACGAAGGTGCTGCATCAAATTATATCCCGAAACCAAAGTGCTTTTATTCTTGGTAGTCTCATTACTGACAATATAATGGTGGCCTTTGAAATGTTACATTCGATACAAACCAAAAAAAAAAGGAAAAACTGGGAGTATGATAATTAAATTAGACATGTCAAAGACTTATGATAGGGTGGAGTGGGCTTTTTTGAAAGCAATGATGAGAAGATTAGGCTTTAGTGAAAGGCTGATTGGTTTGATTATGAAATGTGTTACATCTGTGAGCAATTCAGTGTTAGTAAATGGAAAGCCTAGTAAGGTCATTGTTCCATTAAGGGGTCTAAGACAAGGGGATCCCCTTTCCCCTTACCTGTTCATAATATGTGCAGAATGTCTAAGTCAATTATTTCTAAATGTTGAGAGAGAATGGATGATAAAGGGGACTGCAGCAGTAAGGGGGGGTTTGAAGGTTAACCATCTCTTGTTTGTGGATAATTGTATAATATTCAATAGAGCAAAAAAAAAAAAAACAAAAGAATGGGCCAGTATATACTCAATACTTGATTGCTATGAAAAAGCCTTTGGACGGATGTTGAATAAGCATAAGACCTTCATTCTATTCAGTTCCAATACAAAAGAGAATGCGAGAGATGAAATATTTAAAGAAGTTGGGGCAATTTTATGTGATAGATATGAGAAGTATTTGGGACTTCCTGCGGTAGTAGGCAGGTCAAAATATAATGCACTTAGGAGTATTAAGGAGAGGGTGTGATTAAAAATGCAAAATTGGAAGAATGGTTTTCTCTCTAGGGCTGGGAAGGACGTGTTGATAAAGGCTGTTTTACAAGCCATTCCCATGTACACAATGGGTGTTTTCAAGCTGCCACAAAGATCGTGTTATGAAATTGAAGCAATGTTCTCAAGGTTTTGGTGGTCTCAATATAAGAAAGAAAAATGGATTCATTAGTGGAGATGGGATAGACTAGGATTGATGAAATCAAAGGGGGGGTATGGGCTTCAAACAAATTGAAGATTTTAATAGGGCAATGCTTGCCAAGCAGAGTTGGAGGATGCTAAAAGATCCTCAGTCCCTTGTTGCAAAAGTTTTTAAGGAGCAGTATTTCAAGAACTCCCAGCTATTGGAGGCTCAGCTTGGGAAGTCTCCTTCTTTCATTTGGAGGAGTGTGTCGTCAGCGTTGGATGTATTGAGAAGGGGTCTTGGGTAGGAAATGAGGAGTCCATTAAAATATGGGGACAAAAATGGTTGCCAAAACAAACGACTAGTTGTGTCCAGTCCCAAGTTCGGATCTTGAAAACTGATGCCAGAGTCTGAGTTTATGGATGAGAAGGAGAAAAAATGGAATGATGACCTAGTTAGGTACATTTTTTATGGCTAACATGATAACAACTATGCCTATAAGTCGATTGGGGGAAAGTGATAGACTGATATGATGTCCTGCGAGGAATGGGAGGTTCTTTGTTAAGTGTGCCTATTATATGGAACAACAAGAAAGGGGGAGAGTGAATGGGGAGTCTTCTTATGTAGGGAAAGAGGAAAAACTATGGAAACAAATTTGGAGGCTGGAGGTATCTAGGATAGCAAAACATTTTTTTGTGGAAAACAACAAACAACATTCTCCCTACCAAACAAAATTTGTGGAAGAAAAGTATTGTTGAGGAGCCTAAGGCCTAGTTTGGGTACCCAAACGCAAACTAAATGTCCTATGTGTCAGCTGGAAGATGAAACAATTATCCATGCTTCATGGAACTGTCCAGCGACTTCAGATGTATGTACTGAAGATGGGAGTCCAGCAAAGAAGTGGAGGTCCTGGGGGCTAGATTTTCCACAGTTATGGGTTGAGATGTATAGGAAGCTTACTAAATAAAATATAGAGAAGATGGTGGTGATTATGAAGAACATGTGGCATAGAAGAAATAAATTTGTCTTTGAAGACAAATTCTTATGTCCTACTAAGGTTGTACAGATAGCTCTCGCAGACCATCAGGATTTTAAAAGTGCAACTAAAGAGAAGTGGGGAAGTCTGTTGAATTGCTGTGAGGCTAAGAGGGGTGTGGGTTGGAAGAAACCAGAGGGATGGAGATACAAGGCAAATTTTGATGCTACACTGAACGAACCAATGCAGGTAATGGGGGTGGGTGTAGTCATTAGAGATTATAATGGTGATCCAGTAGCTGCTAAGTGTGCAAACAGAAGGGGTGTCAATTCCCCTTTCGTAGCTAAGTGTACTGCATTAAGGGAGGCTATGGAGATGTGCAAAGATTTGTGTTTCTGGGATGTATGGTTTGAAGGGGATGCTAAAGAGGTAGTAGATGCAGTTAAGAAGGTGGGAAGTGATGATTCCAGGTTTGGACAGCTCATAGAGGATTTGAAGCAGAAGTTGAGCACCAGTGACACTTGATTTGTTGGCTTCACCCATAGAGAAGGAAACGAGGTGGCACATCATTTGGAAGAAATGGCATTACACATTGATAGTGAACAATATTAGATGGAAGAGGGACCTGTCTCAATTAATTGTTTGATTTATAAAGATAAGTTGTACAATGTAGCACTGACTTTTGAGTGAATATGAATACAATTCAGTTTTTCTTAGAAAATAAAATGAATGGATGAGAAAACATATTATATTTTAGTTTTAGTTTTTAAACACAAAACAACAAACGACTCTTCACTACGGCTTTTAGGTGTACTATTATAGTCTATTCATCAGACTATGTAAAAACCGCTTCAAGCAACCTCCCCTTGCAGGAAATGGGTGGGAGCTAAATTTTTGGCTCCATATCCCTCTTTTCTTATTTCTCGTGTTGTATCTATTGGCTTTGAAAAAACTATAGGGGACTCACACCCTATCGAACCTTGTATCCTGTTATCATTTAGTTCATTTATAATATGCTTACTTGCTTAGAGAGAGAGAGAGAGAGAGAGAGAGAGAGAGATTTCTGCAAGGATCTCTGATTCTCTCTAATTAAAGAAGATGGATTCATCCAAGTAATGAGCATCAAAGCTTGGATGCTCTTTGTACCACTATGGATCACTTTCTCCTACAGCGTCGGAGCCTTTAGCGTATGGGGTGGTGGCTTCCTCTTCCAGTGGGGTGTGATGGATTATTCGGGTGGTTATGTTGTTCATTTAGCTTCTGGTGCAGCAGGATTCATAGCAGCTTTCTGGATAATTAAGTATACCCATTTTTCCCGATATCCCACATATGGTAATGATGATTTCAGTAATCTCCAATATGCTTGACTTGTTTAATTGGTGATCTTCTCTTGTAGGTTGGTCCAAGATTGAGAGAAGACCGGGATGAATTCCCGCCTAACAATCTCTTACTAGCACTTGCTGGGGCTGGAATTCTTTGGATGGGTTGGAGTGGTTTCAATGGTGGAGATCCTTTTTCAGCTAATGTGGATTCATCCATGGCTGTCCTCAACACTCATATCTGTGCGGCCACTAGTCTCCTAGTATGGACATGCTGGGATGTTCTCTTCTTCAAGAAGCCCTCTGTGATTGGAGCCATCCAGGGAATGATAACTGGGTTGGTCTGTATCACTCCTGGTGTAGGTCAGAACATTTCTAATTAAGCATGCCTCCTTGTATATTCACAGACCTCATATTCAATTTCTCCCCATTCTCAACCTTTCCCATATCTACAGGTCTGGTTCAGGGATGGGCTGCCTTGGTAATGGGCATAGTTTCTGGGACAATTCCCTGGTACACCATGATGGTTTTGAGCAGGAAGTTGTCGTTGCTGCAGGCTGTTGATGACACCCTTGGTGTGTTGCATACTCATGCTGTTGCCGGAATCTTGGGTGGTGCTCTTACAGGACTCTTCGCTCATCCAAACCTCTCAAGCTTGTTCCTACCCGTCCCCAATTCAAAAGGCTCCTTCTATGGCGGTGAATGTGGAGTTCAATTTTGGAAGCAGTTGGTTGGAGCATGTTTTATAATTGGTTGGAATGTACTTGCTACATCCCTCATTCTCTTGGTCATTAAACTTTTAATACCTTTTTGAATGACTGAGGAAGAGCTCAAGATTGGGGACGATGCAGCTCATGGAGAGGAAGCCTATGCTCTTATTGGGCAAGGACAAAGAGAACAACAATATACACAAGATGCTACCAATGGTGACATCCAGCTTGAAGAGCAGCACGCAGTCTGATGTTTGATAAACTCCTTGTACAAGCATTCATTGGAAATCACACCACCAACCATGTAAGAGAAACTCATTTATAATAAATAAATAGTGCTCCCAACGCCTTGTAGAGCCTGGTGCCGCCACGTGCGGCACCCTTGGGACCAGCAACATCGGATCTTCTAGATCCGAACTACACTTGTAGAGTGGCGTATGAGTTGCGTGCGCCGCCACAGCCAGTGGCGGTCTTTCGCCAGCAATTCGACACAGTTTACGGTTGCTACTACCCTATGTTCCTGCTTTCCCTAACCATTGATCAAGTTGAAATGGTCGTAAAAGTCTCTTTCAGCCAGTCCAAACCAACAAAATGTAGCACACAACTCTTCACTGCGGCTTTTAGGTGTACTATTATAGTCTATTCATCAGACTATGTAAAAACCGCTTCAAGCAACTTCCCCTTGCGGGAAATGGGTGGGAGCTAAATTTTTGGCTCCATATCCCTCTTTTCTTATTTCTCGTGTTGTATCTATTGGCTTTGAAAAAATTGTAGGGGACTCTCACCCTATCGAACCTTGTATCCTGTTATCATTTAGTTCATTTATAATATGCTTACTTGCTTAAAAAGAGAGAGAGAGAGAGAGATTCCTGGAAGGATCTCTAATTCTCTCTAATTAAAGAAGATGGATCCATCCAAGTAATGAAATGTAATCACTGGCTAGTAGTAACGCCATAATTTGTTCCCGTCCAAGGAATTATCCGTAGCTTGATTAATTAATTAGTATGACCTGATCATGATCTCAATATATGTGAAGATTGAATAATCATATAATCCCAACAAAATACTTCTACATGATCAAGATTCAAGCTAGATAGAGAATATTTGAGAGGAAGATGCTTTATATATGCCAGGTCCATTTACTCCAATATCCCACTTGCTGGTTAATTACAAACTAGATCTCACGTCTCGCCAAGAAAATTTAATAGGGATCGAATTTCCCAGAGAATATTGTCGCATCTCTAGAATTAAGCTCATCATGTACGACCAAAAGGAAATATTCCAATCGTATATCGCCAAAGATGATCTAGATTCTAGACCATACACAGTTTTCCAGTCATATTGTCCCTACCACCTCAATTTGCATGGTGATGTTGAAAATTCCAACCAATTGGATCGCAGGAACGTCTGCAACTTCCAAATCAGGATGCTGAAACCCCTCCACTTTTTCTGCCGAAATACACTCACCCGACTTCCACTGGTCAAACCAAAATAAGAAATATTCATATGATAATTATATAATCATTAAATTGTAAATATATACCAGCTAATTGTCATTGTGAGTATAACCTTGATTACTCGATCGAAGTACGCGACGTACGTCGTTGATACTGCACCATCATCTGATCTTAATTAAATCCTAACCAAAAAATATTTATATGATTATATATATTGAAAGCTCAAGATCTGGCAGTAACGAATTAATTAAAGGTAGCTAACTTGTTTTTCCCTAGCTATGGTGAAGAGTTAACGAAATAAAATGATTTGAGTACTCAAATATTAGGACAGCATTCGTACTTACAATATATTGATTGGCTTTTTAGATGATTGATACATCCACAGAGAAATTACATAAAAACAATCTTATAAATTGATATTATTTCATCTTATCCGTTAGATTTACTTTATAATAAAAATAATTTTATAATCTGATGAATCATATCAAATCATGTCAATTTGTAAAATTATTTTCGAGTAGATTAGAGAATTTTCTATCTATATATATATATATATATATATATATATATAGTAGTCATGTCATGTTAAAGTCTTCAAAAATAAACTGCTAGAAAGGCAGCAAGAGCTTCTCCATTGTTCAATATATATATATGCATGGTTCAGTGCATACAGAATCACTGAATCTGATATTGAATACTTTGTATTAATCCCAAGAATATGCCTTGAGCTCGCTGGCGGTATCTCCAATCTCTATAACAATGATCAATTATTACTGTCCGCGAATTCCAAGCACGCAACCATTTTTTTTTTTTTCCTGCACAATGGAACTTCGTTACCTTAAAACAATTGCCTTGGGACAAAAGCCGTTTACCAATTATCACAGAATAATAGAGGAGCTCGCATGCAGTACTACCCTTGTTTTTTTGTGCGCAAAATTTCCACGTTCACACTCGAAGTTAAAGGTCCAAGCAGCTTGGGGGATTCTTCATGCTTGGACTATGGTGTAGAAAGCCTGGGTGGGAGGACCCCACTTCATTAATGTGGCTTTGTCTAATAACTTGTATTTCGTGACTTCACATCTTGACTTTTTGCCAAGAATCTCGTGGAATGTTCCGCCCATGTGGGGTGATAAGATTCAGTGCATTTAACGTTACTATAAATTAATTAACTATGGCCAGTTTAATTAGTGGCTACCCACGATGGATATCACACGGATCAGGACTAACGAAAACAAAAAACAAAAAATAAAAGTGGATCGATCCTACTTGCTTCATTTGAAACACCGTGAGAAAAAGAGCTATCTACGACGATAGTACTAGAATCTAACAGGAATCACCCAATTCCATGAACCTTTTTGAAAGTTTCCGAAAGTTTACGCTTACGTTTGACTATATTATAACTAGTTGTTCTGTCTTGTTTTTATCCTTTGTGATGGTTTTGGGGTCATAGCCAGCCGCAAGCTTGAAACTCAACCCAAACAATTGCATCTATTATCCTTATTCGGGTAGCATCTATTATCTACCAGCATTCTCCGTGTTTCGAGGCTGATCATCTCCCTGACTTCCAAACAATTGCAAATCTACTACTTGAATAATTACATTGATCTATATGATCATATATGACATGTTCCGATATAAATGTTGTAGTAACTCCTCAACTCGTCATGTAGTCATGATCTGATCTGCATAACTTAAAAGTAGGGAGTCAGGACTGCATGCTGTTGTGAAATATTATGCAAAGCACACACACAAACGATAGCAAATAAAATAAAAACAACACAATCAAGAATACGACACACAATATACGTGGTTCGGCAAATTGCCTACATCCACAGGAGATGCAGAAATCTTATTAACCAGAAGAAATTACAATCACTTAATCTCAACTCACACTCTCTAGGATTTTTTTGCTTTCTCACACAATATGCACTCACAAGACAATTGTTCTCTCCCAAAATATGCTTAAGGCCGTCCAACACAAGTCAAATATGATGTATTATAATGAGTGGCGCTGGAAACCCTAATCTGGCAAAAACTGCGTATTTCGCTCGAGCAAACTGTCGAGCGCTACTCGAGCGAATAGCCAAATGAACATTGGCTCGAACGGAGTGTCGAGCGACTGTCGAGCGAACACTAAGGTTTATTTCTCGCTCGAGCGGTGTCGAGCGAATTCTCGAACTTGATATTCGCTCGAGCGGTATGTCAAGCGAACTTGGCTCGAGCTAACTTTCAGCAAACACTTTTTCAGCTCCAAAACCAGTCTCCACATATACCCCAACAATCTCCCACTTGGAGACTGGGTCTCCACATGCCAGCCTCTATTTCCAGCCAAACCCTACCATCTCTGCAATTCACAGCTCCCGTCTTCAAATTAGAAGAAGCACTGAAGTCAAGCCCGACTTCAGTCTTCCACATACATCACCCTTAGTCAGCACATTCAAAGGGCGATTCACAACTCCCACTGCACCAGGAGTATCCGGTCTCGAACCGATCTTGGCAACCTTAGCCAACTTTCCCAGGCTTTCATGAGGAACGACAAAGCTGACTCCATTTGGCTTCCTCACATGTTTTGCGCGATTAAGCCTGCCTTTTTGCACTCTTGTATTTCCCTGCACATCATTGGATCCTGATGTCAAATACAAAGAATTAGACCTCTTACCATGCGCTAAGACCAGCGCACCCTTAGTGATATTCCAAACTCCTCCAGAGAACGCTACTGCAAAATCGCTGTCATCAAGCTGTCCCACTGAGATCAGATTTTTCTTCAGATTTGGAACATGTCTGACTTGTTGTAAAGTCCACACGCTCCTGTTTGGAAGTATGATATGCACATCACCCACTCCTACTACATCCAGTGCCTCTCCATCAGCCGCATACATCTTCTCAAAATCACTAGCAACATAATTCTGCATGATTTCTCGATGCGAGGTGCTATGGAATGAAGACCCTGAATCCAACACCCAGTCATCGATCGGACTGTGCACTGCAAGAAGTAAGGTATCATGAATTTCTTCTGCCACTACATTCACAGCATTATCATCAGAACTTTCTTGATTCCTACAGTTTCTCTTGATGTGGCCCGGCTTGCCACAACTCCAGCATGTGATCTGCTGCCCAGATCTCATCTTGCTATTTCCCCTGCTCTTGGAGCTTGACCTGCCATGTCCTCTGCCCCTATTGTCAACAATCAGGTAGATCCTGAACCCGAAGACTCACTCATGTCTCTCTTACGTACCTCTTCAGCAAGCACCATGTCACGTATGTCATCGTAGTTTAATTTTGCCTTACCGGCTGAACTACTCACAGTCATCCTCATGGCCTCCCAATTGTTTGGCAACGATGCCAACAGAATCAATGCTCTGATCTCATCATCAAACTCAATCTCTACAGAGGATAGTTAATTTGTGATCGTATTGAATTCATTCAAGTGTTGGGCTACAGACATACTTTCCGACATCTTCAGATTGAACAATTTCTTCATTAAGTACATCTTATTGTTCGCAGACGGCTTTTCATACATACTTGACAAAGTCGCTATGAGATCCACCGTGGTTCTCTCCTTACTGACTTGTGTGCCACTGTTCTTGACAAAGTCAGCCGAACAAGACCTAGAACCTATCGATCTAACAGGGTCTACTCAGCATCAGCCATGCTCTCCGCCTTCTTTCCCAACAGTGGAAGGTGGAGCCTCTTCCCATAGAGATAATCCTCAATCTGCATCTTCCAGTACTCAAAATCAGTGACATCAAACTTCTCGATTCCAAGTGCGTTCACTTTATCTTCAGCTATCATTCTCTTTCAGATCTGACCTTGGCTCTTGATACTGGTTGTTGTGAAATACTATGCAAAGCACACACACCAACGATGTCAAATAAAGTAAAAGCAACACAATCAAGAACATGACACACAATATACGTGGTTCGGCAAATTGCCTATATCCACAGGAGCTGCAGAAATCTTATTAACTAGAGGAGATTACAATCACTCAATCTCAACTCACTCTCTAGGACTTTTTTGCTCTCTCACATAATATGCACTCACAAGACAATTGTTGTCTCTCAAAATATGCTTAAGGCCAACACAAGTCAAATATAATGTATTTATAGTGAGTGGCGCTGGAAACCCTAATTTGGCAAAAACTGCGTATTTCGCTTGAGCGGACTGTCGAGCGCGACTCGAGCGAACAGCCAATGAACATTGGCTCGAGCGGAGTGTCGAGCGAACACTAGGGTTTGTTTCTTGCTCGAGCGGAGTGTCGAGCGAACTCTCGGACTTGATATTCGCTCGAGCGGTATGTCGAGCGAAATCGAGCGAACTTGGCTCGAGCCAACTATCGAGTCAACTTTCAACAAATACTTTTTCAGCTCCAAAACTAGTCTCTACATATACCCCAACACATGCGTGTGTTAAGTTCAAGTACTGATCTTATAATTACCACTGATTAGCTCCAAACCAAATGTGGGATTATTTGGGAATTAATTCAAAACGACATGCATAATTAATATGTATAACTTCTATGTATAACATTCTGATTAGTTTGCTTTTGGTATAATTATAATATATCTACCGATATTGAAGATTACGAATGGAAGGCATGCAGGCGTGGAAGGACAAAGTACTATACATGCATGCTTAATATTGGAAAGAAAATTCTACGTATAACCGCACTCAGCTCCTTCCAGTAGGTACGGTATATTGCATCATTTTAAATTTTTCTTTAAAAAGTGATTATTCAAAAATGAGAAAAGTATCACATTAATTTTATGTACTATGATGAAAATGAGATGTAGGTACGGTATATTGCATCACTTTTATTGAAAAAAGATTCAATTCTAAGTCAAAGAGAGATATTTATATGAAGTCCGCCTACCGTATAAATTGTCACTTTATGAACAACATTAATACTCAATTAATGAGATTACTATAAAAAAAAAAAAAAATACTCGAGGAGCTATATAAGTACTTGCTTCTTGAAATAGAAGGAATTGTCGCGAGAGGAGGGAAAAAAAAAATGGACCAAAAATGTTGGTCAGTCAAAGCTAGCATGAGTTATATAGCCCCTAGGGGTGTAAATTCAAACCGGAAAATCGGAAAACCGGACCGGACCGAACCGAACCGGACCGGTTTTATCGGTTTTGAACCGGTCCGGTCCGGAACCGGTTTTTAAAACGTAAAAACCGGCCGGGTCCGGTTCCGGTTCCAGAATTTTTTGGACCGGACCGGACCGGTTGATTAAAAAAATAAAAAATAATATTTTTATATATAAGTTTTATACAAAATATTTTTTATATATTAAATATTAATATATATAAGTTTTATATGTAATGTATAATTATAAATTTTTATGTGAATTTTTATATATAACATATATATTCATATATGAAATAATTTCTTATTATAATTTATAAATTATTACATAAAATGTTAATACTAAATCACTAAAAGTTTATAACTAATACTAATATATAACTTATAACTATACCAATAGTCTAATATTAATACTATTATATAGTCTAATATATTAATAAAAGTATAAAACAATTTTTTTTTAAATCAATTTTTTTTTTTATAAACAAATTTTTAATGACAAATTGTGAAATTTATATTTTTAAAAAACCGGAAAACCGGACCGGACCGGACCGGAAACCGGTAAAACCGGAAGTACCGGTTTAGGAGGGTAACCGGTGCGTAATCGGTTTTAAAAAATATAAAACCGGTACATACCGGTTCGGTCCTAGATTTTATCAAAAACCGGACCGAACCGGACCGGTTACACCCTAAATAGCCCCAAAAGCCATGGATAAAGAATCCGTACATGCATCATGTGCGATCCCATCCCACACGGTTCCGTACCATCGACCAAATTACGCAACTTCACGACGATTTCATATGATTTCATGGAAAAAACCATATTTTTTTTTTCTTTTTTGTTGGAAATTAGAATATATATATATATATATATATATATATATATATATATATATATATATCCAACGCGTCCGAAATCCCTCTTTTCTTTTTTGGTTAAGTTTTCTCACTATAGCCGCTATATGTAAAAAGCAACTGAACTTTCACACGAAGCCTCATAAGAATTTAATTCCATCACGCAGTCAACAAAAGACCGACGGACTCTCCTTCGAGCATTAATATACATCAACTCTCTTTCTCTCTCTCTCACACCCAACTACAAAGGGACCGGCTAGCTTAATTTCTATATATAGATATATAGATTTGCGGTGGTTGAAGAACCAAACCTCGAACTCGTACGTAGGTTAATTACCCCGATCGGCTAGATCAGCCACATGAACACCACACCGGCCTACGGAGCTGTCAGTCCAGCCGTGCCAATATGGCTAAACAAGGGCGACAACGCATGGCAAATGACGGCGTCGACTCTCGTAGGCCTCCAGAGCATGCCGGGCCTGGTCATCCTCTATGCCAGCATCGTCAAGAAGAAATGGGCAGTAAACTCGGCCTTCATGGCTCTCTACGCCTTCGCCGCTGTGCTTATCTGCTGGGTCCTCGTCTGCTACCGCATGGCCTTCGGTGACGAACTCCTCCCCTTCTGGGGAAAGGGCGCACCCGCTCTTGGCCAAAAGTTCCTCGTCCACCGGGCCAAAGTTCCCGAGAGTAAGCACACTACTGAAGGTGGCGGTGAGGAGACCGTTGAGCCCTTTTATCCGATGGCCACGCTCGTTTACTTCCAATTCACTTTCGCCGCCATTACCATGATTTTACTTGCTGGGTCTGTTCTGGGGCGCATGAACATCAAGGCGTGGATGGCGTTTGTCCCTCTTTGGCTTGTGTTCTCCTACACCGTCGGAGCCTTTAGTCTTTGGGGTGGTGGCTTTTTGTATCACTGGGGTGTCATAGATTACTCCGGCGGCTATGTCATCCATCTTTCCTCAGGAATCGCCGGTTTCACTGCCGCTTATTGGGTACTATATCTATTTCATTAACCTTTCACCAACCAACTAAATTTCTCTTCTTTTCTCTTTGGTTACATCAAATTTATTGGTATAAATGAGTCTTTGAAATGGACTATATGGTACTATATATAGGTTGGCCCGAGGCTAAAGGGTGACAGGGAGAGGTTTCCTCCCAACAACGTCTTGCTTATGCTTGCCGGTGCGGGGCTGCTGTGGATGGGATGGTCAGGTTTCAATGGTGGAGCACCATACGCAGCAAACATCGACGCTTCAATAGCAGTGTTAAACACAAACATATGTGCGGCGACGAGTCTTCTTGTCTGGACGTCTCTGGACGTCGTCTTCTTCGGGAAGCCTTCGGTGATAGGTGCTGTTCAAGGGATGATGACCGGACTAGTGTGCATTACTCCAGGAGCAGGTACACACGTGTGGCCAATATATATTTTTGTATATTTATAAGCCCCCAAAGATGACTTTCTCAGTGGCATTAATGTGGTCCGTCCAGTTCAATGAAAAAAAAATAAAAAATTGTCCGAGTCTTACATTATATTTATTATTTTTGTATAAATATTCGGATAGTATTAATTAAATTAAAATATGAGTATTGTATGACTTATTTTAGGTATTATTTTTTTTTCATTTGAATACCTGAATTTGAAGGATTTTTCTTTTGTAGTATATATTAATTAATTAATTAATTACTTATGATCGATGAATATTGGTGAACACGTTGCGCGCGCGCAGGGTTGGTACAATCGTGGGCGGCTATAGTGATGGGGATCCTTTCTGGTAGCATTCCATGGGTGTCCATGATGATCCTTCACAAAAAGTCTACTTTGCTACAAAAGGTACGTAGGGTTTTACATGCGGTATTAGATCATAGTCGACAGATCAAGTGCAAGCTTGTTCCCACCAGTAGCTAGCAGCCTAGCACTACTTTAATTTTGCCTCTATCAATTAATATAATCTTGTGAAATTATGCATTAATTGGTTGTTTAATTAAGGTTGTATTAATTAATATTTAAGTCTGAAACGTATATGATGCAGCATGCAGGTAATTTCATGATCTGGTTAATTTTTTTTTTTTAAGAGATAAATTTTATTGATATAAATGAAATAGACATGTACTAAGTACTGGTTAATTTCTTTCGAGTAATGCTATATACAGTCGTGGAATGCGTAAACGCCGTGCAGTCGCTTTGAAAAAGAGTAGGGTCCACTGTTAAAAAATTAATTTCTTTTTATGTGAGTCCCATATTTATTCTCTTTTTTCAAAGCGACTACACGGCGCTTGCATACTCACGACTGCAAGTATCATTTCTATATATATTATGTGGCCTGGTTCGACTTTTAGGATCCACATGGTGTTACTAGGCCAAGAAAACTAAGGAAACATGGCCGCGAAAATTCATTCCTTAAAATTTGAGATCAAATTAGTGTCGGTTTAGATACATAAAATTAAATTATTTTATTTTATATAATCATTATAATTTTTTTAAATTTTTACATAAAATATAATAAATAATTTAATTTTTTCAAATATTAAAATAAAAATTATATTATAATAATATTTTATTTAACTTTTAATAAAACATTTCATTTGATATGAAGTACTAATGTTCATGATCAGCTTCTCTCTTAGAAAATTATTTGGACAATAATTAATTATCAGCTTTTCTAGGGTCCTGGTCTTTTCAATGTTAGTAGTTGGGATGGGAGGGATTTTGTTACGATCTTACATCAAATTTCATAATGGTAATGTACATATAATAGATGGCTTAATTGATATCTTTTTGGTTGGAGAACCTGTCAATTATGCCACATGCATCCACTAGGAGTCTTTGCTTTTTCCATCTAAAATAGTAATTTCAGTACTAAATATTCTTGTCTCACTTTAGTCCTTATCTCGACGCTAGCTCCTTTATCATCTTTCTTTCTAATTAATTACCTCTTTTTCTTCGGTGTATGGTCACCGTTGCAATAATGGTATACAACTATACATGTCATTATATATAAAAGCAATCAATCATTTTCAACGATTTAATTAGGCCTTGTTTGAATAGTAAGATTATATGAGATGAGATAGTACTTTTAGATGAGTAGATTTTTAAAATATTATTTTTTTAATATTATTATTATTTCGAGATTTAAAAAAATTGAATTGTTTATTATATTTTGTGTAAAAATTTTTAAAAAATTATAATAATAAGATAAGATGAAATGAAATAAGATGTTTTTGTATCTAAACGAACCACTTCATATATATATATATATATGCATGAAGATTCAATCTAATTCAGTACCATTATAAATTCATTCACGACTATTTATAATATATCTTAGAAGCTAGATGGGTTTTTTCTTTTAAAACATTTGACTCGTTGTCTTCGTTGTTTCCTATATATATTCTCTTTATTTTTCTCCTTCTTTCTCCTATACAAACATTCTAAATTCTAGTAGTCATGATAGTCAGCAGTCTAATTATTATACGACATGCATCAATCTTTTTCAACCATTAAATAATTGATAACCACATTTTCTTCGTTCTGATCTTATCGTTTAGGATTAGGTGATGATGAACTCATGACAATAATGGTATATTGCACACAATTCAATGGTAATAATCCGTTTTTTTCTTTTTGGTCGAATCATGTCGATCTGGTACCCTAATTTAAATCAAAAGCAAGATCGAAAAGCAGAACATAAAGAAGATGATCCGTTTCTCTTTTATACTTTTCCATAAGAAACAATTCAAATATTGGTCCTTAAGTCAAAAAGGTATACATTATTAAGTTAATATTCTATCATTATATAATATATTAATGAACTTCTTTAATTTGTGGGAAGATTATTATATATATCTGTATATAAATATTAATACTAGTCCAACCCTTCTAGATAATTTCTTTTGAATTGTCAAATACCTGTGATCTGATTGGTATAGTTCAGTCTGGAATTCGAAACCCCCATCTCCAACTGTATATGTTTATATATATATATATATATAAATAAATCTTTTGAATCAAATGTATAGCTAGTAGCTAGCATATTTAATAATATATATATATGGTCTCTCTAATAATTTTATGATTATTTATAATTAGGTGGATGACACTTTAGGCGTGTTTCACACGCACGCAGTGGCTGGGCTATTGGGCGGGCTTCTCACTGGGCTTTTCGCAGAGCCAGAGCTTTGCGCACTCATACTCCCAGTAAGCAACACAAGGGGCGCATTCTATGGCGGAAATGGTGGGAAGCAATTCCTCAAGCAGCTGGTTGCAGCCCTATTTGTGGCCGGTTGGAACTTAGTGTCCACGACCCTAATTCTTCTGGCCATAAGGTTGTTCATCCCATTAAGGATGCCGGACGAGGAACTGGCAATTGGAGACGACGCTGTGCATGGAGAGGAGGCTTATGCTCTTTGGGGCGATGGAGAAAAATATGACCCTACAAAGCATGGTTGGAATACATCATCCTATGCGCAGGACATTACACCATCTCCATATGTCAATGGTGCCAGAGGTGTGACCATCAATTTGTAAGCCAACCGGTTTAATTTTGTATCATTCCCGCCCACTTACGTTAGAATTAAATTATATACCATACCATATATATAATGCCTTGGAAAATAGTTTTGTACAACATGAGCATGTAAGCATGTATGGATGTGATCTCTCTCTCTCTCTCTCTCTCTTTCTCTCATTGTATTGTCTGCACGTATAAACCCTTCAATGTATGCGTAATATACGAAACCGAGAGTCCTTTAAGAATATTTAGGGGCGCTTGTTTGGAGAGTGAGATGAGATGAAAATTTGGTGAATAGTAATAATATTCAAAATTTTGGGGATTTGAAAAGGTTTAAATTGTTTTTTTATTTTTATTAGAAAGTTTGAAAAAGTTGTAATAATTAGTTTGAAAATTTTGTATTTAAATTATGTTTGGGAATAAGATGGGATGATATGAAATGAGATCAGATGATAATTTTATGTCTCATCTAAAGCCCCAAATGTAATAATATTAATGTTTTTCAACTTTGTGCATCGTGGACATATATGGACCATTAATGTGTTTGAACAAACGGTTAGCGTTCATCCCTTGTACATTAAATATCTTCTGATTATCTAAATTTCCCTCTATAGTACTATCAATTTGAATAGATGAGGGAAAGAGGATTTAACCAAGAAAGACCGGCCCATGACGAGTCTCCTCTCTATTTCTCTCTAAGATAATAGAGGTAGCGTGGGTAGCTACCCTTGACCTTCCCTAAAGGGCAAGTCTTCTCAAGCTATTGGCTATGGAAGGAAATTCGGGAGGAAGGATGGTGAGGTTGGAAGAGCTATGGAAGAATCTTAGATTAACGGAAGAAGAGATTGGGGTGTTAGATATTGGAGATGGATGTGGGGAAGAAGTTGGAAAAAGGGTGACTGAAGTGTAATTAGAAAAACTGTACGGATAGGGGAATTGGTGTGGAGGTTATATCCTCTACAATGGAAAAAATTTGGCGGATGAGCAAGCCTGCTGTGTTTCAAGAAGTTGGGGAGAATACATTCGTGATAACCTTCAGGAATCAAGCAGATAAAATGCAAGTGATGGATGGGAGGCCTTGGCTATTTGATAACTACTTATTTGCTCTCTAGCTGTTCGATGGTTATTCTCAACCAAACTAGTGGAAATTTGACAGGAAGGTATTGTGGGTTCAGATCCAGAATATTACCTATGGTATGTATGACGAAGGGTAGGGGGAGTTAGATTGGTGAATCGATAGGGTAGTGGAGGCGGATGTCCCAGTAGATGGTGTTGGTTGGGGAAAGTTTCTAAGAGTCCAAGTTAAAATTCCCCTAACGAAGGCTGTGGCTAGAGGTTGAATTATTAAAGTAAACGGAAAAGGTGTTTGGGTGAATTTAAAGTATGAGAAACTGCCAAGAATGTGCTTCAAATGTGGAAGAATTCTCCATGATGATACGGGATGTGATGAGGGGGCTTTGAAGAGTGAAAGTATGAGTGTGGCGAATTCCCAATTTGGTGCATGGCTACGAGCAGAACTACTTTCTAGAAGAAAATCTTATAATGGCTTATGGTCTGGAGAGAGAAGAGGAAGACAGTGGAAGGATAATGAATGGAAGAGTTGTGGGGCTGATGTGTGATACCCTGCTCCTTCCTTCTTACGTACGCTTCTTCTTTTTAACGTATGTTCCGTCTTTATGACGTAAGCAAATCCCAATGGCAGAGATTTTTGTGATCATCTGCCCTTCTCACTAGCGACTGCGAGCCATGTTATGCGTGTCGAACTATGATGGTGTGTTTCGAAAGATATCGTGTGACTTCTAGGGCATGCCCAGTGTTTTAAATGTACTGAAAATATTTATAAAGAGTATTTCCAGTGTTGTTGAACTAAACTTGATTTTAAATACGACAATTATAATATTCTTGAAGAGCTCCAAAAATATTATAATTTCCAGAAATAATTTTAATATCATTATTAAAATGATTTCAACTATTTAAGATATTATGAGATTTAAATTATGTTGAAAGCTTTTATTAATTTAATGGTTTTATTCTCTTAAATATATTAAATAAGACTTTATTATTTTATTAATGATGAAGAATATTATTTTATAAACTAAAGTTAGTTTAAATAATATTCTATCTTAATTCCTCTAAGCTTTTTTAATTAAGTTATTAGTTAATACATTTTAAATCTGTGTTTGAGATCCATCGTTAGATCATTACGTGGATCCCCGGACGAAAGGACTGGGTTAAATACCCAGACTCCCTCTCTGTCTCCCTCACTTTTCCCCGTAGCCCTCTCTCTCCTCCCTTTCCCTCATGCGTACGCAGTACGCAACCATCTCCACGCCAAACTGCTCCACACCTCAGCTCGGCGCCGCTGTGCGTCGGCAGCTCTCACCGCTGGCACCACCGGCTACACCTCATGCCGGCGAGCCTCCCTAGCCCAGCCTCTCTCCCTCACGCTCTCTCTTCCTCTCCGCTGGAAGTGCGAAGCCCAAACGGGCTTAGTGCACGTAGCGCCGCCGTGCGCCGTCCTCCGGCGCCACCACTCCTACGGCATCTTCCTCTGCCACCGGTCACCACCCTTCAGCAAAACCAGCACCTCCCATGCAGCCACCTTCCCCCTTCATCGCACACACACATGCACAAGGAGACCCACGCACGACTTCACCGTGCGTGGCCTCTAGCGCCATCGTACGCGGCACCCACGGTCACCAAGTGACGCCATAGACCTCCTCTCCCCTTCCCCTTCCTCCTCCACATGACCCATGGCCAGAAGCCCCCTCATCCATCTCACGGTTTCTCCCTCTCTCAAGCACGGGTTGCACCCACCGTCGTGCACCGCCACCCACGGCGTAAGACCACCACCTCCAGCCTCCTCAGGCCGCCACCAAGCCAAGCCAACCCAACCTCCCATGGCCCCGATCTGCCACTCACGCAAGCACACTCTCTCTCACTCTCCCACAGCTTCTCCTCCACCGTGTGGCCAAATCCGCCGCCATGAGCCACTATGTCGCCACCCCAGTGCCACCAGGAGCTCCACCAGCAAACCCTCTGCCCAACCCTAGGTCCAAACCACCACTTTGAGTGGTGGTTAGTCACTGCACGTGATGGACAGCCATTGCGCATGGCTGACCGCCACTGTACATGGCTAGATCCGTCGTGTTACACTCCTTGCCACCATCACAAGGACACCACGAGCCCTTCCAAGACCACACCTAGCTATCCAAACGCCTAAACAGTTAACGTACGTGGGTTAGCCGCCACATACGATACTTACGACATCATCGGCTGTGACGATCAACGAACAACGTACGAGTTATCTCGTTAATGGTATAACTCTCTATCTCTCGTTATTTATGTTAGATATTGATTAGTTGACTAGGTTCTGAACTGTGTTATTGATATTTGTGGAGTTGTAGTATTGTGATGTGGCGTTGTATGATGAAATGTTGGGCATTCTGTGTAGTGAAGTGTTGGGCATATATGTATTGGGTGGAGATGTGTTGTGCCGTGTAGTGTACTGTGAAGTGTTGGGCGTAATTGGGAAGTGTGCTGTGAAGTGTTGTGGACTGTGTCGTGTAGTGTGGTTGTGGAGTATGTGTTGTATTGGTGACATGGCAGATGGAATGGGAATAGTACACGTTGGGTGTACTCTGTGTGTGGCGTAGTGTGAGACAAGGAGAGTATATGTAAAATATACCCTCTTGGCATATGGTGGAACGAGATGAGCACACATAGAGTGTACTCTGTGGTGTAGTGCGTGTAAAAGGAGTACATATGGAATGTACTTCATGTGGCGGAGTGATGCATTATATGGCGTGTATGCCATAATGGTGATGTGGCGGGGTGTATGTGGAACAGGAAGAGTACACGCTGAGTGTACTCTGTGTGACGTGATGTGTGTGAAGGGAGTACATGTGGAATGTACTCCGTATGATGGATTGATGCACCATATGGTTGTATGTCATAATGGTGATGTGGCGTAATATGTATGAAGGGAGTACACGAGAAGTATACTCCATGTAGCGGAACGATGCACCATGTGGCGTATATGCCATAATGGTGATGTGGCGTGATGTGTATGAAGGAAGTACATGTGGAATGTACTCCGTATGGCGAATTGATGTACCATATGGTTGTATGCCATAATGGTGATGTGGTGTATGTGGAATGGGACGAGTACACGATGAGTGTACTCTGTGTGGTGAAGTGATGTACTATATGACGGGTACGCCATAGTGATGATGTGGCGTAGCATGTGAGAAGAGAGTACGCATGGGATGTACTCCATGAGGTGCAGCGATATGCCATGTGACTTGTCGCAGTGATAAGGATGGTTGTGTGATTGATGGGCGTGGAATGTGATGAGTAGTGTCGGGAACTGTGGAACAGTGTCCCAGAGTAATTAAGGTGTAGCCTGTAGTCTAAGGTGACAAGTGTCACCGTGTTGGACTTACGGCTGGAAATAAGGATGAAGTAGTAGAATAAGTGTAAGAGTACGCAGTGGAAGCATGACTGGGCAACGTCACCTCGTGACGTAGTTACTGACCGTCGTGCTTGCCATGTGGTGAAGCGATAGGGTACGAATGGCGTAAGGGGAGCGTGACAAGATGTCACGATGTGTCGGGAGTACGTGAGGAATCGTACTCATGATGAGTTAGGAATTTATGTAGCAGAATGTTGAGTAATGCGACAAGGTCACGATGTAGCTTGGGATTAGTCTCGAGCTATATGACGTGACGTGAGACGTAGTTATGAATGGAGTCTTGTCGTGTCTAGTGTTGGGATGATCTGTCAAAAGGGACGGGTAGCATGAAGAGTCATGCTAGCCGGGTTAAGAGAAGGTTGGTATCGAAGTATGGCCCTTGTCCCTCGAAGCTGTTGATCAACGTGTTATATATGTTGATCTTAGGTGATAAGGGGTAGAGTACATGTGTAATATGGTGAGACACATGTGCCAGACGGATTCACCATGTGTAATGGGTAATCTGTCCTGAGTATAGTTGCATGGTGCTTAAGCTTCAGAGTTGGCTTAGAACCGTGTGGTTTGTATGGATGGGAATGATGATTTAGTATGGGTTAAGATGCATGAAGTAGTGACGAGTGTACTGTCCAAGGAATGGATGCATGACTTAGTTGATCTGAGTCATGCGTTGGAATGTGGTTAATGAGAAGAATGAGACAGAGGTTTTAGTGTCTTAATCCTAAGGTGAGTCATGGGATCCACTTTAGTGAATAAGCACTAGAGGCAAGACCTTGAGTTGGAAGATGGGGTGACCGTAATGAATCCCCGAAGGTTTTAACTTAGTAAGGAACACGTAAGAACACGGGATAGAAGAAGAGTGTTCCAAGTGTAGTGTAGCTTATGCTTTCTAAGTTTAAGTTGCTTATGCATTAGATAGAAAATAACGCTAAGGTATGTGTATGCATGTAGGTTGCCATCTGACAAGCACATGAATGGACTGCATGACATGCAAATAGCATGGAGTCCAGGTAAGCGTTACGTTCATACTCTTCTAGAGTTTTCTGAAAGATACGAAAATGAAAATGAAATGTTTTTCCTTTAAGATGCCTTACGAAAAGACGTTTTAAGAAAGAAAACGATAATTGTTCAAACGTATAAGTATGTACGGCCCCTCCGTGGCAGCCCCTTTTTACGCACCCAAAGTATTAATTGTACGCATGTAAATGGATGACTATACGTTGTATCTATTGTGTGTATTTTCTAAGAAAATCAACGAACTGATGTAAATGCACGAAAGACATGAAAACAGACGCTTTCATGGATCCAACGAACCGACGCTCTCATGGACGCCATGAGGTAACGCTCGTGGAGACCACGAGAGACGACATTTAAAGGTGATACTTGTGGATGCCATGAAGGCTGACGTTTTAAATGTTTTACGATGCCACGAACGGATGTTTTTACGAATGTCACGAAAAGAAGATGTTTATGCACATACTCATGAAAAGATGTTTTCTCACGAAAAAAAGAACGTTTTCTCATGAGAATACATGTTAAACGAAAGATAAGAAAAGAATGAAAACTCCAGCTCTTTAAAGCTGGCATGAATGAATGAATGAAATGAAAGAATTGAATGAACTGAACGTTTAATATATGAAAGTACGTAACGGCCACATGAATGAATGATACGGGATACCCAATGAATGAAAGGGCAGATTGCAATGCCGGGCAGTAGTGCTGGTAGTGCACCCAGTGCTGCATCCTAACGGAATGAGATTTCAACCCACGGCCACGGGCGAATCCATTGGTCGTAGGGCCGCTAACCCTAATACACGGGGCGTAACAGTGTGTACCGGCCTATGAAAGAGAAAAGAAAAGAATGTATGTAAGCATGAATGTATGAATGCACGAGAGCACGGACTCTTTAAGAAATGAAGGCACTGAAGGGAGAAACGTTTTACGAAAAGAAAGCCCATGTTTAAAAGCTAAACTCCGTCCAGTGACGTTTTCAAAAGAACGCACGCACGACACGTATGCATGCACGTAATAGTATGTACGAATGATGAATGCATGAATGAAAACCTATGTTGTTATATTTTAACTGTATGAAGTAATGCTTACGAGTCTTCGACTCATTTTAGTTTTTATGTTTGCCCCTCTCCCCACAGGATCTGAACGGCCAGGAGGGACACAGCCCATGGAGAAGAACACAGAAGTCTAGGCACGAGTTTTAAAATGTATGAGATGTCTTTTTATTGTAAAATCAATGTTTTCCTCAGTAAACCTCTTTTATTACCAAAGCACATTTTATTTTATAAACATAGAGTCTTGCACCCTGGGTATGCAAGTGAAACGTTTTTAAGGGAATAGTAATTCCTGTCGTCCTTTCAAAAATATTTTATAAAATGTCTCACCATAAAGACGGGCGTTACATGATGACATTGAGACCTCTTATAGTATTGAAGGATGGAGGGTGTTGGGAAGGGAAGTGAAGTGAAGGGAGCACGAAAAATTGGTGATGAAGTGGAGGGCCAGAGAGAGGCAAATGGAGAGGACATATCTGTAGGGAGGGGGAAGGGGATGTAGGTGATGAGGAAGAGAGGAGGGTTCAAGAAAAAGCTTATACAATAGGGAGCAATGTATGGGGGTGGATGTAGTACAAGTGGGGAATGGTAGTGAGAGAGGATGGTGCCAAACAATCTATGCAAAAGGGATTGGAGGGTGAAAATGAGGAGGTGGAGGTAGAGCCTATGGTGGTTGTGGATGGGAGTGTGGATAGAAAAGTAGGGGAACTACTAGGGGTGGAACCCATGGTACCCATGCGAGATCACAAAAGAAAGTGGGAAAAAAGAGTCAGAGAACAAGGTAAGATTCAGAACCCCCCTAGTCAGCTATATGTTAAAAAAAGGAGTTTACTGTATGGATGTGTGGGGGAAGAAAAAAGTGTGGGTGTTAAGAATTGAGAAAGGGAGGTGGTAGTTTGGAGTTTACTGCTGGACAACCCCGCCAGGGGCAATGAAGATCCTTAGTTGGAACTGCCGGAGGCTTCGGAACCCCCGGACAATTCAGGTCCTTTGTTAGCAAGGGATAGGCAGCCTGACATTGTTTTTCTCATAGAGGAAAAATTGAGATCCAACAAAGTGGGAGATTTACAAAGAAGATTGGGATTTTAGGGGTGCATGGTGGTAGAACCGAGATGCATGAGTGGGGGGCCAGATTATTTTATAGAAAACTAAGGATGAGGTGGAGCTGTGGAATTACTCACAATGGCATATAACTGTGTGGGTGAAGAGTAACAGTGGGGCATCCAAGTGGTTATTGACAAGTTTTTTGGGAATCCAGATTCAACGAGGAGGAATGTCTCATTGGAGTTGTTATTATCCATCAAACGATTCAAACCCCCTTCTGAAATGGGGTGGTGTGTGGTTGGTGACTTTAATGAGATAGCATCTCAAGATGAAAGGTATGGAGGTAGAAAAAGAAAGGAGGGATAGATGGAGTTATTTAGGTGTGCATTAGAGAATGGAGGATTGATTGATCTAGGTTGGATGGGGAACAAATATACATGGAGTAATGGTCATGGGGATGAAACTTTTATTAAGGAAAGGTTGGATCGTGGTGTGGCAAGCTTTTCTGAGGTGGAGGTAGAGACAATAGTGGTATGGTGCTCTGATCATATGACTATCTTGCTTATCTGCTAAATGGGTGGGGTTGAAAAAAGAAACATGAGGAGAAAGTTTAGATATGAAATGAGTTGGGATAAGGAGGGGGATTGTGGATAAATAGTGGAAAGGGTATGGAAAAGACCAACTGCTGTAAGGGGACACCTGAATAGAATTCAACAGCAACTTAATGGAAGTAGACAGGAACTACTTACATGGTCAAAAGATTTAGTAAAAACGAGGGGGGCAGCTATTAAGGTGAAGTCTGAAATGTTAAAGAATTTAAAAGAGAGAGTGGGGCCAGAGCAGACAGAAGAGATCAAGAGACTAAGTGTGGAGTTAAGCTCCTTACTAGAACAAGATTATTTGTGGTGGAAACAGAGGACAAAGAGACACTGGCTGCAGAATGGGGATCGTAATATAAAGTTCTTCCATGCATGTGCAAATTAGAGAATAAAGAAGAATACTATCAAAATGGTAGTTAATGCACAGGGTCAGCAACTTAAGGAAAATGGAGAAATTGAAGAAGCTTTCTGGGGGTATTTCACATAAATTTATTCATCATCTCAACCCTCTGCTACTGAGATAGACAGACGTGTGCTAGTAACTGAACCAAAGATCACAAATGAGATGAAAATGGGACTAGATCTAGATTTTAAAGTTGAAGAGGTGGAGAGGGCTCTAAAGTAGATGTCTGCATTAAAATCTCCTGGTCCTGATGGTTTTGGGGTAGGTTTTTACCAAAATCATTGGGGAATTGTGAGAAGGGAGACTTGCCTGGCTGTCCTGGAGTTCCCTCGTGGTGGGGATATGATAAAAGGCTTAAACCATACTCATATTGCTCTGATACCAAAGGTGAAGACTCCTGAATCTGTGACGGATTTCAGGCCAATTAGCCTATGCAATGTGTTCTATAAACTAATCTCTAAGGTGTTAGCAAACAAAGTAACGAAGGTGCTGCATCAAATTATATCCCGAAACCAAAGTGCTTTTATTCTTGGTAGTCTCATTACTGACAATATAATGGTGGCCTTTGAAATGTTACATTCGATACAAACCAAAAAAAAAAGGAAAAACTGGGAGTATGATAATTAAATTAGACATGTCAAAGACTTATGATAGGGTGGAGTGGGCTTTTTTGAAAGCAATGATGAGAAGATTAGGCTTTAGTGAAAGGCTGATTGGTTTGATTATGAAATGTGTTACATCTGTGAGCAATTCAGTGTTAGTAAATGGAAAGCCTAGTAAGGTCATTGTTCCATTAAGGGGTCTAAGACAAGGGGATCCCCTTTCCCCTTACCTGTTCATAATATGTGCAGAATGTCTAAGTCAATTATTTCTAAATGTTGAGAGAGAATGGATGATAAAGGGGACTGCAGCAGTAAGGGGGGGTTTGAAGGTTAACCATCTCTTGTTTGTGGATAATTGTATAATATTCAATAGAGCAAAAAAAAAAAAAACAAAAGAATGGGCCAGTATATACTCAATACTTGATTGCTATGAAAAAGCCTTTGGACGGATGTTGAATAAGCATAAGACCTTCATTCTATTCAGTTCCAATACAAAAGAGAATGCGAGAGATGAAATATTTAAAGAAGTTGGGGCAATTTTATGTGATAGATATGAGAAGTATTTGGGACTTCCTGCGGTAGTAGGCAGGTCAAAATATAATGCACTTAGGAGTATTAAGGAGAGGGTGTGATTAAAAATGCAAAATTGGAAGAATGGTTTTCTCTCTAGGGCTGGGAAGGACGTGTTGATAAAGGCTGTTTTACAAGCCATTCCCATGTACACAATGGGTGTTTTCAAGCTGCCACAAAGATCGTGTTATGAAATTGAAGCAATGTTCTCAAGGTTTTGGTGGTCTCAATATAAGAAAGAAAAATGGATTCATTAGTGGAGATGGGATAGACTAGGATTGATGAAATCAAAGGGGGGGTATGGGCTTCAAACAAATTGAAGATTTTAATAGGGCAATGCTTGCCAAGCAGAGTTGGAGGATGCTAAAAGATCCTCAGTCCCTTGTTGCAAAAGTTTTTAAGGAGCAGTATTTCAAGAACTCCCAGCTATTGGAGGCTCAGCTTGGGAAGTCTCCTTCTTTCATTTGGAGGAGTGTGTCGTCAGCGTTGGATGTATTGAGAAGGGGTCTTGGGTAGGAAATGAGGAGTCCATTAAAATATGGGGACAAAAATGGTTGCCAAAACAAACGACTAGTTGTGTCCAGTCCCAAGTTCGGATCTTGAAAACTGATGCCAGAGTCTGAGTTTATGGATGAGAAGGAGAAAAAATGGAATGATGACCTAGTTAGGTACATTTTTTATGGCTAACATGATAACAACTATGCCTATAAGTCGATTGGGGGAAAGTGATAGACTGATATGATGTCCTGCGAGGAATGGGAGGTTCTTTGTTAAGAGTGCCTATTATATGGAACAACAAGAAAGGGGGAGAGTGAATGGGGAGTCTTCTTATGTAGGGAAAGAGGAAAAACTATGGAAACAAATTTGGAGGCTGGAGGTATCTAGGATAGCAAAACATTTTTTTGTGGAAAACAACAAACAACATTCTCCCTACCAAACAAAATTTGTGGAAGAAAAGTATTGTTGAGGAGCCTAAGGCCTAGTTTGGGTACCCAAACGCAAACTAAATGTCCTATGTGTCAGCTGGAAGATGAAACAATTATCCATGCTTCATGGAACTGTCCAGCGACTTCAGATGTATGTACTGAAGATGGGAGTCCAGCAAAGAAGTGGAGGTCCTGGGGGCTAGATTTTCCACAGTTATGGGTTGAGATGTATAGGAAGCTTACTAAATAAAATATAGAGAAGATGGTGGTGATTATGAAGAACATGTGGCATAGAAGAAATAAATTTGTCTTTGAAGACAAATTCTTATGTCCTACTAAGGTTGTACAGATAGCTCTCGCAGACCATCAGGATTTTAAAAGTGCAACTAAAGAGAAGTGGGGAAGTCTGTTGAATTGCTGTGAGGCTAAGAGGGGTGTGGGTTGGAAGAAACCAGAGGGATGGAGATACAAGGCAAATTTTGATGCTACACTGAACGAACCAATGCAGGTAATGGGGGTGGGTGTAGTCATTAGAGATTATAATGGTGATCCAGTAGCTGCTAAGTGTGCAAACAGAAGGGGTGTCAATTCCCCTTTCGTAGCTAAGTGTACTGCATTAAGGGAGGCTATGGAGATGTGCAAAGATTTGTGTTTCTGGGATGTATGGTTTGAAGGGGATGCTAAAGAGGTAGTAGATGCAGTTAAGAAGGTGGGAAGTGATGATTCCAGGTTTGGACAGCTCATAGAGGATTTGAAGCAGAAGTTGAGCACCAGTGACACTTGATTTGTTGGCTTCACCCATAGAGAAGGAAACGAGGTGGCACATCATTTGGAAGAAATGGCATTACACATTGATAGTGAACAATATTAGATGGAAGAGGGACCTGTCTCAATTAATTGTTTGATTTATAAAGATAAGTTGTACAATGTAGCACTGACTTTTGAGTGAATATGAATACAATTCAGTTTTTCTTAGAAAATAAAATGAATGGATGAGAAAACATATTATATTTTAGTTTTAGTTTTTAAACACAAAACAACAAACGACTCTTCACTACGGCTTTTAGGTGTACTATTATAGTCTATTCATCAGACTATGTAAAAACCGCTTCAAGCAACCTCCCCTTGCAGGAAATGGGTGGGAGCTAAATTTTTGGCTCCATATCCCTCTTTTCTTATTTCTCGTGTTGTATCTATTGGCTTTGAAAAAACTATAGGGGACTCACACCCTATCGAACCTTGTATCCTGTTATCATTTAGTTCATTTATAATATGCTTACTTGCTTAGAGAGAGAGAGAGAGAGAGAGAGAGAGATTTCTGCAAGGATCTCTGATTCTCTCTAATTAAAGAAGATGGATTCATCCAAGTAATGAGCATCAAAGCTTGGATGCTCTTTGTACCACTATGGATCACTTTCTCCTACAGCGTCGGAGCCTTTAGCGTATGGGGTGGTGGCTTCCTCTTCCAGTGGGGTGTGATGGATTATTCGGGTGGTTATGTTGTTCATTTAGCTTCTGGTGCAGCAGGATTCATAGCAGCTTTCTGGATAATTAAGTATACCCATTTTTCCCGATATCCCACATATGGTAATGATGATTTCAGTAATCTCCAATATGCTTGACTTGTTTAATTGGTGATCTTCTCTTGTAGGTTGGTCCAAGATTGAGAGAAGACCGGGATGAATTCCCGCCTAACAATCTCTTACTAGCACTTGCTGGGGCTGGAATTCTTTGGATGGGTTGGAGTGGTTTCAATGGTGGAGATCCTTTTTCAGCTAATGTGGATTCATCCATGGCTGTCCTCAACACTCATATCTGTGCGGCCACTAGTCTCCTAGTATGGACATGCTGGGATGTTCTCTTCTTCAAGAAGCCCTCTGTGATTGGAGCCATCCAGGGAATGATAACTGGGTTGGTCTGTATCACTCCTGGTGTAGGTCAGAACATTTCTAATTAAGCATGCCTCCTTGTATATTCACAGACCTCATATTCAATTTCTCCCCATTCTCAACCTTTCCCATATCTACAGGTCTGGTTCAGGGATGGGCTGCCTTGGTAATGGGCATAGTTTCTGGGACAATTCCCTGGTACACCATGATGGTTTTGAGCAGGAAGTTGTCGTTGCTGCAGGCTGTTGATGACACCCTTGGTGTGTTGCATACTCATGCTGTTGCCGGAATCTTGGGTGGTGCTCTTACAGGACTCTTCGCTCATCCAAACCTCTCAAGCTTGTTCCTACCCGTCCCCAATTCAAAAGGCTCCTTCTATGGCGGTGAATGTGGAGTTCAATTTTGGAAGCAGTTGGTTGGAGCATGTTTTATAATTGGTTGGAATGTACTTGCTACATCCCTCATTCTCTTGGTCATTAAACTTTTAATACCTTTTTGAATGACTGAGGAAGAGCTCAAGATTGGGGACGATGCAGCTCATGGAGAGGAAGCCTATGCTCTTATTGGGCAAGGACAAAGAGAACAACAATATACACAAGATGCTACCAATGGTGACATCCAGCTTGAAGAGCAGCACGCAGTCTGATGTTTGATAAACTCCTTGTACAAGCATTCATTGGAAATCACACCACCAACCATGTAAGAGAAACTCATTTATAATAAATAAATAGTGCTCCCAACGCCTTGTAGAGCCTGGTGCCGCCACGTGCGGCACCCTTGGGACCAGCAACATCGGATCTTCTAGATCCGAACTACACTTGTAGAGTGGCGTATGAGTTGCGTGCGCCGCCACAGCCAGTGGCGGTCTTTCGCCAGCAATTCGACACAGTTTACGGTTGCTACTACCCTATGTTCCTGCTTTCCCTAACCATTGATCAAGTTGAAATGGTCGTAAAAGTCTCTTTCAGCCAGTCCAAACCAACAAAATGTAGCACACAACTCTTCACTGCGGCTTTTAGGTGTACTATTATAGTCTATTCATCAGACTATGTAAAAACCGCTTCAAGCAACTTCCCCTTGCGGGAAATGGGTGGGAGCTAAATTTTTGGCTCCATATCCCTCTTTTCTTATTTCTCGTGTTGTATCTATTGGCTTTGAAAAAATTGTAGGGGACTCTCACCCTATCGAACCTTGTATCCTGTTATCATTTAGTTCATTTATAATATGCTTACTTGCTTAAAAAGAGAGAGAGAGAGAGAGATTCCTGGAAGGATCTCTAATTCTCTCTAATTAAAGAAGATGGATCCATCCAAGTAATGAAATGTAATCACTGGCTAGTAGTAACGCCATAATTTGTTCCCGTCCAAGGAATTATCCGTAGCTTGATTAATTAATTAGTATGACCTGATCATGATCTCAATATATGTGAAGATTGAATAATCATATAATCCCAACAAAATACTTCTACATGATCAAGATTCAAGCTAGATAGAGAATATTTGAGAGGAAGATGCTTTATATATGCCAGGTCCATTTACTCCAATATCCCACTTGCTGGTTAATTACAAACTAGATCTCACGTCTCGCCAAGAAAATTTAATAGGGATCGAATTTCCCAGAGAATATTGTCGCATCTCTAGAATTAAGCTCATCATGTACGACCAAAAGGAAATATTCCAATCGTATATCGCCAAAGATGATCTAGATTCTAGACCATACACAGTTTTCCAGTCATATTGTCCCTACCACCTCAATTTGCATGGTGATGTTGAAAATTCCAACCAATTGGATCGCAGGAACGTCTGCAACTTCCAAATCAGGATGCTGAAACCCCTCCACTTTTTCTGCCGAAATACACTCACCCGACTTCCACTGGTCAAACCAAAATAAGAAATATTCATATGATAATTATATAATCATTAAATTGTAAATATATACCAGCTAATTGTCATTGTGAGTATAACCTTGATTACTCGATCGAAGTACGCGACGTACGTCGTTGATACTGCACCATCATCTGATCTTAATTAAATCCTAACCAAAAAATATTTATATGATTATATATATTGAAAGCTCAAGATCTGGCAGTAACGAATTAATTAAAGGTAGCTAACTTGTTTTTCCCTAGCTATGGTGAAGAGTTAACGAAATAAAATGATTTGAGTACTCAAATATTAGGACAGCATTCGTACTTACAATATATTGATTGGCTTTTTAGATGATTGATACATCCACAGAGAAATTACATAAAAACAATCTTATAAATTGATATTATTTCATCTTATCCGTTAGATTTACTTTATAATAAAAATAATTTTATAATCTGATGAATCATATCAAATCATGTCAATTTGTAAAATTATTTTCGAGTAGATTAGAGAATTTTCTATCTATATATATATATATATATAGTAGTCATGTCATGTTAAAGTCTTCAAAAATAAACTGCTAGAAAGGCAGCAAGAGCTTCTCCATTGTTCAATATATATATGCATGGTTCAGTGCATACAGAATCACTGAATCTGATATTGAATACTTTGTATTAATCCCAAGAATATGCCTTGAGCTCGCTGGCGGTATCTCCAATCTCTATAACAATGATCAATTATTACTGTCCGCGAATTCCAAGCACGCAACCATTTTTTTTTTTTTTCCTGCACAATGGAACTTCGTTACCTTAAAACAATTGCCTTGGGACAAAAGCCGTTTACCAATTATCACAGAATAATAGAGGAGCTCGCATGCAGTACTACCCTTGTTTTTTTGTGCGCAAAATTTCCACGTTCACACTCGAAGTTAAAGGTCCAAGCAGCTTGGGGGATTCTTCATGCTTGGACTATGGTGTAGAAAGCCTGGGTGGGAGGACCCCACTTCATTAATGTGGCTTTGTCTAATAACTTGTATTTCGTGACTTCACATCTTGACTTTTTGCCAAGAATCTCGTGGAATGTTCCGCCCATGTGGGGTGATAAGATTCAGTGCATTTAACGTTACTATAAATTAATTAACTATGGCCAGTTTAATTAGTGGCTACCCACGATGGATATCACACGGATCAGGACTAACGAAAACAAAAAATAAAAGTGGATCGATCCTACTTGCTTCATTTGAAACACCGTGAGAAAAAGAGCTATCTACGACGATAGTACTAGAATCTAACAGGAATCACCCAATTCCATGAACCTTTTTGAAAGTTTCCGAAAGTTTACGCTTACGTTTGACTATATTATAACTAGTTGTTCTGTCTTGTTTTTATCCTTTGTGATGGTTTTGGGGTCATAGCCAGCCGCAAGCTTGAAACTCAACCCAAACATGGCAAATGCTTCGGTTGTTCCTTCTGGATACCAGCAAGGCCTGGTTCCTGCTGTACCTGAATGGCTGAACAAGGGCGACAATGCATGGCAGATGATATCTGCTACACTCGTGGGCATGCAAGGCATGCCAGGGCTAGTCATCCTTTATGCAGGTCTTGTCAAGAAGAAATGGGCACTCAACTCAGCATTCATGGCACTGTTTGCCTTTGCAGCCGTCATGCCTTGTTGGGTGCTATGGGCTTATAAAATGTCTTTTGGTCATAAGCTTCTTCCATTCTGGGGGAAGGCTGGCCTTGCCGTTTCCCAGGACTTCTTGATCCCCCAAGCCGTTCTCCCCTCCACAAGTTACAAAAATGAAACTACAGCAGCTACACTTTTTTACCCCACAGCTACCATGGTCTTCTTCCAGTTTGCCTTTGCAGCTGTGACTGTGATACTGCTTGCCGGGTCGGTTTTGGGTCGGATGAGCATCAAAGCTTGGATGCTCTTTGTACCACTATGGATCACTTTCTCCTACAGCGTCGGAGCCTTTAGCGTATGGGGTGGTGGCTTCCTCTTCCAGTGGGGTGTGATGGATTATTCGGGTGGTTATGTTGTTCATTTAGCTTCTGGTGCAGCAGGATTCACAGCAGCTTTCTGGGTAATTAAGTATACCCATTTTTCCCGATATCCCACATATGGTAATGATGATTTCAGTAATCTCCAATATGTTTGACTTGTTTAATTGGTGATCTTCTCCTGTAGGTTGGTCCAAGATTGAGAGAAGACCGGGATGAATTCCCGCCTAACAATCTCTTACTAGCACTTGCTGGGGCTGGAATTCTTTGGATGGGTTGGAGTGGTTTCAATGGTGGAGATCCTTTTTCAGCTAATGTGGATTCATCCATGGCTGTCCTCAACACTCATATCTGTGCGGCCACTAGTCTCCTAGTATGGACATGCTGGGATGTTCTCTTCTTCAAGAAGCCCTCTGTGATTGGAGCCATCCAGGGAATGATAACTGGGTTGGTCTGTATCACTCCTGGTGCAGGTCAAAACATTTCTAATTAAGCATGCCTCCTTGTATATTCACAGACCTCATATTCAATTTCTCTCCATTCTCAACCTTTCCCATATCTGCAGGTCTGGTTCAGGGATGGGCTGCCTTGGTAATGGGCATAGTTTCTGGAACAATTCCCTGGTACACCATGATGGTTTTGAGCAGGAAGCTGCCATTGCTGCAGGCTGTTGATGACACCCTTGGTGTGTTGCATACTCATGCTGTTGCCGGAATCTTGGGTGGTGCTCTTACAGGACTCTTCGCACATCCAAACCTCTCAAGCTTGTTCCTATCCGTCCCCAATTCAAAAGGCTCCTTCTATGGCGGTGGACGTGGAGTTCAATTTTGGAAGCAGTTGGTTGGAGCATGTTTTATAATTGGTTGGAATGTACTTGCTACATCCATCATTCTGTTGGTCATTAAACTTTTAATACCTCTTCGAATGACTGAGGAAGAGCTCAAGATTGGGGACGATGCAGCTCATGGAGAGGACGCCTATGCTCTTATTGGGCAAGGACAAAGAGAACAACATACACAAGATGCTACCAATGGTGACATCCAGCTTGAAGAGCAGCACGCAGTCTGATGTTGGATAAACTCCTTGTACAAGCATTCATTGGAAATCACACCACCAACCATGTAAGAGAAACTCATTTATAATAAATAAATAGTGCTCCCAAGAAGCTCAATACATTCTTGTTTACCGATTAATTAAAAAAAAAAAAACCTCGATAAAATATCTCCTATTATTCCTCTGATAGGAGCATTGGCTATAGCAGAATTTTGTAGGCATAGGGTATCGCATTAGTAAGCTGACTCAGAAACAGAATGTTGGAGATAAGCAGCTAAATTGAACAAAAAAAAAATTGCAAATGGACCAAGGAGAAATTCCTACTGTTCTTTAAGATTGTTCTGTTTAAATGCATGAGTTCCATAACACAATGCAAAAAGGTCAATCTTGAATGAAGTTCCAATAGAATATTTTCAATGCTATTAAATTTATGTCGAATATCTAATTCAATAGACGATTGTAATAAAGCAAATACCTAAGCAACTTCTTCAAATCCGGAGTAATTCACACTCAGTGTCGAAGGTCTACAATTTGTTTTTTTTTTTTTTTTCTCTCTCTATAAAATGCCTACAATTTGGTTGTTACTGAGACAGAATTACTACTGTTGCTATATGGATTAGAGTTTCTAGCCTTCAGGTCGTCGAGTTTCTCCACAAAGTTCTGAACACGGCGTACCTGTTCAAGGAAGTAATCAGCTCATGCAGTAGCCTTCAGAGAATTCAATGCAAGGCTATTAATGCGCACACAGTTTCATGATAACATCAAACATAGACACAACAGCTTTATATTTCAGTCTACCACTGGTAGCAAAAAAAAAAAAAAGAAGGGACAAAGTGGAAGATAATGCAAACCTAGGGCAAACATACAGACTCTTTGGCACACAACTCACTCCTTTCAAAGAAAAAAAACTCTGCTACAAGAGGGAAGCAAATATAACATGATAATCAAGTAAGCTGTTTTATTTTAATGGCATGGAACCTCACCAAAGCAGGGCCCTGTGGACCCACCCTTGGGCAATAAAACCATGTATACACGACCCCACCCACTAGAAGAATGTCATAATCCAAGGAAACTCCTAGTGCAAATTTGAGAGATCTATCATAGTTATGAAAAAAAGTTGAAATAAGACATGGACAGTAACCACACCAGAACATGAAGACATAACTACGAATGTCTCATCTGGTTTCCTGGGAGACCGTTAAGATGCAAAAGGGCAAAAGTAAAAATGCAGATAAAGTATATACTTTACAAGTAGCATACATATAATATGCATGCATATAGTTTAGCTTAAGTGCATGAAGTGAGAGATATAGAGAGAGGGAAGAAGATTGGAAGTAATATGATTCCTGGCAGCCCAATTTACAATTACATGGAATACAACCAAACATTAGATTGGTGCAGGTCTCTCTTTGGTCTTCATTGTTGTGAACGAAATATAGACATCAAGAACATCTCCAGACACATGGCACAACATAATATAGGATATGGGATGAAAAACAACTTGGTAACCAGCATAATCGTGCATAAGGCATCATGTTATATGCTGCCACAATAAATTGAGCAATATATCATCTCAATAAAAGCTTTTGGATCCATGAGTGAAAAATTACAATTTGAAACCAGAGAGCAGATACAACATCCAGGTTGCAAGATTGATGGCTAGAATACTAACCTCAGCCTTCCGCTGCAGTTTCGCTTCTCCTTCAGCCTCGATGCCATCCAACTTCAGTAACTGTTTCATGAGCAACTCTATTGATACTAAAAATACCTTCTCTTCAACTTTAGTCCCACCATCCACAGCCACCTCCAAGGCAGCCACCTACATAAATGAGCAGCTCTGTTGATACTTGATATAAGTCTCCATTGGATGTATCCTTCACAGAGAGGTGGTTTTAGAGGAGATAAGTTTACCCTTTCTGAGATCTTATCAACCTCTGCTCTGACTTCTGCAACTGCTTCAGATGCTTTTGCTATCTGATCGCTTTTTCTCATCTCCTCAAGCTTCCTCACTTTGCTTGCAGTGTCCTCCAAAAGCAAAATCTTTGACCTATCCTTTACACCTGCCATGTGCAGGTGCTCCTCGTCCTCTTTCTCTTTTCCTCTGAACATAAGTCTTTGGTCTTTAGGCTCCAAGCCAGTTTTCTGTGCTAGAGCATTCTTTATATCCCCTGTCATTAATAAACCACTTAAAGAAAACATATATAAACTTCGATCAGAATATATATTTGTTCACACTAGTAGCCTAGAAGGTTCAAGTAATGGTTGTACACAAACACACAAGTACCATATCAAAGAAAACTCCTCCGCTAAAAACACAAATGATGTGATAAAAATCAACTATACGACAATACCAATTAGCAATCAATAGTTTGGACAACCAAAACATTCATTGTCGATCAAAAACTCTCTCAAAAGATAGACTCGTAAATGGTGGAAGAGTACATCAAACCCATTGATTGGAGAATGATCATTAACATAGATGTTGAAGTTTCAAAGAATGTATGAATGTTACATACAATCACTGGTGCATGAACAAAAACACCTCAACATTCCTGCAACATGAAAACAATACTGAGAGAGTGCAATAACACCATCTAATGCTGACCATGTGAGCGTAAGGAGCTTCTCACGCCAAAACATACTACCTGGAATTGGTAAGAGTTGGTCATTCAAATGATAAGATTCAAGAGAATTAAAATTCCATTGACATTCCAAGTCACGTGAAAAATGGGAATTCCAACTCCCACTTCTAAAGCTAGAAATGCAATTGTCACCCTTCTTAACTTCACAAGAAAAACATTAATGATGCTATCAGAAACATTTTATTAGATCTTCAAAATTACCAGTACATGTTAACCATAATACAAAGGCTTTCTTCTTATTTTTTTTTAATATTCAATAAAATAAACTTAGTATAATCAAAATAGTATATATGATCATTTTGACTGTAAAGATGAAGATTTTGTTGTGCTGATTAAAATTATATGATCATACTAAGTTTATTTTATTGAATATTAAAAAATAGATCAAATCCAATCTTGAGTACATCAGAACTGCAACGATGCCAAATGTGAACAATTGTAATTCTTATGAGGGTTACTAATGCAAGGGAATCCAGGTCTGATGATGCAAATTTGACAAATTCTACGTTAACAACGCTGGACTACCTCGAGAAGACAGATCAGTGCAAATATGGCAAGAAACAGTGAAGATTCCTCGGAAAGTTCTTTTTGGCGCACATGCCGTGATCACCACTCTACACCTGGTGGTCCACGTTTCGACCATGAAATCAACCGCTTTCCCATTCAAATCGTCGATTTAAGTTACTTTTTTACCTTTTATGGAAATATTTCACTTTCCTTTTTAGATATGACTCTAATTCCAATTTGGGCCAGATCTTTGGCAACATTCTTATTTTATTACAAACTTTATTTTTTGCAATAATTGGGATTTTGTCTTCTTGGTCAAGATTCTCATAATCTCAAACTTCCAAGGCCATTTGAGCCCGGCTGGTGGGCTTCAGAACTTGATGATGAGTTTTATCAATATACTTTACTCTCAGAGTTGTCTCTCTATTTTACATCTTTTCTCAATCTCCATCTCTAGTTTTTATTGATTAAATAGCCGTCATAATAATTCTAATTATATCCGGCATCAGTTATATAGCAGGCCAAGCTATGAGGAGTAGAAGATTTACCAAAAGTAGATTGGGCAGGGACATGGACCTCATGACGGGTAGGGCCGTGGGGGTAGGAGACCATGAGTTTGATCATTGGCCCTTGAGTAGTGGCAGAGCTGTCATTGCCGACATCATCCTCTTGCTTCTGGATGAGCATGCTGTCGGGCTTCACCTCCCACTTGATCTCATCGTTATTCTCATCCAGCATTGAATCAGGAACGTGCCGATCGGAGTTCTTGCTCATCACACCAAAACTGAGACAAAAATCAAAACAAAAGGGAAATCTTAAGAACGGAAAACGGGAAGTCCTATTCTACAAATCTTGGAATGTGTCAGTGATATTGCGAAACCCATTTTATAACGATCCATCATTTGGTCCACCCCGGTTCAAATGCGATGACTAAACTCCCAATCTATCCAGATGGTTGCATCAGGACCCAAAACCAGAAAAATCATCAAAACATAATGAAACAGCAATTCCCAAAACTGCTTTAACCACCCACACCCATGAATTTGAAAACAAAAAAATAAAAAGAATAACAGTTCTAGCCTTTGTTTTATGTCACTTGCATTCATCCAGCTTATTTTTATTTATTTTTTATTGGCACGGGGTGTCCAGGAATAACATCCTGACTAATCTCGCGGGTGCACAGGCCCTCAACAAGGAGTTTCCCGCAAGTGCACCCCAGGTAATTCAAAGGAAAAATCCTCAATCCGATGGCCCTTAGAGATTGTTTTCACCCCTAAAAGCATTGGCATTGGCTTCATCAAAACTATCTCCAAAACTTGATGAAAAGTACATGTTTTCCATAAGTCCAAAACCTACCGAGCCATAACCCCACATTGGATTAGCCATTGGATTCATATTTTGCAATTATACTAATCACATTTTACAATTATACTAACAATATGTTAATTAATCATTTTTAATTATCTTCAAGCTCATCCACCCAGTAAAGACTACAATCATGTAGTCAACAATTCTGCTGCCAAACAATATCTGCAAGCTACGAATTGCAACTTCCTCTTCTTGAAAGCAATGAATCAAGATTTCAATGACCAGACAAAAAAGTCCGTAGCCCAAGAGTTGTTATTCCATATTTTGGAATAAAAAATTCCTTTGGCATATGAACAGTATCACTTCAAATTTGAAGAATGAATTGAATTCACTGTAGCTCAAATCTTGAGCTGAGGAGTTATAGCCACTCCAATGTAGACGCTTTCAACGATATATATGCAAAATTTGCTTTTGGCTGGGTTTTTTACGAAGCCAATGCCAGTGCTCTAAGGGGATTTGAACCTTAGACCTGGGGGAGCATACCCTCAAGCCCAAGGTCTTTACCACTTGATCCAACCCCTAAGGGTTTGCATTCAACCAGTTTATTATATGAATTAGAAGAAAAAGAGTTGGCTCCCTCCAAGTCTTAAGGTTTGAATCTTCTTTGGTCATTTTCTAGGGGTCATCGGACTACGGGAACTTTCTTTGAATTACTTGAGATGTACTTATAGGAAACTCCTTGTTGAGGACATGTGCACCTGGGATTAGTCATGACTTTGTTCTTGATACCTGGTGCCAAATTTAAAAAAAAATCAGGAAAAGAATTGGCCCGATGTCAATTTTTATTTTGTGTAAAACCATTTGGGCAGAAGTAACGAAGTAGCGGCAACCATAGAACCTCATTCGTCATCTTACTTGAACTATAACACTGCCACTTGCATACATAAACCCAAAATCCTCATAAACAGGAAAGTCCAACTGAGCGACCGAGAATATTTTGATCGAGATTTGGACAAATAAATAAAAATTAGACAGCAAGGCAACCGATTGTGCAGCAGCAAACCTACAGCAAGAAAAATACATCGCAAATATCGACAAACAACCCAAAAAAAAAAAAAAAAAGCAGAGACAGAGATATAGAGATTGAGTCGACGGCATACCGACTGGATGGCGGTGGCAGGGCTAGCCGGAGCGACGACAAGCGGAGACGGGGGCTGCAGAGAGAGGGGATTCAATTCTTAGGGCTAATGAATTATTGGGGGAAGAAAAATTATATTTCGGCATGGCTGACGTGGGGAAAATATGATAATGTTAAAAGAGAAAATATATATTGCAATTTACTGTGCGTTGCAATCGCATCACATTTAACTGATTGAGTGAAAAAAAAAAAGAAAATACAGATATGCTGTGGTTACGGGTTGCTGTCCAGAATAATTCAATATTAAATAATGCGATGTTTTTTATATTTATTTATAACGTAGATGAAAAATAATATTTTTTTTTTTTAAATTTCTGTCAAGACTGTCATCCCTTGCCTTGGCATGACAACCGATGAATGCGAAGACAACGTAGGCCAGTGTCAATTTGAGACCTTTAAATTATTAAAAATATTATTCATTTTTTTAAATATATATTTAATCAGAATAATTGATAAATTAATAATAGTTTATATTTATATTTTACTTTTTTAATTATTTAATATTTATTTAATATCACATCAAATAGAGATAATAAATAATAAAAAGTTATTACTCTCACATGTCTTCTTTGACCCAATTTTATTTTTCCTCGACAAGTTGACCATTAGATAAATAAACTAAATAGTTACAAGATACAAGATATAATGGGGTGGAAGTTCTCGACAATCTTACCAAAATAAACAAAAGCAGCATAAAAAAAAAAATAAAAAATAAAAAAAGAACAAGATAAATCAAAAACTTGACTCCAACCCAATCTCACATGAGGAGGCCGCTCAAAAGCGATTCTAACATAGTCTAATAAATAAACTATAATCTTACGACTAAACGCCGCAATCGAGAGGGGTGTGCTGCATTTTGTTGATCTGCTCCAACTGTAAGAGACTATCACGACCACATCGTCTTGAGCGCTGGTTAGGGAAAGCAGGAACGTAGAAGAATAGCAATTAGAAGATGACCCGATACACCAGCGAAAGACCACCACCAACGGTGGTGGGGCATGTAGGACACGCGCCACACTGAGCGAAAAAGGGGCACCCAAATCTGAGAGCACTCTCATTGGATTAGCTATAGTTAAAATACATTTTTTATGAATGTAAGATGAATTTAGCATTTAGCTATTACATTCACATAAATTTCTACATTGGAATAGCCATTTTTTTATTATATGACAATAAAATAATATAAGATAAATTTAACTTTGACTATTCACATCAAATCTCCACATTGGATTATCCATTTATTCATTATATAGTAATGAGTAATTAATAATTTTGAAAATTTTATAATTTTTTTAATTATGAATTTATTTTATTTTATCATATTTTACTATTCATAATATTATATATTAATTAGTAATTGTATTCTAATTATATTTTTTCAATTGTCATTTAAAATTGAGAGAGAAATAATTGATATTGAAGGGAGAGAGAAAGAAATAATATAAAAGGGATTTGATGAATGAATAGTGTGTTCCAAATTTAGAAATTAGTTTGGATATTACTGTAGCTATATTTGGAATATAGTTAATTCAATGTGAACAATTTTATGACCTAATAGCTAAATTCTCATTGGATTTAGCTTTTAGCTAATCCAATGAGAATGTTCTGAGAGATCCGAAACTGTTGGCCACGATGGTGTCGCACGTGGCAACAGGAAACCCCTTGTGGTGTGACAACGCGTGAGGCCCACGCGCACTGTAAGCCGCACATGAGCCACGCCCGCCACTCACTTGGACAGATTTCTCCCTCCGTCAGACAAATCAGTGGCTGGGGAGACTATTGGAGGGGCGCGTGGCGGTCCAATATTGTCAGTAAACAACAGATCAAAACAACTTGTTACTATCACCGGAAAATTTACAGAGAATAATGGAAATAAACCTAATAACGAAGACCAGGCGAATGGAGGGGGGAAGGAGACCAAGCTCCACCTCCCTAGGCGACAACATTGTGATTGCGGGAGAAAAAACTCTGGGAGAAAATAGAGAGAAAATGCGAGAAAAAAACTATTTATATTCTAGTTCTCGATCGTCTTTCTTCTTAGAGAAAAGCCCTATATCTGATAGATGGAGGAATTATACGTTCATCACCTCCCCTAACAACCGATGCACAACCTTTCATCCCTTAAAAATCCATGAAGAAAACTCACAAACACCTTTGAAAAATCTAGATAAAAAATACCTAGAAATTTTTATTTAAAAAACTGAAGGCTGAAGAGTTTAGCAATCTTTAATAAAACTTTGACCTTTCTAATGCAAAGTTTGACCCCAAAAAAGTTTCTAAAAGCCAAAAGATGAATTTTTCTAAAATCATCGATCAACATATAATTTTTTTTTTCTATTATCTCTCATTTCCTTCATCATGTTTTTTGCTTTTCTATATATATGATCATAATCTCGAATGAAAATTTTGAGTTTATTGTTGAAAATAGAAAGTCATAGTTTATAATTCATCATCCATGACAAACATTATGTATCTTCAGTTTCTTCGCATTGATGAATATGTTGATATATTTTCATAATAAAATTATACTCAACGGTCCTACACCACACACCTGTTAAGGAAAAAAAATCTCACATCAACAGGTGTAGTATAGAATTACTGAGTAGAAAAACTCATTTTCACATCTTTAATTAAAATGTGCCCCCTACGTACAAGAGTCAGGGTCTTGGTTAGGGCTGTAATTGAGCCGAGTCGAGCCAGTCTTTGGCTTGCCAAGCTCAATTTGACTAAAAAGATTCAAATTTGAGATTTTTATTTAATCTTTGTTCGAGTTCGGCTAGGAAAACTAAACTCCCAACTCAAACTTGAGCTCGTTTAAAAAATCAGCTCAAGTTATTTATTTATTTTTTATTTTTTGAAAAATATTTAATAATTAATAAATTAGGTAAATAAAAAATCTAATATTGAATTTGTACAACTAACAAATAGAGCCTATACGGAATTATAGGATTTTAAAATTTTATAAATAACTAATATATAACTAGTTGATATTTATCCATAATAACAATATATTATATGCCTACGTAAATTATTAATACATATACATAATATGATAGCATATATCTATTTCATATATGGTCTCCACATACTAGTATATGAAATTATTAAATATTATCAACTAATCATTGTACAAATTATAAAATACAGCTATGAAGCATATTCAATATATAGACATAAGTAAATATGTTACATATTATATGTTTAATTATAAAAGTGTTATACTTATAGTATTAGCTAATACATATATATATATGTATATATACATGGGTGTATGTATATATTTATCAATATATGAATGCTTTAATCGAGTCGAGCTAACGAGTCGACTCAGGCATAAACGAGCGAGCCTTAACAAACCTTAGCCGAGTCGAGTCGAGTTTAGTCGGATATATTTCATTTACTAATAAAGCGGGTATCTACTTTCATGGGCGAGCTTTTCTTTTCACGAATTGAGTTCAACTCGAGTTTAACTGAACGAGTACCAAGCGGGCTATCAAACAATCTGGTTCATTTACAGTCCTAGCACATTTAATGCTGAGAACTTAAAATCATGATTGTTCATATGTATACTATGACATGCATGACTTATCTAACTTATCTTATTTATCATACTGGCCCACACACTTAACCACAAGGGGAGCCACTAATAGTTTTCTAGCATACTATGGTAGACCAAACTTAGATATGTGGCTTGCATATCCACCCTTAAATCGCATTGGTAACATGCATCTAAATGGTCATCTTATTAATTATTATGATCTTATTTTTTTATACTTAATTGATCATAATAAAGTTTATGTGTCTTATGCAACGTGAGATGTATGAGATGCATGAGATGCAAAATACATACATAACTATAATATGATGAATGAAACATGATAAATGACATACTTGCAAATATCATGACATGAACGGTCCATAAACATTGGCTTCCAAAGAACTGGTTTAATAATAATATATATAACTAGCTAACTTATGTTAATCCTAATTTATAATTAAGCTACTTACCTCACAGCGTTAATCCAATATTTCGGGTATAAAATTGATCACGTGAATTACAAGAAAAAAGAAAACATGAGGGATGTTGTGAGAGGAATGAGGTAGTCAGCAATTGGCGTGGTGAATGTGAGACATGCACTGGATTGGGTATCTTGGGTTCAGTCACTGCACTTATAGAGGTTTATGGTTTTTTCAAATAACACACGGAACGAAAATATTTATAGAGAGATTTGAGAGAGGGTGCCGACGAGTTTGAGTCGGATTCGGTTAGTACATGTAGTGATACTAATCTGCTGAACACTCAGTCGTGATCATCTAAGAAGAGAGTTTGAATTTAAAAACATAATCTAGCAGCTCATTCAATGTAGAATTGGTAGTAATTGAGACTGCATAGGGGACTTCAATCAGTGAAGATTTTATATTGAAATAAATTTCTAATGACTAATATTTAAATTCAAAAAACAGTCTAACTCATTGAATAATAAATGAGATTTAACCTAATTATTGAGCCTAATTAAAACTCTTAATCAATCTCAATAATTTATTGTTTGTGGGCTTATTCAACATAACTCATTAAATATAATTTAGGCCAATAAAAAAATTTCAATATTTCGATTTTAAAATTATTGGAACAAGTCGTTATAATCGGAAATATAAAAATAGAATCCCATACATTCATGCACCATTCGAAGGACTCAACGACAAGGGATGCCAAATTCTCAATTCATTTTATACTCTATCCATAAAATTAAAAAAATAAAAAAAATAAAAAAAAAAAGATCATTTTTTTTATTGATAATAACGGACCACCTTCCATTCATAATAAAGGACATACAAATTTGACTTAAAAATAAGTTAATTACAAACGTTAATAGTTTTCCAGCACACTTTCGTGACTGACATGGTCTAGTCCAGATGACAAATCTCTGAAGACCTAAGTCTAAGAGATCTGTCATGCACAGCTTTGTCCCCGACAGAAAAATAGTAACTAGGTGACAAAACCCGTACCCCGACTAAGCGGAGTAGGGTGCACCAACCCCATACATCGCCTAAGTGGAGATGGGGGATCACTCCATTTGGACCAAGGTCTGAAGGCACAAATTTTTAGATTTTTATTTTTCTAAAAAGTAAAAACAAGACACGAAATAAAATACAACAGAAAAATACTGTGAAAACTAGGGGTGTAAATTTAAACCGGAAAACCGGTCCGGACAGGACCGAACCAGACCAGTTGGTCCGGAACCGGTTCCTATTTTATGAAAACCGGCCGGTTCCGGTCCGGTTCCGGTTCCGTAGTTTCCGTGACCGAACCGGACCGGTTGGAAAAAAAAAATATAAAAATTAATTTTATATATTATACAAAATATTTATATATATAATATATAATTATATCTTAAATTTTTATATATAATATATATAATTATATATCATATATGAAAAAATTTCATATTATAATTTATAAATAATAACATAAAATGTTAATCTTAAATATGAACATTTGTAATTTATTTGATCATATGTTATTAATATAATTATATATAAGATAATGTTGTTATAATTTATAAAATAAAAGTTTAATCTTAAAGATGAAAATTTAATTGATCATATGCTTTAAGCATAATATATATATATATATTAAATTATTAATAACATTTTATAATATGAATTAACACTTTATTATATGTTTTTTACATTTAAAAAAAATCGAGAAACCGGACCGGACCAGACCGGACCGGAAACCGGAGGTACCGGTTTAGGAGGGTAATCGGGGCGTAATCGGTTTTGAAAAATACAAAATCTGTACATACCGGTTCGGTCCTAAATTTTGTCCAAAACCTGATCGGACCGGACTGGTTACACCCCTAGTGAAAACCGAAAAAACAATGCTCCAAGAGGTTGTTGTGGCGCGCCACTCTGGGAGGAAAATCGTTGGTCGATCTTGGAGGTTTCGGACTCACAGACCCCAGAGGCGCCGCGTGTGGCGTCGGCAGAGGGCCTTCCAGTGGCGCGTGGAAGCCACTCGCCGAACGTCTCCGAGAACTTTAGGCCGCGCATGCGAGCTACTCGCCACTCCATTTGGCACCGCATTCGGTGGTCTTGAAGATCGGCGGCTGGGCAACACCATGAAGGGACGCATGCTAGTCTATGGTCGCCGGAAAGTACCAGATTTGTGATTCTCCTTTATTTAGCCTAAAAAATATAAAAATACAAAAATCGGAGCACTACAGAGGGGAAGGGAGTGGGGAGAGAAGGAGGGAGGGGGAAGGGAGCCTAAGCTCCCACCCATCTAGTCAGATATGTAGTGAAGGTTTAATCAGATATGTAGTGAAGGTTTAATCAGATATGTAGTGAAGGTTTAAAGAGAGTTGGGGTTCGGGGGCGCGGGGGGAACCCGGGGATGCAATATACATATAAAAAAAAGGATCATTTTATAGTACTTGGAACGAGACGAAGGTGATGATGATATACATCATGTACATTAGAAAACATAACCGGAACATGCATTCCATACAAGTATAGTTTTTTTATAATATTATTTATAATAAAGATATTTTTGAAAAAATAATATTACCTTTATTAAAATATATCTTATTTAAAATATGGTCACTACAACAAATCTTTGTTTTTGGGATGAAATTCTTTTGAGACGAAATGAAAATCGTTTTAAAAGACAAAATTCAAGTTTTGTTCCAAAAAATTGACGACTGTCGTTATCCGTCTGAACATAATATTTTGTGTTTGAACGGAATATATTGGAACAAAAACTGTCCCTAATGGAAATTATGTTCGAATGGTTACCTAACCGTTCGATCTTAAATATAATAAACCTTCGAAAGGTTATTTGGAATCGTCAAATGTTAAATTGGCAAGTTAAGTTATCAAATTTAGCATGACTTTGAGTATCCCTTTGAATAGTATATTTAGATGTTTGAACATGAAGGAGGTACCATTCAAACATCTAAAGTTAAGATTCAAACAATCATTGAATGGTCGAACGGATACCTTGGCGAGCTAGATGAATAAATGTTTGGCAGGAATATAAAATACGTTCAAAGGCTTCTACAATACGTTTGAACAGTGGCAGAATTTTTACAAATTTTAATTGCAAAAGAATACCTTATTAATTAGTTATAGGTAAATATTTAATTTATATAAAAAAAATATAGCATTTAACTAATATAAATACATAAAGGAACTCAATGACTAATTTAGAAAATGAAAAGACCATTCATATTTAAACTAATTATACAAAACACAAATAACTAATGTCCATACAAAAAACCAAAAAAATACAAATAAAAGACATACACTACTAGCCCAAATCTAGTTGCACTTTCTCGACTCCACCAAGGCGTGTCTCCATATCCGTCAATTGAGACATGATCTTTGACTTAGTCTCTGCGAGGGCGATCCGAACTTCAGTATGCACTGCATCAATTAGCTCTGCTGTCTATGCGCAGATCTCTACACACACGACATCTGCAATCTCCTCACAAATAGTAATGCGTGATGCGTCCTATGTAGATGCCTCACCCAATACGTCATGATCTCTAGGGTGTGCATCTTCTTGAGTATCGACCACCTTTGTAGTGGGTGCACGAATACAAAATCTCAAGTGTGTCTTGCTGCATGACAAGGTCGAGGAGTTGATCGGTCCAATTGGCTCTTGAACACGCTCATACGCATCCGGCTGGACCCCTGTCACTAAAAGAAATCGTGTGAGCAGGATCCCAAATGGCAATATATCTGTCATAATATCGGTGGCCTCTGATCGAATCCTAGCGTAGATATATCTTGCTAGGTCGATAGGCACCCCACGAGCGACCTGTATCATAAACTGTACTCGATCCATGCTAACCTTAGTCTTGTGCAGTTGTGGATCAATGTTGTTGGCTATTATTATGTTCATAATCTTGAAAATATTGGATAAGTCGACCTGTTTGATGTTCTTGATCCCATCATAGGAAGGAGCATCTAGATCCACAACCAACTGATGAACCTCATAATCAGCGAGGCCATTGAAACCATCTACTACATCAGTGTCCTCGTCCTCATCACCTACATGTGTAGACTCCCTTGGCACCACTCTCAGATATGCAGTGGACGGTTGAGGGATACGAAGAAAATCGGAGGCTGCGTTCACTGAGAATCTAACTAATTTGCCCTGAACGGAGAGGTGTATCTGTCATCATCCTGGCCTGCGCCACCAAGTTTTCTATAGAACCATATACAATGTCGATGTGGGCAATGATGTTGTCTCTCCTTTCATCCTTCTGGTCGTTGATTTGTGTCCAATCATGATCGAGAAAGACAGTTACCAGAGAACGACCCTCTCATAGAAGATCTTGAAAGTCCTCGATCTTCACCTAACGCTCTAACAAAACAATCCTCTCTTGAACTTTTTCACTGGAGGGTTGCTCTGACCCGCCCCACGCTTCCTTTCCCGAGAAGCTGGCGCTGAAATTTAAGAAATAAAATTAAGAACATCGATTATAAAATATAATATATGAAACTTAGATAAAATAGTTATATCTGACTAAAACACTATATATTACATTATCTATTTTTGTTTATCACAAAAATTAAAAATATGTTGTGTACTGTTCAAATGGGTCATTACACATTCAAACAAATATTGTTTAAACTTAAAATTTACCGTTCAAACGATATACGCATTTTGGTTCGAATAGTTAAATAAACAGATCGAACGCTTTCATTTACATACGTTCGATCGATTTCAAGGAAATTCAAAAGGTAACTCGGTCGAGCTCAGCAATGGCTGAGTCGACTCAATCATTGTTAAAAATGAAAGCAATTAGTGGATTCCTTTTGTTCTTCCACAAATCACAACAATACAAGGTTGGGATGAGCATAGAGGTATCTCGGCCTTGTTTTTCCAGCCACCTGTAGTGGCCAAACGGTGTTTTAAACAAATAATTCAAAACCTATTTTCAGCCCCATTTATACTGAATTACTACATATTTACATGTATAATAACATCAAATCGAAGGCTATATAACATACCTGTTGCGAGTTCAAGATTGGTGGTTGAAGGTGGCGTTGACGATGACGTGTGGTAGCTCTCTTGTTGGGTGCAACGGAGAGGAAATTGGAAAAGTTCAAATGGTGCTAGGTCTGACTCCCATAACTTGTTATACCTTCGATAGCGTTCGAACATGTATTGTTGCGTTCGAACGTCTTCTAAAAATAATTGACCTGTTTGAACGTACACTTATCATGGTCAATCGGGCCAAAAACATTTAATTAGTTATTCTTATATATTATATAAATATACTATATATATAACCATTTATATAGATATATAAATATATTATATATACCTATATATTATATTAAATACTATATACTTATATATATACACTACATACATAAACACTTATATTTCTGAATATACTTATATAAATATACTATAAATACTTATATAAATATACTATATATATACCTATATTAAGTCTATAATTATATTATTATATACTATACTTGTATAAGTATACTATAAATTGGGAATTATATATATACTTACTATATAGATTATACTATATACTGATATACTATATATTATACCAAGACTACTATACTACTATACTAATACTATACACTATAAATACTATATATTATAAATATAGTTTGGGATTTATATAAGTATATAGTATACTATATATGAGAAATTATATAGATTATATATGTTCGAACGGTATACTTGGGGTGTTTGTATAATTATGTGTTCAAACGGTATAATTCTATGTTCGAATGGACATATAAATCGTTTGAACCCCTCAAACTATGTTGGTGTCATTGAGAAGCAGTGGCGAGATTATTTCCCACCAAGTGAGATACATATAAACACGTTTTAATTGTTTGTAAGTGGTGTTCGAACGGTTGTGCGCTAAATTGTTCCAAGTGGGAGAAATTTCACGCCTACATTATTTTCGAGTTCGAACAGTTATTTAAATACGTTCGAATGCGAAAATAAGACATAAGACGTATAAAACCATATAAACCTTTCTCACGCGGTGCACTTTGAAAACCTGCGAGAGAGACAGTGAGAGCAAGAGAAAGAGAGAGTGTGAGAGATAGAGAGAGAGAAGGTGAGCGAGAGAGAGGGTGCCATTGAAAGGATTCTTGAAGTATTTTTTCTCTTCTATTTGGTAAGATTTTTGAACTGTTCTCTTCCACTTCATTATTTGTTCTTGTAATATTTTGTTTATCATCTAATTAATTTTATAGTTTTACTAATTGTGGTGTAGGTGAGTTGTGGTGAATATTGCTGTTTGGATTTGCTATTAAGGTAAATATTTCAATCTTTCTATGCCTATTTTTTTTACAGTTCTTCTGGGTGCAGTCACGGTAGGTAACCGCAGGGGAGTCGGGTGCCACGTCATCCGATATATTAACGAGCAACAATTCTAAATTTCCATTGGGACTGTTTTCACTGGGATGGCAACTGAACTCGAAGAAGATCATGAGTTGGCAACTTATTTTGCTTTCACTGGGTATGTTTTCTTCGGTTGGGATTGGGTCTTCAAGTGGTCTTCTTCTTCAGTTGGAACTGGATCTTTTTTCATGTTTTCCAAGGAACACGCTCCTATGAATATGTGATTAGCAAAAACCTGAGTGTTGGTTTTTCCACACTTGAATTTGACCCTGTTCATTTTATCCTCCAACTTCGTACTAGACTAGTAACTACAAGCCTCCCAATTCTAAAATCAAGGCAAATCCGACCATCTCTCTCATTCTCTCTCGCTCTCAATTATATTGTTGGAAGGATAGTTATAAGGTAAGCTTCTTCACTCTTAATGTATGGACTCTCAATGAATTCTCAGTGAGTTAACCTTTTATGTTGGTTAAGCGAGAAAGTGCCATTTTAGAAGTTTCTTTTTTCGTTTTTCCTCTTGAGATATGAGAAATGGAGTAAGACTATACAAAATGAAATTCTGCTTCCTTTTTTTGTGATTTTCTTTCTAAAGATTTAGAATTTGAGTTTTCCTTCGTTTTTCCTTCTGAGATATGAAAAATGGAGTAAGACTATACAAAGATGAAATTATGCTTCCTTTTTCTGTGGTTTTCTTTCCAAAGATTTAGAATTTGAGTTTTCCTTTGTTTTTCCTCCTGAGATATGAGAAATGGACTAAGACTATACAAAGATAAAATTCCACTTCCTTTTTTTGTGGTTTTCTTTCCAAAGATTTAGAATTTGAGTTTTCCGTCGTTTTTCTCAGTAACCAAACAAGTGATCTTTTATGGTCATTCTTATTTTGTTTCCTGCTTCTTTCTATTCATTGGGTGTTTCATGGTTTAGATCACATATAGTTTTTTGGGTTTAGTTACTGTCACAAAGGGTGCACTCCAGGGTTGAAGTAGAGGAAAACCTTCTTCGAGTTCAATTGCCAACTCATGATCAAAATAAAGCATATTTCTCTCTCTTTCTCTCTCTCTAGATGAATCAAAGAAACTGAAATGATATGTAGTTATTATGGGCTCTGATACCATGTAAAGTATGAAAAGATTGGAGAACTGTTTTGGTGCTCAATGCCAAACAGAGTGATATATTGCAGTATATATAAGCCTTTCTGTTACAGTAGTGTTTATCCATAGTTACATTCAAACTAAATTTATAATTTAAACTAGTATCGTGCTAGCTGTGTACAACATTTGAATTTTGAATTATGCTAGATATCCTCTTTCTGTTGTAGATAACCTTTGAGAGCTAAAGACTCGGTCTTGCTGACTGAGTTAGGAGAGGTAATTCTAACAACGAGGAGGAAGGGTGAACGGCGAGGCAGATCCTTGAAAACGAATGTGATGAGCAAACTGTGGGAGAAAAAGTAGATCTTCATGGGTAGACAAAGGTGGGAAGACGAAGTGAGGGAGATGCATCCCTTCGTGGTCTTCGATGGGAAAGAGAGGTGGGAAGACGAAGGGAGGGAGAGTTTTGGTCTTGGTCTCCGAAGGGAGGAAGAGTTAGAAGGGAGGGAGAGTTCAGCTCTTCGTGGGAGAACTGGGATGATCAAACGAATCGTATTTGCCATAGACCAAAACGGTGCATTTTATTTTCCACGTGAGCATCCAACTTTTTTATTATTATTATTGTTTATGGTTTATTTGTGACTTATTTGTTTTGTTTGATGTCAAAATATGGAAATATATATTGTATTTATTTTGTGATGTGTATTATGAAAAATCTATCACTTTTCATGCTCCTGAAATGGTTTTTGGTGGAAAATACGAACATGTGTTGAATTCTAGAAAGTTGGAAACTTGGCATATACCGTTTGAAGGCTATAATTATATAGTAACGTTTGAATGGTATTTGTTACCGTTCAAACAACAAGCATATGTTCGAACGGCAACCAGTATTAACAAATTTAGAAAAATAAATTTAAAACTTAGAAACATATATATTTCTTAAATTTAAAATAACAAACACGATTGTATATGTTTATTAGTAACTATTAATACATTGGCATATCTTGAAATGGGCAAAGAACTAAAACTATAAAACTTTTCACATATATAAGAAATAATAATTAACAAAGTAATTAACGATCCTAGTACTAGCTGAAAAAATTAAATTTACATTAATAAATTTAGAGTAATAAATTTAAAACCTAGAAACATATATAAACACTTAAATTTTACGTCATTTTTTTAAACTTAAAAAAAATGATGTAAAATTCATATAAACAAGAATAATAAAATCTAGAAACAACCCAATTTGATTTAAGGAAATCATATACACAATTGGACATCATAATTAATTAGTTGGAATCTATGATTTAATACTTAGAAATACTCAATTAAATTGTAAAAAAATATGTAAATTAATTAACACCTTAATGAATTACTAAGAATATATACTTTAAAAAAAATGATGTAAAATTTAAGGAAATCATATGCACATTGGATTTAAAGAAATAATATGCATATATTTATATATGATGCATCACATACTAATTGTAATAGAGAGTTAACTCATCCCGATACTCATGAAAATTATGTAAATATTATTATCTGTTTTAATTAAACGTATTTAAATAATTGTGGCAATATTAATTATTTCTCCTATGCGTATGAAAAAATGGTTGCCCTGCATGTTGAAGCTACAACTGATCAAAATTCCACAACAGGTGATGTGAATATTTTTACAAAGGTTTTGCGTACACGTTCACACAATTTGAGATGTTTGGGTTGTTGTATCAAGCTTTGTTGCTCGTCCTCATGGTCCAATAATGCGTCCAACACTTCTAGAGCATTAGAGGAAGCGAGACCAGAGATTAAGGAATTGAGGACAAACCAGCATGAATTAGTGGTCCAACGAGTTGACTTGGAGATGCGGATGAAACAATAAGAAGAGCAACAAGCAGAGTTCAAGGGAGAAATGCAACTCCAAATGGAGATGCTTATGCAACAATTCAGACCTTCAATCAACTAATTTAATTTATAGATCAAATTTTTAACTGTCTTTTGTATTTTGAAAACTACTATTTTATATAGTTGGTTTGCACTAAGACTAATTTTATGTTTGTTGAACACGCACTAATGTATTTTAAGATGTCATTTATGTGTATTATGTTTTCTATTAATGGGTTGAAGAAAATATTATACTTATCGAATGCAAAAAAACTGTGCAAACAGTTAATAAGTGCCAACCATTCTAACGGTGTAATAAAGACATTCGAACGTAATGCCTAAACTGCATTCAAACAAACATCAGGCAAATCGAACATTACATAACCTTTTGAATAATACAATAAACGTTCGAACAAATTTGAATAGTAAAATGTTCGAACGTCAAAATGGAAGTTCGAATTATCAACTATAGACGTTCGAACGTTAATATTTTTAGTTTGAACATTCAACTATATATGTTGGAACATTATATAACATTCGAACTTTTTTTTTCTTTTTTTTGAAGAAAGGAACAAACTTCATTCATTAGATTAAATGTTGAATACAAGGAAGATAATCCTCAATAAGTGTACAGTCTTCTAAGCAATTGAAAAAAAATTTTGCCAAACAATGAGCAATAACATTGACTTCCTAGGGACATGTTTAATGGACTAGTTTCGGGTCTTGGATAGCATTAGCTTGATATCTCTGATGACAATTCCTGTAGAACTCCAGCTATCTTCCTTCTGTTGGACAACCTTTACCATAGCAAGAGAGTCACCTTCTAGGATGAGTTGGTGAAGCCCCAGCTTAGCACAGAAATAAGTGTCTCTAAGTGCTGCTACTGCTTCCCCAGAAAAGGATCAGGGGTCAAGGGCAACTGAGTCCTAGAAGCCAACTGAGTCCCTAATAACCACTCCTATACCCACATTCGAATTGCCTTTATCTAGTGCTGCATCCCAGTTGACTTTGAAAAAATTTGGGGGGGGGGGGGGGGGGGGGGGGGGAGGGAGCAGTCCATTGGGTGCTAGGAGGCACAATGACCTTAGGCTATTTCATGCTAACCTCTTGCCAAGAACTAATGGATTGCAACTCTATGTTAATCTGTTTTGACACTTGGATAGGAGAGTTAAAGTGCTTCTCAAAGATCCAAGTGTTTCTTCTGTGCCAGATCATTTTAGCAGTGACAGCTACTTCAGTAAGTTCCATGGGAGAGAGTTGGTCCAAGATAGGCATCAAGACTTCTTTAAAAGGGCCATCCACGATACAAGATTTATGGAGCCTCCTCGAGCACATAGACCACACATCTTGGGTAGCTTTACATGACCAGAGAGCATGTGAAACTAATTCAGGATGGAGGAGATAGATTGGACATATGGAGGAATAACGTTCGAACTTAAATTGTGACATTCAAATGGAATCTCGTTCGAATTATCGAATTTAATCAATCGAGCAAATAATCCAATCCATTCGATCTTTTTGTTTGTTCGAATGTGTAAATTTGATCGTTCGACATCCTTTCTAGGACGAAATAAAATCATCCAAAAAGAAATTATGTTCGAGCGGTTTTCTCCATTTTCATCCCAAAAAACCTTCTGGGACAGTGATATTGGAATGAATTTGAGACGCTTTTTTTTCATCCCAAAAACTGCTTTGGGATGAAACAATAGTTTTTTGGGACGAAAATCTTCATCCCTAAAAGAGTCTAAATGTTGTGGTGGGTTATGTAAAAAGTTATAAAACAAAATTGTGTATATCATTTTTCATTTTTTCTTCCCATCTCACACCAAAATTTGTTATTTAATTACGCGGGAGCATGCACGCAGTTTCATGATCAATGCACGCCATCTCATATTCATTACACATGTGCATGGTTTTTATTCCAAGTACATTAATCATGTACTAAGACGCACTACAGATGCTTGACAGAAAGTCTCAACAAACTTGTATTCCATTCATATTTCGTGATACAAACGTACATCGATATTTATAGAGTATTCATTACACATGTGCATGGTTTTTATTCCAAGTACATTAATCATGTACTAAATTAAGGTTATACTCTTCGAAATTAATTATGAATAAGTTATATCATCGTGCTAATTGATAGATATATAAATATATATTATATATATCATCTGAATGAATTTTATGACATCAATTATTATGCCTATTTCATATTAAATCATCCAAATAAAGATATTAATCTTACTTCTATTTTTCTTGATCGACATTAATCTCTGGTACTTGTTGGATAAATCTCTTAATTAGGACAGACCAATTCAATTAAAAAAAAAAAAAAAACCAGCTCTGTACTTATAATTTCCCTTAGCATCATCTGGATGTTAGGAATTGAAAGGAGTCATGATTTTCAACGAGCATATCTCGAAATCCATTAATTGAGGAGAGAGAGACACGGAGAAAGAGTCGTCGATCGAGACAGGGATTCTTGGAGAAAGTTTCACAGTTGTTATTGGGCTACAGATCTTTTGAAACGTTTTTGTCACTCAATAACTGCTAAAAACATAAATAAATAAAACAGTCACCCCTATATATATCCACCTAAAATACTATACTAGGGTTGAAGAACATGTATGTCTTAAGGTTCTATATATATATATATGTATGTATATATACATACATATATATATATATATATATTGTGCGTGTATGTGTATATATATACTAGCGGTTGGATAATGTGCGAGGCACATTTGCCCGGTTGAAAAATAACTTATTTTGAAAAATATAAATATATTTTGAGTTAAAAAAAAAACGTAATCATAAGTAAAATAAGTAGTATATAGAGAATTTTTTATGAACTCAATTTCTGCACCTAACAAGTGAAAAGAGATGTGGAGAATTTTTGTGATAATGATAGTACTTCACTGCATAAATCAAAGCAATCCAACCGAAGAAAAAAAAATGAGAAGTAGTAAAATGAAGGGTTGGATTTAAATCTTAAAAATTTTAATGTACCAGCAGCAGCCTTGTCCTTAAAAAAACAACACACGTAGACATCATATCTTTAGATATGATTTGGATCGATGTATTAATAGTAGTGATAGATTGTCAATTCCCTCCTGACCCAATAATGTTGTAAATTTTTTATTTTTTTAAAAATGTTTATGGTGATTAAAAAAATACATGAAAAAAAGAAAAGAAAAATAAAAAAATGAAATACACATTCATGAAATATTTTCAGGTTACTTTTTTATTAGTTGTGGCAGTTCTCTTTAGTTAATGAAGAATATTATCATATTTAAATTATGTTAAAATTCTAATTATTTATATAGTTATAATTTTTTAAAAATATTTAACAAAATTTTATTATTTATTTAATGATGAAATATTAGTATTTTATAAATAGCTTGATTATTTTGAAATTAGTGGTATTTGTTTAAAATCCTGTATGGCGTAAGATTTTCTAATTGATAAAAAAAAGCACGTTTGCCACATCTGTCAAATTGAAGAAAAAAATAAAGTGTAATTTCAAATATTAAAATGGTCTAATGTATAAGAATAAAATTATTATTTATTTATGTTCATCATTTATTATGAAATTTAAATTATATTAAAAATTCAAATTAATTAGATAGTTTTTTTCTCTTAAAAATGTACAGTAAAATTAATATTTTTTCCACTTTTTCTTTCTTTCTCTCTCTCATTCCCAACGCACGATTGCAGTATTACGTCGCACATTGACATTCACACGGATTTTAAAAAAAAAAAATACTGTTCATTACTGTTCATCATACTGTCGAAAAAAAAAAAAGGCTGATTTAGATTTACTGTTCACGATGAACAGTAATGAATAGTAACAGTTATACGCTCTTTTAAGTATAGGCAGATATACACATGCACACTGTACACGGGAAGTTCCTCCAAATTAACTACACCCATGCATATATATAGATTCAACGTTTGTCATGGTATATATATACCCATGTTCACACACTTAGAACAACCACATATGACTGGACTATGTTTGGCAATTGAACTATTTTCAGATTATTTTACTATTATTTATAAATAATTTATTAGTATTATTTTACTATTATTTATAAACTATTTCGTTACTACTCACAGATGTGAGACATTTTTAATAAACTTAATAGCCTTAGCTACTAGTCTACGTCTGGGTTCCAATCTTTTATTTTCTTGGAACTTCGATGGAAACTGGAAAGGCTAATCCAATATGAGAGCTGCTACGTACAGTCCCATTCTGGGACTCCTTTGCAGTCCTGCATACGTGCGCACGTGTGCTTCATTCAAATGACCAAACTGTCCCTGGTTCCTACTGAAAACTAAACTGAGAAATCAAAATTATTGAAAATCGAAAGCTGAAATTTTTTTCCCTCTCGTCAATCTGTATCCACTGCCCATTGACAACCTCCTCCACCATTGACGGAGTCGCACACTTCACTGCCCATTTTTGGCCTTCTCCACCATCAACAAATTCGCAGTGCTCTTCTCCTCCATTACCCATCGCCGGCCTCCTCCACCATCCACATAGTTGCAGTGCTCTTCTCCTCCACTGCCCATCACTGGCATCTTCCACCATAGACAGAGCAAGTAAGGAATTTGTTACCTAAATTTGTTTCTCTTCAAAAGCCCAAAGTTTCTCTACATTTCTTAATGGAAAGTGGCTTACTTTACATTTGTTAATGGAAAGTAAATTAGGTTTTGTATATGAAATCAAGATATCTATAAATTGAATAATTACGACTACATTTAACTGATCTCACCTTCCCCACCCACACCCACTTCTAGCACCATGGTTCATTGCTTTGTTGAGTGCATGACTCCGCAACGGTTTCTTCATGGGGACTACCAAAATAGCAACATGATTGAAGTATAATTGAAACACATAAATTTGACATTTTAATTACTAAAATGTAAAGTCCAGGACCTTAATTGAAAACTAAGTGAAACATAGAGGTTGCAAAGGAAATTAACCATTCGAGGGTGGTTGTCTTTAACCAAAGAAATCAAAGAGAGACTGGAAAAAAATGGTATTGAAAAACTAAGTCAAACTTGGTATTAGAGGGATACGACATACCCAGAAATTCAAAGCAAAGCAAAGCAAAACTACACTTTGAGTCTTCCAATCTGTATTCATGTTGGAATACTTTTGTACATGAATGAAAATATTACTGAGAGTACATTTGTGCATGAAATCTACATTAGTGAAAATATTCATGTTGTGCTTAAATGTTCAAGTTGTCTTTTCCATACCAAATTTTTGTACTTATTTAATTTTTTAATGTCATGTTGTGCTTAAATAAATCGAGATTGTTCTTGATGTTAGTTCTTATTCTATGTAAATATTCTTGGTGTACAACTCGATAGAGAAATGGGAAGAAAGCACATATACTAGGCGATCATTGTTTTCTCTCGAAAGCAGTACTTATCCTGATACCTCAAATGTGAGAAATGATGAGGAAGTAACTGTGGGGTTCTAGAGCCAACTTTGGGAAATGATGATGATGATGGGGTCTTTGAGCCAACGTCTAGGAATGATGATCATGGGGTTTTAGAGCCAACGCCAAGAAATGATGATGATGGGACTTCAGAGCCAACGCTGGGAGTATTTTTTAAAACTGAGTAAGAACTCATTGACTACTACAAGCAATATGAGAAATAGGCTGGAATTGACATAATGACCCAAAGAAGTAAAAGGGAAGATGATGGGAGTGTTAGATATGTAACACTTCGTTGTGCTTATGGTGGTAAGGCAAGAAACCGTATTATCAACCTTTTTAAACCACGACCGACAACAAAAACTAATTGTAAGGTGAATATTAATGCAATCTTGGTGGGTGGTGTCCTGCACATAACTACTATTCAAAATGCACATAACTATGGGCTAAGTCCACGAAAGACAAGAATTTTTAGATGTAATCGAGCTATTGATTATTCTGTAAAGAGGCAATTAGATATTAATGAAAAGGCAGGAATAGGTATGGCCAAAATTTTTAACGCATTGGTTGTCGAGGCTGGCGGATTCGAGAAACTTCAATTTATTGAGAAAGATGCACATAATTATATTGACAAGACTCGACACCTTAGACTTGGCAAAGGAGATGCTGATGCACTTCGTGGTTATTTTGAAAGAATGCAGTATAAGAATGATGGGTTTTACTCGTTGATGGATTTGGATGATCATAAATGATTACAAAATGTCTTTTGGACCGATGCACGTAGTAGAGTAGCATATAAGTATTTTAGAGATGTTGTGACATTTGATACAACGTACCTAATAAATAGATATGGCATGTCATTTGTCCCTTTTGTTGATGTTAACCACTATGGACAATCCATACTTTTAGGAGCATGTTTGATATCAAATGAAAGTACTGAAACAATTGTTTGGTTATTTAAGACTTGATTGAAATGTATGGATGAGAGATCGCCAAAAGCTATCATCACTGATCAAGACATGGCAATGAAAAATGCTTTTACAATGGTTTTTCCAACACCAGTCATAGATACTGTTTGTGGCACGTAATGCAAAAACTGCCAAAAAGTTGGGTTCACAGGCAGAATATAAGAGTGGTTTGAAAAGTGTATTGCAGAAATGAGTTTATGATTCTCAAACTTCTGACGAGTTTGAAAAGTATTGGGAGGTGTTTCTTGACGCTTACAATTTGCATAAGGAGGATGCAAGGCTTCAAAGTCTCTATAGTGAGCGAATGTATTGGGTTTCCGTATACCTGAAAAATACATTCTAGGCTGGGATGAGCACAAGTCAGAGAAGTGAGAGTATAAATGCCTTTTTCGACGGATTTGTACATTCAAGAACTACGTTAAAAGAATTCGTTAATCAATTTGACATGCATTGACAATCCCATGTATATCCCATTTACCCGTGGTGAAGAAATTTCAGGAAGTGTACATGAATTCTAAGTTTAAGGAAGTATATGTAGAAGTAATGAGGATTGTCTATTCTCATTGTGTTCTCATAAAAATGGAAGGGGAGATTACAACATATCAAGTTAATGACCAAAAGCAAGTTGAAGACTGCATCTAACGATCAACTTTGCAGGCATACTTCAATGAAGATGAGTTCGATGGGAAGTGCATGCATGGACTATTGGAGATGAGAGGAATTATATGTAGGCACATTCTTGCAATTTTTGCCTTAAGGGATGTCCGAGTGTTACCAGAAAAGTACATTTTGGATAGGTGGAGGAAGGACATTAAACGTAGATATGCTCTCATTCGAAGCAGGTATAATGACTTGAGTGGTAAACCAGCTACTGGTAGGTACTCTTATTTGATAAAAAATATGTTAAGAAGTAGCTACAAATACAGTAAAAAATTAAGATAATTCCCTAAACATGATACAGAAGTTACAGGCAATGAATTTGATTTATACTAAAACAAAACCTCATACTACAGTTGCAAATACTCATACTTCCATTGATGCCGAAACTGGAAGTTCAAAGAAAGTGCTGAGTCCTCACGTTTTAAAGGCAAAGGGAGGCCCTCATCGAAAAGGAGACAAACTACAACAAAGAAGTTGCAAAAGCAAAAATAAAAAGGTTGGTGGCCAGAGATTGAGGAAAATTGTGGGAAGATTTAAATAATGAGATTTTGATACATGCAAAAATTTATTTTTAAGTTATTTAATTTGTTTATGTATTCAAATGTAGGTGACAGCACGTTTGGAAGATATATTAAACCTAATAGATTCATTAATATTATCTGGCTTACAACAAAGTGTTGTTTCGCAAGTGCCTGGTACACAACACAACGTTGTTTTTCAGGTAAATGTTATTACTTTTCCCTTTTGTTTCTATGTTGAACAAGTAATGAGATTTATTTTAATGATTTTTACACAACTTTTCAAACTACTTGCAGGTGGACTTCTAATATCATGACCCTCTCAAGGACTGATGAGAAGATTGTGTAGACTGCTGCATTTTGACTATGTTAAAATGAATTGGTTCATGTATTTCATAACTTCATTCGTGTAACTCTATTTTGGCATGATGGGACGTTCATTGTATTGTTGTTGACGTTGGATATTTTAACCATTTTATGAGTATAGATTTGTATAGATTTTGGTGGACATGAGATTTGCACTGTATTTTCAAATTATTACAAAATTGATCATATTCATGAGATTGGTGGACATGAGATTGGTCATTATAATTTTCTAATTCCTAGTATTACATGCTGCCATCATTATCTAATGTCTGAGTATTGCAAACATAGCAATCCAAACTGTTTGAAAACATGACAATATTTATAATATATTAAATAAATATCACAGGTTCTAAGAGTTTCATACACAACTGCTAGGTTTTAATATTACAATATTGATAAAGGTTCTAAACCTATTACAACCTAAACAAAGTTACACAGTTTGGTACACATTTACTTAATCAGTAATTGTTTTTTATCCTATCCAACAACATGATATTAGAATTGAAAGTCTCTAATACACGTAGAGTAGCATCTGTGCCAAGCTAATATCTTTCATTTGACCTTGAAGCTCATCTCGACCATTAAGAAGTCCAAACGTAATATTTTGGATGTCCTCCTCCTTTTTTTGAATCTCTTCCCATGCAAGTTGGAGTTTTTCCTCCATCTTTTGGAGTTCTTCATACCTCTTTTGGAGTTATTCCTCTCACTTTTGGAGTTCTTCCTCTCTCTTTTGGAGGCGACGTTCTCTTTTTCAGAAAATTTTTCCTTCATTTCCTACTTCAATATTTGCCCATAAAAAGTACTCGCAGTATAGTCTTCCCTGCAGCAAACAACTTGAACAAATCATTGTGGAAAATTATGATTAATACAACAATGTAGAAAAATAAAAGTACACAAACAAGAGAAAATATTAGTGTATTGTAATTTGGATAGGAATAAAAAGGTTGCCTTGGACTTATTGGGGTGTTCGAGAATTTTAGACGTGCCATCTCTCCGCATAAACATCTTGGAGCATGATTCGAAAAACAATCAACCAAGGAAGATGAATAATGCGATGAAGACATTGCATATCAAAAACAGAATCACCCTTGGAACAAGCAGAGATGATGCTGCAACATAACAAAGATTTCATGGATTATATAATATATGAAAAAAAAATATTGACAAGCAAGAATTACAACTGTATTTACTATTTTGATATTTATTTTATATATTTGCATTTCGTGAGTAGGTTGGTGGCAATGCTAATACTGTTGCATTAAACCTTGTTGTAAAACTACCATTGGACATGTGTCTAACCATTTTATTAGCAGCTTCTCAAAAGTTCCTATTGACAAGTAATTATTTTCTTGGTCAAATTTGGACTTCTAATTAAAGTAGAAAGCAAGACGTTCTATGTTGGCTTATTTACAATCATAAGTGGGCCAAAATGGAAAGCAATAATAGTTCAGAACATTCCAATCAGTCGCAACTAAAGAAAAACATTTTAGGTTCATTATGTGGACTTGGCCACGATCGAACAACTTTGTTTACTAATAGGCTAAAGACTAACTAAATTGTATTGGAAGAAAAAAAAATCAATCATGAGTATAGTAGACATGATATGAATGCTTGCTGAATGCTTGCTCTTAATAAGATAAGTAGACAAAAATGTAGGCACGTCAATATCTTTGCTGCCAAGTATTTTAGATATGTCGCATTTTTTACTCGTATACTACACAAATGGCTTTACAGCAAAGTATACTAGACATGTCAATGCCTAACGTATCACACAAAGCAATTGACCAAAGTAACCAATTCCATAGCTTATAGTATTTATGATATTGGCAATTGACAAAATAACCAGATATGTAGTTACATAAGAGTAGGGGTGTAAATTTTAATCGAAAAATTGGACTGAACCGGCCGAAACTGGTGGAATCGGTTTACAAGATCTCTCAAGTGCATGTGTTATTTCTAATTGCTTCGTTTAACTATCATATTAACATAGAAATGATCACTTCCTTTTCTTGATATTTTTTGTTTTTATTAGTTTTTAAATTGGTTTCAATAACAACCAAAAAACAACTTGAGGATGCATTTGTTTTATTTAATTTTCATTGATTTCTATTTTTTTATTGAATGGTTTTAAGTATAATCAACAATACCCTCGAAACCATCAAGATCCATGATAAATTATTGTCACGTGTTCATTCCACTGTATCTCAATGACATGCATGTAAAATTTATCCCACATCTGCTTATTCAATTCGACGAGCACGAGATGACAAGATAAACTAGGAAAAAAATCAATATAAACTTAAAGCAGCATAAATCAAGCTCATAGGCTATAGCAAACAAGCTCAGCATCTAACAAGAATTCAAACCATAAAACAAGAATTGAAAGCTCATAGCAGGAATCGTTTTACCTTGTTGAGGGCAGACTTTAGATAATGAAGGCGACAACGACAACGACGACTGAGGAAGGGGAAGGGGACGGATGACGATTCTGAGCAGGGGGAAGGGGACAACGGTTCTAAGAGGGCGACGGCTATAGACGGGGAAGGCAACAACGAAGGGGAACGAGATTTTGTAGACTGCTTTTTGGCCTAGGGCTTAGAGAGTAGCTTTTCCTTCCCTACGCATGAGATCTTTCAGACAAATTTTTCACTAAAACGAAATGATTCGTTTGGTTTTTTTTTTTGTTGATAAAAACGGAGCACATTTTTTCATTAATAGAGGACAGTACAAAATTGACTTGAAAACAAGCCAGTTACAATCGTTAATAGCTTTCCAGCACACTTTCGTGATTGACATGGTCTAGTCCAGATAGTAGATCTCTAAAGATCTAAATCTAAAAGATAGAACAACTCTGTCCACGATAGAGGTAACAAAATCCGGTAACAAAACCCCCTATCCCAACTAAGCGAAGTAGGGTACACCAAACCCCACCAAAACACCAACTAGGCGGCGGCGGCGGCGGCGCGGGGGGGGGGGACCACTAAGGTCAGAGAGTACGATGTTTCTTTTATTTTTTTTATTTTTATAAAAACATTGAAAAAATTTAAGTAAAGGCTACAAAAAATGGAGAAATATAATACAAAGTGACTGCAATGGTACTTGCCACTCTAGAAGGAAGGTCGACAGTCGATATTGGAAGTCCCGGAGTCACTGCATGCCCCAGAAATGCCAGCGTTGTGTCTGCGGAGGGCTTCTCGATTTGGTTTAAGTAGGGCCTGGATACGCATTCCTCTACAATTTCTCAATCCGATATATTTACATGTTATATACATATATATATATATATATATATATATATATTTACGACCTCCTGTGAGTCGTGTCGACCCGCCGACGGCCTGTTCGATCTGTGTTTTTTTGTATCTTCTTTTGATATGTTTTGTTAAATAGTCTTGTCAAAAAGCCCAAATGGAAGTGATCTTTTATTCATTGTAAAAGTCTTCTATCATTGCCATCATATGCACTTGAAAATGCTTGCGACTGATGTCATTATATATATATATATATATATATATATATTTGGTTAATGTTTTTATTTTTATTTTTTACCGGAGACTGATGTGGTTGATGAAGCTGGATTTGAGAAGACAGGGAAAGCAGGTGATTTTCAGCTGAAACAAGTAAAAATAATTAAGCTTCTACCCACTCCCAACGTGAAAACCGGAGCTGCATGTGCTCTTTGCTTGCACTTGTCTCTCCGTCTTTTCCGATCCTATCTTAAGTAGTACTCCTGTTTTTCTTTTTCTTTTTTTATTTTTTCCCAGCTTTCACTCTTTCTTTCCATGAAATTTCTATTTCATCATTTATGTAACATAGTTACTGAATTAAATTAAAGAATGTGGAAATATAAAGTTTGTATTGGTTAACGAACCACAATCTCCCTGTTCACAACATGTTTCATGCTATTCATTCCTGGCCCCCCAATCAACAAGGATTATAATATTTTGGCTTCCAGTTAAATCATTAATTTTCTCCACCTGCCAAACTATATATGCATGTATTTGCCAATTTCCTTCAAATTTGTTGAAAGGAGTCAAATCCATGAATTTTTGTACGATTTGGTTCACAATTAACTTGAATGCGCCAATCTACCAAAGCCTGTGGCCTTTCTCCTGCTTGTATGGCTATATATAGCTAGCGCACGGCCATCATCTTCAGCACCTCCTTTCTCCGGCTTGTATTGTTCATGATATCATGGTTCCTTTGAGGTTTGATCGAGATTTATGAATTTTAAGTAAAAGTCTTATAATATTAATTATATTGCTCATTCAACAGTACTGCATGTTTAAAATATCTATGCCAATAATAATAAAATATTATAGACTCCATTTTATGTGTCTATATGTTTTCTGCAATTTTAACCTTTTTCATTCTAGGCCAGAGTTCAAAATTATGATAAATGATAGTTGCAGTCATGAGTGTGCAAGTACCATATAATCGTTTTGAAAAAAATAAATAAATAAAGGATCTACATGAAAAGAAATTAATTTTTTAATAGTAGACCCTACTCTTTTTAAAAATGACTGCATGGCACTTACGCATTCCACGAATGTATATAGTATAGTTTTGAACGGAAAAGAGAACTATTCATGTATTCCATTCAGTACTGCGGATGCGAGGATGACACGTACCTCGTGATCAGCAGCTAGCCGGCCCTTAACACAGACCATTTTAGTAATAGTACTATTGGTTCCTAGCTATTTCAGCCGACGAAACAATGGGATTGCAACTGTTAAACTCCCGTTTTTCGATTCTTTTCCGCTGTGTTTTTATTCTCCGACAAAAAGACAAAGCATACCTTTGGTTTCTTTAAAGAGTGGGGTTTTTCAGCTATACTTTGTAGTGGATCTAGCTTGAATTTAGCAACAGTGGAATTAAACAACTTTGATCCAAAAATCCCTTTAAAAGAAGAGCTGGGGGAGACATATTAATAAGCTCTTTAATTTCTTTTCCTCTTAACGAGATGCAACCTAAGGAAACACAAATACTCATTGATCGATCTCTTTCAGCAAACAGTGTAACCCGAGGTTAAAAAAAGCAGCTTGAAACCGTACACACTTAAAAAGACCCGCAACGACTTGCTCTTTTGATTAAGGCACACTTGTTATAATCATGATACATCCGCTTCGATTTCAGAGGAAGGACCCCCTCTTGATCCTCACTGCTCTGACCCACATAAAGAACAAATTGAATCCAACCTTAAAACAACACTGATTCCAGTCGTAGGGGTCCTATTTGGTCACAAAGTTTTGTAGAAGATCGTAGTCCACTAAAGCTAAGTAAACCTTTATGGCTTTAACAAGCCAGCCAAAGCAAAAACCTTTGCGTATGCTAAAGATCGAGGCCCCTGCTGGGCTAGGCCCCTACGGTTAGACACCCGTATCCTGGCCAAAGATTAGCTGACTCACATGACGAAATCTCATCCATTCATTCAACACATCAAATCAACATTCCCTTGCGTTGTGATGTGCTCTCCCTATAAATATGTCCCATGGAAAACCTCCACTTCTCAGTCACAACTTACAAAAGGTCCGGAACTAAACATTGTGAGAGTTGGATAAGAGTGTTCAATTCCTTCTTATTCCTGCTTATATATGGACTACTTTTCCACTGCCAACCCTAGCTCCTCTGAGTTTTCTTCAGTGGCAAACACCAGCAAGGAGAAGAAGATCAAAGGTGGGAAGAGAAGCAAGGGAGTTAAGCTCTCGACTGACCCTCAAAGCGTGGCTGCTAGAGAGAGAAGGCACCGGATCAGTGACCGGTTCAAGATCCTACAGAGCTTAGTTCCTGGTGGGAGTAAGATGGACACAGTGTCGATGTTGGAAGAAGCCATTCACTACGTGAAGTTCCTAAAGACACAGATTTGGCTTCACCAAACCATGATCAACTTTGTGGACGAGGACCCATCTTGCTTCCTTGCACCTTCTTTTCCTTCTCATGATCAGCAGAACTTTTATGCAGAAAACAGTTTAGTAGACCAAGTTCAGCCGTCATCACCACCGTTACCATTGCCGAATTCTTACTTCCAGACTGAGGAAACCGTTTCTTTGGACCCTTACGTGAAATACTAGATTTGGTCTGCTTTCTCTCTGTCTGTGTCCCCGTCTTTCTTGTCTCTGTGGCTGGGTGGGTGGGTGGGGTACTGCGTGTTAGCTGTGTTGTAAGAAATCCATCTGCTCTTCTGCAGAAAATGATTCGCTGCATGCTATATATTATATGGGCTGGGCTAGCTGTTGAGAGTATTACTAATTTCGAGGGATGTATCATAATATTGTAGTAATATTTTGCAGTTCATATATATTGTAGTACTGGTGGTTATATGCATGGAAAGCTAATGATCAGTCCACGTTTTTAGAATCTCTCCTTGGATTGTGATTTATGAATATAAGAAAATGCAAGATTTATAACAAATTTTGGTATGAACAATTCTTTAAATTTAGTATAAATGTGATCATAATTTGATTTAAAAGATAAATTTTAAAATTTAAATCTTATAATTAAATATTACTATTTTATAAATAATATAAATAATATGCTCTAAGTACACACCAATTTTGAGAATTAATAACTCTTAATATTATTACTTGATTACTTTAGGAAGCCTTATTAGTAAAACTCATACCTCTTATATAACTCTTCAATATAACCACAAGATTTATTTACAATCATATATTTTCATCAATTGCCTCTTCAATATGATAGAAACCACCGATTTTTAAATATTTTTTAAACTCCCTTAAATAAAAATCACAAATTTATTTAAAAAAATATTTGCTTAATCATTAAAAAAAAATTAGTACAAATTTCCGGTAGGATTTATCGGTCTAATTATCATTTCCCTTTAATTTTAAAATAGTCGTCCATTCACATGCCCGTTTTGACTGTGAATGAACTAGTTGGAACATTTGAATGAACTATTAACTTCGAAGAATTGAAAATTTCAAATCAGTTTGACCTCTTTTTTACTCTCTTTTTTAGGCTTAAGGCACGGTCAGCACTTCTCGATCCCTTTCTAGCTAATTTCTTCTCTTTTCTCTCTATTTCTTTTTTCTCCTTTTTCCTTATGTGCTTGTTCTACGTCATTGCAATTTCTCAATAGCAATAATTGCACAAAACCCATCAAAGATCATGATCAAGAGATCATCTAGCTAGAGATTTTCAGACTGAATGTTGGAAAAAACCCATCAAAGATCATCAAGAGATCATAGACTGAATGTTGGAAAAAACCCATCAAAGATCATCAAGCTTAGATCATCTAGCTAGAGATCGATCATCAATAATTGGTCAAATTGACATTTTTTTTTCAATTTTTTTATTCATATTTTTTTTTATCATTTTAAAACATTTTTAAAAAATATAAAAAAATATCAATATACTAATAGTCACTTCCTTAATTATTAAGTAAATAAAAAAATAAAATATGTAAGGTATCAAAATAAGGAGACAAATTGAGTAGACAAAATATCATTTTTCTTTTTTCAATACTATTACTTGAATTAGTTACAGACTTTCACATAAGTAGTAATATGTTTGGCTTGTTAATAAATAGATTTATAAATAAGATTCTTAAGTCAGTCCAAAATGAGAAATAAAGACTTTGAAAAAGGTGTAGAAATAGAGATCAACGCATCTATTCAATTCAAATTTTATTTATTATTTTTAATGTAAATGCCCAACTTATTTTCACCCATCACGTCAAAGTAGTTCATGCTTTGGCCTTTTGCAAAATTTTTGCGTAAAAAATAAGGTCATGAGTCATGGCAACACTTCAAACACGACAAATTAATGGTATACCCAAAGACTTGTACTAGCCCATTACGATAGGCCAACTGAACTCGAGAGATGTCAATATATGTCTACCTTTCTTTTCGGGTGGGCAAGTGAGTGTTCCCCCATGGGGTCTCAATGCTATGAATTACATCTTTTTTTGACCTTTCAAAGAATCTAAACATTCATTTCACACTATAGAAATTCATCAATTACTATTCATAATTTCATATTCTATATCTTATTAAAAAAATTCTCATATTCTATAAAAAATTCTCTCCATATCTTATAAAAAAATTATAAAAATAAAATATAAAAATAAATAGTGACTGATAGATAATAATTCCATTCACACTAACACAAGAGCATGGAAGAGTTTAGACCAAAAACAAAAAAATAAAAATCTATTACAAGTAAATTTAATCATTTAATCAAATTCTCAGTTTTAATCATTATTTTTTGAAGAATACTAGGCCCGTAAAAAGAAAAGAAATACTATTCTTTCTCTTAGATCTTATCATTTTTAATTGTGAATATTATGTATCGTATTATAAGTGATTACTGTTTAAGTTGTTGACATAAGAAGCAAATATAACACCAAATGTGATGGAAATAATAAGATTTATGATAAAAATTAAGAGTTTTGCTATACAGAAATTGATGTGTTACCATACTACTTATAGTAGGGGTGATACCCGCATGGTGCGGGGCGGGGGTACCCTCCCCCACACCCCACCCCGCACCATGCGGGGTTTGGGGATTTTTTTCCCCGCCCCTCGCCCTCGGGAGGCGGGGGCGGGATCCCCCCACCCCGGTGCCGGGGGGCGGGGGAAAAAATCTCATCCGCCCCGCCCGCCTAGGCACCACATTGCGTTTAAAAAAAAAATTTTATTTAAAAATATTTTTTTAGACCCAAATTATAATATAATTTAAATAATAAATTAAAATTTATAAATATAAATTTTCTTAGTAGTAAGTCCCACATTGCTTAAGGATGACTATTGTATAACCTTGGCCTCCTATATAAATGTTGATCTAGGAGGCCGAGGCAATCCAATGACTTGAATATAATTTTAAGTCTTTAATAAATTTTATATATCTATATGCAATATATTTATTTATATATATATATAAATAAATTTTTTTTTATATGTGGAATAGGGGTGGGGGGCGGACACAGCTTACACTATAGCCTCATCTATGACTGCAAACTGTTCCAACTTTTCTTCGGCTCTAAGTTGGTATCCGGACATAGCTGCTACTCATCATATTACTAATGATCTTGCAAACATGAATTTACAAGCTATCGAATACCATGGGGAGGAGCAATTGCGTGTTGGTGATGGAACTGCCATCCCTATCTCACATACCGATTTTGCCTCTTTTTTTTCACCAACTTCTACATTTCATCTCAAACAATTGTTATGCGTCTCTTCTTTTCAAAAAAATCTCGTCTCCGTCAAAAAGTTTTGTGTGGATAACAATGCATTTTTTGAATTTTATTCTGACTCTTTTTGCCTAAAGGATCGCATCTCGGGGAAGCTTCTACTCCGCGGGAGCACGCGTAATGGTCTCTACCAGTTCACACCATCCTCAGTCCCTTCTGTTGCACTGACCACCGCCACTTCCTCAATTCTACAATGGCATTACCGTCTCGGCCATCCATCCTTCAAGTTAGTTTGTTCCATTTTACAACAACACAATCTACAATATGATCCCTCTCAGTCATCTACTTTTTGCAACGCTTGTGCCCAAGCTAAGTCACATAGGCAACCAGCTCACAAAAGATCTCATAAATCAGTTGCCCCTTTTGATTTAATTTTTTCTGATCTTTGGGGACCATCCTCTCATGTATCAAGTGATGGTTATCAATACTACATTTCCTTTGTCGATGATTTTTCTCGATTTACATGGCTATTTCCTTTAAAATCCAAATCTCAAGCATTTGATATCTTTCTTAAGTTCAAAGCTCATATTGAACTTCAGTTTAATTCAAAGATTAAGAAATTTCAATCTGATTGGGGAGGCGAGTTTTGCCCATTTTCAAATTACCTTGCTACTAATGGCATTCTCCATCGTATTACATGTCCTCATACTCACACTCAAAATGGAATCATAGAGAGAAAACATCGCCACATCGTTGACACGGGCCTAGCACTCCTTTCTCACACATCAGTCTCTTTAAAATTTTGGTCTTATGCGTTCCTTCATGCAGTTTATCTCATCAACATGTTACCCTCACCATCACTTAATCACTCATCACCTTTCCTCCTTCTTCATAACAAACACCCAGACTATAGCTCTTTACGCACATTTGGCTCTGAGTGTTGGCCATTGACCACTTCCTACAATCACAGAAAGTTTGCTTACCGTGCCATTTCCACTACTTTTTGGGGTCTCAATCCTCTCCATAGAGGTTACATCTGCTATCTCATTCCAACAGCATGCATATATATTTCCAAAGACGTTCTTTTCAATGAAACATCTTTCCCTTTTGCAAATATTTTATCACCAAAAATCCCCAATCAACCAACCCACACAGCCTTACCCCACTTCACTCAAACCACACACTTAAATCACTCAGAAACACTACCCTCAATACTGGGTCCTCCCCCTCAATCCCCATCTAGTTCCCCTGTTTTATCATCAAACATGCACAGCTCCCCTCCTATGGTTGCTCGGCAGCCTGTGCATTCTATGGAGATATGATCAAGGACCTCTTCAAGTCGTCCTCGACAGTTCAACGATGAGACCATACGTTGACCACCACCCTGTGCACTTCTCACTACTCAAGTCGGCATACCCGAAGCTCCTTCATGTTTGACAATTGCTCAACAATATCCCGAATGGCGTGAAGCCATGTCTAAAGCATTTAATGCTCTACTTGCTAACAATACTTGGACCTTGGTTTCAGCTTCTCATGCACCTAACACAGTGGCTTGTAAGTGGGTTTTCGGCACCAAACGTTTCGCCGATGGCTCAATTGAGCGTCGAAAGGCTTAGCTAGTGGCAAAAGGATTCCTCCAGCAATCCGGAATTGACTTTGACGAAACTTTTAGCCCTGTTGTAAAGGCCACCACAATGCGCCTTGTTCTTGCAATGGTTGTCCCTCATGGCTGGGTTACACGGCAATATGACGTTGCAAATGCATTTTTACACGGCCCCTTACAAGAAACGGTATACATGTCCCAACCTCCTGGTTTCTCACATCCACAACTTCCCTCACATGTCTGCAAGTTGAACAAAGCCATATATGGGCTACATCAATCTCCTCTTGCGTGGTACTCGTGCCTCAGTAGCAAATTAACTAATCTTGGCTTCACCATCTCAACAGCCGACCCTTCTCTTTTTCTATATTACATTGGCATCATCACCATTTTCATTTTAGTTTATGTTGATGATTTACTAATAACTAGTTCATCGCAACAAGCCATTGAGCAACTTATCTCAGCTCTTCGAGAAGACTTTCCTATAACTAATCTCGGCAAACTGAAATATTTTTTGGGGGTCGCTACCTACAATTCTGCTGGTTTGCTACTTACACAGCAAAAATACATCATTGATCTTCTTAACAAAACCAACATGATGCATTCAAAACCTACCAAGTCCCCGATGGCCACATCAGAAAAACTTAGTGCTTTTAATGGAAGCTTGTTTGAGGATCCGACACTATACCGCATTGTTGTTGGCTCTTTGCAATACCTCTCTTTCATTAGGCTCGACCTTGCATTTGCTATGAGCAAGGTGTGTCAGTTTATGCATGCACCAAGAGTACCCCATTGGCAAGCCATCAAGTGTATCATTCGCTACCTCAAACACACATCTCACATTGGTCTACAATTCTCTCTGTGTTTGACTCCCAACCTTATTGCTTTTTCTGATGCCGACTGGGCTGGCTGCCCAGATGACAGAAGATCAACCACTGGCTATTGCATTTTCCTTGGTTCCAACTTAATTTCTTGGTCTTCAAAGAAGCAACCTACAATAGCTATATCATCAATGGAAGCCGAATTCAAAGCCATTGCAAATACTACAGTCGAAGTAATTTGGATGCAACAACTCTGCCGAGACCTTGGTATTACACTCAACCGTGCGCCCCTTCTCTACTATGATAACATTGGTGCAACATACTTGTCTTCAAATCTTGTTTTCTATGCTAGAACCAAGCATGTTAAAATCAATTTTCACTTTGTGCGTCATCGGGTTCTTAACAAGTCTTTAACTGTCTCCTTCATTTCTGGAAAAGATCAGCTCATCGACATCTTGACTAAACCCCTCGCAGCAGCTCGCTTCACTCAATTATCTTTAAGTAGGGGTGTAAAATCGTGTTAACGGGTCGTGTTCGTGTCGTGTCAAGGTATGTGCATTATACTTAATGGGTCAACACGAACATGACTCATTAAGGATTTCGTGTCAAAATTCTAAACCCGAACACGACACGATAAGATAACGGGTTGACACGACACGACCTGTTATGACCCGTTAATAAATAAGAAATAAATTGACACGACATGACACGACACGACCCGTTCCGCTTCAACCCGTTTACGTTAATGGGTTGAACAGACATGATACGACACGACACTATCCGTTTGACTTAATTGATTTTATATAAATATTTAAATATAAATAATATCTATAAAAAATAAAAAACTAACTACAAGTCTAAAATTATAATCCAAACAAATATGATCCACACAATTTGTAATAATATTCATAATTAAAATTAAATCACAAATATAATAAATAAAACATACAATGTAAATATATTAATGTTACAATCCCAAATATAATAAAAAATTAAAAACACAAATCTAAACAAATTTAGAACTTGAAGAAAGAAGTGGAGCGTCCTCTTTGCCTTTTAGGTCTAAGGGTATAAATGTCAATTTAATTTTCTTAACGGGTCATAACGGGTTATAACAGGTTGACCCATTAGTGACTCGAACCCGTTAAGGCTAAACCCTAACCCGCTTTTATCATGTCGTGTTTGTATTGGATTAAAGGGTCGTGTCACATATTGCCACCCCTATCTTCAAGTCTTCGCCTCCAATCCTTACTGCTTGACTTGAGGGAGGATGTTAAGGAAAATTCCACGTCTAAAGCACCATCACAGACATCATAGGCAAGTAAATCGGGTAAGACCCCATAACAAACTCTGCACAGCCAGCTACTGCCCTTGCTACGGATCCTGCCTGCATGAATCACACTGCTACGCTGCTACAGCTATGTGCTGCCTCTGCTGTACTACATTCTGCAACTTGTAACAAATACCATTAGAATATTCCTGTAATAATTATTCTTAGCAAGCTACTATATAAAGGCCTTTGCCTCTGTAAATCAATTCAAGGAGAAGAAACTTTTCACAACTTTTCTATCTTTACACATGCTTTCTTTCCTTATAATACAGAACAGATACACCCAATTTGATATTAGGTAGAAAGCAAATTATTTCTAAAGCAGAAGGGCCACTCAATTACATGTTCAAATTATGTTTTCATCCCCCCCTCTCTGGGGTTGATGATTTTGTATCTATATACAAAAAGGGTGGTCCACATGGTATATACAAAACCAAAACAAAAGAAGGGAAGAAATATGTACTCTGATGGTATGACTATGAAGAAGATGAGGATGCAAAGGAAATGAAAGAGATTGGTGGTGAGTTATGGCATATACACTGGCGGCCATGAATGACCCTCTTCCTACCAATGTTGAGTTTAGAACAAAAAATATGCACAATACTGACCTCGAAAATTTTAATCTTCCGTATCATCTTCTATGTTGTCACATTCACTATCACCCTCTGCCTCAACCACAACATACTTGTAGCCTATGCAAGACAATAATCTCATCATGGGAAGAATCAGCAGAAGAATTTTAACAGTCCTACTGTCATATTGTTGCTCCTGCCCCAAAACCAAGTCCGGTCAATATGAATGTCCAATCAAATCCAATCAGCATGGTTGAAGCTGTCTTTTGAGATTTTGGTGCTGCTGATGGCGTTGTTACTCCAACGTTGCATTTTGCCTTCAGAGGGGGGCCACAAGGCACAAAGTCCTTTGTTCCCTTCGTAAGAATCTTCTGAAAATGTGGCAAATTTCTTGATGAGTGGAATTAGTCCCACCAATTGATTGAAAGAAAGGTTTAGCACTAAGAGGAAAATAAGACTATTTGCAAGTTGCACAGGGATCTCCCCTTCCCCGGTAAGCTTGTTTCCTGACAAATCTAATGACTCCAGCTGAGTCAAGTTTGCCAGAGATGCTGGGATATAACCTGTAAAAGCATTATGTGACAAGTTGAGAATATATAGTGATTTGAGTCCTATTTCATCTGGTATTGGCCCATCAAGATTGTTGCAGGACAGGTAGATCATTGAAGTGGAGAGTTAGAATCTTCACCAGTTCCCTCTCTAAACTTTGAAGGTAACTCCAACTGAATCTTGATAATAAATCTTACTCAATTAATTCCAAGACTTCATACTATAGGTGGTTGAGCTTTGATTGGGCCTCATCTTTAGCATCCATGATTGCCTTCCACTTAGAAAAGCATTTTACTGGAGAATTACCAATGAAATTGTTTGAAGCTATATCTACAATTTGAAGCATTGGCCAGTTGACATTATGCCCGGGACAACCAATGGGCCTGCTAAAGTTGTTAGACTGCAAAACAAGTACACACAATATGATATGTTCTTCAAGTAATATGGGAAGATATCCTCAATGTGGTTGTTACCTATGTCAAAAACCTCCAACTTTGTGCAATTGGCCAGGGACTTTTGTAAGTGTTTGACAAGTTGGTTTCCATTGAGACCTAAAGCTTGTAATCCACAATGAAATATATTAGAAATTGTGCCACTGAGATTGTTTTTCCTTAGATCTAGCACCCCAAGAGTCCTACGCATCCCACTCAAGCTTTAGGGAATTGTGCCACTGAAGGAATTATCTGACAAATAAAGAACTAGGAGGTAGGTTGCATTACATATTGATGCAGGAGAGATACTCCCTAAAATTACCCAAGTGTCACTATAATGCAGCGGGAATATCTACCAATTCACTCAACAAATTGGTTAGTCATCAAAAATACAATTAATTTGATAAAAAATCAAATATATAAAATAAATGAAGTGCGTAACACCAAAATTGGTATCGAAAGGAAACCCTTTAAATAACTCTTTAAAAGTAAAACCTTACGGGGTAACCAAACTCAGAAAAATCAATTTTATTATTTGAAAATCAATTACAAGTAAAATTCAATTACAAGACCTTTATCAATTGACACTCTTACTTGACCAGACAAATTACTCATTTGTCTTCTACCGCAGTAGCAGCCAGAACCTTTAACGATCTTCAAACATTGACTTTTCTCCTGGAATTCCAGTGCTAAACTCGATCACATCAACTTCGATACGGAGTATGCACGCACTCAAAATATGCACTAGAAAGTCACCAAAATATGAAAATTTTCCAATGAACTTTCTCACCAAAATATGCACTAGAAAGTGCTCTAGAAAATATGCAGATTTGAATATCTGATGGTCCTAACCAATAGGATCACTTAAATAAATAATTTGAAAATCAATTCCAATTGCAGTAAGATTATGTTGACGAAACAAATCTGATAGAAGTTTGATCTGCAGTAGGACTTTGCTGACGGAATGAGTCTGGTAGGAATTTGATCTGCAGTAGGACTCTGCTGACGGACGCGAAGTCGTATCCAGATGAAATACTGACATTTCGATTTCAGATCAACCTCTTCTCTGGATAAGTGCAAATTCATTAGGACTCGATTTTCCCACTTATGACTTATCTAAACAATTTTTAATACCTCTTAGATAAAATTAATATTGTTATAGATAAAGTCATTAAATAATTTACATTCATACAAAATTACCAACTTAATGATAGGAAAAAATATATCATTTTAGTCACCTAATCATATACAAACTTATCAACTTAGTCACCTAGAGTCAAACTTTTACATCTACACTCCCATTGAATTTATTGCTTGCAAGAGAGAAGAAATAAGCAACAGTGAGGAAGTTGTTGTTAATGCAAATATGTATAATCGAGCTGAAATTATTTCTTGAGAAAGCCAAGTACGTAATAGATGGTGGGAGATTTGGGAGTTTCCCCTGGATCTGGTTGGAGTGAAGGTCGAGGACACTCAAAGAAGAATGAGTGAGTGAAGATCCTTCAAAAGTCAAAAAATAGTGAAAAGATAGATTTAACTCAAAAAGATTAGGAAGTTTCCAGATCTATCTGGGTATCTCTCTGCTAATCTGGTTGTTTGAAAGGTCTAGAATTGCTAATTTAGATTGGATTCTTAAGAAATCAGGACATGAGTTTAGGTTGCTAGAAACCAATTTTAATGTAGTAAGTTGGGGAAAGGAGTGTAATGAAGAATTAGTTACATTATACTCAATCGATCAGCTGTTGTATGACAGATCAATCTTTGTAAATTGCTCAACTGCTGAATCACAACAAGCTGCAAGGAGCCGTTGAAGTTGTTTGAAGAAAGTGATACGATCTAATTAAGACCTCGGAGGTCAAAGATTGACACTGGTATTCTCCCTTCCAAGTTGTTGCTACTCAAATCAATGGTCTCCAGTATAGTAGAAGAAATATTGGGAAATTGATTGAGTTGACCAAAAAATTGGTTGCCAGAAAGAAGAAGGTTTTGCAATGATGAAAGGGAAAATAGAGAAACTGGAATACTCCCTTCTAGTGAATTGTAATACAAATCAAGGTTTACTAGATACCAAAGCTTTTCTGGTGAGTAGAGGTAATCTGACCAATCATATGATTACAAGAAAAGTTTATTTGAGTCAGATTCTTGGCCATGCTAAGTGAAGTAATCGGCCCACGGAGACTGTTCCCTGAAAAATCCAAATCAAACAATTGTGTAGGAAAGTCTGGCAAAGAACCATGAAGTAACACTCATTATAAGACAAGTCAAGAATCTCTAGTGTTGGTAACTGGAAGATCTTTTTTGGGAATGTGTCGTATAACCCAGAAGAGCTAAGATGCAAGGATGTCAATTAATATTTGAATTTCGGGAAAAGCTCTAGAATTGGTGTACAGAAAATGTTATCATCCAGATGAATAATCGAGAGGAACTGAAGGTTTAGTAAGGAGTAATTGATAGCACCTGAAAGATAACAATTTGAGAAGCTTAAAACTAGTTGAAGATGATAAAGTCCAACACCACTCTTTCTCTCGTAATGATATGTTGACTCCATCTGTGAGAGGAGTTATCCCCTGGACCAGACCAGGAGAAGGGCCCGGGTCGAAGCCCAGACGTAAGGCCTGAACTGGGATGAGCATGCTAGAAGGGCTCGAGTCAGAACCCAAACATGAGATCTGGGCTGGGCCGAGCATACCTTAGAGGCCCAACTAGATGAGATGGTTAGACAAGAAACCATAGCAAACATATGGCAGGGAAGATAGTTTGACGCCCCACTGGCCGATAGACAGAGACATTCACCGACTCCAAGTATCGGTGCCTAAACATGATAGGAAGGTAGCAATAAACTGAGTAAGGCAATGCCACATTAATGAGAGGGAAGAAACTGAGAGAGTAAGGCAACGCCGCATTAATGAGGTAGAAGAAACTTAGAGATGAAGGCATGTTGCATTTAATGCGGCCCGAGGCTTGGTACGAACGATATGAGGCCCTGTGTCAAGGGCAAGTGCCCTGAGTACCTGGCAGAGGCCCTACTACATTAATGAAATGGAAAGAGTTGTAAAGGGAGGGCACCCCGCATTCAATGCGTCCTGGGGATCGGTATACTCAACATTAAAGCCCAGTGTCAGGAGCAGTCACCATCAAACCTAAGTGTCCTATAGCACGACGAATGGGCAGCATGAGTATTTGATCTCATACAGAGCGACACCTCACTATCATGAAGGCTAGACCGTCAGGTATAAATAGGTATCATCTGGAATCAGTAAAAATGTTAACTTCTACATACATTCCTAAGATTACTTTTCTTAAGATATACTCTTTGCATCTCTTACATTGAGACTAATTTGAGCGTCGGAGGTACCACGGATCCCGAACTCCCCATTCTCCTCCTTGGAAGGAAGAGTCCGAGTGCTGCCAGCGTAGAGCTGCCCAGGCCCGCGAAACACGACATCAACACCATCAATTAAGATGAAGTTCTATTAGTTCTAAAAGATTCCGAACTAGCATATGCAAATTTGGATACTCAAATTTCAGGGAATGAGGAGCTCCTAGAAAATAAAGGGTAGACATATCAAGAATAACCAACCTCGTCAAGCGTGAAATGGTAATCAGAATCTATTATCAGCTTATCGTATAATAACATTTGATTAGGTTTGGATAGTGAGTTGAGATGAAAGTTAAAAGTTGAATAAAATATTATTTTTTAATATTATTATTGTTTTAAGATTTGAAAAGGTTAAATTGTTTATTATATTTTATATCAAAATTTTTAAAAATTATAATGATGAGATGATATGAAATAATTTGAATTGTTTCTCAATCCAAATCTAACCTCATTTTTTAGTTACATGTATCACATGCACATTAGTTGCGGTGTACATCACCTGATTACTTTATTATATATATTTTTGTACTTTGAAATACAAGGTTCTAGACTTCTTTTTATCTTCCAATCAAGCTTTCCCCTTTCCCTCTTATCATGGTATAAGATGTAACCCTAATTTATTAGTGATGATTCACCATGGTTGTCGCCTCTGATGATTCCTCTTCTTCTTCCACTGTTGAACATCATACTTTTGAGGATTATTCAAATCCTTATTATCATCAAAGTAGTGATCATCTTGGAGCGATTCTCATTTCCCAGCCACTGAATGGAGACAATTATCTCACATGGAATTGATCCACGTCCATGGCACTCATTGACAAGAACAAGTTGTGTTTTGTTAATGGAGCTCCGCCACTGCCTGCAGAGACAAATCCAATGTATAATGCATGGATCTGACGCAATACTGTCGTTCTATCGTGGTTGCTTAATGCTTTATCGAAGGACTATCGTGGTTGCTCAATGCTTTATCGAAGGAAATCGCTTCTGCAGTCATCTACATCAACTCTGCTGACGAGATGTGCCAAACTTAGGTTCTAGAGGTACTAGAGACTAAAAAGGTTACTTGAATTGTCGAGTCCACCCTACAGGTTACACCTGCCCATAAACAGCACTCGATACTGTGATTCCAGAGCACCATTTTTGTGAAGGATCTCCCTTTGAAATGAATTCTTTCTTCAATTGGAGGTACAAGGATTGCTGATCCTCCAAACATTGGCCAGAGACTAGAAAAACAGATCAGCTGAGCAAAGTTGACAATACTGGTAGTATGAAAGAAAAGCGATGAAAAGAACTGAAGTCTCGTTGGAACTCATATCAAGAGAGACCTGTACGGTAAAGAATTGAAAACGGAGATGAAATTTGTAGTGGGTTCAGGAACTGATTATGAATAGGTAGGGTTAGGCACGGGCAATAACTTAAAGTGTAGAATGAGATCGAGGTTGAAGGAGAAGAAAAAGTGCGGTCCAAGAAACTGCATCTCTGTCTGTATCATGTTTGTTTTGTATATTGGAAAAGACGCATTTGTGTGGGTCTTTCTTTATTCCAATCAAGATTTTTTTTTTTTTAGAATAACAAAGACCTCCATTCATAATATCAGACAGATATATGGTTATTTGTACAATCGTCAAACATGCAAAAAAACATAAAACCAGAGAGAACAAACACTGTTTCGCCCAGCAAATACATAAAAGACAACATTACCTCCCAGAAAATGGAGCAATATCATCAGCAAGCCTACTAACTAGAAATGGTGGAGGTTCTTACAACCATTGTAATGTATTATCCACTGAAATTGCATGATGAGCTAAGAGATGGGCTGCCTCATTTTCTTGTCTAACCATATGAACAATTTTATAATGTAGGAAACAGGACAACAATGATTTAATCTCACGTATCAATGGGTCATAATGTGACAAATGCTCATAATCTGAAAAAAATTGCTTCCACAATAACCAAAGAATCACCCTCTAAAATCAAATCAAAGACACCCAATGGTAAAAGTATTTGAAGTCCCCATAAAGAAGCAAGGGCCTCAGCTTCATCCTCCTCATATACATCATCCTTTCTTCTACACATAGCCATAAGCCTTTCACACCTCTCATTTCTAAGAATTGCACCCACACCCGACTTATTTAATAGATGAAAAACAGCCCCATCAAAATTCAACATACATTTACCAACTGGAGGAGGATGTCAACATAATAATGGAATCTGCTTATGAACCTGTTCAGAAGCCTTGATCTGCTGAAAGTTCTCCATGTACTTTAGACGAGATAATAATATCATGTATACCTGTCAGCATTGTCAAATATGAAAAAGTTTCTATATTTCCAAATTCTCCAAGCAATAATTAGGAAATGAGAAAGTGTAGAGATATCAGCATGTTGAACAATATCCCAAACCAACATATCAAATCACAAATAGCTACTGCAATCAAAACAGCTCACATAAAAAAAATCCATCCAAATCCGAATTAAGTTGGGACAAGTACATAAAGCATGAAGAGTATCCTCCACCCCACATCACAGAAATCACAAATCAAACAATTAAAAATTTGCATGGACAATAAATTCTAATTCTGCTTTGTAGGTAAATTGTTACCACAAGCACGTCAAGCAAAATTTTTCACCTTACTAGGAATTTTTAGGTTCCAAATAGTCTTCCAAAGTAAATGATTAATGTGTCTATTTGAGGTAGCCCCCTGATCTTCCCCAGAAAGAATGTTCAGAGCAACATAGTAGTCTGATTTCACAGTAAACAGACCATTTTTCATGTGTCTCCAAACCAGTTGGTCACTGCATCACTGAGCAAAAATAAGAATTCAGAGTCTCAACAACCTCACTGGGAAGAAATACATATGCACTAACTCACAATTCAGCCTATAAGGAAACCCCCAGAAGTGTAGCAACCCAACCATCAGATGATAGAATACTACAAGGAGTAAGTACTTTGCTCCCAAGAGAATGAGGCAGTCAATTATCATCCCATAATCTAATTTGATCTCCACTACCTATCATCCATGAACATCTTGAATTAATAATCATTGGCATAAAAAATACTTATACTAAAAAATGACAGAGCACTACCCAAATTAATGTGTAAAAAATCAAAATGGGGAAAATACTTTGCTTTAAAGACTTTATAAAACAATGAATTTGGATAATGAAGAAGCCTCCAACTTTGTTTTGCCAAAAGAGCTAAATTAAAAGCTTCAAGATCTCCAAAAGCCCATAACACCTCTAAATTTTAAAAAGTACAAACGTTTCCAACTAGCCCAATGAATTTTCCTCTCTTCAACCTGTTGTCTCCACCGAAACCGACCATACATCCTCTCTTATTCTTGACAAAAACCTTTAGGTAGCTTGAAAAAACTCATGGTGTAATTCAAAATAGTTTGAACCACTGCTTTAATTAAAATCTCACGACCTGCTTGTGGAAGAAGTTTCTCATTCTAGTCCTGAAGCTTAGCCCAAACATTGTAGTCCTGCAATGTTTCCCTCCACACATTATTACTAAACATCAACTTTGTTTTCTGTTTTCTCCGAATTGAACTGCTGTCTTGAAGCAGCCCCCATATGCTGATAAGATGTGCTGTAATTTTTCATTAGCAACAATAGTTGCTTGACTAAAAATAAATGATTAATATGGGGAGCTATGCGGCATTGTATTATATAAGCATGACCGATGGTACCATCGTTAAGATGAACTGGAGCCCTTCTAAGAAAGTTAGATTCACTTTTCAATCATTTTACCAAGTTCTAACTAGTCTTGGAATGACCATGTTCCCATGGAAGAGTATATGACAGACGAAAACTCTTTCAAAATTAAATTTTTTTTTTCGTATGGAAAACATCATTGGACAAGATCCTCACCACAGATAATTTAAGGAAATATTGGGTAATAGCGTTGGATTGGTGTTATATGTGTAAGAAGAATGGTGAATCAGTAGATCATTTGCATTTACATTGTGAAGTGACTAGGATCATGTGAAATGATATTTTCATGAGAATTGGATTTTCATTGGTCATGCCTCTTAGACCAGTCAACTTCTTTGCAAGCTAGAGAGGCTTTCGAGATAACTCACAAGTGGCAACCATATGAAGAATGGTTCCTATATGTATATGCTGATGTATTTGGTGGGAGAGAAATGATAAAAACTTTGAAGATCTAAGAGAAGAATAGATAAGTTAAGTTTTCTTTTTTAAATCATTGTTCTTATGGACGGAGGCCATTGTTTGTAATGGGCTAAATGTTCATTATTTTCTCATTTCGATTATAAACTCTAACTAGGTGACTCTCGTATATCCTAATAAAACTTCTTGATTACCTATTAAAAAAAATTGTTTGAATATAACTTTTTTAATATAATTTTTGTTTTGAAAATTGAAAAGTTGTATTATTTTTTATGTTTTGTTTAAAAATTTAAAAAAGTTATAATGATTAAGTAATGATTAGTTCGACAACTACAATAAACATTGACTTCTATCTAATATCTTCAAAAAGTTTATATATACAATGTAGCAATGATAAAATTAGTAAGGATTTAAGTAACATGTTTTAGTATTATGAACATGATTTCCTCTAATTTTTTTAAATATTTTAAATATTCTCATTATAAATATACAGATAATATTATACAAAATAATAAATATGAAATTATTCAAATTATATGAGCTTATACGAGTCCTGCAGAGCTTTATACGAGTTGTAATGTTTAATAATCGATTATAATTTTGTGTTTACAAATAGCTCATCCAGCCGAACTCGAATTTGACCGAAACAATTTCAACCAGCTTATTGAATAGTATTGTTTATTTACAGGTCTACTTAAAAAGCATTTTTATTTTAAATATAAGCGAAATTATTCCTCATAATTGGGTGATAGTATAATTTGAGGGTTTTTGTTTATATATCTCTAAGGCCAGCTTTGGATTATGAGATAAGATGATCTATAAATAGTAATGAAATGATTTATAAATAATAGTGAAATAGTTTGAGTTAAGATGTTTATAAAATTTTGAAAAATGAAAGAAAATAATAATTGAATAAAAATATTATAAGTTAAAATATTAATTTTTAATATAATTTTTATTTTGGTATTTGAAAAAATTGAATTGTTTGTTGTGTCTTGTTTGTAAGTTTGGAAAAATTATAATGATTAGGTAATTGATTAGATAAAAAATTCAAAATTGAAAATTAAAATATATTTATAATGTTTAGATATTAAGATGAAATGAACCATTATTCGAAATAGTGAGTAATGCGTTAAAACAGGGGCATGCTTTTTCAACCATACAAATTAGCAATTACTAAGATAATACCTTAAGAAAAGTCTCATATCAAATTACATGACCACATTTTTTTTATTTTTTATTCTGCATTATATCGAAACAGGGGGGAAAATAGACTAATAGCCTTTGCCTCTTCTTCAAGAAATCAGCTTGGGGAAGATTTTTGAAAGAATGTCATCAAGTTGTCGGGAATACCATATCCTCCACCTCTTTGAATATATTCGGTAAGATGATAATTCCAAGGCCAAAAATAAATCCAAACTCAGGCATTATGATTTTCCAGTCAACCGCATTGTCATCATTCGAATGAGATCCTGAGTCTTTGCATTCTTCATGCAGTGGGAAGCCACATAATCCTTCGTTTCCCTCGAAGGATGTTTCCGGACATCTCATTCCTGGAATATGCCCCACCAAGTGATTAAACGAAAGATCTAGTGATATAAGATGATTCAGTTTTCCCAGAGATGATGGGATTTGGCCTGTAAGAGCATTATGGGACAAGTTGAGAACTCCTAATGAATAGATTCCTCCTATTTCTTCGGGGATTGTCCCCTCAAGATTGTTGTAGGAAACGTCAATAACTATTTCTCCGGAGATTGGCCAGGCAGCATTGCCATTAGGCCCTGTACAACCACCTAGGGACACATGGAATTTGTTAGATCGCAGAACAAGGACATGCAACATAAATACATTCTGCCAGTAACAAGGCAAGTAACAGGAAATATTTAATTAAATGTGGTAGTGAAGAGTTAAGTTTAAACTTAGAATTTTTGTTATAATACCATGTAAAATCACTACTTATTCTAAAAGATTAAACTGATGAAAAGAAATAGATTTTATTATTTATTTTATATCTTAACATGCAATTGGCCACAATTGCTGGGAAATACATCTGGAGTTGTACCAGTGAGGTTGTTTTTTCCAAGATTTAGCACTTCTAGAGTCTCACTCATTTCAATCAAGCATTTGGGAATTATGCCACTGAAGGAATATATGGAACAGCTTCGAAACTTCGAGATATTTGGCGTTGGTTGCATATTGATCTATGGTTTTTCCATGGAACTTATTGCTTGAAAGAGAGAAGTAATAAGCGAAACTAAGGGACTTACCAATACCAGCTGGTATGCCAGCGCTGAAATTGTTCGTTGAAAAATTCAAGTATGTGGCCAATTGTGGCAGATTGAGGAGTTGCCCCTGAAGTCGATTAGAGCTAAGGTCCACGATTCTCAAAGAAGAGACGTCGGAAAATGGATGCAGTTTCCCTGAAAATTGGTTCTTGGAAAGCTGTAGTTTCTGCAATGATGGAAGGGAAACCAGAGAAAGTGGAATACTCCCATCCAGTGAATTGTTACGCAAGTCAAGGTAGACAAGACTCAAAAGCACTTCCCATCGAGTGGAAGTAACTTGACCAGTTTAATGATTGTGAGAAAGGTTAATTTCGATCAGATGCTTGGCCATGCTGAATGATGGAATTGATCCAGTGAAATAGTTCATTGACATATCCAAATAGAGCAATTGGGTAAGATTTGCAATTATGGGATTGATCCATGGAAGTTGTTATATGACAAATTCAGGTTCTGGAGGTACTGAAGACTAAAAAGGCTACTTGAATTGTTAAGCCCAGCAGAGATTGATTCACTGCTCAAGTCTAGACCAGTAACACGTCCCAGGCTACAGTACACACCTTTCCACAAACAGCAATCGACACTTTGATTCCAGTGCACCAGTTTTGTGGAGGAAGCCTCGTCGAATTGGAGACTATTCTGCAATTGGAGCAACAAGGATTTCTGGTCATCCAAACACTGACCTGTGACTATGGGTATCAAGAAAAGCCAAGTAAAGAATGGAATTTTCATTGTAGGCTGCTTTGAGAACACCCACACAATAAAGAAATGAAAAGTTGGTGAAGTGAAATCAATAGAAAGCTCAAGAGAGAGAAAAGTGTAGAATTGGGGACAGAAGAACTAGCTGTGTTCATGGATGTCAAGCCTCGCCGTTGGGTTTACGGTTTGCAATTTTCTATGGACTCGTAGAAAGTTGCCTACACAACTTGGTGGGCTCCTGCGCAGAAAATGATGTCGATTTGTTATCGCTAGAGCTTAGCTTTCACAAACTCTTCAAACTTTTTCTTTTTTTCCAAAATTAAATGATAATGTTTATTTTAACAAAATCATTACAATTTCTTTGCTATTTCACTTTTATGGAAAACGCTTTGAAGTTTGAATTTCTCCTGACCAAAAGACACGGGATTGGGCATTCGCATTTTCTCACCTTTGGGATTCTTTTGGGCCAAAGTCCATTTAAGTTAGTCATGGTCAATACTTTGATTTCTAGTGTTCTATTTCTTCGTCATTCTTGAGAAGAAAATATAAAGGTTTATACGTGGAATTAGACCCTTCTTTTTCATTACGGATCTAATGGTCTACTTAAATTGCTAATTTAATTTAAAAAATCTATTTATCTTATTGATATTACAGAACATAACTGTTGTATTTTTGTAAAGTTGTTCTTTCAGAATAACTCGGTGAAAAAAGTGTTGAAGAATACGAGAAAATTGGTTAGAATTGTCATGCACATTCTTTTGTTAGGAATGATAAGAGAAAAAAAATAAAATAAAAGTTGAATCAATCATATACGAATAATGCTAGATATAGTTAGATTAGAGCGTCCAAACACTGTGCACTCATTTTGAAAAAAAAAAAGTGGGGCAAAATTTAAAAAAAAAATACTGCTACACCCACCCACACTCTGCACCGAGAGTGTCATCGAGAAGGCCTTTTTTTTGTGATTTATTTTGAAACCTTTTTTTAGATCCTTTAAAAATTTAAAAATAAAAAATAAAAATCACAAACTCATTAAAAACAACTTAATTAACTATTAACTAAAAATAAATAAATAAAAGAAAAAAAGGGTAGAAATCGGTGAGGATCCTCGGTAAGCCAAGCATTTTCCTTAAATATATATATATATATATATATATTTTATGTAAGTCTTAGATTTATCTATTTTTTTTAATTACTCCCATGCTAGTGAGTCTGTAACTAATTTTAACACAAATCTAACCATCCATGCTGAGTAAAAGCAGGGGGAAGATTTGCTTTCATATCACGTCTTCAACAATTCACCGGTTATGGATATCATTATGTGGATCTAATAATATTTATTCTTTATTTAATAGCGTTTGAAATATTTATAAAGACAATAATAGATGTCGTAGCATTCACTTTATTTTTTTGAATAAGAATAACCAATTTTATTTAACTTTAGCTTAGCAAATGTTGAATACGTGGAGGGACTACCTCCAAAGAAATGCTCTCCTCAAATAATTTTAATGCATCTTTAGCTAAACAATGAGTAATACAATTGAAATTTTTAGAGACATGCATGTCAGACCAATTTGGCCTGTTCCTGAGCTCGGATTTGATGTCTTGAATGATCAAACCTATTGTGCTCCAGTCCCTTGGCTCCCTCTTAAGGTCATGAACCACATTGAGCGCATACTCTTCAGGAATTACGCTGTGAATACTTAACTGTTTACACAAAATGATAGCTTTGAGAGCAACCACAGCCTCAACAAGCTTGACATTAGGAAACAAACTTTTTTGGAATCTAAATGTAGCAACCACTTGGCCCTCCCAATTCTTGACTAACACCTCTATTCTCACTCTACAACATACTCGATCAACAGCTGCTGGCCTTGAATACGTTCATTGGTGGAGGAGTCTAGTTAGACACATGAGGCCTCTCTGATTCCACACCACCACAGTTCCTTTCATTAGTAGACTTAAAATCTCGGACCATCTATCGAGCAATTTGTACCAGCTTTGAGGGGTCCTTACATTTCTCTTCAAACACAAAGGGATACCTTCTCTTCCATACATGATAGACAGTAACAGCAAAAAATCAATATCTTTCTCAGTTAGAGATGAAAACAGAAGCCTCACTAACACTCTGAACTTATCAAATCTGACTTGGACCTTCTATAATCTCCTAGAGGAAACTCCCCACACATCCTGCACTGATGCACAAGACCATAAAGCATGTATAACAAATTCATGTTCCAGATTACGAAAAGGACATAAAGGAGATTCCCTTATTTTCCTCTTGTAGAGATTGAGATTTGTTGGCAATGAGTCATTGCCGGCCCTCAACAATAGTATCTTAGCTGCACTTGGAACCTTAACTTTCAATATTTTAGACCTGATCTCCTTGTGATAAGCACTCTTTACTGTAAATTGACCATCTTTAGTGCACCTCCATACCAACTGATCTGAAATGCCACTCTACCTGATAGGAATCCCACATATTTTGCTAATATCCTCTTCTGTAAAAATACTTCTCAGTACAGGCAAGTTCAATGGTTTTGTATGCTCATCAATCAAATTACTAACTTGCCAATGTGATACCTCTCAACCAAAGGAATCTGTACCTTGAAGGAAGTAGGTTGAGGAATCCACTCGTCTTTCCATATGTTAACAGCCTCCTTATTCCCAATCCTCCACAACATGCCCTCTTCCAGAATAGGTCTAGCTTCCAAGGAACTTCTCCAAAGGTAAGAGGCATTGCTGCCAAGCCTTGCATGTAAAAAGTCAGATCTGAAAAGATACTTGGCTTTCATCAGTTTTGCTGCCAATGAGTGGGGTTGTTGTATCAATCTCTAACCATGCTTGGCTAAGAGTGCAAGATTAAACTGCTCAAAGTCTCTATAGCCTAGACCACCTTCTATTTTGATCTTACCAAGCAATTTCCAAGGAAGCCTTTCTTCTTTGAGTAGCATATTTGTGGAAATAACTGGTATTTTTATCACCTTTCTTAAGCCACAGTTGTTTCGACCTTTGCCGCCATTTGACCTCCTCATCTGCTAACATTACATTGACTTCATCTTGAAGGCCTTTGATGGTTTCATTAAATTCTCCTTGATTTAGTCTCTGCATCTCCTGGATCATATCACTTTTTGTCTGATCTGTTGCCTTTGCTTCCCAACCGAGATTTTAGACCAGGTCTTCAAGTTATTCTTGCATCTATCCCTGCTTAAGATTTATCACAGGTTGCCCCCTCTCTTAAAGAGGCCTGCTAGGACCTCCTGATAGTATCCTTACACTCCTGCTTCGAGGAGCAAAAAGCTTCATACCTGAATAATTTTTCTCTCTTGCTCACAATAGTTTCATCATTGTCACATGTGACCAATAATGGAAAGTGATCAGAGTTCAGCATAGGTAACACAAACACCTCATTGTTCCAAAATTGCATAAGCCACAACTCATTGCCCATAGCTCTATCCAGTCTTTCTTTAATGAATCCTCCCCCTCCCTATTGATGCTGCAAGTGTACTTTGACCTTATGTAACCAAGGTCACTTAGTTCACAGTCATCAAGTGCCACCCTAAAGCTCTCCATATGTGAAAATGGCCTAGCAGCTGCCCCTAACTTCTCATCATTGCTCAAAATTTCGTTAAAGTCTCTCATACACAACCATGCCATTGGATTCTCAGGCTTTAGCATTCTCAAAAGTCTACAACTCTCTTTTCATTTTTCTATTATAAGGTTTTCATAGAAGCCTGAAAACATCCATGGTTGCCCTCCAAGCTCAGGAGAAACAGTCACTGAGATGTCACTATTAGAGTAAGAGAATAAAGAGCATTAACCTCAGCTTTCCAAAGACTTCTGTCTGTGGAGGATAGGAGATGGAAGGTGACTTGTTATCTTTGTGTGAGGGACTGAAACTTATAAAAGAGGAAAAACCAGTCTGAAGCAATGGAAGTGGGTGACAGGAAGATCAAACAGACTCAAGATGTGGAGGGGGAGGAGTGTGTTTACAAGGTAGTGACTGTAGTGCAGCACTGCCAATCCCCATGAAGCTCCTATGTTGGAACTGTCGAGAGTTTGGGAACCCTCAGACAATTAATGAACGTCACAATTTAGTGAAGGAAAGAGCCCTATTAAATAACATTTAATTTAATAGCATATATATTGAAACAAAGCAGAACAAAGAAAAAGTTTTATAAACCTGGTTGTATTGCTCCTCAAAATTATTCCCGATTTCTTTGAGTTGGTTTATGCTGGATTTTTCTTCCAAGATATAGTTTGGGAAAGATCTTGAAAAGAATGCCATCAACTTGTTTGAAATACCATATCCTCCACCTTTCACAAAACATAAGCGGCCCAATGAAAATCCCACATCTGTCTTGCCATGAGGGGGTTTTCTTATTTCATTTCAGAACAAGAGCTTATGGATGTTCCTTGAACTGGAATATCCATAAGTACTTGGTCCAAAAATCGAGAAATCTCATCTTGGTCAAGGATTGATAGCTTTTTGTTAACTTCGGATTGTCAGTTACATTTTTCGGATGTAACTCAAAGAAGATTACCCCGATTATGCCTTGATCACTTCTCCATCATCTTAGATTGTGCATGCATCGAAGGGAGTAAAAGGTATTTTAAATTTGAGAATATGTGGCTTATATCTGATGGTTTTGTAGACAAGGTCAAACAACGGTGGTCTTCTTACAATTTCCCAAGCTCTCCAAGCTTCATCATGGAAAGAAAGTTAAAAGCGTTGAAACATTATCTGAAACAAAGGAATGAACAAGTTTTTGACAAAGTGGTTCAACGGAGACGCTCTTTCTTAGATGAGCTACACGGTCTAGAGGGTAAGGAGGAGGCAAGAACTCTCTTTGAATTTGAGAGAACTCGCAAGAGTCACGTTGTCACTAAACTTGAAAGGGTAATATTGATGGAGGGGATCTTCTTAAGACAAAAATCATGGGCATTATAGCTCAAGGAGGAAGGCAAGTATACAAAATTCTTTCATAGGGTGACTAATTATCAAATGAGGAACAATGCTATTGATATGTTGATGGTAGATGAGGCAATTTCCTTTCATCAATTACTCATCAAGAACCACATCGCACAGTATTACCAACACCTCCTATCTGAACAGCACACCTGGCTACCGAAAGTGGATAGTATAACTTTTTCAGCATTAGGTCAATAGTGTGTAGGATGGCTAGAGAGGCCTTTGGAAGAAGATGAAGTGTGCAAAGTAATCCATGGCATGGTTAGTGACAGGGCTCCAAGCCTTAACGGTTTTACCATGGGCTTCTTCCAAACTTGTTGGGAAGTGATTAAGGGTGATCGTATGCACGTCTTTCAAGATTTTCATATTAAGGTTAGATTTGAAAAATAAAAAAAAAAGTCTTAACACTACATTCTTAACACTCATTCTCGAAAGATGGGGCCCGTATATGTTAGAGATTATTACCATATTAGCCTTATGAATGGGGTTTACAAGATTCTTTCTAAAGTGTTAGCGAATAGATTGAGTTCGATGATGGAAAAGTTAATTTTGAAACTGCAAAATGCATTTGTCAAAGGTAGACAAATCCTATATTCAGTCTTAACTGTAAATTAAGTTTTGGATCGATGACTTAAATCTAGAGAACCCAGATTACTTTGCAAATTAAACATGGAGAAAACCTATGATCACGTTAACTGAAAGTTCTTAGTTTATTTACTTGCAAGATGTGGCTTTGGCGAGAAATGGCATAAATGAGTAGAATTTTACATTTATACAGTTCATTTCTCTATCTTGGTGAATGGCTCACCGGTGGATTTCTTCAAATCCTTCCGTGGTTTAGACAGGGGACCCATTCTCTCCTTTACTTTTATTATTTATCATGGAAGCTCTCAGTAAGATGATTGTGGGTCTTGTGGAAGGTGTTTTACTTTTGGTTTCTTGATGGAGAATAATGATTATGGCTCCATTGATATTTCTTACCTGCTATTTGCTGACAATATTCTCATCTTGTGGTGCACATCTCGGGCATATCCAATTTTTTAGGGCCTAGTTCTTTGTTTTGAAAGTGTCTCAAGATTGAGAGTTAATCTCTCAAAGTCTAAATTGGTGTTGGTGTGGAATGTCCCTGAAGCAGAGAATTTTTAGTCTCTTTCTTGGGATGCAAGGTATCATCTCTACCTCTGAAGTATCTTGGTTTACTATTGGACGCTTCTTTTAAACTAGAGAGGGTTTGGAATGGCATGGTTGAAAAGGTGCAATGCAGATTGGCTTCCTGGAAGAGGTTATAGTTGTCAAAAGGTAGTAGGCTCACTTTGATTAAAAGTAATATTTCTAACTTACCCACATATTTTGTGTCCTTGCTTTTGCTCCCCACAACGATTGCCAATCATATTGAGAAGCTACAACGAGACTTCTTGTGAAGTGGATTGGGGGAAGACTTCAACTTTCATCTGATTAATTGATCCACTATATGTATTCCAATTTCTAGGGGTGGATTAAGGGTTCACAATTTGATGAATTTCAATTAAGCACTATTAGATAAATGGTTATGGAGGTACCATCACGAAAGGGGGTCCATATAGAAGGATGTTATAGATTCACAGTTTGGGGAGGCTTAGGGAGGATGGTGCTTGAATAAGGTATGTGGCTCATATGGAGTGGGTTTGTGGAAAACCTTTGAAGACATGAACATATTATAGTGGGCGACGACTCTCATTTTAGATTTTGGTTCGACAAATGTGTGTGGAGAACGAAACCTCTAATACACCTTCCCTGCCATATTTGAACTCGCACGAGAAAATGATGCATTGATAGTAGATCTCTTGTAGGGGTGCTACCCGCACCTTAAGATGTGGGGAAGCCCCTTCCCCATCCCCTACCCACTTCAATAATTTGTAAATATGACTATAATTTAAAAACTATGTAGTTTTTAAATTTATTAGTGCATATTTTGTGTAAGTTGTAGTGTAGTAAGATTGGCTTTTTATATATTACTTTCACAATACAAGTCTCACACTTAGGCAATGTGAGCCTCTTGTATTTCCTTGAAAATCTATAAAAGGGTCACCCTACTACACTACAACAGAGCATCTACATTGGTCTATGCATCTACAGATGCAAAGTCATATTTGCATAATATGAGCCTAAATTCCTCTACATTGACTTATGCATAATCTCCAAATATTTAGCTAGGTATGAACAACATTTATGTAAATTTGGAGATCTACTATTCACTCCACAAAGTATATTTTATTCATTATTTCTCTCTCCTCTCACTTTCTCTCTCATGACAACCCCCTTCCCCAACGTGATTACTTTCTATTTTCTCCCCCATACGGTTTATGGTTCTCCACTCCTCTCTCGACTCGAACAACCCCAACGGAAGATCCAACCCGTACACCTCTCTCTCACGACGGCTGTTGACGGAGTTTGCGACGGCTCTGGACTTATCACAGTTGGGTTTTCTGTTGGCTCTCTACATTTCAGGTATGAAATCACTAGGTTGAAAAGCAAGTATTTCTAGGTTGAAAAGCAAGTATTTCTCCCTCTGTTTCTTCACGGTTTCGATGTGTTGCTATCCCTTCCTGGGTTTGATGATGCTGTTATTTCTTCATTTGTTGTTCTTGGTTTTAGATTAGGGTTTCAATGATGCTGGTTTTAGATTAGGGTTTCTTCATTTTAGACCTCATGGACTAGATTTTCTATTCTTGCTTTTAGATTCTGTTCTTGCTTTTAGATTCTTGCTTTTACATGTAAATTTTAGCCATTGAACTCATGCTTTGTCCCACAGATTGTTAAATATTGGGTTATATAAAACTTCTTAAGCTTGATCTATGTATACTTATTTAAACTTGGTAAGAATACCCCAAACTAGCTCCTTATCACAAAGTAAAAACACTCTTTTTCATTTGTTAAATATTGATGTTAATGTTCATATGGGTTATATTCATGATTTTTGCAATATGTGCACCCTGTTTTGCTGGTGTAGTATTTTGATTTGTGCAATATGTGCACTCTGTTTTTAGCTTTATTTTATAATGTGTGCACCATGTTTTGTTGGTGTAATATTTTGATTTGTGCAATATGTGCACCCTATTTTTAGCTTTATTTTACAATATGTGCACCCTGTTTTGCTGGTTCTTTTTGGTTTGTTATTGAAGCCATACAATATGTGCATCCTGTTTTGCTTAATATTTGCAAAATTTAATAACATTTTTCCTTCAATATTTTGTTGGAGGATGAATGCTTTAATTGATGAGGATCCCTTCTTCATCACACTATTGGAAAGTGGTGAGTGTGATAGTAACAACCCTACTATGGATGTGGCTTTCGTTGATGTCCAAGCAACACAACCCCAATAGGCAAAAAGGGCGCCTAAAAAAAATCCCAGTGGGGTGGGTCATTTACTGTTAAGGAAGATACTCTCTCATTTCAACTTGGCTTAACATTTGTATAGATTTCATACGGGGGGCTGACCAAACCTCCACACAATTGTGGTGTAGAATTTATGATTACTACTCCACTTATAAAAAAACCTAACGGTCAAGAACGTTCCATGAATTCTTTGACAAATTGGTGGTCAACCATTCAAAAATGTGTCAATAAATTTTGTGGTTTCATGGCCCAAGTTGAAGGAATGGATCCAAGCGGTGCAACCGAGCTAGACAAGGTATAATCTTTTAAAAAAATTGTTGTTGTTATTGTTCTAATTATTAATGATATGTCTCGCTGATTGTTAAACAAAATTGCATATTGATAAAGCAAAAATCTTATATCGAGAGACCAAACAAACCAACTTCATTGTTAGAATCTTTTGAGGCACCAACCGAAATAGCAAACACACATGGAAAGCATAAGAAGAAGAGATAATGTCTCACGTTCAGGTAGTAATCCAAACTCAGTACGATTAGGGGAAGAGATGGAAAATGTGCTCGTGGAGTGTGAGAGACCTCCGGGCAACAAAGCTAAAAAAGAAAGAGAGAAAAAAAGAAAAGCCAGGGAAAGAGAATATAATGAATTTAGTGACGCCTTAAGGGAAATGACACATGATAGGAAGATTCATATGTTGAAGAGAAAAGAATCAAATTTGAGGTTAGACAATGAAAGGTCTTCGTTATTGGCTATTAAGAAGAGAAGGGTTGAAATTGAAATTAAGGCTCAAGAAGAAATATCTATAATACTAGCTGAAAAGAAGAGGAAAAATTATATGGAAATTATGAAATTGGATATTGGTTCCATGAATTCTATGCAGCAAGAGTATTTCCATAATTTGTAAATGGAAATAATTGGGGAACAAAGGAATAATGCAATATCTCGTATATAGTTGCATGCTTTGTTTTGTGCAGTTTTTTATAATTTTTTTTACTGTGGTGACATGTTTTGGATATTATTGTACTGCTGGTTCTATGAAATGGAAATCATTTTTTGTACCTCTATATGGAATTGTATTTTGTTGGTGGTTGGTGGTGGGTGGGTACCAATCGATTAGGTGAATTTTGTTGTTGGTGGGGTTTGACTTTTGTTGCTACTTGCTAGCGGGGAACTGCTAGAGGACCCAATGCCAATGCTAGTTTTTGTTGTTGCTTGCTAGTGGTGGAGCCGCTGGAGGACTTGTTGGTGATTGCTGGATGTGGTTGTTGCTGCTAGAAATTTGTGTTGCTGGACATTTTTCATTCCATACTCTTGCTGGAAATTTGTGTTGTAATGATCTTGGAGAAACTTGTATTGTAATGAATTTGTATCAAAATCAACTTTTTGGAACTTGTATCAAGTTGATTTTGATACATGGAATTTGTATTAAGTTGACATTACAAACTATTTTTTAGCACAAAAAATGTTCACTTGATATGGAACTTGACATTGAACTTGTATCAAGTTGATTTTGATACATGAAATTTGTATTAAGATGAACAATACCTTGATTTAGCAGATCACCTAGTTGATACATGGAATTTGTATTAACGTGACATGTTAATATGTGTTGTTTATGAGCACATGGGATTCATTTTTTGTGTATATAAATTTGATGTATTTTATTATATATGGAATTGCTAAATTTGGATGCATGAAATTGTATTTAGGCAAAAAATTAATAATAATATTTTATTATTATTTTGTTTCAAATATGCACAAGTGAATGTAAGAGTTTTGCTTGAATGGCAAAGTGGATATGCAAAAGATGTGATTTTACATATGCATAGACCAATGCTAATGCTCTTATACAAATATTAAATAAAAGTTCTCCTTAATACATATTACTATATTTATATATAGTGCAAATAATAAATAATAAATTTGTATTGTATAAATATATATATATATATATAAATGTATATTTATATAATAAAATATATAAGTGCAGGGCGAGGTTGAGCACTCCCTGCCCCTGCCCCCGCATGGGTTGCCCGTCCCGCCATGTAGGGGCAGGGTAACGGGGCCCTGCCCTATTATCTTGGTCTTTTCTAGTGGCTCCTTTCAAAGGAACGTTGAGTTTATTAAGACAGCTCAAGATTTGGAGTTGGAGACTAAAAAAAAGTTCTTTGCAACATTGCATTACATAAGCATGACAGATGGTACCATCGATAAGAAGAACTGGAGCCTATCTAAGAAAGGTAGATTCATTGTTTGATTGTTTTACCAAGTTCTAACAAGTCTTGGAATAACCATGTTCTCATAGAAGAGTATATGGCACATGATAGCTCATTCAAAAGCAGTTTTTTTTTTTTCGTATGGATAACATTATTGGACAAAATTCTCACCACAGATAATTTAAGAAAATGTCGGGTAATTGTGTTAGATTGATGTTATATGTGTAAGAATAATGGTGAATCAATAGATCATTTACTTTTACATTGTGAGGTGGCTAGGACCATGTGCAATGATTTTTTCGCAAGATTGGATTTTCATGGGTCATAGACCAGTGGACTTCTTTGCAAGCTGAAGAGGCCTTTGAAGTAACTCATAAGTGGCAACCATCTGGAGAATGGTTCCTATATGTTTGTGCTGGTGTATTTGGCGTGAGAGAAATTAGAGAAGCTTTGAAGATTTGAGAGAACAATAGATGAGTTTAAAAGTTTTTTTTTTAAAATCATTGTTCTTATGGATGGGCTCATTGTTTGTAATGGGTTAAATATTCATGATTTTCGATTATAAACTCCAACTAGGTGATTCTCATATATACTCCCTATGTAATTGGACTTAACTTATTCCTATGAATAAAACTTATTGATTACTTATAAAAAAAAAATTTTGAATATAATTTTGTTTTGAAAATTTGAAAAAGTTGCACTGTTTTTTGTGTTCTGTTTAAAAGTTTAGATAAAATTTGATTTCTATCTAATATCTTCAAAAAAGTTTATATATATACAATATAGCAATGATAAAACTAGTAACGATTTAAGTAACATGTCTTAGTGTTATGAACATGATTTTTTATAATCTCTTTAAATATTCTCATTATAAATATAGAGATAATATTATACAAAATAATAAATAGGAAATTATTCGAGTTATATGAGCGTACACAAGCCGAGCTGAGCTTTATACGAGTTGTCTTGTTTAATAATCTATCAAAATTTTGTGTTTACGAGCAGCTCATCTAGCCGACCTCGAATTTGACCCAATCAATTTCATCCAGCGTATTGAATAGTATTGTTTATTTACAGCTCTACTAGAAAAGTACTTTTAATTTAAATATAAGCAAACTATTCCTCATAATTGTGTGACAGTATACTTTGGGTTTGTTTATATATCCCTAAACCTTACTACTTTATGTTGAATGCCTACTCGAAATAGTGAGTGATGCGTTAAAACAGGGGCATGCTTCGTTTCAACATCACATCTGCATAACATAAGTATTTCAACCATACAAATTAGCAATTAATAAGATAATACCTTAAGAAAACTCTCATATCAAATTACATGACCACATTTTTTTTTTTTATTCTGCATTATATCGAAACAGGGGGGAAAATAGACTAATAGCCTTTGCCTCTTCTTCAAGAAATCAGCTTGGGGAAGATTTTTTAAAGAATGTCATCAAGTTGTCGGGAATACCATATCCTCCACCTCTTTGAATATATATTCGGTAAGATGATAATTCCAAGGCCAAAAATAAATCCAAACTCAGGCATTATGATTTTCCAGTCAACCGCATTGTCATCATTCGAATGAGATCCTGAGTCTTTGCATTCTTCATGAAGTGGGAAGCCACATAATCCTTTGTTTCCCTCGTAGGATGTCTCCGGAAATCTCATTCCTGGAATATGCCCCACCAAGTGATTAAACGAGAGATCTAGTGATATAAGATGATTCAATTCTCGCAGAGATGATGGGATTTGGCCTGTAAGAGCATTATGGGACAAGTTGAGAACTCCTAATGAATAGATTCCTCCTATTTCTTCGGGGATTGTCCCCTCAAGATTGTTGTAGGAAACGTCAATCACTATTTCTTCGGATATTAGCCAGGCAGCATTGCCATTTGGCCCTGTACAACCAATTAGGGACACATGGAATTAGAACAAGGACATGCAAATTAAATACATTCTGCAACTAACATGGCAAGTAATGTGAAATATTTAATTAAATGTAGTAGAGTGTAGGTTCAAATTTAGAACTTCTGTTCTAATACCATGTAAAATCACCACTTATTCTAAAAGCTTATACTGATGGAAAAATGTAGATTTTATTATTTATTTTATATCATGACCTGCAATTGGACATAGATTTTGGTAGCCCTCCTTCTAGTTGGTTTTCATTGAGAGAAAGACTTTCTAGGCCACAATTGCTAGGAAATATATCTGGAGTTGTTCCAGTGAGGTTGTTTTTCCCAAGATTTAGCACTTCTAGAGTCTCACTCATTTCAATCAAGCATTTGGGAATTATGCCACTGAAGGAATTATCAAACAGGTCCAAAACTTTGAGATATTTGGCGTTGCATATTGATCTACAATTTTTCCATGGAACTTATTGCTTGAAAGAGAGAAGAAATAAGCGAAAGTAAGGGACTTACAGTCTACAGATATCATCTGGTATGCTAGCGCTGAAATTGTTCGTTGAAAAATTCAAGCATGTGGCCATTTGTGGGAGAATGGGGAGTTGCCCCTGAAGTCGATTAGAGCTAAGGTCCACGATTTTCAAAGAAGAGACGTCGGAAAATGGATGCAGTTTCCCTGAAAATTGGTTCTTGGAAAGCTGTAGTTTCTGCAATGATGGAAGGGAAACCAGAGAAAGTGGAATACTCCCATCCAATGAATTGTTACGCAAGTCAAGGTTCACAAGACTCAAAAGCACTTCCCATCGAGTGGAAGTAACTTGACCAGTTAAGTGATTGTGAGAAAGGTTAATTTCGGTCAGATTCTTGGCCATGCTGAATGATGGAATTGATCCAGTGAAATAGTTCATTGACATATCCAAATAGAGCAATTGGGTAAGATTTGCAATTGAGTATGGGATTGATCCCTGGAAATTGCAGCTTGAAAGATCTATTCTGGACAACATGGTAAGGTTAGCAATAGAATCAGACAATGTCCCTGAAAAGTTTGTGTAACGCTCCAATGGAAGGCCCAAACCACATGGCCTATACTCCAAAAGGACTAGTCAATGATACAATTGGAGCTCCACTAGAACCTTATAAGGAGCAAAAACTTCTCCTTCCCAAGCAATGTGGGATCCCATACACCACCTACCCTTATCCATGTGGTGTATGGGATTAATGTCATGCACGTAAGCTTAAGTAGTAAACTAATAGTAAGGTAGTAAATGTATCATTATCCTAGAGATCATATGCGACATTAATGTCACGTAAGACTAATACCTTATAAATATTAGCCATGTCAAAAAAAAAAGGTTAAAAAAAACTTAATATTGGAAATGCCAAAACATTGCAGCAACTAAAAATAATAACATTAAAACTAAAAAACTAAATTGATAACTAAAAAAGAAAAAAAAAACTTAATAATCTAACATTTTATGATTAAATAAAGTTACAAAACTAAAAAACACTCCAACTTGAAAATGTTGAAATTAAGAAAAGAAAAAGGAAATAGAAAAAACTAGATGAAGTGGAGGAATGGTTTTCGTTTTTCTGATTTTTATATATAATATCTTTTGTTTAAAAATATCATCTTTATTTATTTATTTGAGCTTTTCACATTTTTTATAGTATTATAAATATTTATATTTTTAATTAGATTGTTGACGTGGTGCTATGAAATTACATGTCAACTTCTTATTGATAAGCTAGTTGCATCAAGACCATGATTGATATCACGTGGCTCAAGTGCATTGAAAGAATGCGGTAAAAATTAAAAATTAAAAATTAAAAATTAAATGATAATGTTTATTATCGAGTTAAAACTAATTACGGACTGTTATTTTAACAAAATTATTACAATGTCTTTGCTATTTCACTTTTATGGAAAACGCTTTGAAGTTTGAAGTTCTCCTGAACGAAAGACACTAATGGGATTGGGCATTGCAGTCTCTCGCCTGCCAAAGTCCATTTAAGTTAGTCATGGTCAATATTTTAATTTCTAGTGTTCTATTTCTTCGTCATTCTTGAGAAGAAAATATAAAGGTTTATAAGTGGAATTAGACCTTTTCTTTCATTATGGATCTAATGGTCTACTTAAATTGCAAATTTAAGCTAAAAAATCTATTTATCTTATTGATATTACAGAACATAACTGTTGTATTTTTGTAAAGTTGTTCTTTCAGAATAATTCGGTGGAAAAAGGGTTGTAGAATACCAGAAAATTGGTTAGAATTGTCTGGCATTCTTGAAATTGTTAGGAATAATAAGAGAAAAAAATAAAATAAAAGTGGAATCATTCACATATTTAATGCTAGATACATTTAGGGTGTGCATGTTCTGTGCACATCTTTTGAAAAAAAAAGTGGGACACACTTTTAAAAAAAAGGTGCTGCTACACCCACCGACACTCTCCCCTAAGGGTGCCATCGAGAAGGCCAAATTTTTTTTTTTTTGTGATTTATTTTAAAACATTTTTTTAAATCCTTTAAACATTTAAAAGTAAAAATTAAAAATCACGATCTCATTAAACAATACTTACTTAACTATTAAGTAAATAATAATAAAAAAGAGAGAAGAAATCAGTGAGATCATCGGTAAGCCAAGCATTTTTGTTCCAAAAATAATTTTTTTCATGTAAGTCTTAGATTTATCTACTTTTTTTAAAGAAAGTGCACGATACTTACATATATTAAGATTACAAATATCATTTCATAAAAAATACATTGCGACGGTCGTACAAGGATTTAATACAATACGTAGTAAACTATAATCAATAGATCGGGTGTTTTTCTACAATGAGGTTGTTTCTCCCCAGATTTAGCACTCGTAGCATCTCACTCATCTCAATCAAGCACTGGGGAATTATTCCATTGAAGAAATTGTATTGTAAATCTAAAACTTGAAGGTATGTAGCATTGCATATTGAAACAAGAATACTCCCATTGAATTTGTTGCTTGAAAGGGAGAAGAAATTAGTGGTATTGGGCAAGTTCTCAGTGCTTTTTTGTATGGAAGAGTTGAAATTATTCCTTGACAAATCCAAGTACACAACATTGGGGAGAAAAACTGGGAATTGGCCATGGAGATGGTTGGAACGAAGGTCTAGTATATTTAAAGTCGGACAACTGAGCAATTGTCCTTCTAGAGATACTAGGTAGTTAAAAAAGAGATTCAAGTGAGCTAGATTAGGAGGCTTCCAGATCTAACTAGGTATCCCCTCTGTGAATCTGATTATATGAAAGGTCTAGTTCTAACAATAAGGATTGGCTCCTCAAGAAATCAAGAAATGTTTTCAAAATGTTAGAAGAAAGTTTCAATGTGCTGATTTGAGGAAATACAAAAGAATTAATTCCATTGTGTTGAATCAACAAGTTATTGAATGAAAGAACAAGAGTTGAAAGGTTTTTCAATTGTTGGACGGAATCAAGCTGCATTGAGCCATTAAAGTTGTTAGAAGAAAGGTCGAGGACCTTACGACCCGCCTCAGAGTTCTTAAACAGACATCGGTACCAGCCATTCCAAGTTGTTGCTAGACAAATCAAGGAAGTATAGTGGGTGAAAAGAAACATTGGAGAACTCATCAAGTTGTAGAGAAAATCGGATGTTGGAAAGTTTTGTGACACAGGAAGGGCTCCACCTATGGGGTTACCAGGGCGCCGCCATAGGAATGGAGGAGGCTAGAGATCGGGACTGAGAAAGGGGGGAAATTGAAATGAGAAAAACTAATCTGAAGTGAAGTGTTGTCGTCGGGATCAATTGCTTAAGGGTCAAACGGGTTGTGGGGCATGGGTCGGCGTTGGGCCAGGAGGATACGTTGGGTTAAGGATTAGATGAGTCCATTACTAATTGTAGGGCTTAGGCCCAATCCATGATAGTGAGTTAAATATGTTATTCTTCAGGTTATTGCATCTTTTATTTCCTAGTGTACCTGCGTTTGTTATTTCCTTAGGTGCCATGCACAGTAAGTTTGTCATTTCCCTTTTCAGTTAGTATGTCAGAGGGTATATGAATACAAAGATCAATACAAAATATTCCTTCCTTTCTCTATTTTCTCTCATCCCTTGGAGGAGCTCACCCTCAAAGTGAGTATCATCGTTCTGAATTTCGTAGCCATGTAACAGTTTTGGTATCCAGAGCTTGGTCAATCCTCGGCAACAGATCCACCACCATGGCTGAAGGGACGTGCATCAACTAGTTGCAAGAGGGGCTGAGTGGATTGAAAAAAACCACTGAGTCCCAGCTGAAGACATTGGAGACAGAGGTGTTAGCCTTGAAAAGGCAATCAGAAGCAATAGTAAAACAACTAGTAGCCTTAATAGTGGAATTACAAAAGAGAAATTGTAGCCCTCACCAAGAAGAAAATTCATTAGGAGCGCATCACCATAGACAAGAAGGTTATGGTGAAGTGAATGGTGAAATGATAGACAGGTCAGTCAGAATTAATTTTCCCTCTTTCCAAGGGGAAGATCCTTTGCATTACCATAGACATGGGTGTTAGCCTTGAAAAGGCAATCAGATGCAATAGTACAACAACTAGCAGCCTTAACAATGTAATTACAAAAGAGAAATGGTAGCCCTCACCGAGAAGAAAATTCATCAGGAGTGCATCACCGTAGACAAGAAGGTTATGGTGAAGTGAATGGTGAAATGATAGCCACGTCAGTCATAATTGATTTTCCCTTTTTCCAAGGAGAAGATCCCCTTGGATGGCTTTACAAGGCTAATCAATTTTTCATGTTTTATAACACTCTTCCACAACACAAACTGAGGCTAGCTTCCTTCCACATGGAGGGAAAAGCCATGATTTGGTTCCAGGATCTGGAAAACTCAGGCCTAATTATTGATTGGGAGACTTTTTTTAAGGCCTTTTTGGTTAGGTTTGGACCTAGCTCCTATGATGATCCCATGGAGGCTCTAACTAGGTTGAGACAATCGGGTTCTGTAGAGGTATAAGGTGGAGTTTGAGACAATCTCTAATAGACTACGTAGGTTGTTTGACCCCCACAAACTGAGTTGTATTTTAAGTTGCCTAAAGGATGAAATTAGGGTACAGGTGAGGATGTTTAATCTTCTTGATCTGTTGACAGCATTCAGTTTAGCTAAATTGCAAGAAGAAAATGTGAAAATTAGTAAGAGGGGGGCAAAAAAATTGGGCCACTGTGAGTATTGAAGCAGGGGGCCATAAAGGGTATGGATCTTACCAAGGGCAGGGAGTCAGTAAAGTTGTAGTTCCTGTTTAGAAAATTAACTCAGATGAAGGAGAGGAGGGACAAGGGATTGTGTTATTATTGTGACTCCAAATAGAATCTAGGCCATAAATGTAGGAATCCCAAACTGTTTTTTATAGAAGAAGTCGAGAGGATGAAGGGGGAATGATGGAGAGCAGGCCCCAACTAGTTAGTGTGGAAGAAGGAGAAGAAGAGCCTCTAGTGGGGGAAGGGCTTCAGAAACCCAATATCTCTTTGCATGCCTTGATAGGCTTTAACAACTCAAGGATGTGCACAAAACAACCTTTCGTACTCACGAAGACCATTATGAATTCTTGGCCATGCCATTTGGATTGACCAATGCACCCTCGACATTTCAAAGTTTAATAAATGAGTTCTTCAAGCCATTTTTAAGGAAGTTTGTATTAGTATTTTTTTTATGACATTCTAGTCTACAGTAAGGGGAGGAAGAGTACTTGGAGCACTTGAAACTCACCTTGAATCTGCTAAGAAGGCACCCACTGTTTGCCAAAGAGTTGAAGTGTAAGTTTGGGTGCCTAGAAATGGGGTATTTGGGCCATGTTATTTCTGGCCAAGGAGTGAAGGTAGATTCTAAGAAGCTGAAAGCAATGTTGGAGTGGCCTAAGCCTAAGACCCTAAAGGCTCTAAGGGGCCTCCTAGGGCTAATAGGGTACCATATGAGGTTTATAAAAAAAATTATGGAGTAATTGCTTCTGCCTTAACTGCTTCGCTTAAAAAAAATTCTCCTTTGGAATGAAGAAGCTGAACAGGCCTTTAATTATCTAAAGAAAGCAGTAACTCAACCCACAGTGCTGATTCTACCAGATTTTTCTCAACCATTTGTAGTTGAGTGTGATGCCTTAGAAAAGGGGTAGGGGCAATGTTGATGTAGTAAGGCAGGCCAATGGGTTTTTTTAGTCAGGCCCTGAAGGGGAAGGCCTTACTGTTGTTTACCTATGAAAAAGAGATATATGCCCTCATTACAGCAGTTCAAAGGTGGAGCCCCTATCTATTTGGCAGATCTTTTGTGGTCAGAACTGATCACCACGGTCTCAAGTATCTCCTAGATCAAAAGATTGGCACTCCTATGCAGTAGAAGTGGCTGAGCTAATTACTAGGCTATGACTTCTTGGTTGAGTACAAAAATGGCCTTGAAAACAAGGTGGCTGATGCCCTGTCCAGAGTATAGGAGGAGGAGGAGGAGGAAATCTCAATAGCACTGATCTTAGTGCCTTACTTGGAGTGGCTGGAAGAGATCAGGAAAGATAATGAAGGAAATCCAGAATCACAGAAGCTGATTTCTAAGTATTAGGAAGGGGGATTATCACGCCACTATTCTATAAGAGAGGGAATAATGTATTACAAAGGCAGGATGTATGTGGCTAGGTCCCTTGAGCTCAAAACTAAACTGCTACAGTTTCTACATAATAGTCCTTGGGGCGCATCCAGGGGGAGATAAGACAATACAGAGGGCCCAAAGGGATTTATTTTTTTTGGCCAGGGATGAAGTCTGAAGTCAGAGCCTACATTAGAAATTGTGAGACATGCCAGCAACAAAAAACTAAACATGATTTTCCTAGTGGGTTATTGAAGCCCTTGCCCATTCCTTCCAAACCATGGTCTCACATAACCATGGACTTCATTGAAGGGTTACCTAACTCTAATGGGTTCAGTACCTTGTGGGTGGTCGTGGACAAAATGACCAAGTACAGCCATTTCACACCCCTGGGCAACCCATATACAGCTAAGTCCATAGCCCAACTTTTCATCAAGCACATATTCAAGCTGCATACACTGTCCCAATCCACAGTTTCAAACAGGAACAGTACATTCACTAGCGTATTTTGGAGGGAATTGTTTAAAGCCCAAGGGGTCCAGCTCGAGTTTAGTGCTGCATACCATCCTCAGACTGATGGATAGTTTGAGGCAATGAACAAATGCCTAGAGACCTACCTGAGATGCTTCATTGTGGATAGGCCCAGAGACTAGGTCAAATGGGTGTTGTTGGCTGAGTGGTGGTACAACACCACTCACCACTCAACAACTAGACTCACACCCTTTGAAGGGCTACATGGGTATCCCCATCGAGACTGAGCTCTTACATCCCAGGGACTACGAGAGTGGAGGCAGTGGACACTGAACTCAGGACCAGAGAACAAATTTCTACCCTACTATGTAGTAATTTAACTAAAGCCCAAAGCAGAATGGTGCAATATGCCAACAAAAAGAGAAAAGATCGAATCTTGAAGGTAGGGGATTTGGTTTACCTCAACCTGCAGCCATATCAGCAGATGTCTGTGTCTCAGTGCCGAGATCTCAAGCTGGTCCGTCGTTACTACTGATCCTTTCTGGTGGAGCAGCGTGTGGGTGAAGTGGCGTATAGGTTGAGGTTACCCCCAACCTCTTAAATACACCTTTTCTTCCATATCTCTCAACTGAAAAAGAGATTGGGAAAGGGAGAGGCAACGACCACCACTCTACCTCCGATGAACGACCAAGGCACACTACAGCCTAAGCCCAACGAGATTTTGGGTAGGAGGGTTAGGCCACTCAACAACAGACCCGTAACTGAGCTTTTGGTTCAGTGGCAGGGGCAACGGGCTGAAGACGAGACATGGGAGGGGTACTACAAGTTAAAAAAAGACCTTCCCACACCTTGTGAGCAAGGTGTTTTAAGGGGGGAGGTATTGTGACACAGGAAGGGCTCCACTGATGGGGTTACCAGGGCGCCACCATAAGAGGGGAGGAGGCTAGAGATCAAGACTGAGAAAGGGAGAAAATTGAAATGAGAAATCCTAATCTGAAGTGAAGTGCTGTCATCGGGATCAACTGCTTAAGGGTCAAACGGGATGTGGGACATGGGCCACGTTGGGCCAGGAGGATACGTTGGGTTAAGGATTAGATAAGTCCATTACTAATTGTAGGGCTTAGGCCCAGTCCATGATAGTGAGTTAAATATGTTATTCTTCAGGTTATTGCATCTTTTATTTCCTAGTATATCTGCATCTATTATTTCCTTAGGTGACATGTACAGTTAGCTTGTGATTTCCCTTTTCAGTTCGTATGTCAAAGGGTATATGAATTGTAGTGGGACGTTGTTTCCTTTTTTATGCAAAGATTAATACAAAATATTCCTTCCTTTCTCTCTTTTCTCTCATCCGCTCAAGGAGCTCACTCTCGAAGTGAGTATCATCTTTCTAAATTCCATAGTCGTGTAACAAGTTTTAATTCTAGCAATAACGGAAGAGAAAACAGAGATATCGACTGTGTGAGGTTGCCATTGACTTTGGGATTGATCCACTAAAATTGCAACTATTCAAATCAACTCTAGTCAACATTTTGAGGATACCAATAGAATCCGGCAATAGAATCAACTCTAGTCAACATTTTGAGGATACCAATAGAATCCGGCAATAGAATCAACTCTAGTCAACATTTTGAGGTACCCCCTAGTACTAGGGTTCGAAGATTTTCATTGGAAGGACATTCTGATAAAGAACCTTGGAGTATAGTATTACCTGATAATAGCGTTTGCAGCGTTGGAATTTGAAAGATCTTTTTTGGGAATTTCCCATTCAAATTGTATGAGGTAAAACTCAATGATGTCAAGTTTTTGAAGCCTGCAAAAAATTCTAGTATTGGAACCAAAAAAGTTGTTATGAGCCAGATGAATAACTGAGGACTACAGTTGACAGATTCAAGTAAGTCAAATTGCTGAGCTTCGTAAACTGGGGTGGAATCTAGGAAGATTCAAACTCGTTAGAGGCCAAGTTTAGCATCTGGAGTGGTGAAGATTGAAAAGGCTGCTGCTGCTGGAATTATCAAGCAAGCGAGAGATGGAATTGTCAAGTTTATGATTTATCCATTCGTAGAAACATATTAATCATTTAACCCATGATCATATTAATGTCATTCTTGAATGAAACTTGGAGCATACTCATCTCTAATTAATAGTCAACTTCAATTAAGAGATTTTACCTGTCGTGAATCTATGATTCTTTTGGGAGTCGTAATTGGGTCGAAAAACTTGACAGCTAAATTTTTAAGTGATAAAGATAAGAAATAACGGTTACTAAATAATGAGTAAAATTGGCTCTAAAATGTTGTACATGTACATTTCCTTCACTTCCTACAAATTGAATAAATTGGGTTTGAAAACAAAATCTACAATCGAGGAATGCTACACAGTCACCTACACCACACACCACACCTGCTTAGTTTTTTTTGTCAATTTAATTCCTATTAAACTGATTGAGTTCTTCTACTCATCATCTCTAAACCACATATTTGCTAAGAAAAAAAAAATCAAAAGATAAAAAATTAAAGTAGGCATGTCGTGTAGAGATGATGAGTAGAATTATTCTTTGTGATAAGGCACTCTTCCTAATATCTTGTGCAGGTCGACAATAAGATATGATATGATCTTTCTATGGTTTATTGAGAACTATGGATGAATTGACCTACAAAATATTGATGTACTTCATGTAAAAGCAAACTTCTATAAAGAGCCAATTTGTATGGTTTATTTCATTGAAATCATTGCATTCATACTTCCATCACATCCAACCATCCGAAAACACAACTATCAGGAATAACTCATCTTACAACATTAACGGTCATTACAATAGAGAAGGGAACAAAGGGAAAAAGACCATCTTTTGCAAAGTATAATTTATTTACTTGTGCGATAGAAGTTCAGAGTAAGGAAAATTCATTTTTTTTTTTTAAGGTAAGAAGTTTATTAATCCACGTAAAATGGCAATGCCCAAGTACACAAGAAGTATACAAGAAAAACAGTAAGGAAAATACGTTTAAGAACAAAAGCTTCTCATCACTCCATCATGCTATCATTCTCACCTTCCTCCTCTACACTTAGTTCGAGATCAGCAAGCAACTCTTCCAGTGGAACAGAAGGCAAGTCATCTCCATCAGCCACAGATGTCATCTCTGATGGCTGGTAATCTCTATTACGGTACAATGATATATTGAACCTCATTTCAGGGTTCTCCTCCAGATCTTTCAAGAACTGTTCATACTCAGTGTTCATCTTCTCTTGCTCAGCTCTACCCTTCCTATCATCAACTTCCATGTCAAGGGATTTAAGCTTCCATGCACGAGGCTTCCCGCGCTTCTTCTGGCGCTTCTCTTCGTAGCTCTTCTTTATCAGAATTGCCTCTGGGAGGATCAGACCCTTGTGCTTCTCTAGCTCACCATCATTACTGTTAGCTGCATATAAGTCGTAACCAAGAGCATAATCCCCAGGGTTCAGAAGATGGCCCAGATGTGTTCTGATGGAGAAAATTGTATCATTTTTTCCAAAATCTGATACACGGGCCACTTGTGCATCAGCTAAGAAATACTTGGAGCCACCAACGTTAACTTCAGAAGAAACAATTTCCACATCTAGCACTATATACTCCACTAGCTGCCTGCTAGTGGATAGAGATTTGAATGGCACCCTCCAATACTGATCAGCATCCAAGAAACAGATCCTTAAGGTGAAAGGATCAAGCAAAGCAATGCTGTTGGTGACCTTGGTGCAAATCACAAGAGGACCTATATTTCCCAAATTAGCAGCGACCTTTGGAGGCAAACAGATCAAATCCTCACGACATATCGGGCAGATTTCAACAGAGAAAGTGTACTTGTAATTGTAGTTATTGCTCTTAGTATCATGGGAAACAAGCTGTTTGTCATTGCGACTTCTAACTGGAGCAACTTTACCAACGAAGTCCACAAACTTCACACCATGACTCCGGTTCGAGAAAAAGAAGTCGATCCCTTGATCCATCTGCATGATCTTTATGGCAGAGGCAGCAGCATTGTGCTTCAGAATCAGCTGCTCCAAGTAAAAGAAAGTACGCCTGTGAGAAACATGTTGGCGCAGTTGCACAGCTGCAACCCACTGGTCCGGATTGGCCTGAATCCTTGAACAGGGTTCACACATATGTTCTTGCTGAACATACTCGACCACATACGATTGTTCAAGTATTGCTCCATTAAGAACCTCTTTCTGAACTTTCAATCTGACCTTGATCCTCTTGGAATGGGGTTCGGTCCAAATGAACTCTGCATGCACCAATCTTACTTTATTCAAATTCTTCAGCCTCTTTACGCAGAACGTCAACAGCTCCTTCGATTCCAATTGGGCTTTGAGCCAAGTTCTTGGTGGCTGCAAGTAGCTGTCACACTCGGGGCAATGAATTATGATTACATGCTTCTGAAGACCTTCCGTGATGTCGACTTCGGAGCGCAGACACTTCACGCACATATTGGCAGCATTTGGTGCCATTGGAATGCCGCATCTGCAACAAAGAACACTTCCGACTGTTTGGGGAACCATAAACATACCTGATTCTTCAGCCATGGCTGATACAATATAACACAAAAAAAACATTAAACTTAGAAATGCACAAAACAACATCAACTATAACAGATACAAGTGGCTGTCTTATATGATAATTCAAACAGAAAAAATCCATCGATGATAAACTTAAACCGACCCTTGTATAAATTTTGAGTTAATGGCTGTTGTCCGTCTGCAGAAAAATAGTTACCTTTGATGTTGGGGCAATGGAGAAAACAAAGGATGAAGATGATCGATGTCAAAGGATCCTTCTCCGTTGACCTCTCTTTTTCCCCTACTCAAACAGGTCAAGAGATGAATATCTTTTCCCAGAAAATAAGTTCAGCTGACACAAACACAAGCCTTAATAAAAGAGAAATACATCTTTTCCCAGAAAATAAGTACGGCTGACACAAACACAGCCTTAATAAAAGAGAAATACAACAGAAGGCGCTGGTTTTCCCCAACAAACTACAGCACAAAGTTAGCTCAGGAATTAAAAGCAAATAATTCCAGAAGTATTCAGGATTGAATATACTGTTTTTTTTCATGTTGGGGAACCTCTCCAAGGCAAGGCCCTTTAGACCCACTCCTGCAGAGTAAACCCCAGTCTCGTGCCCCGCACCCTCGGAAGTTTCCCTATGCAGAACTGGTTAAATCGTTGGCTTTTCACCAGGGGGTGTGGCTCCAAAGGATTGTTTGCACCCATGAAGTGTTGAACCTTGGACCTTGAAGGGAGTGATACCCCAAGACCAAGGCCTTCACCACTTGGGCCAACCCCTTGGGGTTATTCAGGATTGAATATCCATTATTGGCTTCGCATTTATCCAACATTGTTTGTTCAATAGAGCAGGACAGCAACTTAAGAAATAGAGACCGATCACACGAGCCCAATTACAACTTAAAACCAATAAATAAAATCTCAAATCCCAGGCAGCCAAACAAAAAAAATTCAATATATAGTCAGTTCCATCAATTTGAAGAACACTTACTGACAGGCTCCCTCAGAATACAAAGCAAACTCACGGAAATTATTAAACCAAAAGAAAGAGAGTAAACTTGGAACCAAAACCAAAGCTTAAGAGTCGGACACAAATTTGCTTCAGCTAAGGGGAGGTTTTTTTCTCTTTCTTGGCAATTTTACCGGGTTTCAAATGATTGAAGCAAATTCCCAGAAGATTAAACCATATTAAAACTGAGTAACCAGGCCGAAATGAAAATTTACAGGCAAAAATATATAGAGGACTAATAAAAGTGAACCTACTTATAAAAAAAACAAAAAAAAGAGCGAACCTGGAGCACAACTCTAATAACCGGAGAATGATCCGGTTAAGAGAAGTGGTTTGGAAAGCGGCTCACATGAAAATTCCAACACAAAATATAATAATCAATTCAACTTTTTCAAATCCCAAGACAATAATAATATTAAAAAATAATATTCTAACAATATTTTATTCAACTTTCATCTCAACTCATCTCATCTCATCTCATCTCAACTCACTATCCAAACCTCACCTTAATGTGTAACCCAAATCACCAACTTCATGATCAGGAAGGAAGAGAAAAAACCGTGAAAAAAAAGGCCGACGAACAAGTTCCTCAGTTTGGCTTCTCAGAAAATACAGGAAAACGAGAAGTTCAATTATTATAAAAAAAAAAAATTTTAAAAAAAAAAAGAACCCTAAACACAGCAGTCCCAAACTTTCTCCGTTCACGTGTGAAATCTTCTAGGCAGCCAAACAGATTAATAGCTGATAACCATAACAGCCCAAGAGGACATCCATACAGTAACCAGTGATTATTGGATAAAAAAGCAGAAGTGTTCTTCAAGTTTGACGGAACTGACTATATATTGAAAATTTTTTTACTATACACTCCTAGTTTTGTGTATCATAATCTGCATGTGCTTTACTTATCAAAAAATAATAATCTGCATGTGCTTCACAGAAGTTAGAAACTCTTACAGTTACAGCATAGTCGGATCCCAGTTCGTTTTTTTACTAAAGTTAGAAACCCTAGCAGACGCCAAAAAATCAACCAACAAAGTTACAAAATCAACCAAAAAATCTGGAAATAAGCATACCAAAAATCAACCAAAAAAAATCTGGAAATCAGCATACAAAAAAATCAACCAAGAAATTAAAATCAACAGTGAACGGAAGAGAGTGAGTGAACGGAAGAGGCACTTACGGACCACGGTGATGGGACCGACGTCGATGACTCGATGGGCAGTAGCAGGGCGATGACTCGATGGGCAGTGAGTGCGTAGATGAGAGTGAGGGACTCAGTGAGGTCGGACGGCGAGGGGGACTCGATGGACGGCCGCACGGCGGGAGAAGAGAGAGAGAGGCGACAGGCTGGGTGGGTGGGAGAAGGCCTACTCGGCTCTGAAGGGTTTTGGGTTTTCCCAAGAGAATATGAGAACGTGAGAAACTGAAGTGCGAGTGGGGCCGGTCCGGTTGGGTTTGCATTTTGACGTATTCCATAATCGAATCCGTATATACACCAGTTTCAGAATTTGAAAAATCAATATCGAATCAGATAAATTCTTAAACCGGTATTTATGATTCTATCAATTTCGATTCAATTTTTTCAGTTTTAATATACTATTTGTTGACGTCGTATTTCGCGGGCTTGGACAAATCCACACCCCCGGTGCCGCGATGTGAATTATTTGAAACCCCCGACAGTGTTCCGATACGTGGTTCGGAACATATCTACATCCACGGGGTTTGTGGAGAGAAGTCTCCAATATAATATATATCTGTTTACAATCACTCATGGATCCTCATGCCTCACTGTATAGAGAAGTTAGAGCTCTTCCTATCTGTATATTTCCATCGATTCATTCGTCCGGTTGGCCTCGTTTTCATCAGTTTAGAAGAGGTCCAATTTAATGTTGTCCGGGCATCCCTTCTTATAGGCTTGTCTAACCCCCTACTGTACATGACAGCCTGCCTTTGGTAAATCTCCCTTGCGTGATCTCTTTGCCTTCTCTTCTGACCCTCTGCCACTTTACAGCCCTAATATCTCTCTTGTCCCCCTATCCCCCTGACATGTGCAGCCCTCATGTCTCACTCACGTCCCTTCTTATCTCTTCATGGTCCCCCTTTTGTCCTTAGTAATAATGGCTTGGTGGGCTGGCCCTATTTTATGGGCTATGGGTATTTTTACCCCCAACATAAGCCCCCTAATTTTTAGCACCATTTTGGGGCTGAAAATTGTAAAGAAAACTTGTTGCGTTCCTATTTCCTCATCTCTTTTTGCTCCTATTTCCTCAGTCTCTTTTTTTGCTCATATTTCCTCAGTCTCTTTTTTCGCTCTTATTTCCAACTGGGGTAGGTACGTTGTAGGTGAACGGGTTTGCGAACTGATATCCAGCGTTTTAATGAGTACACGTATGTTGTGAGCGCCCGAATGGTGCAGGAGTGGACTCGACCACGTAATAGCGCGAGCGCGGAGCTCGAATGGTACAGGAGTGTACTCGACCGCGTAATAGTGCGAGCGCGGAGCTCGAATGGTGCGGGAGTGTACTCGACTGCGTAATAGCGCGAGCGCGGAGCTCGAATGGCGCAGGAGGGGACTCGACCGCCTAATAACGCGAGCGCGTAGCTCGAATGGTGCGGGAGTTGGACTCGACCGCGTAATAGCGCGAGCGCGGAGCTCGCGAGATTTTTTTATGATGGAGATTTCGTTTGATGAAGATTCCGTTTGATGGAGATTCTATCTCTGATGGAGATTCCGTTTGATGGAGATTATGTTATTATCTCTGATGGAGATTCCGTTTGATGGAGATTATGTTCGATGAAGATCTTTGCTCGAAGCTCGGCAAGTCATATAGATCGCGTTGAGAATAGCTGTTAGCAGGTCAGAGCTCATGGCTCGATTCCTGTGCTTTATACTTCGTAGATTGGCACTTATAGGTTGGCAGAGCCCGAGGGCCCTACTCCCTCACCAACGCGTTCCGTTTTCTTTTTGCACGAAGCTCGGCAAGTCATTTAGGCTGCGTTGAGAATAGCTGTTAGCAGGTCATAGCTCATGGCTCGGTTCCTATGATTTATACTTCGTGGATTGGCACTTATAGGTTGGCAGAGCTCGAGGGCCCTGCTCCCTCACCAATGCGTTCCGTTTTCTTTTTGCACGAAGCTCGGCAAATCATTTAGACTGCGTTGAGAATAGCCGTTAGCAGGTCAAAGCTCACGGCTCGGTTCCTATGCTTTATACTTCGTGGCTGATCTAGAGACCGGGCTTGTTTCTGGTAGGTCGGGCGGTTCTTGACCTTTCGCTCCCGACAATTTGTTTCAATAATAGAGATAACTTCGTTAGTAGAAACAGAATTCACATGAACTTTGAAAGTAACAAACTTGGAGTTGTTGATTAGTTAGGGAGAGTCTGTGCTTGCTTACGCAGTAGTGCAGAACAGAAAAATCGAGCAGGAAAACCGAGCCTAGCAGGAAAATTGAGCCGAGCAGGAAAACCGATCCGAGTAGAAAAAATAGTGCAGCAAAGTAGAGTAGAATAGCCAAACCGCGCAGGAAATCCAAGCTGGAAAACCTAGCAGAGCAGGAAAACCGAGCTGAGCAGGAAAATTGAGCCGAGCAGAAAAATCGATCCAAGCAAAAAAAATAGCACAGCAAAGCAGAGCAGAATAGCCAAACCGTGCAGGATAGCCGATCCGACCAGGAAATCCGAGCCAAGCAGAACAAAAAAGTCTCATGCAAGTTGTGCAATTTTATTAATTTTTGCCTATGCGACTGGTCTGGTCCGCCATGGACTTTCCGTACATGGCATATATTGTGCATGTCACTTTATACACAGGTGACATATCTTCCGGTATATAATAGGTGTAGCCGTGCGACGATTTCCGAGTAGGTGCTTCATGTGCAATAATTTCTGAGCTGAAGGATCCGTGCATATAGCTTCCGAGCTGGTGAGCCCCGAGCAGGTGGTTCCCGTGCAGGTTCTCTTTGTGCAGCGGTTTCCGAGTAGGTGCTTCATGTGCAATAATTTTCGAGTTGAAGGATTCATGCATATAGCTTCCTGGAGGATCCCATGCTCTGCAGTTGCCGAACTGAGTAATTTGTGCATGTGTTACCGAGCTGAAAAGCCCGCGCATACAGATTACCGAGCTGATATTTTCCCATGTTCAGTCTGTCGTACTGAGGATTTCCCATTCTTTATAGTTGCCGAACTGAGTTTCCCATGTTGTCCTATGCAAGTTTGCTACTGGAAGGGGAGCCAAAAGGTGTCGACGGCCCAAGTGGTGGTCACCGATGGAAAACACAGTGCACACAACGTGTGCCAACTCTCACAGTGTGCCCATAGCATGTACAGCCAACTTTTGCCGTTGGTTGGCCTAGGTGTTAGGGAACCACCCTACGGGCAGCAGACCGCGCCGGCGGGTTTCCTGGGACTTGCCAGCAGGTCGGTAAGGAGCTACCGGGACTGGGCTTTGGAGTTTTCCTCCGCAAGCAAAGCCATGTATGTGGTTGTATTCGACGGGGCCACTTCCCGGGGATGAAGGACTGCCGGTGACGCTCCGGCAGAGACAGACGGGGCCGGCGAGTCGCGTGGTGGGCGCTGGTGCCGCAACTAGGCTTCGTGTGATCTCCGCGCGCACAGCGTGGTGCGCACGGGGTCACTGTTCACGACCCCTCGGTGGGGGGTCGTGGCTTCTGGAGCCAGAAACCGTCGGCGATCCAGGCGGTGACCACCAGCGGGTGACTGGGCTCGCGACACCGTGCCACGAGCTATGGGAGCGCTGGAGACTGGGCCCCGCGCGCACACACAGTGCACGGTGGCCTTGCATGCGGACCTTAAGTGCACAGTGCTTTATCCGAATACTGTGCAGGTGAGTAGAGTTTGTGTGCTACTGTGCACTTAAGTGCACAGTATTCACTTGTAATGTCTGAGCAGGTGATTTCTACGCATTCGGTATTTATTGAGTGTTTTAATCCTTGCACAGTTCATTAGAATGAACTGAGTGCAAGGGAGCTCGAATCTCCGACTGGGCATGTAAATATATACTTGCCCCTTTATATAAATGTAAAAATCCAAGAAACATGAAAATACTTATCTGGAGGAAGCTTCCTTCATTATTCGGAATTTATTCCGTGCATTGAAAAATCATTCTTCTTCCACCTTTATTGCGTCATTCTTCTGTGTTGTCATAGGCTGTTCATCAGTTCTTCCTTCCATCGCTTCAGTTTGTTCTTCTTCACATTGCAAACTCTGAGAGTGTGTCATTACCGGCCTATGAAGGACAACCGGATTATGGGACAACAGAGATCCCACAGACGGCGCCACTGTTGACGTCGTGTTTAGCGGGTCTGGGCAAATCCACACCCCCGGTGCCGCGATGTGAATTATTTGGAGCCCCCGGCAGTGTTCCGATGCGGCTGTACGGTGGTGGTCTGTACGTCCATAGCGGTGAATGGAAAATAAGTGCAGGAAAAGTAAAGAGAGATGACACAAGATTTACGTGATTCAGCAACATGCCTTCGTCCACGGGGTTTGTGGAGAGAAGTCTCCAATATAATATATATTTGTTTACAATCACTCATGGATCCTCATGCCTCACTGTATAGAGAAGTTGGAGCTCTTCCTATCTATATATTTCCAGCGATTCATTCGTCCGGATGGCCTATTTTTCATCAGTTCAGAAGAGGTCTCATTTAATATTGTCCGGGCATCCCTTCTTATAGGCTTGTCTGACCCCCCTTACTGTATATATCAGCCTGCTTTTGGTAAATCTCTCTTGCGTGATCCCTTTGTCGTCTCTTCTGACCCTCTGCCACTTTACAGCCCTAATATCTCTCTTGTCCCCTATCCTCCTGACATGTGCAACCCTCATGTCTCACTCGCGTCCCTTCTTATCTCTTCATGGTCCCCCTTTTGTCCTTAATAATAATGGCTTGATGGGTTGGGCCCTATTTTATGGGCTATGGGTATTTTTACCCCCAACAGTATTAGTAGATTATATAGTTAGTATAACTATAGATATAGTGAGATATAGTGGTATAGTATTTACTAATACTACAGTGATTTATATAGTTATTTATATATAATGGGCACCTAATAGTATCAATGTTATCATTAGTAAATATATGTATATAATAGTATAGTATAGTGATATAGTATTTGATTATGTATGTTAGTGATAATATACTAGTAATAATATGTTAGTGTCTAACTTATTTATATATTTGATTGTATATGTTAGTGATAATTTGCTTGGTTACATATATGTTAGTGATAATATGATGGTTGCGTACACTTTTTATGAGTGTATATGATCAAACGTATAGAAATGTATTTATAAAAAAATATATATTATAATTTATTATGCTATAAAATGTATTTATTCATAATATATATAGTTTATATTAATAACATATAATCAAATTTTCATGTTTAAGATTAAAATTTTATAAGATTTAATGATATTGATAATGTTATACCAAATGTTATGTTAAGATTTATAAGATTAATTTTATGTTATATTAAATGTTATATTAATTTTATGTTATTAGATTATTATTATACATGAATAATAGGATTTTAAAATTTAAAGTTATATTAATTAGCAATTTAACATATAACATAAAATTATTTTACATATAATTATATAAATTGTATATAAAAATTATATATAATATAAAAAATTAAAATTATATATATATATGAACCAATCCGGTCCGTTGTTAGAAAAAAGAAAACCGAAACCATAACTTTTCGACCGATTTTGAAAAAAATGAAATCGATATCTGACCGAACCGTTTACAAACCGAACTAAATCCACTAGTTGATCCGCTTCACCAGTTCACCTATTTTATTTTCACCCCCAAGTGCGAGGGTGAGGTCGTGCGAGGGACGCGGGCTGGGTAGAGACTTACAACAAAGTAGGGGTGGGCAGCGGGGCCCAGCCCCCCGCTACCCCTCCCCCATCTGCCCCACCCCCGCATGGGCTAATGAGCTACTCCGCACTGCCCATGTGGGGGCGGGGGGCAGATTGACCCCATGGTTACTGTTAAGTCTCACATTGCTTAATTATGACTATTTTATTGCATTTGCCTCCTGTATAATGGTTGGTCTAAGAGGCCAATGCAATCCAAAATATAACTCTAATGAATTTATATTTGTTTTAATGTATAAGTTTCAATTTATACTTTAAATTATATTATAATTTTGGTCTAAAAACTATTTTTAGACAATGGGTTGAGCGGAGGGCGAGGGGCGGGGTATGAAACCCCCCCCCCCCCCCCCCCCCCACCTGCATGGTGCGGGGCGGGGGGTGGCAGGTAGCACCCCTACAACAAAGGTTTTGCTTGAATGTGGCTGGGTTGCTTCGTTGTGGGCTTCTAAACTCAATTTGTTTTTTCTTTTAAAGGGCTTAAATCTTGTTTTAGACTTTTTTTTCCTAAATACTAAACTAAATTCTCTGTTTTTGAAATCCTAAATTTAATTTTAATTTTAATCTTTATTTTTGTTCTTTTTTTATTTATATTTTTAATATTTGTTAGTATTGATTATTAGTAAATATTATAGTGCCTAATTATACGATAATTGTTAGTTTTTATCATACCGTAGTGCCTAATTATATGTTATCATTCTATTTATAGTTTTTATAATTTTTTTCCATCACTCAATTTACTTGTTAGTATTGATTATTAACAATTACATGTTATTATACTATAGTATTACATGTTATAAACTCATTATACTATTCTATACACTAGTCTAACTTATTCTTATTATAGACTTGTATTATAGCATTTAATTACATGTCATTATACTAGTGTCTAACTTATTTCTAACTTAATTATATACTAGACTTAATATTACATGTTATTATACTAGTATTATTATACATTAGTATTACATTGTAGTAATACTATAAAGTTTATATATACTAAACTATTAGTAATCAGTTTAGTCTATTTATATTATAGTATAACTTTATTATTTTATATGGATTAACTCATACTAGTATATTATTGAATTTAAATATATAAGTTCTAGTTATATAACTATACTAGTATATATAATCAATATATATCTAGGTTAATTGCGAAAGAAGAAAGGTTGGGTCATCTAAGGGGTGTTTCTATCACAAGAAATGGCTCCCAAATCACTCACCTTCTATTTCCTGATGATCTCATTCTCTTTGGCAGAGCTACCAATCAAACTGCATCTAGCTTCAAAAATTGTCTAGATAAGTACTCCTCATGGTCTGGACAAAGGGTTCACATACAAAAATCCTCCATAAAATTCAGTGATAACACCCCTCCTAGACATAAGTTGGAGGTCAAGAATGTTTTTGATTTTAAAAATGCCTCTTCCAGCCTTACTTATCTTGGTCTCCCTCTGATGTTTGGTAGCTCAAAAAAAATCCACTTCTAGGATATCCAACAGAAAATTTCTCTCAAGTTAGCAAGTTGGAAATCGAGATTATTGTCTCAGGCTGGTAGATCTACTCTCATAAAATCTGTAGCCAGTTCAATACCCTCATACTTCATGGCCTCTATTTCTATCCCAAAGAATGTTGCTAGTAATATTGATAGGAATTTCATGAAGTTTTGGTGGGGTTTCCCCCCGAAAAAAATCATAATCTTATCCTCAAATCCTGGAAATCTATTTGCAGACCAAAGTCTATGGGTGGCATAGGAATTAGACTTGTCTCGGATCTCAATAGAGTTTTCCTTTGTAAAATTGGGTGGCAGCATACTCTGGGAAATACTAAACTTTGGTGTAAAATTCTTAGTGACAAGTATTTGAAAAACACCTTATTTCTCAATGCTTCTCAAGGACCTGCTAACTCTTGGGTCTGGAAAGGTATCCTCAAGCAAAGGGATTTTTTAAAAACCATTCTTTGCTACCAAATCAACAATGGTATCAATAAAAATGTCTGGGATGACCCTTGGATCCCTACTGTCCCTCAATTCTCTCCAATCCCAAAAGATAATTCAATCCATATGGATCCCACTCTCAAAGTTTCTGAATTGATGATGGAAATCTAGAAGATGGAATACCATTCTACTTCAGGCTCTTTTCCAACAAACCTCTGTGATGGAGATTTTGAAATCCCTCTTGCTCAATACAATTACCATACCATTGCTAATAAGCCTATGTGGAGTCATCATAATTCTGGAAAGTTTAGTATCAAATCAGCTTATGTTGCTATTGTTGGGACCCAGGATATAAGCTCCAACCAAAACTCCAATCTTGCTAACCCTTGGAGAGAACTCTGGAAGATCAAAATTTAGGATAGGTTAAAATTCTTTTGTTGGAAGATCATGAGCAACATTGTTCCTACTCGGTCCCTTCTGAAAAATTTCTTTCCAATGCAGAATGATGATATACAATGCCCCATTTGCAACTCTAGTGAAGAAACTCCAGCACATCTCTTTCTCAATTGCGCTTTTACTAGAATTATGTGGCACAATTCTCCTTGGCCCATGAATGTTTCGGTTTTGGGAAACAATAATATGAGTCATTGGCTTAACTGCATACTAGATCCATCAAGAGAGTTAGGCATTCCTTCTATCGATGATCACTACTTCCATATCTTTGCTATTGTTGCCATGGATAGTATTTGGTTCCTAAGAAATAAAATTGTCCATAATAGTTTTAAACCTGACATTCATGCTTTTGTGTCTTCTACTTTAAGAACTCATAAGGAACACTATGATGCATGGGGCAATAAATCAATTAATATAAGTCACAATTGGAAAGCTACACCAAAGGACCACTGCCTATTAACTTTTGATGTAGTAGTTCGAGATGTGGGTAGTACTGTTGTAACCATTTGTAGGAAAGAGGATGGTTCTGTTGTTTTTGTACAGACTGAATACATTCACAGCCGAAATTCCAATAATGGGGAAGCTACAACATTACTATTGGGGATACAGGAATCTAAACAGAGAGGAATTGAGAGAATAGTGATTGCGGGGGATTCCTTAAACACTCTTCTAGCAATCAAAGATTCAAATGCCAATCCGGATTGGACAGTTCAGCCTATCATTCAAGACATAAAGTCTGCTCTCTTAACATTTCAAAGCTGAAAATTCAAGAAAATACACCTAGACTTCAATCGATGTGCGCATTCCATTACGCAGTGGGCAGCAACCAAAAAAATCTTTGGAAGCTTACCCCTCATTTCCATTCCGCCTTCAATGCTCAATTTTCATAGTGGGAAGGACCCACCTGTTAATGTATAAATCTTATTTAAGTTGTATTGTTGCTGTTTTGGCAACTAACACTTTATTATTTATAATATTAGAGGTGCTTTTATTATATATATATAATCAATAAATAGATAAATACATATGTTTTTATAGCATATGTTTTTTTTTTAAAAAAAAAAAGGACGGTATCCCAAGTTTACTGATAGCTATCACTTGTGGCGGAGGAAAACCGGAGTTACAACCGGACACCTAAGGCTGCAAATAATCATAAAGGCCCAAACCCAGGAATCAAAAAACTTAAATCATTAAACCACAATACAAAATAAACAGTAATAAACACTACAAGCAAAGCAAAAGAAACACAAACAACCTGCAAAAAAAAGTTAGCACACGCAATAATAAAGCAATATAATACCAATCAAGAAAATAAACAAGAAACATCCAAGCCAAACTAAATTATCAGCAACGAAGTGAAGGAAGACCCAGCTTGTCCAAGTGAATTAAACCTCGCAGCAACCTTGGCGCTTCCCCAAAGACTTGCCACTCCATGTGTTGACCCCTCGCACCAAACTTAGTAAGTCAATCTGCAGCTTTATTACCCTATCTAAAGACATGTCGCACAGAGCAAACCATAGAATCCATAAGGGCAATAATTTCCCCCCAAAATTCCTCCAGATACCATACCCCGCATCTCCTTCTCTTCCACCATGGCACCACCACTTGAGAATCAAGTTTAACTTCCACAAAACCAATCCCCAGGTTTTTACAAGCCTTAAGACCATGCAGAAGAACTAATAGCTCAGCTCTATTATTCGAACCAACACCTATTGGAGAAGCAAAAGCGTGAATCAAATTACCTTAATCATCTCTAATAATACCACCCACCCCCGAAGGCCCAGGGTTGCCAAAATTGCTACCATATGTATTTAACTTAAAACAACCTTGAGTTGGTTTATACCAGGCCACCAACTTAGGACTACGCCTTGACGGAACTAAAGGCAGAATAAACAAAGAATTTAAAATCTGAGAATCATGCCTGGAACATTTAGAAACCTTGTGAATGTCATGACAGACCAAACTAATCCAATGTTGAATTTATTGCCAAACCACACTGAAGGACTCAAAACAACCCTCCATACGAGTGACAAATCTTCGACGCCAAAGACGCCAACAAAGAAAAGAAGGAAGAAGCTCCACAACAATCCCCACTTGAGAAGCAAAAGACGCACATCTAAACCATGCATCCACCGTCTCCTTCCAAGTGCCACTAAGAGGTAAACCAAAAATAGCATTACAGTAGCGCCACACCCAACCAGCAAAGTCCCATCCGAACAACACATGATTTTGATCTTCATATTTACCCTCATCACAGCAGTCACACCTAAAACTAATCGGGACACCAATTCGAAGAAGACGATCATCAACACTTAAAGCATTATTCCAAGCCTTCCACATAGAAACCGAAACCTTCAGAGGAAACATCTTATGCCAAATCCAAACATGCCTTGCCTAGTGGAGCCCCTTATACAAATACAGTCCCAAGCTGACTTTGTAGAAAAACATCATTGTCATGCCTTGTCTAGATTAACACATTTGATCCCCCTTGCAAATAGATAATGACTCAATAATATCATCCACATTTTCGTGCCCTATCAATTGAACCAGCAAATCCACATTCCACAAATAAGACAATTTACATTTCATAACTTTAAGCATAGGTCGACCCACTATCAAAAGATCATTAATTAAAGGAACCCCGATCTCTCCATTTATCATACCAAAAGAAAAGATTACCTTCCCTAATACGCCACTTTGAATTATCCAGGACCAACGAAATACTTTTAACAATCATCTTCCAAAATCTCGTACCCTTGTTCATATCGATGAGAGTCCAAGGTTTAGAACCCACATGTTTTCCTTTAAAGAACTGAGCCCAGAGAGAATTACCTTGGATTAAATTTCAAGTGAACCTCATATGCAAAGCCTTTTGCATGTCATCCAGGTTACGTAAACCCAAACCTCCTTCTTCCACTAGTTTGCACTTGTTGTGCCAAGCCACTCATTTTTTCTTCCCTTTCCCATTAGCCTCTCCCCAAAAGAAAGTACTCATCAATCAGTGTAACTCTTTGATGATGGATTCAAGGACCTGTAAAATAGAAAACAAATGCAAAGCTATGCTAGAAAGCACATGCTGAAGTAAAATAATGCGACCTCCCAAAGATAGGAGCTTCATCTTCCAATCACTAATTTTATTCCAGACTTTGTTAACCACCTCCTCCAGATGAACTTGCTTAAGTCTTCCCAAAATAATAGGCACCCCTAAATATTTGAAAGGAAAGAATCCTTCTGAAAACCCAGTAATACACTTAAGAGCTCTCTTACGACCCAAAGGAATTTTTTGAGAAAAAAACATTGTTATTTTTTCTTTATTAATCCTCTGGCCTGACCACTTCTCATACTTATCAAAAATAGATAAAAGCTCATGAACTGATCTCGTACTAACATTAGTAAAAATCACCACATCATTAGCATACATAAGGTGGGATATTTGAATCGTGCCTCTGACTTGTGAAAATTGACCAAATCTTTTTCTCCACAACACTGTTCTTAAGAAGTCTAGAAAGAACCTCTTGAAAAATAATAAATAGATAGGGGGAGAGAGGATTCCCCTGACGCAAACCACGACCTCCTTGAAAAAACCCTTTAGAGGTCTCATTCATCATAACCGAATACCAAGGTGATGAGATACAAGCCCAAAGTAAATCACGTACCTGAAGGGAAAAGCCAAAAGAGCGAAGAACCACCAACAAGAAATTCCAATCTACCCGATCATACACTTTAGTCATGTCCACTTTAAGGAGGATATTGCCACCATGAGACTTCTTATTAATAGAGTGGACAATTTCCTGTGTAAGAGAAATATTTTCAAAAATATTGCGCCTAGGGATGAAAGCACCTTGCTCAAGGGAGATCATTTTTAGGAGGAGGCTTGTCAACCGATTAACAATAATTTTGGAGCATATTTTATAGAACACCGAACAAAGGCTGATTGGCCTAAACTTTTCAAAACCCGTAGGCACATCAACCTTCAGAATTAAGATAATGAATGAGGCCAAATAGAATCTCGACAATTGCTTAGAGAAAAAAATTCCGAAATTGCTTCCCAGACGTCCACCTTCACTATCTCCCAGCAACTCTTGAAAAAACCCGCACCAAAACCATCAAGCCTCGGAGAACTATTAGTTGGAATAGAAGAGATAGCCGCAAAGACTTCATCCATGGTAGGAGTACGACAGATACGGGCATTCTCCTCTCCAAAAATAACAGGCAAGATTAAATAAGAAAGATCTGGAAGGTCTCTCGAACGCTTGAAGAAAATCAGAGAAATAATCAAAGGCTCCTTGATGAATGGCTTCCAGAAAATCAAAAACCACCCCATCCACAGCTCTCATATCTTAAATGTGTTTCCATCTCTTATTTGCCAAACATGCATGGAAAAATGGATGAATTTTGGTCTCCATCCACCTTCCATTTTAACTTAGTCATCTGCGCCAGCCTAGTATCCTCTTTGCGCCTCCATGAAGACAAATCTGCAACAGCTAAGTGTAACTCCCTATCAGCAACTTTATCCCAACCCTGCAGTAATCTGCTTTCAATTTTGGCCATAGTTCGACCAAAAACCACCTTATTCCAATCACGGAGAGCCACCCGGACTTTTTTTAATTTATTGGCAAGCTTCCATAAACCCATTCCTGCAACAGGTACCGTCCAATCTCTCTAAACACAAGCCAAAAATTCAGGATGATCAACACACATCTGTTGGAACCGAAAAAGGAGAAGGGGCATAAGAGAAAGGATCTTTTGTTAACTCAATGTGCAACTGGCAATGTTCAGACGTCGATCCTGGTAAGTATGAACAAACAGCATTTGCAAATCTTGAAATTAAAGTGGCATCAAGAAACAAACGATCAAGCTTCGCCCAGCTTCTGGCTAGCCCACGTTGACTGTTACACCAAGTAAACCTTCTACCCTTTGTTTTCATTTCAATCAAGCCACCTTGATGGATCCAACTGTTGAACTCTTCAATAACAACCCGAGCCCTAGGGAGACCACCCCTTCTTTTCGAGTCAGATCGAATAACATAGAAGTCTCCTGCAAATAAACAAGGCTCAGTCCCAAGATGGTACGAGCTAAGGTCATCCCATAATTCATGCCTTTCCAGCCAAGTACACTTTGCGTAAATGAAATTACATAAGAACTGTTGAGATCCTTCCCCTACACGAAACGAAATAAATTGTGAACTAATGCGAACCACCTGAACTACCACGACATTATTCCAGAAAACCCAAACTTTCCCGCCAACTTCTTCATTAGAAATATCATTCTCAAACTGCAAGCGTTATTAGCATATAACATTGTCACTTAATCATTTATTCATTTACTATAAATAGGCTCAGAATACTCTAGAGTTAGGCTTTGTTTATTGTCGGCAATACCCCTGCCTTTTGTAACAGATTTGATTCTCTCTTGTATGTGTATAAATACACCAAACCTCACCAATGAATATATGTACCTTTTGTAACAGATTTGATTCTCTCTTGTATGTGTATAAATACAACATACCTCACCAATGAATATATGAAGGAATTCATGAAAATCTCCTAGGCTTACATGGTATCAGAGCTGCTCGACTAGCAGTCTCATGATCCATGGCCTCACTTCCTTCTCCTTCTACTTCCCTCATCTACTCTGTCTCACACGTAGTCACCCTTAAACTTACTACTGAGAATTATTTATTATGGAATGTGCAAATATCAGCTTACCTTAGAGGCCAAGATCTCTACTGCTATGTGGATGGCACCTTACCCTGTCCAGCAAAATTTCTTCCTACTGCTAACAATGAAATACCTAAAATTAGTCCAAATTATAACACTTGGATGAGAACAGATCAACTAGTTCTCAGTGTTCTATTCTCATCCCTTTTTGATTCTGTCATATTTCATGTTTTATCAGCCTCTACATCTTGCTCTCTCTGGAATTCCATTTCCTCCATGTTTGCCTCTCATTCACAGGCAAAAGATTTTCATCTTCGTTTTCAGTTGACCAATCTATCTCATGGTGAGCAGACCATCATTGAGTATTTCGGTAAGGTCAGGTCCATAGCCGATAGCCTTGCCTCCACAGGTAATCCTCTACCAGACAAAAAGCTAGTCATGTACCTACTCACTGGGTTAGGTCATCTCTATGAATCCTTTGTCACGTCTATGACCACCCGTTCTGACCCCATCTCCTCCCATAAACTATGTCAAATGCTTCTCATCCATGAGAGTAGACTTGCTCACACCTCTAAACAAACTATAGAGCCCTCGGCCAACTTTAGTTCTTATGGTTCTCCTGGAGGCCGATACCAGAGAGGTAGATCTTCCTCTAGAGGTAGACAGGGTAGAGGTCGAGGAAACTACTCGAGCCATGGTGGTCATTACACATCCAACTTCTTTGGTAACACTCATCAAACACCTGGTGGTGCCCGCCCCACTTGCCAAGTTTGTCAAAAACCAGGACATGTTGCTCTTCAATGTCAGCAAAGGTTCAACCACTTATACCAAATGCAAGCTCCCCCTTACTTCTCAGCCAACTATACATCCAATTCTCCCACCCAAACTTCCCCCTCCAACCAACCAAACTACAGCTCGGATGCCACTTGGTACCCTGATTCTGTCGTGACCCACCATATCACCAATGACCTTTCTAACCTCAATCTGTGGTTACCTCATCAAAACCAAGTGCCAGTGACTCTCTGATTAGTGCTCTGTCTCAAGCTTTCCCTGTTAAAGATCTTGGTTGTTTATCCTACTTTCTTGGGCTTGAAGTTGATTATTCTAGTTCTGGACTATTTTTATCTCAAAGGAAATATATCAAGGATCTATTGCTACGAAGCAATATGCTTCACTCAAAAATTGTGACCTCACCGATGGCATCCTCAATTAAACTGTCTCAATATGACTCACTAGAGTTTGAGGACAGTACATTGTTTCATAGTATTGTAGGAGGTTTACAATACTTATCTCTCACACGACCTGACATAGCCTTTGTAGTCAACAAGGTTTGTCAGTTTATGCACTGTCCCAAAGTCCCTCACTGGACTGCTGTCAAGAGAATTCTTCGGTACCTTAAGGCCACTCTTAATTATGGTTTATTTTTTAAATCTCAATCTTGTGTCTCTCTTCAAGCCTACATGGATGCAGATTGGGCAGGGTGCCCTGATGAAAGACATTCCATAGGAGGCTTTGCTCTTTTTCTGGGCACTCATCTCATCTCTTGGAGCTCCAAGAAACAAAAGACTGTAGCAAGATCCAGCATGGAAGCTGAATACAAGTCACTTTCATCCACTGCAGCCGAGCTTATATAGCTACAATCCATGCTGAAAGAGTTGGGGATCTCCTTGTCTACAACTCCTACACTTTGGTACAACAACTTAGGAGCTACGTACCTTACCGCCAATCCAGTTTACCATTCACGGACCAAGCACATGGACATCGACTATCACTTTGTCTGTGATAGAGTTGCTGCACAAACTCTGAAAGTTTCTTTTTGCAGCTGCAAGGAGCAACTGGCTGATGTGTTTACTAAGCCATTAGTCTCTAATAAATTCTTTTCTTTTCGTTCGAGTCTCAATGTAGTTGACACCCCCATTGGACTCGAAGGGGCGCATTAGCATATAACATTTTGTCACTTAATCATTTATTCATTTACTGTAAATAGGCTCAGAATACTCTAGAGTTAGGTTTTGTTTATTGTCAGCAATACCCTGCCTTTTATAACAGATTTGATTCTCTCTTGTATGTGTATAAATACACCATACCTAACCAATGAATATATGAAGGAATTCATAAAAATCTCCTAGGCTTACAAGCATCTCATCAAACCTTGAGCTTTTTCAAAACTGTGAAACGACTCCATTAGAACAACAATATCAGGCTTTATAGTACCAATTAACTTCTTTAGACGACCTTTGGAGGTCCCTATACCTCTAATATTCCATGCAAAGATGGAACCAATCATAGAGATAATTTAGTGGCTCGGGTAAGAACCCAAGAAGAGATCCTTACTTTTTCAAACTGCTTTTTATTGTATTTTTTCTTAGGAACATCTCCCTCAACTTTTGTGTAATAGTCTTTCTCCTGAGGAAAGACCTTCGAAGGTAACTCAAGTTCTGGATCCGATGCCATGTCCCTTCTAGACAGCAATCATCCCATATTCAGAGAGCCTTCTACTGCATGCATCCCAATAGCATTCTGTAAATCCTCTGTTGCCTCTCCCATAAATTATGTTTCGGCTGCAATCACCCCAGGGTGCAATGAGAATCATTAACCAAAGCATTAGAAACCATAGTATCCAGATATTGATCATGCACAAGAACAATGTCACCACCCTGAATAACTGCAATGCCAGTATCCACTACCAAATTTTTTTCCTTATTGCTCAACAACGGACCCCCTGCAGCTAGTTGCTTCTCAGTCTTTTTCTGCTCTACGACAGGTTGCTCCTCCGCAATCACTTGAGTCTGTTTATCCTCTAGTTCTCCTCCTGAAGCAGGACCCTTTTTCCGCACCCAAATCTTTTTCCCCAGTCGGCTTTCCAGCGCAACATGTTCGAGCATTATGCCCATGCACCTTGCACCTGCAACAGAAGGCTGGAAGCATTTCGTACAGGATTTCTTACTTGCGACTCGATGCCAATCCAGGGGCCCCAATCTAGAAGTAAGGAATAGGCTCTTTGGTGGCATCCATTTCCACACATAAGCGAGCGCCATCAGTTCGAGTAACGCACCGAGTTGGATTATCACACCTAATAAATTTTCCTATAGGAGCAGTAAGAATATGTAAAAACACTCATGATAAAAGTTAGGAGGCAAACCTGGCAGCACAATCCATACTGGGACCAACGAATGTTCTTCATCTTCACTAAACTTAGGCGTCCAAAGGAACGCTCGGTAGATAACACCATTAATATCGCATGCTTCACGCAACAACACTTTCAGAAAATCATCCTCAGAAGACATGCGGATAAAAACATTATGAGGACGCCTCATTGTAGAAACAACCGAGGTTCCTTTTAATCCCCATCGGCTACGTATGAAAGCACGAATGGCATCCAGTGAAGGGCACTGCCTGAGGAACTTCAGAACAATGGAATACTTGAAAGGTTTAGCCGAACGTAAAGAAGTGAAACAGACAACTCGGGAAAGGGCTGAGGCACTGCCGAGATGAGATCCATAGACCGGCGACCCGCATTGGTTGCCATGCAGCCCTACATGAGAATCCTTATGCAGCAAGAATAGGAAAAAACCCTAGCAGAGCTAAATAGTCATATAAGGGCAAAACCCTAGTCGAATTTGGAGTCAAAGTCGGATTGGAGCGGAGTTAGAGTCGGTTTAGCGACACCTCTAACTCTGACTGGAACATGAAAAAAAAAAATCTGACTCTAACTTTGTTTTGTCGGAATCAGAGCGAAATAGAATTTTTGAATTTTTTTTCTCAGCCTATAGACTACAGAGTCCAAAATAAAATTGAGATCCGGATAAATCGTACTAAAACATAAAAATAGGAATTATAGCATTGACCAAAAGGCCGTGACTAGTGGCCAAATGATATCAGTAGCAAATCTGTCAGTAGCATATGAGAAAATGGATGATAAATACTTTTTTTATAAAAGATATAGAGCGGTTTAGTTTCAGAGATGAGATGAAACATCTCATTTCATACGGAGAAACCATCTTCTATCCAACCACTCTTTTTTTCAACTTTATGAGATGGTTTTTAATGGTTGCACTAACGACCAAACAAGCCATTCAAACATGTTTTTCAGTTAGAGATGGGTGCTTTTGCAGACGAAAGGACAACAGGAGAGAGATGGACATCTCCAACGGCTGGATGTTTCAAACCCAATGTTTTGAATACCCTACCGGATGTCGTACCGGTCAAGGCACTGGAACGAAATATTTCGGTATCGGTACCGTTTCGTATACTTTTTCGAGATAGTCGATATATGAATAAATTATATATAAAAATTATATTCTAAAATACTAATCTATATATGAATAAATTATATATAAATACATATATATATATATATTATAAATAACCTAGTCTGAATTGAGAGTAAAAAAATGAGCTTGTAGTTTGAACAAATGAAAAAAAAAATTAAAGGCCAAAGTATCGGCCGGTACGGGCCGAAATATAGGCCGATACGAAATATATATAATACATGTACCGGACCAGTGGCCGGTACGGCAAATACTGACCATACCAGCCGGTACGATACGGTATTTAAAACACTCCCCAATACCTCACTATCTCCATCGTGCTTAAAATGGAAAATGATTTTAAGCACAATATTTTTATAAAAAATATTTTATAAATATCAAAATAATTATTTTGTAAATAAAAATATTTTTATTTGATGTTTTACAAAATAATTTGATTTTATAAAAATATTGTCATCTTATAATATTATTATGAAATATATTATAAAAAATAAAAATTGGGTAGGTAATTTATAAATTATTATTACTTATTTATAAATAAAATAATAATAATTACAAACACTATGCAATAATTTGTGTAACCCACATCTATTTCATCTCTAAAAATTAAAACCATCTCATTTCACTTCCAATCCAAAAACACAATTTTTAAAAGCCATCTCATTTCATCTCAACTCGACAATTTCATCACTATTCACAAACTATCTCAACTCATCTCATCTCATCTCATCTCACTATCCAAATTTTTCTAAAAGAATACACGTGGATATCAACTAGAGCAACAAGTGAGTATTTGCTGTAAACAACCGGAGTAATTTCAACAATGAGCACAAGTCAAAACGAAGCTCTCATTATCGGAAATAACATATTAAAATTTTATCAAATGATTCTTCAAAACTCTAACGGAAGTGAGAAAAAAACTAATTTTCAAGCTTCCATATGTACAGGTGCAACTCCCTCTTTTTGTTTTTCTTTTCTCTCACCCACTCAACACAAATGGCACACGCTTAAATAGAAGCCTAACCCCTAATTTCAGAAATTACAAAATTGCCACTAAGCGGCCGCTTAAATGGGATTCACATGGAGGAACCCACCCAACACAAAGATCCCATCAAATGGGGGACAATATTCCTTTCATCGTGAGCCAGTATCCTCAAAGGATATAGAATATAAACCCAAAAACAAAAATCTGCTCAACAGGGAAGGAGAGTCGTCACAATTTCAACGTTTGCTTTGAAGGTTTCTTTCCAAGTCGAAATCATGAAGACCCCACCTGGTGCATTATTGAATTTGGACAATAAAGCTTGGAAAATAAAGATGGATATTTTTTAGCACATTGGCGAGTGCTGACCCTGTGGCGGGTCCTCACTCCCACATATGATCAGCATTTCAAAACGTAGACCAAAACAACATCGTGCAAAACGTTCATTAACTCCCCCTCTATCTACCAGTCTAACCCACAAAGAGAATCTCAACCACAAAATGGAATAGAATCATAAAGTAAACAGATTTTTCCTTACAAAATCAAATTCAGGATGGATATAATATAGAAAACATCGAAATCTCAAGTTTAACAGGCAGACCGTTCGGGAAACAAACCTTATACTTCCTATTTAATGTGGTAGAAAAAAAAAAAAGGCTCAATCTGTTTTAATTGATCATAATATTTCGTAGATGCGAGTAGAGTTTACTGCGGGTTGGGTGGACGGCTATTGGCAGCAGAGACCCTCGAACCCCATTCAAGCAGCTCTTTGCTGGTATCATCCTTGTGAACAATCACCTCAAGGAAGCACAAGCAGTCCTTCTTGGCCCCCGTTGCCGTCTCGATTGCTTCAATCAGTTCCTCCTCACAATGGATCTAAAAGGAACAGACGTGTAGAAACATCAGTGTTTACTGTTTCCCCTCTTTTTAGCATTGAAGCATTTGTACATATGTCAAAAAAACTCACCTTGGCAGTCCAGCACTTGCCTTCGCCATTGTGTATTGCATCAATCAACCCTGTGTAGTTCCAGTTCTTAATGACGTTGTAAGGACCATCATGGATTTCAACCTCAATGGTGTATCCACCATTATTTATCAGGAAGATGATGGTCCTCTGCCCACATCGAATCATTGTTGACACATCTTGTGCAGTGACCTGTGAAGCAGTCACAACATGTCATGTACAAACACATCAAGATTCCAGAAATCAAGTTCGAGCCAAAGAAAATCAATGTCAATGTTAATTCTAAATGGTGATTTGTAGAATGACACATCAAAATTAGGCAAAAAAAAAAAAAAAAAAACAGAAACTAAAAACTTTGCATGTGGTGTTCCAAATACCAGTTGCCACAGGGTTCTTGCCTACATCAGAAAACAGCCCAAACAAGACATACCTGAAAGCTTCCATCACCAATGCAAGCAATCACTCGCTTCTCTGGCACAGCCTGTGCATACCCAAGAGTTGCACCAACTGACCAACCAATTGAACCATATTGCATTTGGAACTCATACCTGCAAGCAAGCCAGTTTTCAAAATTTTTAGCAACTCCAACCCGGAAACAAACATAAAACGAGATATGGTCTCCACCACTTACCCGCAACCTCGTGGCAACTTCAGTTTCTGACAGTTAAACCATGAGTCTCCGGTCTCAGCAATCACAGCAGTCTCACTAGATAGCATCTTTTGTATATGCTGGAACAAAACATTAACCCTCAAAGGTTCTCTCGGTACGGCCTTCAGAGGATGACCCTCGGGGACATAGATCCTATGATAATTGTCATAAGAAGTAGAGTTTCGCTTGAGCCGCTTAGCGAGTGCTCCAAGGAAGTCCTTCATTAAAACACACCCAAATGAAGGCCCATTCCCAACCACTACCCGCTCCGGCTGCACGATGATTGCCTTCTCCTTCTTCAGAAGGAGCGAATACCCAACGGAGCTATAGTCGTTGAAAATAGGTCCAGCAAATAAGTAAGCATCCGCGGACTCCACAATCTCCGCGCAGAAAGCAGTGCTCACAGCACCCCAGTAAGTCCCAATGAAATGGGGGTGGTCCTCCGGCACAAGCCCTTTCCCTGATGGCATCACCGCAAAGGAATAACCGCAAGCATCGGCGAGCTCAACAAAGGCATCGCATGCCTCTGCAACTCGCAGTTTAGGACCGCCCAGCAAAACAGGTTTCACGGCCTTATTCAAGAACTCCGCGGCTGCCTCCACTGCAGCCTCCAAACCAATCTTATTACTCCATCTGTATCACAAAATATAACATGAAAAACAGAGCACCAATAAATCTCATAGTGAAAGGTCAATTCTAACATGGAATTTAAATACTAGTTTAGAAATCAACGGAAAGCCCAGAACTTACTTGGGAGAAAGTGAAAATGGAACAGGTTCACGGCTGAAAGTTGGATGAGGAATCCCAGCCAAGTTGCAGCTTATGCTAATGTAAACAGGCTTGCTTTCTTTTAAAGAAGTTGAAATGGCTGTATCGATCATCTCATGAGCATCTTCCAAATTGTTCACCACAGCCTAAGGCAAATATGGTACACCCAGCAGAAAAACACTTCAGTCCATTCATCGAAACAAAATTGTTTACAAAAAATCATAACTTTAACCAAATTAGTTGATCAAATTTTTAATTTTTTTAATACCACAACACATAATTAAATGAAAAGCCAATTACCTGATAGCAAGTGACCGTCTGAAAGCATCTGAGCTCTTGGCTAAAGTCAGGCAAGCCAATAGTGTGGTGAAGAATCCGGTTTGTCCCGTAGTCATTGGAGTTGGGACCACCTACTATGCAAATGACCGGCAAGTTCTCACTGTACGCGCCGGCAATCGCATTGAGGACGCTGAGCCCACCGACAGTGAAGGTGACGACGCAGGCGCCGACGCCACGCGAGCGGGCGTATCCGTCAGCGGCGTATCCGGCGTTGAGCTCGTTGCAGCAGCCGATATTGGTGAGGCCAGGCTCGGCAATGAGGTGATCAAGGAGCGTCAGGTTAAAGTCACCAGGGACGGTGAACACGTCAGTCACGCCGATTTGGACGAGCCGGCGGGCGATGTGGCCGCCCAGAGTGGCCTCGGATGAGTTGACGAAGGTGGAGGGGATGGAGTCATGGATGGTCGATACGGCAACGTTCGACGGTAGGCTGCCCACGTCGCTGCACACTGGCTTACACGCGTCAACCGCTCCAATCTTGGTGTCCATTGAAGATGCGATCACTCTGTTAAGTGAACAGAATCACGGATTCTAAGTAGCTCTCTGAGACACTTCCACAAAGAGATAGAGTGAGAGAGTAACAGTTTTTTTGTTTCTTTTGGTGTTTGTGGGTGAAAAAGTTTCTCTGTTCTGGGAGGAATGGTGGATGGGACGAGTGCTAAAGGAAATTTATAAGGGCGGATGTGGCGGATACTAGGGGCGGTTTAGGGGGTAGACCTCTTGTTTTGAAGAAAATTGGACAGAACAGCGATGGTGGATCTTATTACTCCACAAAAGTTCTATTTACCCACTAAACATATTATTATAAGTTTTTTTTTTTTTTTTATAACATATTATTATAAGTTATTAAATAAATATCATTAGGTTTTTATATAATTATAATAGATCTTACGTACTATTCCAAAATTTTCACCTTTACACACCTTTGTTTAAGGTTTGCAAAACGTGGGCGAGTGACGACCTGTCTTGTTGACAAAAACCGTGAGCGAGGTTTTTGGAACTACCGAATTCACTGAAGCCAGGGAGGGAGAGAGAGAGAGAGAGAGAGAGAGCGCACAGAGAAGAGTCACCTGGTTGTAGAAAACTACAAGAGTCGCTGGAAACCTATTTACTACTTATCTATTATTTGTAGTGTTTTTATTTTCTTATCATTTTATTTAAAATATTTTTTGAACATCCTTAATCATTAAAAAAAATTAAAAAATATATATAAATTTACTAATTATCACTTCCTTAATAATTAAGTAAAATAAAAAAATTATAAAAAAAAAATCAAATATAAAAAGAGTAATAAATGAGTAGTAAGAGAGTAGTAACCCTATCATTTTCCATTTGGAAGGGTAGTGATAGGCTTACTACCCATTTACTACTCATCTACTATTTGTAGTGTTTTTATTTTTTTACCATTTTATTTTAAGTATTTTTTTAACATCCTTTATTTTTACTTCTTTTTTTTTTATTATTATTATTTGAAGTCAAGTCAAGGCTTTTATTTTAAACAATACATTTGTTTTTAAACAAGTATGTTAACGATATTAAAACTACGTTTGGTTGCAAGATTTAGTTGAATTCAGTTTAATTTTAAATTGAGTCTAACATTTAAATACCCAACTCTCAAATTACTAAACTCATCTTAACACATGGGACCTGTAACCTTTTTCAACTTAACATATCTATATGTGGGACTTACAACTTTTTTCAACTTTCTATAAAAAATATTAAACTCATCTTAACATCCAAACACACTTTAAACTTAGTTTAAATAAACTCTACATAACTTCTTCTACTACTCAACTTACTATTATTTATAAAGAATTAAGTTCAACTGAACTCAGCTCAATATTCCAGTGCACCCTAAATCATGCTCTCAAAGAATAGACAGTCACATAAAGCGATAAAGGAGAAGGGTAAGAATTTTTAAGATTATGCTACTAAACTTTCTTTACAATACAACAAACCCCTTTATTGTTTTATTATATAATTCTTCACGCGTTTAAATATTCGATATGTTGAAAAGCACGTAAAAAATAAAGATAAAATAAAAAGCACACGACTTGAAGGATCAAAATTTGCTTTTCAAGTTAAGGTTTTGGTTTTACTTGATTGGGAGATTTTGATGTAAAATGTTTCTCCTACGATTCTCAAGAAATCTGACTCAAGAAATCCCCAACCATCCAGCTTGGGCAAATGGGATGAGAGTCTTTTAGACACAAACTTTTCATCTAATTTTATTTTATTATTACAAATTTTTTAAATTTTTAAATAAAATATAATAAATAATTTAACTTTTTCGAATTTCAATTTAATTTTTTTAAGTTTTTAAATAATAATAATATTAAAAAAATAATATTTAAAATAAAAAAAAAATCATCTTATTATTCAAAATATTAAAAAATAATATTTAAAATAAAAAAAATCATCTTATTAATATTTTCAAATATAATAACGTGTCCATCTGACTCAAGAAATCTGTCGTCAATCATGATAGAAAAAGGAACAAAGTTTACTCGACATAAATGCCCAGAATTGTTCTCCCCCTGACAACTGGATCCCCTCCCAAAAGAAAACAAAAATGGCTACTTTTTGTGCTAAACATCTTCACCCGCAAATTTAGTCGGATCCGAGGTGGTTACCTCGTCAAGCACTAGCAATGATTTCTATACATGTATCTTTAAAATTATAATTTTTTAGAGTAATGCTGGTCACCCGCCTACATCCACAGCATATTCTTCAGAAATTTTTTTTTTTTCTTCAGCAAATATTTTTCTATTTTTTGAAGATTGATTTTACATATAAAAAAAAACTCCTACATTAAATTATACATTTTTAAACCAAATGATAATAAAATATTATTATTTTTTATTTGTTTCTTAAAATTATTTTTTTATATATATTTTACAATTAACATTCACTTGTATTATCAACTTAATACAAATTTCATGTATCAAAATCATCTGAATATAAATTCTATAAAGTTGATTTTAATGGGTAGGAGAGAGAAAAAATAGTAAAATAATGTTTGAAGAATGAATAGTACTTGAAGGAGAACTATTTATAGCTATGCAAAAATTTAGAGATGCATAAGCCAATATAAATGAATATAAAGACATATTATTCAAATTTAAAGATAAAGATGAAGATGAATAAGCCATTGCTAATGCTCTTAATCGTTGCACTGGAGTATATGCCATGCTTTTATTTTAAAGTAATCACATACATATAATATATTTCATAATAATATTATAAAATAAAAGTATTTTTATAAAATAATATTATTTTTATAAAATATTTTATAAAAATACTCCTAATTTAACATTATACGGGAGATTTCCTTCCCTACTCGAGGCCCAGTCAAGCCCGACCCAAGACAAAAGAGTGAAGACCCGACCTGCTAAGAATAACTCCCTGTACATGACTTAGGGAAGGGGACGGTGCAAAAGGAGATGGGACTCATCAGGACTCGATGGTCTGAGATCCCTCGGATAATGTCCAGATATCAAGTGCTCGCCCACTTAGAAGGCGCAACATGTAGATGATCGTCGATCTACTGACAAGGAAAGCATGAATGGATAGGAGAAGAGCAGATTGAGGGAAGAAGGTTGGAGAACCATGCCTCATTTAATAGCCCTGCAGCCTGGGCGGCACACCATATTAATGGAACCGTCGCAGGACCACGCCACATTTAAAGAATCTAACAGAATGAACAGTACGAGGACTCTAGATTCCATGGCGACAAACCTGATTTGCTCACCGAATTTCTAGTATAAATAGTCGATCCCAGGTACAAGGATTCTCTCTGGTTCTTAAGTTTCCTTACTTATTTACTACACTCCAAAAATATTTACTAACTTTGACATTAGAGACTCTCAGGCCCCTAAGCCACCCTCTCAAGCCGCATTCATCTTTCTCTTTGCAGGCCCCGTTGTAAAGACTTGCATTGTTCAGAGCCTGGTCTAAGGGTGTACGAAACATGACATAAACATTAGTGCCATTTGTGGGATCGTGATAGATTTTGCGTGTCCTTCTCATGCCTGCAACAACCCGTTCCGATCAACTCAGAAGAAACGCGGGGATGCTATGGAAGCAAGGCTGAAAGCCATGGAGGAATGGGTGACAAAACTGACTGGCGAGGTGGAAACACTCCGAAAGGAGAATGCAAAACTGAGGAATCCCCAAAATGATCAGGAAGGCAGGGAGAACAGTGACACTGAGCAAGTAGGGTCCCGAAATATGCGAGCGAGACCCAAGAAAGAAGAAGAGTAAAAACACATGCAGGATGAGCTCCGCAATCTCAAGGGAAAATACGAGGAGATAGCGCAGAAGGTGGGTACGTCGTCAATGGTAAACCAGCTACTCACAAGCACAGGTCTACCCTACACTGAAGAAGTGATGGCATTCCCTTTGCCACCAAAGTCCAGAATCCCTGTCATGGAGAGGGAACAGGGACCCTCTCGATAACCTAGAAACCTTCAGGGCTCACATGACGCTGCATGGCTTCCCGGGGGAAATCACTTGCAAAGCATTCCCGCTAACCCTGAAGGGGCCCGCACGTGCATGGTTCAGGTCATTGGTACCTAAGTCGGTGGACAGCTTTGGCGAGCTAGCCAGACTGTTCCTAACCCAATTCATGTCCAGCCAAAGGAGACGACGTCCGGCCGCATACGTCCTCACTATCAAGTAGACGGAGGACAAGAGCCTGAAATCCTACCTGTTCAGGTTCAACAAGGAGCGGATGACTGCCGACAACCAGGACAAGAATATCACCATGGAGGCACTACTAGAAGGTGTCTGGCCGTGTTCCCAGTTTATGGCAGATCTGTCCAGACGGACCCTCGCCACACTGCGGGAGTTCATGTACCAGGCCGACAACTTCATTAACGCAAAGGACACCCTCCGAGCAGTGAAAGAAAGAGATTGAGCGCGCAGAAAGGAAAGGAAAAGCCCCAGCGGCCCAGGCCAAGCCCCATGAAAAAAGGAGAAAGGGACTCCCGGGAGAAGCAGCTAGAGGAAGAGCCAGTGAAGGGACTTGGGCTACGATACAACTAGTCCACATTCGTCATTCAGGAGAAGAACGAACGGGGAGCCGTACACTGATACTGCACATACCATTGGTCCACCTCACACAACACTGAGGATTGCCGCTCCCTAAGAGGAATTAAGGAATATTTGGAGTGACAAAGTCGCCACCACTCCCCAGTTAGGAGGCAAGAGCCGAGAATGAGATCGAGGGAAAGGAGTCGGGATTGGGATGATCGACGCCGACAAGAGAACAACCCTCAAAGGCTGGTGATAGGGGGTGCACAGCCAGATTCCCCTGTCACCACCAAGACAAAAGCCCCCTCTAGGGAAAATTTGAACCATAACAGAAGGGTTTGCGAGCGGGGGCGTCACCTCATTGGGACTGAAGGCGCATGCCAGACGGGCCCTATACCATGAGGTGTTCTAGGCCGAGTGTCACCCCGCCAAGCAACAAAGAGGTAACCCCACCCCTGTGATCTCATTCACGGAGGTCGATGAGGAAGGAGTCATGTACCTGCACAACGACACCCTGGTGGTCACCATACTTATCGCCAACTTCACCACCCACAGGGTCCTTGTCGACAACGGAAGCTCCGCAGACATACTGTTCTGGGAAGCTTTCGTCAAGATGGGGATCGAAACTTCCTGGCTGGTGGCCGCCCTCGCCCTTGAAAAGCTTCTCTGGGAGCATCGTCCGGCCAGTGGGAACCAACACCTTGTCCGTCTTGGTAGGAAGTGCCCCATGCACGGCTCCCGTCATGGTCGACTTCTTGGTGGTGAAAACTCTGTCGGCCTATAACGCCATCACATTGACTTACCACCTCAAAATGAAATTCCTGACTTCCCAGGGGGTGGGAGAGGTTCGAGGAGAACAAGTGTCGGCAAGGGAGTGCTACATGCAGGAGTTGAAGTAAAAAGATGAAGAGCTCGCCCAGAACTGCACCAAGGGGACGAAATAGGTCGGACACCGCTGGAAAAACAATGACAGGCTCCTATCCATGATCCGTCTGGCTTAGTTTCTGAGGGAGAAGGAATAGGGCGAGGCTATGGAGAAAGGAAGTGAACGGCTACTTCACCGGAGTGAGAGCCCGGGCCCTCTATATTTTGTAATGATTATGCACTGAACTTGTGTATTTCTCTTCACTTAACAATACAGCTTTTTAGGGCAATCCAGAACATCAGGTATATGATCTCATCTTACAAGTACGACACCAACAAATAGAAACAAAATGTAGCTAATGAGACACAGCGGCAAAGTCATCAACAACTTACCTCACCGCGGGACACCATAGGGAAATGTAGGCCTGAGTATTGCCTTGTCCCTCCAGTGAGGCAGAGTGGGTCAGCCAATGGCACCCCGAAAATAAAACTTACCTTCTTTGCGAACTTCAATAGGCTAGAGCGGGTTCAGTAACAAACTACCCGAAAACTTACCTCCCCGAGGGACATTATAGGGAAAGGTCGACCCAAGGGTGGTCTTATCCCTCCTGGGAAGGAGAGCAAGACCGGCATACAGCCCTCCCGAATACATTACCCCAACCTTCGTTGCAAAGAAGTGTGGGATCAGCACCGGCCAGACCCAACACCTACATTCCCTGTGATATCAACGAGCGGGAGCGGGTCCAGCTACAAACTGCCCGAATAGCCTACCTCCCTGCGGGGCCAAAAAGGGGCAGGTCGGCCCTGTAATACCCGGGCTCTAGGCCCAGCCCTTCTGAAGTCAGTCGGATGCACGAAGTCAGCCCACGATCACTTGTTGAAGGACTCGGACGGCGTCGTTTTGGTAAGTAGCTCCTTCTCATTTGAAATTTCTTTTCTTTCCGTTGGTTTCTTCTCCTTTCTTTTCTTCTTCTCTTTTCCTTCCCAACTGCTCTGCTTTCCGAAAACTCCTCCATCTTGCGTGCCTCGTCCCCACGTTGTTATGGTTTTATGCGGTTTCTCTCACATAAATTCCTTCCCGCATCACATTTGAAACACCCAGATTTTTCTCTACACAGATTTCTGGTCTAACCTTGGTTGGCGCTGCTGTCTCCGTGGGTCTTCAAGCCTCTCGCCTCTGACTTGGTTACACGACAGTGAGTCATTTCTCCTCCCTTCCGTTGTTTTCTCTGTGCCTCTTAGATGACTTTGTGAATTTTTCCTCCTTTGGGATTCGGTTTGTGCAGCGTTTTCATGGGTCTCGAAAACCTTGGTGCCTTCATTGGAATTCTTCCTCTGAGTTCTTCATTTTCGTTTCGGTAACTTCCGCCCATTCACTGAATTTAGTTTCTCTTAATCCTATACCTTGCTGTTACACATTCCATAGATCCTCTTTTATTTTATTTTTTTCCTTCGATTTGTCAATCGCACACACACACGCTGTCTTGGCTTGTCGTGCATACACTCAGACATTAATCTTTCTTTGCGCCGACCACTAGCTTTTCATTAGAGATTTCTGTGACAATATTGGGTGTATACTTCGGAGGTTGCTTGAATTTGAGGAGGTTCAAACTTTGGTGACTCTTCTTGGTAAGTCTCTTCCGAAGCTTTGGGTAGGGGTTGGATATTGTGGTTGTTTGTAAAATGTAGTGATGTTGCTGATTTGTTGATGGCGTGGGTAAGATTTTTGCACTGCTGCAGTGACTTTTGACAATCTGTTATAGTTATAAATTTGGATTGTGTTGATGTTTTATATGTTGGATTGTGATGGAGTGTGATAGAATTCTTGATGTTGAGGAGTATGATTTTGGATGGATTTGTGAGACTATTTGGTGCAAATTGATGGGTGTTTTGAGCTAGTTGTATTGGATATTTTTATGCAAGTCTTGAATTATTGAATGACTAAAATATTGATGCTTGCACTGAAAAATTTTTAGTTGAAGGATGGAGGTGAAGTTTGGTTTGGATTATGTTTTAATCATTGGAGTTGTTGTTGTTGGTTTTGGAAGTGATTATGGTTGGTTCGGCGTTAATAAAAGGTGGCTGTTTTGGGTTTTAAATGCAAATGGTTTGAAAAGAGAGTTGTTCGGGTTTAATTGTTATGATAGTTATTGAGTTGTGAAGGGACTGTTTTGATTTATTACTCAATAAATAGTAGCTTACTAGATTGGTTATTAAATGTTGGATATATGTTTTGTTTAGGTGGTGTTATTACTAGAGTTCTGACTCAAGGTGTTGATAATACGAAGAAGTCAGGTAAGCGGGGTTCATATACTAGTTTTGCATAAAAGAAATAAAATGAGGTTGACTTTGAAAATAAGCATGTTTGTTTTTTAAAGGAAATGATTTGAAAACAACCTCAGATGTTTATTCTGCATATGCATAAATTCAATATAAGAGAAAGTGTTTTCTGTCATGACTGGTTTTGTGCACTTTATTTCTGAACTATGCAAAAGAGCGAATATGAAAATCTAAAGGTTTTGTTATGAATAAATGAAAATATTTTGATTCGGTTTATCTCGAACATGAGAAGTGATCTAAAACTGTTAAGTATTTTGTTTGGATATGATGTGTCATCTAAAAACCTTGGCATGAAGTTCTGATTCTATATATGATTGTAATCTGATTCCGATGATATATGTTCTGTTTTTCAGTTAAGGCCCAGCCACGGGTATAATGGTGGTTTATAACCCTACCACGGGGGTGAAACATGGTATACGGCCCAACCACTGGTATAATGGTGGTTTATAACCCTACCACGGGGGTGAAACATGGTATATGGCCCAACCACGGATATAATGGTGGTTTATAACCCTACCATGGGGGTGAAACATGGAATATGGCCCAGCCATGTGTATAATGGTGGTTTATAACCATACCACAGGGATTAAACATGGTATTTGTCCCGATGTGATACTAAGAGATGATATGATTATAATGTTTCAGTTTGGAAATGCCAACGGATTTTCTTTTTGGGAATAAGTTTATTTTTCTGGAAATTTCGCTCTAATGTTTTTGTACCAAGTTTTGTTTATGCATTACGAAAGAAAATATGTTCTTTCTACATTCTGAAAGAAACTGTTTTATTCTGCTTATCAAATGTTATAAATGCTCATGTTTACATGCTAGAATATGATCTCTGCTTGTTGAGTTGTTGATAACTCACCCCTTTAATCTTCATAATATTTCAGATGATATTGATAGTTCAGCTGAGAATCAGTATTAGAGTTTATGGAGAAGATTAGCAGTGAATTGTTGTTGGGTATCTCGTGGTATTAATGTTAATGTTGGAAGTTATTCATATTTTTCTTAAGTTTGCTTCAATGGATTTAGACGGGTTATGGAGACTTATGTCAATGTTATCTTATTTCTAGTTTATTATTTGAGACATGAAGAAGAGTTGATATTTTATTTGGGTTGTTGGATTGAAATTTGGATAAATGAGTTTATATGGTTTATTAATTTGAAGTATTTACGTTTGATTTGAAGTTTTTGAAATATATATTCTTGAATTTGGAAGTACTTTAGCTTTGTTAGAGTTGATTATCAGGTTATATGAATTAACTCTCCGGACCCTCGGGAACCGGGCATTACAGGCCCAACGGTGGCCTTATCCCTCCCGCGGAGGAAAGCGGGACCCGCATATAGCCCTCCCGAATAAATTATCCCGACTCCCATCAAGGCGAAGGAACGGACTGCTCTACTAGCAACCCGAAGAAGTTACCTCCTTGGGGAAGAAAAAAGGGCAAGCTAGCTTGAGATAGCCCGACCCCGCCCCAATGGAGAGCGGGTTTGAGTCTTACGACTACCCGAAGAAATGAAGCTCCACGGAAAAGAAGCAAAATGACGAGAAGAGAAGGCGCACAAATCATCGGCAAACAAAAAATATACGAAGAAAGTACAGTCGAATATACATATTTACTTTATTACTCAATGCAGAATTACAAAACAAAAACGGGGGAAAGTGGTAGGAGTACGAAAAGAAATACAGCAAGGAAAGCACGGAAACAACAATAAAATAAGACATGGAAGCAACACAGTAAGCAAGGCCCAAAAAATGACAGTGAAGGGGAAATTGGAAATAGGAAATACACAGTCAAGTCAAGTACACAACGGCATTTTATTAACTTTACTACAATGCGGAAGACAAGTTACATCATGAAGTCAAATTACAAGGAAAAGTTACATCTCAAGGCCGCATGGAACTGCTGAACTACAAGGGATAATTCACACCGGGAACCTTATACATTCCAGTGAACCGCTTGCAGTGCCATCTACTCCACACATACACCTACGAGAGAAAAGTCCATGGAAGGATCCAAGACTACAAACCCTACCGAGACCGACTCAACGGCCATGAATGACAAGCACATAACCGCAGAGATGGCAAAGTCAACCCTACGGGTGCAACCTAGATCAAAGACCTTCACCATTACAACGTGTCAATAACACCAGAAAAAGCCAACGGACCGCCAAAGATACGTCACGTCGTATGGTCACATGGGACCAGATGAGGAGGAATGTTTTGGTGAAAATGCGCTATCAAGCGCAAGGAAACTAGACAGTAAACCACAGTCACCTGTGGGGAGAGCCATGGCGAAGACAGCGCCAAGCATCTAAACATCTGGGGGCCAGTTCAGCGAAGGATTTCGACCGAGTTGAAAGAGAAGCAAAAGTGAAGAGGGAGATGCAGGGTATGCAAGAGCATGGCACTAGGCGAAGAATGGCAACTACGGCGACCAAGCCATTTACCACTGCAGCAAAAGAACTCCTCCACTGCGAACAGCCAGGCCCCGAGTTCGGATGCAGAGAAGATTCTGAAGCGAAACACCGTAAGCAAAAGGGTAAGAACGAGGAAGCATAATAAGCGAAAGGGCGGGAACGAGAACAAAGGGTTTGAAGCTCCATCGGCAAAATGGGTGGCTCCACCCTCTAATACAAACACCACCACCACTAGCAACAGCCTAACCGCCGCCAAAGGATTTGTTAGCCACTAGGGTGAGAAGAGTACATCGCGACAAGGATGAACAGGAAAACGATATGAAGGAACTTGGAAAAAAGAGAAGGGCATAAATGATTATGATGAAAAATCTAACTGGGAAAGGGGTCCTTCTATAGGCAAGACGGGCGTTTGATCTGCTCAATTGTCATAATTTCTCCAATCACCACCGAGTGCCACGTACCCTCTCTCCAAATGACTAGAATCCCTCGATTATCGCAACCGCCGCAGCACATGATGCGACAAGCAGGGTTAATGCCAATAAAGAATGGAGCCATAACGCAGAAACCAAAGGGACGCCTTTTAATGAGGGAACGTAACTGGCGTAATTGGCGCTGCGTCAAAAAAAAGGGGGGGAGAGAGGGGGGAAGTGGCTAGTGGGGTGACCAAGCTATGAGGAACTTGCTCATATCTAAGTGTTGCCGGGCTAAGGAATAATGAACAACCAACAAGGTAGACCACCAAAAAGTTGGCCTAACGACCCGTATCAGCCGCAGTAGTTAAATACTCCAATTTTCTCCCTTAAAACTTGTATGAATACTATTTCACTATCGTGACTACCTCCTACAGCATGAAAATCAATTGGTCCTAGTCAATAGAGTCAACTCCACTAAAAGGAAACCCTGTCAACAACTTCCTTCCCACGGTGAGACTTAGGGGAAAGGCCGGCCTGGAAGGTTGCCCCTGGCCGCATGAGAAGCAAAACCTCCACCAGTAGAATCTTCCCCAGCTAGGCGAAGGAGACGGAAAGAAAACAAAGGCACGACAAACACGACCACTAGGGCAATAACCGCGACAATAATGAGCGTGCCAAGGGCGACTATCCACGGTGGTGAAACAAGCTCAGCTTGAACGGCTAGCGGGGTAGGCGAGAGCGTCACAGACAAGGAAAAAAGGAAAAAGAAGCAAAAGGCAAAAACATCATGAGCAAAATAATTACTAATATATCTCTGTGTACAAGCCGCCGAACAATAAAATGCGGACGCATGTTCAAAAAATAAGAAGAAAAGGGGGAGGGCACAATAAGGCGCATAAAGATCCTATATTTCAGTGCCAAGAGTCACGGCCCCAACAGCAGCAGAAGTGGGACCGCCAACTCAACGGCCTCAGAGATAGGGCCAGTCGGATCCTCCGACATCAGCAAGGGCACGAAAGTAGTCGGCATCTCATTTTTCCCTAGATCACGGTTGGATTCAAAGGACGCCTTGCTAGTGGGAATGTCGCCAAGCGCGAGTCGCTGAAGGTATCTGTCAAAAGATCTCGAACGCAGCTTCAGGCTTTGGAGAAGAAAAGACCACATTGACTTGCGACCTTCATTGACCCCTTGCCCCCACGCCTTATCACAAAGAGTCGGGAACCATCTTAGCTACTTGTGTAAAGAAATGTTGGCATCCCGAAGGCTCATGCACAGCTACTCTACCCGGTTTACTTCTCCCTACAATTGCTTTTTCTCCGACTATTCTCGGGAGAGGTCAGCCCGGAGACTGTGATTGGTCTGGTCCAATCGGGTTTTCTTCTCCTCCCACTTTTGCTTGCGCTTCCGAAGATGACGCTCCAACCTTGTCAGTCTCTTGCACTCGTTCAACAAGTCCTACCTCAGCTCCTCGAGTTCGGATTTCAGCCGTTCATTCTCTTCCCTGTGGCTGTGAGCATGATCCAAACTCTCCAGAGCAGCCACCTCCTGATCATCCACGATAAAGTTCGCAAGCTGAGAAGTGACCTAATGACGCAAAAACAACATTAAGAAGAGAGAGAGAATGGAGACAAGAAAAGGGCGGAAAAGGAGCTATCGAACCTCGCGGAAGAATGACGATAGCCATTCGACAACCTGCCCCACGACATCATCTCGGCTCCCTTCCATATCTAGTCGAGACAAGGAAGGGAGGATCTCCTCAGGGTCGGCAAATTTGGGAAACTCACCGAGGGCCTCAAAGGGAGCGGCTGGGTCCTCACTTAAGCGCCCAGTGGTAAGGCCGATTGTAATATTCAGAAGAGTCGCCACCTGCTGGAAGCGCCGTGTGAGCAGACGGGTAGGCAACTGGGATCTCAAACCAACGTCAGTCGGGATCGAAGAATCTGCAATGGAACGCGTCAGACTCTCAAGGATCTCAAAAATGGGGGGAGGGGACTGACCTCCTATGCAACCTTCCGCACCCGCATGGGGACCGAAGGAAGCTTCCCCTCCCTTACCGACCTTCTCCCGAGAGAGGCCATTGGCAACTGAGCAAGACAAGGAAAGGGGAGAGACCCAAGAAGTAGAATGCTGCCCATCTCAAGGAAAAGAAGATATAAAAATATTATCAAGGAGATTGCCCATGACCCGGGCGCATCACCAATCATCGCGGAAGGGGGAACCGTGGGAGGACTGACCACCTGTCCAACCGCCGCAACCATGGCAGAGGCCGCCTCGGTAATCAAATGACCAGCCTCCAAAGAAGCAGCCTCCTGCTCCAAAGGGTCCTGAACCCCAGGAAGAGGACTATCCTCGGCAGGGACCTCCTCCCTGCGAGATTTCTTCCTTCTTACTGAGATAGGAAGGTCCGAGGGGCGCTTCCGAAGTGGGGCAACCTGCGGCCGCGCAGTCAGCAACCTATCACTAGAAGGAAGGTGCCCCAGGGGAAACAAGGAACTCTCTAGACTTTCTTCAAAAAGGAGAACCTCAAAGCAAACGCCATCAGGATGTTTTTGCACCCACTCCCACACGATCGCAAGGCACTTTGATTCATAAGGAGTGGCTACCAGATGCACAACCTTATCCTCCAAAACTGCTCCCCAATATGTCCGTATGGGGAACTCTCGACGGCCCACTTGGCCCATCGGGAACTCCCAACTGCGGCCCGAGACAAAGAAAAATTTAGGGGACTAGGCTTTTACTTTGCGATACCGTTGTTCCAAAGTAACCAAAGCATGAGACGCCTTGAAACTGCACACATTGCCTTTCAAGCGAAGCACCCTGTGTGCAAGTAGAAACTCGCAACTAGAAAGATCAGCATCCTCTGGGTAGGATTCCAACAACGCCCGTCACCAAATAATACTGCTATAAATCAATAACCTCCAGGCATTCGGATGTAGTTATGAAGGGGCCAATCTCAGGCGGTCCAGAAGTTCGTGGATGTGCCAAGAAAAGAGCAATCTCAAGCCACACGAAAACACGGAAGGATATAGGGCTATTTTAAAATTTATATAAAATTATGCTAAAACTTAAATAGGTCAAACAGGTTAAATTGGGGTTTGTTCAACTCATTTACATAAACAGGTCAAAACGGGTTTACACAACACGACCCATTATGTTAATAGGTTGTGTTAGAATTTGAGATTTTGACACAATAAGCTTAACGTACAGGTCAAGTTAGCATTGACTCATATAGTATAATATATAGAGAAATGATACTTACAGTCGTGAGTGTGCAAGCGTCATGCAGTCGCTTTAAAAAAAGTGAATAAATATGAGACCTAAATGAAAAGAAATTAATTTTTTAATAGTGGACCCCACTCTTTTTCAAAGCGACTGCACGACGTTTGCGCATTCCACAATTGCACGTAACATTACTCTAATATATATATATTTTGACACGACACGATTACAACCCGTTAACACGATTTGACACCCCTAAGTACTATTCAGTGAGAGAAAGAGAATTCTTTTGTAAACAATTATGAGAGCTCATTGGGTGTATTAAAACTTTGGGATTGAAGATTTTATAATTGATCTCTTATACTCCACCTTTGTAAATAGTGAATTTATTAAGACCAATTCCGCCAATAGACATAAGCTTACATTGATCCGAACCACTTAAATCTTAGTGTTTTGTGTGTAATTGTTAATTTTTCTTTTTGATTTACTATTTCACTTTTAACTTAATCTTTAATAACCAGTTAATCTCAACAATTTCCTTCCTCATTTCAAAATTTTAAATAAATACAGGATTTCCCAAACCTCTTGGAGCGGCCCTTTTACACGATTACAGAGGCAACTCTCTAGTCTACTTAAGTGGCGACTACAGGTGGCATGTCGAGGTTTAATCAGAACTAAGATCTCTTTGCTAATTTCTAGAGCCCCCTCGATTTTGTATATTTGCTGTACTAAATTCTAATGTTAATGACGCTATCACTCTGCTATGTACATGAAACCAGAAACCAGAAGGTCCAGGCTTGCTTCTTAAAATTCGCTCTCTCACTTGAGGATTGGTTTCTGTCGTGTCTCCTTAAACTGTATGTCCCCATTAAGTACAGAGCTGATAAACCCCTCTACTTCTTCTGTCGTCATTTCACCAACATAAGCTGCAAACTTCCTCTTCCGTGGTTTGTAGGCCACTAACAACTTATCTGCGGATTTAAATCCTCCTTTGTCAAATGCATTTAGGAATGTTGCCTGCTTTGTGGCATCTAAGAGGGTGTAGGAAATGGAATCCCTCGAGCCAAAGGCTGAAATTCGCCGCCTTGATAGTGATTTCTGAGACACCTGAAAACACAAACATTCGTTAAATAAACCACGTTACAATCTTAAAAAATGGAACTTTTCAATCCTGACAAGGAAAATGGATGGCCTAGTAAGTTCCCTCTCCAATCAAAATGAGAATACAATTCCTACACCCAGTCGAGAAAAGTATCCTAGGATAAGGAAATTGTACTAACCATGGATAGGATTGATTCCAGCTTTTCCCTTGCTCTGGAAGATCTGTAAGCACCAACAATGCAAACCGGAGTTGACTCACCACATAGAGCATCAAAACTTGACCCTGTAAGCAGAGGTATATGTTTCTCCACCGTAGCAGTTTGTGCTTTCTTGGCTCCTGCCTTCTTGTTCTTTTTCTCAAAACTATCAAGTAAATTACTAAGATCATGAACTGCAGATTTCAGATCTTTCACAGAGATCCCTGTTTTAAGAATATGCTTCTCCCCATTTGATAGCCAACCAACTATAGCAGGAAGTGCATCAACTCCTAACCTTTTCACAGCTGGATCAGTAACATCACGAACCTACACACACAATAAAAAATTACATGGTCTTCCCTATATTTTTTTCTTGTTTGTGTATGTGAACAACCTAAGCATCTTTTTCATTATAAGGCGAAGAGTTACTTTGCTATGGAAGTTAAACCTCGCAAGCCTAATCAATGGTTTCAACATAATTGCATTCAACCTGAGTATATGCAAGTTAAAAAACAGCCACCATCCTTCTAAATGTAAAGTCTCCTGTTTCTTTCCAATAGATTTTCTAAATGTATAGTCTCCTGTTTCTTTCCAATAGATTTAGACACCAGACGTCTATCCAATTCATTGTGATTACAGGCCAGACTAACACAAAGCCAGACCAAATCAACAGTATCTCCTTCTTAACTGAAATCTCGACAAAGGATATCATTTAGCAAGCCAATGGCAGCAATAACATACCTCTGAATCATAGAGGACAAACCGTTTGCGATACAACCCACTGAGAACTCGCCAAATAACAGGTGTATCTTTTTTTTTAGAAAGAAGCATGACCCTAGGCAATTTTTCAACAGTCGCAGAGGAAAATTCAAAATGACTCGGTTCAACTCTTTTTGAAAATCTTGGCAAGTGTTCTTGGCAAAAAGATTTCAAACTCTTCACAGCCAAATCACCACTGTACTCCACCAAGGAACCCCCGTCACTTGCTATATAAGAATACACAAACACCCTGGCTGCTCTGCGGGGATATATGCCAAGGTCCTTACAGAAAGACAATTCGGTGTCACAATTTATACTTCCAACCTGTCAGAGTGAACAACACAATCATACACATGATCAGATAAAATTCAATTGATAGAGCACTTACAGACAATACATGAAAACACAAAACTACCTTTAAAGCTCCTCCAAGTGAACTGGCAACCTCCTCTATGATTGATTCGAAGTGTTGATTCTCCTTCAATGAAGGTGTGTAAGATAACAAAAGCCATGTGATCCCCTGGCCAGCTATTTCTTTCTGAAAGGCCTGTGAATTGATGGTCCTAATGCTCTTTGGGGAACTCCTAGTGGTAGACTGAGACCCGGTTGAACCACCAAACCAACCCCCACCTTTGCTTTCACCGCCAAAAAATTTGGCAAAAATATCATCAATACCAAAATCAAATGATCCTGGACCACCAGAGCCACCAAAAGAAAAAGAGAATGACTTGGAACCTCCCTGGCCATCCGTACTCTGCCATTCACCAGGTCTGAAATTAAACCGATCATGCCCTGGTCCACCACTCTTGAAATAAGTATATCCACCATTGTCCCCAGAATAGCCAGCATCAAATCCAGGACTACCCTTCTCATCCCCATACATATCATAGTTTTTTCTCTTTTCTTCATCAGATAAAATTTCGTAAGCTGATGCAAACAAGGTAAAAGTCATCATGAATGGTCATTGAGGTAGACCCAAAAGCAAAATGCAAGAGAATTGTTCATCTAATAAATAAATAAACAATGATTAATACAATATATTTAGAACCAGAACAACAATGACTTGACATTGTAGCCACTTGCTTAAAATCATTAATTTAAAGATAAAAACGATCTGAAATAATCAAATGATGACAACAAGGTTACTCATCTCCAAATCCAAATGTTCTATACACTGAAAGCAATACAAGGGGATATGAAAATAAAATTAATAAAACTATTTAGTAAATAGATACCTCTGCTGACAAGGAGAAAGGAATAAGAAATCATCATACCATTATTAATGTCAGCGAACTTCTCTTGCGCGCCCTTATTTTTATTCTTGTCTGGATGATATTGAAGAGAAAGCCTAGAAGAAAAAAAAAGGACCAACCATGAGAGATAGGAAACCTACAACATATCTGCATATTCATGTATGGCACAGTGGATGTGTGCGTACGGGTATATGTTATGGTATGGTATTGCAATCATGCACACAAACACAACAATACTCATGCATTTAACCGAGACAAGGCAAAGTCCTAGTCACACAATTTCAAATGATGCAATTCTAAGTGGATTATTTCATACCAACTATATATTCAGGGTATTAAAGCTAACATATATTCTTCGCAAAACTCAGAAACGAATTTTCAAGTGGATGACACACAAGTTCTCATTGACATATAGGAAATGCAAGAAAAAATTTAACCTGTTCTGGTAATTAACACTGCTTATCAAGCTAATACTCAGTAAAATATGGTTTGTGCTCTTCCAAGTAATGCTGTCCACTGAAGTGCTCACCATAAACTACACTTTCATTGCCGGACGTGACTATTGACTGCCAGGACAATCATTTAGAGGCATACTGACCAATCCCCACTATGCTAACGTCTGGCAACAGCTTCACCACCCCCCCCCCCCCCCCAAAAAAAAAAAAAAAAAAAAAAAAAAGAGAGAGACAATAATATGCATCCCTACACATGCCTTCTTTCAATCTCTGAAGTCATTTTTTCATGCCAGTGCTGCACTAAGTAATATTTAATATTCTTGCTACTCGTAATTACATAAAAAAGACATGGTTAATCACTGAACAGTAATCTTTTTTCATTTTTTTGGAAATAGCCAACTGACCCTTTTCACTGTATAGTAATCAAATGTACAAAAGGAAAATCTCCGTAACAAGCTACAAGAATTAAAAGGAAAACATACTTGTGGAAAGCTTTCTGAATTTCACGTTGGCTTGCATTTCGCTCAACCCCAAGAATCTGATAAGAAATAAAATCCATATAAAAAAGAAAGAAACTTAGTGCCAGCCTAAGCAGTAAAGAATGAAGGTGAACAAGAAGCAGGAACCGTACTTGGAAATTGATAGTCTATTTTTATACAATTCCTTTATTTCAGAGACATCTTTTTTATAGTTTTTTTTTTTTTTTTAATCTCCCAGGTACATGTTATGTTATCATTGGTATCAAGTGCATCAAACTAATTTAAATGGGCTTTTTTACCATAAATTCTATTTTATCAATTTAACCAACTTTAAGTAGTTAGAAGAAGGATTGGACATTTGGAACTTGCAGTCTTTCAAAAAGCCTTGCTTTGCAAATGGCTATGGGGATACCATAATAAATGGAGTGCCTTGTGGAGAATCGTCATCAAATTGAAGCATAGGGAGGACTGTGTTCCAGTGAGGTGAGTGGGCCTTATGGAGTGGGACTATGGAAGCATATAAGAAGAGGTTGGGACAAATATTCAAGAATATAAGCTTTACCATGAGTGATGGATGGTGTGGCGATAGGGCACTCATGGAAACTTTTTTTAGATAAGTAGCACTCAAGAAAACTTACCCACAAGTTTATAGTAAAGCAAGAATGAAAGAAGTCTCGGTTGCAAACCTATTCCCCAATGGAATGTTACATTCCTCAAAGATGCACAAGATTGAGAAATCAACGCTTTTTCGAGTTCTATGACCTGTGTACTCCACCCATTTGTTAGGGGGATTCGAAGACGATTTTTTAGAACCCCTCTAAGAAAGGGAAGTTCACAATCTGCTCTTTCTATCAATCCATGACAATGTACAATACAAATACATTCCCATGAACGAGTATTTGGAAGACAAAGACACCCCTAAAAGCAACATTTTTTGTATGGATGGCTTCCTTGAGGAAAATCCTCTAGATAACTTAAGGAAACATCGCATCATAGTCATAGATTGGTGTTGTGAGATTGCCATGACATTGTGGAATGAAATCTTTGCTTGGATGGGATTAGCTTGGGTGATGCCAATAGGGTAGTCGACCTATTAGCTTATTGGAGAGGCATTCGGGGCAACTCTCAGATTAATCAATATGGAAGATGATTCCAATATCATTATGGTGGTGTATTTGGAGGGAGAGTAATGAAAGAAATTTTGAAGATCAAGAGCCGTCAATGGATGAGTTTAGAAACTTACTTTTCAATACGTTACTCCATTGGCCGACTGTAATTTATTTTGCGTGGCATGACTTATCATGAATTCCTTATATCACTAAACTAACACGCTTAGGCATTGCTCTAGATCAATAAAATATAGTTTACCAATTAAAAAAAATACTTAGAAACAATTAAAATTACAGCAAAACTTGATACGCATGCGCCAGTGAGCCATAAATTATGACAAAATTCCATTTCAACCGATAACTACCCTTCTGTTATTTCCCTGATTTTACCTACATTTGTATTAATATACATCTACTTTTCTATCTCGTGGCAATTGGGGCACCAGAAAAGTGATATACTTCTTCGATTAATTGTTCTATAAATCTACCAAGAGCAAAAAATTATGCTTAAAAGACCAAAATACAAAAACAAGTTTAACTAACATGATTCTAGGAAGCTACCAAGAAATTTAGGGAAAAAACCAGGACCGGAGAAAATCACGAACTGGAAATCCGGATCGACATCCTTACCTTGTAGGGGTCGATGGTTTTCGCTTCTAAGATTAAAACGAATAGCGAAACCGAGAGAATAATCCACAACGGTAAACGGGTATCCATAATGGGATACGAATTGTGACTTGCGGACTGAAATATTCCGGGGTGAGAGTGCGCGACTCGTCGGAAATTTGAATATGTTCACGAGAAGAGGGCTGAAACTTGAGAGTCGAAACGCAATAAAATGGAAGATTCAAAAGAAGGGTCCAATTATATAGGTTCGAGGAAATCCAGATGGTTCGAGGGTTTAGGCAGTTAGGTGTACGTGGCAGTCAGGTATCATCCCACGCGAGCTGGCCAATCAGAGCTTCTTCATCTTGTGAAACAACGCACCGCTCACTCGCCTTATTTGAGGGGCGTTGTAGTTGTGTCCACATAATGGAAAATGCTTTGTGTACAGCCAAAGGGACAAAGCATTTTGACAATGGGTTCTGGCATTTTTTTTTTTTTAACTTAGTATTAAGTAAATATTTTTTAATAATGTACTGATTTTTTTTAAAAAGAAAATTAAAAAAATGCAAGAAAGAAAAACAAAAAAAAAAAGTCAAAAGGACTTCTCAATTACTATTCTCTTGCTACATGTGGGTGTGGCTCTCTTCTTATTTGGGATGATAATATGTGACACGATCCGTTAACTCAACACGAATACAACACGATAAAAGCGAGTTAGAATTTAGCCTTAATGGATTCGGATTAAAACGGGTTGACCCGTTAAGACACGATTGCTTAACGGATTGATAACCTGTTATAACCCATTAAGAAAGTTAAAATTACAATTATACCCTTATACCTAAAAATAAAATTGTTGGAATTTTAATTTCGATATTTTTATTATTTGGATTATAATTTTAGACTTGTAGTTAGTTTTATATTTTTTTATAGATATTGTGATTTTAACATTTATATAAAATTATGCTAAACTTAACTAGGTCAAACAGGTTAATTTCGGGTCTGTTCAATCCATTTACATAAACTGGTTGACACGACACGACCCATTATATTAATAGGTCGTGTTAAGATTTGAGATTTTGACACGATAAGCTTAACGGGTCGGGTTAGAGTTGACCCATATAGTATAATATACATGTCTTGACACGACACGAATATGATCCGTTAATACGATTTGACACCCCTACTCCCTACGTAATAATATCTCATGTCCAAGTCCAAACCACTGGCTGATTATTCCCTGCAGACTGGAGTTCGACTTCGATGTGCTAAATAATAAGGTGTTAGCGGTCCAGTTTTTAGATATTTTTTAAAATCGAATTAGTATATATCGATTTTAAAAATTTAAAAATTCATATCGATTCATTATCGAAATCGAAACTTTCGATATTTTCGATTTCAGTTCGGCTCGATTTTTTTGATTTTACGAATAAACAAAATCATATTTTAACAAAACTTTAGCAAGTAATTGACCCATATCCTTCATTTTATATTATATTAATTTTATGTTACAAAATTAAATTTTACATGTTATATCAAAATTTAAATGTTATATTAAAAATTTGGGTTAATTACACTTTTTCCACTCAAATGTTCACTCAATTCACAATGTGTCTCCGAAACTAATAATTGCATCAAATTGGACCCTCAGGCTTTCAAAACTTCCTAATCCCCCCTTCCGTCTACCAGTAGCATCAAATATAATAAAAATTTACTGTAAAAATGTAATTTTTATCTAATTTATTATCATTAACCATATAAAATATAAAATCATATATGCTATCAATTAATAATAAATCATTAATCATTAACTCTATATAAAATTATTTTATACATAAGAATGTATGAATAATCTATGTACACAATGAAATTATTTAATATTTATTAACCATATATAAATTAATAAAAAAAATTATTTAATGATTTATCATTTATCATTAATTGATAGCATATATTATTTATATTTTATATGGTCAATGATAATAAATTAGATAAAAATTATATCTTTGCAGTAAATATTATGCACATGAGCAGCACATGCAGTGGATTTCCGTTAAATTTAATACTACTAGTAGATGAAAGAGGGGGATTGGGAAGTTTTGAAAGTTCGAGGGTCCACTTTGATGCAATTATTAGTTTCAGAGCCACATTATGAATTGGGTGAAAGTTCGATGGGGAAAAGTGTAATTAACCCTAAAAATTATAAAATTAATTTTATGTTATTTCAAATATTATATTAATTTTATGTTATAAGATTAATATACATGAATAATAAGATTTTAAATTTTCATGTTATATTAATTAGCAATTTAGCATATAATATAAAAAATTAAAAATAATATATATATGTATGTACCAGTCCGATTCAGTTTGACCCGGTTTTCTAAAAATAAAACCTGACCGAATCGATTTCATCATCTAGAGTCCACTTTGAGGCCTTGCTCAATTCTTGCACAATTACAACTAGTTGCACAATTAACATCTTGCTCAATTATTCGAGAATTATGGCTGGCTCGAAACTCACATCAATATAGGAATGCGTTAGAAATACTAAATCAGAATATACAGTGGAGGAAATATCTTGAATCTAGTGCAATTGTTCCACGGATTTTCTGTCGTCGTTGTTCATCTGAAATCTTCACGCATCGATGGTGGTAAGGCCAGAGCAACACTCACATATTCCACAAACTAAATGTCGGGACTAGAGAGAACTATACTAGAGAGATATTTTCTATTTTGTGCTACAAGTTCTCATCCAAAGGGGAGAGGGGCTATGTAGAGTCCCAGTGTAAACCCCGGCTGGCCATTAAGGACCAGCCATTAAGACTCGTGAAGTAGCTATTAAGCTACCTTATAACCCCCAAGAAAAAGGAAAGGGATGCCCACTATAGATGCCCCTTTCCTACATTGTTCTCAAATCCTCTGATTTCATTATTGTAAGGTTTTTAAATGGTTGAATTAGTTGAACTTGATAATCAAGCCTAGAAAGGCTCTATCCAAGTGAAATGATATTACAGTCTTGGCTACAGGTTCCTATACTGCACGAAAAAAATAAAAAATAAAAGACCTAGACTCCTCCCATTGGAAAAATGATGCTTAATTTTTTGGAGCCTTTTAAGGACAATTGAAGCCCATGAGGTTGTGGGGGTTTATAATTCGTTATCATCTCGGTCACTCTTCTTGGGGTTGGCTCACATATTTATGGGAAATTTTCTGCAGTTAAAGCTGGTTTGATATTGTATTATCGATTGGGCATTTATGATCTTCAAGAGGAAACAAACTCTTCTACTTGCAATACATTGGTTTCATTAACAGCAAAAACCTCCTTAGCACTGTATAGATATTTGAAAGGGTATCCTTGAACTAGCAACTCTCTTGTCTTTTGAGACAAGCATATACAGGGAGGGTAAGAGCACTGCATTGGATTATCCAAATGTCAGTGAAAAGCAAAATTTGACTTATTTTACATAAGATTACCTACATTGAATTATGCAAATGGAAAAATATATGACTTTTAGCTTAAGTGTGTTAGTGTTGTGGGTCATATATGACTGTTTACTGTACAATAACCAAAACTTATTTTTATTCCATAAACATCAGACATCGGTTCCTTGCTACACTTTGATTGCTGATTTTTGTGGAAAACAGTTGTGGGCAGATTTCTGCACTCGTTTGTAACTAAAAACCAATTAATAGAAAAAAAAAATCAATTTATTTAGTTACTCTTCCTGCACTTTGATTGCAGATTTCTGCAAGTTTCAATTAATAGAAAAAAAAATTATTGAATTTATAATATTTTATTATTATTTTAACTAATAGATAGATAATCCAATGTGAGAATAAGTTTTAAAGAGAATAGTCAAATGCAAAATCATGTCATATTATATAAATTTTACATTTACATTTACATATGCATAATCCAATGCTAATGCTCTAAGAAATGCAGCAGCTGGTGGACTTTCTTCTCATCTTGGCATCTCCCTATAAATTTGTATGGTATTTTGGCAGTACTTGACAGGGCAAGTTTACCAAGTTTTAGATGGACCATGGATATAATTTCTATTTCTATATCATTCATCTGTTGTAATTGTGTATATATGCATTTTGTTGTAATTTGTTTAATATTTTGGCTGATATCTACTATTTCACTTTTCTTTTTCTTTTTTTTTTATCTTTATATGTTACAATATATTTTCTTTCGTAATTCATTTTTTCAACACATACTTTACTTAGATCTCAAACACATTATTTTCACTTTTCAAGTGTTTTGTATTTTCTTCAGCAGTTTATGTGGTGGTGATTAGATTAACTTAAACTTCTCCCTCCTTTATTATTGTGAATGAAGGATGCTTGCGTGACAATTATAACCCCAACTTAAGGGTGTTTTTACTTCATTCATACTAAATAACGGGACGGTTGAGAAGTCTGATTGTTAAACAACTTTCAGATTAAGGAATTAGATTTCTCAATCTAAACCGTAAGAATCTCGTACATTCGGATTTTGGGGTCGTGCTATTAATATAAAAGGAGAGTAATTCTACATACAATCGTGAAGTGCGTAATCGCTTTGAAAAAGAGTGGGGTCCACTATTAAAAAATTAATTTTTTTCATGTGGGTCCCATATTTTATTCATTTTTTTCAAAACGATTACGCGGCGGTTACGCAATTCACGATTGTAAGTATCTTTTCTCATAAAAAGAAGACGTATCTATTGACTATTGAGCTTCACTATCAATCAATATGTTCATTGATTTCTCTAAATATGTTTTTAGAGTTTGTTTAGTAGATGATGTGAATGTTAACATTTTGAATATATGAAAGGATTAGAGCTTCGTTTGGCCTATTTCATCTCATCTCCTTCTCAAACGCCACTCAAATATAAGTACTTTTCAATTTTAGATTTTCAATTTTTTTATCTAATCATTACCTCATTATTACAATTGTTCTAAACTTTCAAACAAAATACAAAAAATAATTCAATTTTTTAAAATTTTAAAATAAAAATTATATGAAAAAATTATATTCTAATAATATTTTAACTTTATAATATTTTTATTTAATTTTTTCTTTCTCGTTTTTTAAAACTTAATATAATATCTTAATTTAAATTATTTCACTATTATTTATAAAATATTTTATTGCTATTAACAAATTTTTCATCCCTTCTCCTTTTATTTTCAAACGAGGCCTAAAGGTAAGGGATTGCCTTAAATTCCATAGAGTTTAATGAATTTTGCTCCAGATTGCTAAAATTCCAAACTTGAGACACTGTCAAAGGAATTTATAGTTTAATTTCTACGTTAAAAATTATGATTAGTGTACAAATTCATAGCCTTATATTTAAAATGAAGATTCTTGTAAGTATATAATTTTAGTAATAGGCGATACCATGTCAAAATATTTTTTCTTAAAATATATGTAACGCTTCGTTCCTGTAGGTCCGGAGAGTTAGCTCTTATAACCTAAAATAATCTCCTATAACATATTTATATACTCCCAATTCCCCATAAATATAAATTCATTTATTCAAATCAAATATATGTTCCTCCACCAGGACACCAAATAAATACCTCAATGAAACAAATCAAAAACTCCACAAAGGTTTGAAAATATTCATAACTCAAAATACCAAAATAACATAAAATCATAAACATACTAAATAAGACTCTCCAATAAATACTTGTACCCATTTGACACTTATTCATCTACGATCATCAAATCATGCTAACACTTCCTACTCTTGACTTCCAGCTGAAGCATCAAAATTATCAAAAAAATATTATGAAGATAAGGGGTGAGTTATCAGCAACTCAGTAAGTAAAGAATATATACTAGTATGTAAATATGAGCATTTACAGATTCAAGATGCATAATAAAACATTTACTTTCAGAATGCAGAATTAGAACATTTGCTTTCAAAATGCAGAATCAGAACATTTGTTTTCAGAATGCAGAATCAAATCATGTTATCAAAATATCAAAGCGAAATTTTCAGGAAACATTCTTATTCAAAAAAAAAATAATCATTTGGCATATCAAAATCTTAAACATCATCTTCATATCATATCAAAGCATCACATCAAAACAGATATCATATTTAACCCCTGTGGTAGAGTTATAAACTATCATTATATCTGTGGCGGGGCCGTATACTACTATTATACCTGTTGCATGACCGTATACCATGTTTAACCTCGTGGTAGAGTTATAAACCACCATTATATTCATGGTGGGACCGTATACTACTATTATACCCGTGGTAGGGCCTTAAGGAAACAGAACAAAATCAGATACAGAATCAGAAAGTCATGCCAAAGGTTCAGATCCTACAACATATCAAGAAACAGAGTACTGAACAGATTCATAATATCTTTGCATCACATGTACAAATTTTCATAAATTTCATATTCGCTCTTTTTGCATAGCTCAGAAACAGAATATCAAAAAATTTCTCATGTCTATACTAGTCATGACAACAATACTTTTCTTTTTCATACAGATTTCATGAGTAATGCAGAACAAATAAATGAGGTTATTGCAAATTTCTTTTCATAACAAAACATGCATATTTTTCAAAATTAACCTCAGTTCATTTATTTTATGCAAAATCTAGTATAGAAACCCCGCTTACATGAACTTTTTAACTTATTTGAATTTTCTCACAACAGTGCCAAACGAAAATCAATCGTCACCTATAAAATAATCACGTAACTTCCGTAAATTTTCGATCGAACACGTATTTCGATCCTTAAAACCTGAAATGCTAAAATAACATATTTTTCCTAAATGTTTAAAATTCTCTTAACCCTAGAATATCATTACTTCTCAAATTTATCGATATTCTCTTAATTCGTCCGACTAAGGCAATAAATTTTAAATTATTTACTTCTGAAATCTAACTATAAATTAATTAATAATAGATAATATAATCTAAGCCCTTAAATATTTTCTGTTAAACAACTTTTTAGACGAATTTAAAGTGAGACGACGCTTAAAATAGCATAATAATTTTCTGTAATCCAACTGAGACACATCGTAAAAATCAGGCCCAACCTAAATTTCCAATTCAAAACACATTTGCCTTGGCTTGTGACTTAAAGGGGCATAAATGTAATTAAATCTAAAAAAAATTTCTCTACTTTGCGTAAAAGCTTTACGGGAAAGCTAAAACAAATCTCTTTCATTTTACTTGAAAACAACCTAGCTGTTCATTGTGGGTAGAGGGTGTCAGAGACTTACCGAGAGAAGCACGAGCGGTGGCCGATGGCTGAGCACTGAGAGAGATGAGTGATGAGAGGGAGAGAACGAAAAAAGAGTGTGAGCAAGGCGTAAGGGAGGAGTGTGATGTTACCGAGAGATAGTAGTGGCTTGGGGTGGCGTAAGGTGCTCGGCGGCACTTTCTATGCAAGTGGCGGCATCGGGGTGGGGGCTGGCGGTGTGTAGTGGCTCTCCCAAGATGTAGTGGTGGCAGGTTCAAGTTGTGGGACTACTCTGTTTTCGGTGAAGCAGAACAGAGTGCTACCGTTGGTGGTTTTCAATGGCTAGGCGACGATGGTGTACGACAGCATTGTGGAGGATCTTGACGTGGTGGTTGAAAAGGGCAGCAACGTGGTGGCTAGGAGGAGTTGCTGCTGGACTTCACGCAGGAAGGACGTTCTCAACAGTAGCAACCTGTCGCCTTGTGGTGGTTTTGTTCTGGACATGAGGCGGCTCATTGTTTTGCTGTTGGTTGGCAGCAACATGCTGCCTCTTGGTTGGAGGTTTGTTTGTTGAAACCTACGGAGGAGGAGTTTTATGGAAACCCAAGGCTACGGCAACCCTAGCTTGAGGAAGAAGATCAAGATGCATGGGATCTAACGTGTCCGTGTTCTATATATATATATATTGTTGTCATGAACCCTAGAGATGAGGGGAGGAGAAATGTGCATGTGCATAGTGTCTGATGGGGAAACCGATCCCAAACTGATAGTTGGTTCTCACGGGCTTGGGTCTTGGGCGCACAAGGTTTAGGCTTTTTCCTTGAGTTTTGGGCCTTGATTCAAACTCTAAAATGATCTAACTTGTCCCACAAATTTCTTTTGCCCATAAAAATATTCCACCTAGTCCAAAAATATTTAATGATTTTAACTTAATTAGCAAGCATAATAAAAATTTGATACCCACCAAAATTAAAATTTGGGCCCGTAATCTTTTTCAAAAATTACTCGTTAGTCTCAAATGGGCTTTTTATACATATAAATCCAAAACTTTTAGAATGCGGTTAACTTAATTATGAACCTCAATAAGAATCCATACTCGACCATAATAAATTTTGGGTCTACAGCCTATCCCAAAATTATTCGTTACATATCAAGTGGACTTTTCATATCTACTAATCCAAAAGAAAATTTTTATAGAACCTACGATTAGCTTAGATTTGGTGTTGAGCCTTAGTATTACAATATCAATATTTAATTAGGCTCATAAAATAGTGAGTTATATATATATATATATATATATATATATATATATATATTCCTTCTTTGTGCAATCTTGCCGGCGGGGTTTTTGCGATTTTATTTGTAATCTGTCATAGATATTTTTTTCAAGTTGTTGGTCTATACAAAAGTTGTGGCAGATGCTTTAAAAAAACAGTTTTAAAACCCATGAGTTTGAATTTTCACCGTTTGTTGGACTAGAATACACGTGGCAGTGCTTAGTTATTAGAACAGGAGATGTCCTGTTAATAGAATGCTTCCAGTTGAGTATAAAAAAAAAAAGAGTTGTTTGAAAAGATGGAAAAATAAAAGGGGAGAGAAAGACCGAAAGACAGAGGAAGAAAAGGAAAATAAGACAATGGGACCCAATTGTATCAGCCAGTTATGCAAAGGTCGCACACGCCAGTTGTACGTAGCATTGTTGTTAAATATATTTCATCCAAATAATTATAAATTTTAAAAGAAATAACAAAATATTAAATTATAATTTTCTTCAAATTAAATACAATAGAAAAAATACTGAATCCAAAAGCTAATTTAATGATGACAAAAAGGGCTCACTTTAAAAATTATGAATAATATATACCCCTTAATTATTTTTTGATGAAAGACTGACCATATTATAAACTTATTAAAGTAAAATTGTCAAAAATTAAAAAGGAAGACATGCAATTAAAATACTCATTTCTCGCAATGGGAAGCCGCTTGAAGCGGTTTTTATATAGTCTGATAAACAAACTATAAAATTACATTTAGAAGCCGCAGTGGAGAGTTGTGTGCTGCATTTTGTTAGTTTGGACTGACTGAATGAGACTTTCATGACCACTTTAACTTGATCATTAGTTAGGGAAAGCGGGAACATAGGATAGTAGCAACCGAAAACTGTGTTGAATCTCCAGAAAGACCAACAATAGATGTGGCGGCTTGTGCATCTCACACGCTACTCTAAGAGTGAAAGTATAGGTCGGATCTAGAAGATTCGATGGCCCTAGTCCCAAGTGTGCCGCGCGTGGAGGCATCAGGCTCTCTAAGGAGTGGCGGTGTGTGAGACGTACGCGCCGCACTTTTGAACGTCTTTCTTCTATTTTATGGTAGATCGACAGCTGGAGAATCTGATGGTGGGGCATGTGTTGGTTGAAGGAGGCCGGAAGACAGCAAATCGATATATTTCGGTGCTATGGATGGAAAACTAAAGAAAAAGAAGGAAAGTAACTGTAGAACAGGTCTGGCGAAAGGCTGACAAGGGGAGGGTGGCTCCAACCCCCTTTGGCCAGTGAATAGAAAGAAATAGCTGAGTTGTGAAGGAGGGTTTTTATCACCTGGAGAGAGAGGGAAAGAAACTAAATTTTACATTTTTTCTTGGCTTAACCATTTGTTATTGCAACGAAAAATTTATCATTAAGTTAATTTAAAATAAAAGTTGTATGTAGGGATAAAGTTAGATTACAATTTTAGAGGGATTAGCTCCGTTTGGATGTTGAGATGATTTCAGATGATCTGAATTGATCTATGAATAATAATATCTTGTGGATCCGATTGAGATATGTTTGAATATAAATAGGTTGTGATATGTGTTTAAGATGTATGAAGTGAGTTGAGATGAGATGAGTTTAACTTTTTTATGAAAAGTTGAAAAAATAGTGAGTCTCATTAATGATTGGGTTGATATAAGTTCAAATGCAGCTGTATTTCAAGTTAAAATAAATAATTTAATTGAATTTTTTTAGGAACACAACTAAGGGTGAGAATAGGCCGATCCGAACTAAAAAATTGACCGACCGGCCACTTCGATCCGGACTGTATTGACCCGGGATTGGTCCCGGTCGATATCGGTCCAAATTCCATGGGATCGAATTCATTCGGTCCGGTCCACGGTCCAGGGGTTTTTCACCCCGGACCGGACCGAATGAAAATAAAAAAATATATATTTTATAATTTATATATATTAATTATATAATAATTGTATACAATTAATTATATAATTTTCATCTAACCTAATCCTATCACTAACTCACCATTAAGTAATTATTAACTAATACTAATATTTATAATTTTATACTAATAATAATATTTATAGTAATGCTAATAGTCTAGACTCTAATATGGTATAAAAAAAAAATACTAATAGTCTAATATACACTATAGTTATACTTATACTAATATAGTTATAACTTATATTAAATCACTATAACTAATATAACTAATATATAGGTATATTATATTACTAATAGTCTAATATTAATACTATTATATAGTTATACTAATCATAATAACTAATCACTATAAGTCTATAACTATATATATTTAGTATCAATGTATTGTTATATTATTTAATGTATTACTAATACTATTAAGAGTTATAGTATAAATTATAATATATGTATAATTTATAAATTTATAATAGTATGGATAATTAAATAATTTATGCTTATTTAAAATAGTATGTTAAGTATGTATTTTTCTCAATTATGGATGTAATATGTATGAATAATTAAATTATTTATGCTTATTGCTTTATATACAAAATGTAAAAAGTTGTATATGGTTCATTATGCATTAACATACTTTAAGTTAGTAATAAAGTAATAATTAACATCATCAATATAATTATAACTAAATTAAATCACTATAACTATAATTATAAATTATAACTAAATCACTATAAGTCTATTGTCTATATATAGTATTAAATTATTAATATCACTATGAGCCTTTGACTAATGACCATATCACTATGAGTCTATGAGTCAATGAGACTATGACCATATATTATTATATAGTATTAATATCACTATTAATGTAGTATATAGTAATAATAGTATTAGTAATAATTTATATCAATGTATTATTATATAATATATAGTATTAGTATCACTATATCATTATAATATATATATATATATATATTATAAGTCTATATATAGTAGTAACAGTAATACTATAATAGTATAATATATAGTATTAGTATATATTAATATATTATAAGAGTTATAGGATTATAGCATAATATACGTATAATAGTATAGCATTAATATCACTATAACTTTATATACCTAATAGGCTAATACAATGATTTATTAGTCATATTACATATACAAAATGTAAAAACTTAAAAGTTTAATATATTTTGAAAAATTGAAAATTATCATAGATTCATAGAATCATAAATTATAATACATTGAGTCATTGACATACTCTAAGTTAGTAACAAATTAGCAATTAACATTTAACATCATAAATATAACTATCATTAATTATTTTTTTAATGAGTTAATTAAATAATCTACATTAAATAGTTTATTTGATTTTAATTTTACTAATTTAAATAATTTTTTTAATTAATTTATGTGCCAAAAAGATAAAAGAATCACAAGTGAAAAACACACATGAGCTGCCTTCTCAGAAACGGTGCCGTTTGGTACAAAATTGGACCTAAACGGCACCATTTAAGTCACTGCAGGCAAAAAAATAATAATAATAACTGGGTTGCGTAGTTTTTTAAAAAAAATTAATGTCCCTAAAATGGCACCGTTGGGGTCCAATTTCGAACCAAATGGCGCCATTTCGTTTCCAACTCAGGGTCTTCGTCCCCCCCCCCCCCTCCCCCCAATTCATTTCTATTTTCCCCAATTCCCCCCTCCCGCATGAGAAACCCTAGCACCAAGATCCCCTCTCTTGCCCCTCCGTCGCAGCAGGCTCGCAGCACCTCCATTTTTGCTGATTGGTACTCTCTCTCTCTCTCAGCCTGTTAATTTCTTTCTTAGTCTCTTATCGTTTGCATCATGAAGTTTTTTTTCCCTTTCTTTTTGTGGATACTGTATAGCATGTGAATTGTGAATCTGTTATAGCTGATAAGTGATAATGGTGTAAGTTTGTACGTAATGTAGATCCCAGTAAGCCAAATGATGATTTACAGGACAAAGCATGTAATTTTGTTTTTCTTCCCCAATAACCCCTGCTATGAAGTGCTTGAGAAAATAATTTTGTTTTTCTTCCCCATTAACAAAGCATATCATTAGATCTCTCTGTATGTGGGGCTTTCAGTTTCATATATCAAGGATTCAAGTGTGATAGTTCCATGGATTGGGGGAATATATATATATATATAAAGGTAGTAGAATTAAAGAATGGATTGGGGAACCTTATGCCATATAAAATTCATATTAAAGTGTGATGTGTATCAAGTGTGCTGGTTCCATGGATTGGGAGAATGTATATATATTAAAGTGTTCTGTGTATCAAGCATTCTCTGTCTCTTTAGAAGTTTCTTGTGAATTTAAGTTAAGTCTCTCCATTTTTCTAGATGGAGTCTTCTACAAATGATGTGCAAGAGTTCACACAAGACATGTCTCCACCCCCACCCCCATCCAATGTAAGTAATAAATCGGTTGGTGGGTCACAAAGTGGTAGAGTTAGGTCAATAGTTTGGGATCACTTTACAAAAATACCAAAAGGTGATCCTACTAAACCTAGGGCTACTTGTAATTATTGTGACACTTTGTATGCATGTGATACGAAGACCAATGATACGAAGTCCATGAAATATCACATTGAGAAGTAATGTAAGAAATGTTCATTTAGGAAGACGGATAAGTCTCAGACGACTCTAGGTTGGAAGGTGGATGGAGGAAGTGGTAGTGGAGGACTTGTGCCCATTGTATTTAGTGTTGAGGCTTGCTGACAAGCCTTAGCAGAGATAATTATTCTTGATGAGTTGCCATTTAGGCATGCTAAAGGGGAGGGTTTCAGGAAGTTTATGCTTGTGATTTGCCCTAAGTGGGTAGGGATTACATTCGGTATGACGGTTGCCAATGACTGATTTAGTTTGTTTTTTAAGGAAAAACAAAAGTTGAGAAATGCTTTTCGAGGGCAACGAATTTTCCTTATCACGGATACATGGACATCCGTGCAAAACCTAAACTATATCTATTTCACAGTACACTTTATAGATGATGACTGAAAATTACACAAGCGGATTCTTTCATTTTATTTGGTTGAAAATCACAAGGGTGATACACTTGGTAAGGGCATAGAGATGTGTTTGAATGATTGAGGGCGACCAAAAATACTTGCACCCACTCTTGATAATGCATGTTTTAATAATGAGGCCGTTTCTTATTTTAAAAAAAAATCCAAGTATAGGAGAGACATGGTCTTGAAACATGAATTCTTGCATGTTCGATGTTGTGCCCACATTTTGAACTTAATCGTTCATGAGGGGTTGAAAGAATATGATGAGTCTATTGCGAAGGTGAGGGGTGTTGTGAAGTATGTTAAATCCTCCCCTCAAAGGTGGAGCACATTTAAGAAATGTGTGGGGTGTGAAGAGATTCAATCCAAAATCCAAGTTTGCCTAGATGTACCAACTATGTTGAACTCTACCTACCTTATGTTGGAGATGGCTTCAAAATTTAAAAAGGTTTTTGATCGGTTGGAGGAAGAAAATTCGTGCTTCCTTAGGAGTATTGAAGATGACGATGATGACGATGTCAATGATGAAAATGTGGTGAATAGAAGAAAGTCAAAGAAGTTAGAACTCCCAATGCATCCGATTGGGAGAAGGTAAAGTTGTTTGTGAGGTTTCTTCAATTATTTCATAATGCAACTTTACGCTTCTCGGGGGGTGAATATGTAACTTGTAATTTTTTTTTCGGAGTTTGTTACTATTAAAGATGCCATTAACATGAAGTGTGAAGAATGAAGCCCCGTAGTGGGATTAATAGCCACACATATGAAAAGAAAATTTGAAAAGAATTTGAAAAACTTGGAAAATCAGAATATGCTGCTGTATGTTGGGGTTCTTATTGATCTTCGCTGTAAGATGTGATATCTTGATTTTGGGTTGGGACAAATGTATGCACATGATCATACAAAAAAAACTGATTTCAGTTGGAAGGTAAGAAATGCATTTATCCGAATGTATGAGGCATACAAGGAAAATGAAGAAGGGAGTTCTACTCAGCGCGCAAGTTTCCCACATGAAGATGTAGGTCCTTCAGCTTACAAGATTGTGAGTAGAAAAGCACATTTGATGGCCCAATTTAAGCAACAGTTACAGTCAGATGACAGTTTGGAAAGTAAGTCAGAGGTTGATAGATATCTAGTTGAAAGATGTGAGGGTCAAGATGATATTTTTGACCTTTTAAATTAGTGAAAGGTGAATTCAGTTAGATATCGTGTACTTTCAAAGGTTGCATGCGATATACTTGCAATACTGGTATCTACTGTGGCCTCTGAATCTACATTTAGCATTGCGGATCGTGTATTTGACTCTTTCCGAAATAGTTTAAATCCGATGAATGTTGAGGGTCTCATATGTGCACAAAACTGGCTTCGTGTTCTACTCTAATAAGCCTTAGGACTGTAATGGATGAAGTGAAGGAATTTGAGAAGTAGTTGGATTTGGGTATGTAATGCATTTACTTTTGATATCTTTTGTGGTTTATTTTGTTTTATCTTTTATGTTATGTAACTTTATTTAACTTGTTTTGTTTTAAATTTTTATGGATAGAACTTGTTGAGGACTTTGATGATTCTGTGGAGGTGTCAAATTTAATGCCTACCGGCCCTACACCCAATGCTGATTAAAGACTAAAGAGGTGAGAAGCTTGTTGGTTATGGTTTTTTAATCATGACTTGACTTGAGGCCCTGTCTATGAATTAAGATGAGGTATTTATTTTGTTAGATCTATTGATTCCTCTAATATCTAAAAAACTAGTGCATATCTATTTAAATTATTTGATAAAATTGTACAATTTATTATAGATAATGCTACAAATTATAAGTTAGTAGGGAAAATGTTAAAAGGAAAAAGAAAGAATTTATTTTAGATACCTTGTTAGATACATTTTGTAGCATACTGTATTGATCTCATGCTTGAAAATATGATGAAGATCAAAAGAGTGAGTTATGTTGTTGATGAAAATTTTAATGTCTAATTCCCCTTGGATGTAATTAATTTTTATTTGATAGTAATATGTTGCCTCTGGACAATTGAGGAAGCATTGATGTGTGCAGCTTGCCATGCATGGAACAACAAGCAACTTTGTGGCTCTGATTTCATTATGTGAAGTGCATAACAATATAGGAAATAAAGGGGGTTATCCAGTAAACTATTTCCTAAATTCTTTATGGATGGCTCTGATTCTCTTGTTTGGGTGTGGATGGTTTTTGTCAATGTTAACAATGATTGTTATATGGTATCTACAGACTACGATAATAGCAGTAGGAGGGGAGGAATTTCATTTGGTTGTTAGTCTATTCGGTTTATATATATATTTGTGTTTTGTATTGATGTAAATATGAGAGGTTAAGACACTGAGAGCTGTGTATATGTAATTGTGTTTTGTATTTTTTTTTTCTTTTTTTATTCAGATTTTGAAATTTGGATAAATTGGATGATTACTTATTAGTTATAACTTATTACTTATTAGGGATTTTACTGATTATGGATTGTTTTAAATTTCTTTATTTCTATTTTTTTAAAATTTTATTACTATGAATGATTGATAACCTTGTTTAAGTTGTTTGGAATGGATGTATATAGAAAATTTAAATTCTTTTGTAGTAAATCTTTTTATTCAAATTTATTGTATATAGACAATTTTCTTTTTATAATTATTTTTATTTTCCTTTCAAGTTTTTTTTTTTTTTTACTTAAAATTGGATAAAATGTTAGTGGGCCGAAAAAGTTAAACATAGGATATAGGGATTAGGCCATTGGCCCATCTGCTACAAGGTTGGACCGACCGGGCCGGCCCGTCTCGAATGGGACCGAAAGATCGACTAGACTGGCCTGTCTAGAATGGGACCAGACCGGACTATTCCTTATGCTGTTTGATTCGGTCTAGGGTGGGAAAACCTTAGACCGAATAGGTCCGGTCTAGTTTGCAAAGAGAATAACTTATAACTGATCCATCTATTTTTCTTCAAATAACAGCCCTTCAATAAAACAATGCCGCGTATGAGTCTCATTTTATCAAGACTTCACCTCACCACAGACTAATAAAGTTAGATTTGACCCTACATAAAACCTTCCCCCTCTTCAGGTGAAATTCTTCTCCACCAGGCGAACCCATCTCCCCTCTCTCAACCACCTCGCACCGGCGTTGGACCCCCCTGAGGCGAACACCCCCACCCCCCCTCTGAGGCGAACCCCCCCCCCCCCCCCCCTCTCTAAGGCGAACCCATCCACCAGAAATCCTTCTCCCCCCCTTTCGCAACCACCTCACACCAGCGTCGAGCCCTGCCCCCACCACCTCGCACCTCACCCACCTCTTAATTATGAGCAGCGGTAGAGACCTTCTCGATGAGCTTCTTGTCCTGCAGTTCCATAGCCACATCCCACATGTCATTGCCAATGTGCTTCAGCCTGCCATGAGCGGCTTTGTGAATGTAATACTGAGCATTACCCATAGCAAAGAGCATTTCGCTATGATTCCCAGAGGTAACGCTGCTTCCAACATACCCATGCCATCTCAGATCTCTCTTTCTCCCTTTAACTCAACAATTTTCTCCTCTCTCTCTCGCTCTCGAGTTCTGTATTTCTGATTCGAAAGTCAATTTTTTCTTACTCTTTGAAAAATTATGTTTCTTTTCTTTAGTTATTACTAATGGAATCGACGAACTAGTGTTCTTTGTTTTTTGAATGGGCTCTCAGATACTGAACGACCACCAGTCATGAAGGCCAATGGTGATATTTTTCTTTTCTAAGCAAATGGTGATGTTATTTCTTATGAATTGAATTTGTGAATATGTGATAATGGGTTTTTTGATGCTTTGGTTTTGTGATCTGGATTGGATTTGTGATATTTGATGCATGTTTGGGTCTATGATATTTTGTTTTTTCCTTTCTTTTTTCACGCCCAAAACCATCGGCGTTGGACTGGTGGCAGTGGAACTCTGGTTTCTAAGCGGCGGTGCTAAGAAAATGGAAAAACTCCTCTCAGTCTGGGCTTATTCCTCTTTTGATTTCAGTGTTTTACCATGTGTGTGAGTGTATTGTAAGTTTGGTATAATTTGTGACGTGGCAACAGATGTGTGGAAGGCTGTTATACTAAGAAAAGCAGTCCGACCGCTTAGAAGTGGGACTCGTCCGCAAAACCTCCTCAGGACCGGACCACAATCACCCCTAAACACAACTGACAAAATGATAATAAGAAAAAGTGATCAAAGAGTAAGAAATAAAAACTAAATTCAAAACTTAAAAAAATAGGCATTTTCCCAAAATCGTAACAACAAAAAAGTTTATATATAAAGTTTTTAATTAGAAAGTGTATACAAAGCAAACGTCAAAATTAAAATTATGATTAAAATCTTTACAAAACTTTTAGAGAATATTAATGATGACTATATATTTATCTTCTCCTATGTTTCAATGTGTTTAAAAGTAAATATTGTTTTTCTAGTAAAGAATTGAAATTTTCTCTATCAAAATATTATATGAAATAAAATTAAATAGAAAATAATATAACTGAAATATTAAATCTTAGTTTGCTTGAAATATTAAATTTTGTTCATAGCATTGGGGTTGCCTCCATTTCATTTTATCTCATCTCATTTTCAAACATTATTCAAATACAAACACCTTCAAATCAAACATTCTCAATAAATATTTAACTCAAACTATATCACTGCTATTCATAAATCATCTTATTACTATTTATAAAATTATCATCTCATCTCATTCTCCAAGCATCTCTAAGAATTTTAATTTTTAAAGTCTCACTCACTCTCTTCCTCTCTCTCTCTTCGAGAATTTTGATTAATGACATTATATTTAGAATAATATTCTTCTTTATTTTAATATTTATCATTCCCAAACATACTTGATTTGTTAGATTTTAAGCAAGTGTCGTTTAAGTGGTTGATAAAGAAATTATTTAAAATAAGATAAATCATTCTAGGTGATAGTCTGAGAGAGAATAACATAATTAATAGTATTTTTTAAATATTTATTATTATTTGTGTAAATTTCTCAAATAAAATTATTTATTGTACTGTATACTTGTCGTTAGTACCTAAAGAATTTTATTCACGGATAAAAAAAACTTCAAATAAGATTATATGGTGATTGAATATAATAAAATTATACTTATACATTTACCTCTGTCTCGTTGACAGCTTAGGCCACATAAAAATAAATATTTTTTAATATAATGATTATCTGATTATTATAATTTTTCTAAATTTTCAAATAAAACATAAAAATAATTTAATTTTTTTAAATTTTAAAATAAAAATTATATTTTAAATATATTTTAATTTTATAATTTTCTTTCAATTTATTATTATTATTTTTAAAAATTATATAAAACTATCTTTTAACTCAAATTATTTCATAATATACTAGAGAGAAATCACTATAGCAATGCACACTTTACACTTACTGCGTGACTGCTTCTAGTTAATTGTTCTCAACACTCACTTGAAGAGATGTATGGTCTAGATGATATCATATCATATATACAAAATAGATACTCTTAATATTAATTTCTATATATATTTATTCTTACCATTATTAAGTATTAACGGATGTAACATAAACGAGGCCTTAATAACTCGAGGCATCGGTGTGGAACTTTGGCCGGATGTTAAGGCTTTCTTTGCGACCAGCTTTGGAGCAGCATATAAAGTCGGCAAATGACCACCACGACGACCAGCGTCCCAATCACTTTTTTCACTTCCGTTTCTAGGCCTGGAAGATAACACTTCCATCGCCGTTTTCCCCTTCTGGAATTCCTGTGCAAACCTCAATATTCTAATAAAGCCATTTTTTAGATACATTAGCATAACAAAACCCTCTCCTATTGTTTCCGAGGTTACTCGATTCGGATCACCATTTTCCAACCCGGTTCGATTTGCACGGACAGCGATGGCACTCTCGGCCTCTGACGTACCGGCGATGTACTCGTTGCTCGCTAATTCAATGAGCGGCGAAGAAAGCGTCCGCAAACCGGCCGAGGCGGCGCTCTCTCAGTCAGAGAGCAGGCCTGGCTTCTGCTCTTGTCTCTTGGTACTCTTAGCCCTTTCAATCTTCCGTTCTAGGGTTCTTTTATGGTTTTTGTTTCGTTATAATTCGTTAAGACCGAGCTCAATGTTTCAAATTCGCGTTCGTATTATCTATGTAAATGCAGGAAGTAATTATGGCAAAGGATTTAGTATCTCAGGTGGATATCCGGTTGATGGCTTCGGTGTATTTCAAGAATAGTGTTAATCGGTACTGGAGGAATAAGCGCGATTCTTCGTAAGTCATCCATCTTTTATTTTCTATTTTCATCATTTTGAAAGTGTTATTTTTCGACGGTTTGTGCAATAGTGTCGAAAGGTCATGTACTAGCAATGCTTATTGCGGTAGGCACCGAAATTGTTGTTTATAGATTGTCTTCAAAAGTGCCATATGATGTGGTGGAATGCAAGGATCGGTGTATCTGTTTACGTTTCTTGTTAAGTCTATTTCAGTGGGAAACGTGTAAATGTGCTTGCCGTCCAAGACTGAAATTGAGAAATAGTTTTTTGAAGAGTCATAATTGATACACTGGAATGTAATGATGACGGTGCTGCTTTGTGTCTCTTACTGCTATATTTATTTAGTTGTGTATGAAACATGTACTTTTCTGCTGTAGGAAGGATTGTAATGTGGAAATGATTTCTATTCATTTCTATGCAGGGGAATCAGCAGCGAGGAGAAAATACACCTGAGACAAAAACTGTTGTCGCACTTGAGAGAGGAGAATTATCAGGTTGTTCCAGTTCTCATTCTCATGCCTACATTTCCTGCTTTTTCGTGTTGTTAGGTATATTCTGAAATATATATGTCTGTGTGTGTGTGTGTGTATAATTGGAACTATGACAATGTATTTCTTAGATTAAAACAACATTTAGGCCAATGTTTGTTGTTATGGAAATCATTTGGATTCATGGAATATGTTGTACATTTTTCTCGAATGGTCGGTACCCCTTCCATAATCTATTATATGATTTATTAGAATGCTACCAATTTTAAGTTCATATGAATAGTGCTTATGATTTTCAGGTCAAAACTATCCCGTGTACTTGGGCTCTTGCCTATCCTAATAAAATATTGTTTACCGATCAAAAAATGATTTTTAGGTCAAAACTGGATTTGGCCAAGTTAGAGCTAGTTCCTATGGGTAATATATCTAATGTGGATGGTTTAGGTAGCATATTGGCATGCAAGGTATTTGGGATGGTATGATAGAGAAGATGTAATGCTTCAAGGGAATGCCAAAGCCACACTAGGCCCATGCTCCAAAATGACTAGTCAATGGTATAGTTGGAGCCCCATTGGAATTATTATAAAGAGCAAGAACTTTTACCTCCCAAGTAATGTGGGAGCTCATACACCACCTATACTCCTCGCTTAGTAAGAGGTATCACAATCTCCCCTCTTAAATTCCCACGTCCTCGTTGAGTCATTCCATCATAGGTGGCATAGCTCAAGTCCCACACTCCTAGTTGGGATAAGCTCTAATACCATTTGTAATACCTCAAGGGAAGACCCAAGCTACATCTGTATCTGTACTCCAAAAGGACTAATTAATGGTACAATTGGAGCCCCATTGGAATAATTATAAAGAGCTAGAATTTTTTCATCCCTAGCAATTTGGGATCCTATATACCACCTATACTTTTCACTTAGTATGGCCCTATGGGGTATCACAGAAGATTGAGCACCAATCAGCTAGTTGGAAGATGATGCATCTATCTAAAGGTGGTAGGATCATTTTGATCAAGAATGCTCTCTCCAAGTTTCCTATACATTTATTGTCATTGTTTTTGCTCCTACCAGTGTGACCAATATAATAGAGAAGCCGCTTCAAAGTTTCTCATGGAGCTGGCTAGGTAAAGAGTTTGAATTTCTCCTAATATATTTGGTCAGCATGTGCTCTTCTATTTGAGGGAAGTTTGTGAGTCTGAAAGTTGTTCTTGTTCAATCGAGCTCTCAACGTAGGTAAAAGTGTTAGGCGCACTTAAGCCCAAGCATCGTCTAGAGCCTAGGTGCAAAACGTAAATGCATGCCCAATTGAAGTAAAGCGCACATTTTTAAAGATGATATATAATAACAAAAAATCCTTAAATACAATATGAAGGTTTAAAAGCAAGATGGTAAGCTATTTTATGTATCAACTCAATTTGTTAGAGTATTCTGCAATGTGAAAATCAAGTAATTAACTAATTACATAAACTTAACATTTATATACTTCCTTTGTGCTTTACTAAATATAAACATCAATGATATTTGATGGCCAGAATCAAATCAAAATGAGCAATGCTATATACTACACTTCCATCCCACTTTTATCCCATTATGTAAGATGTGGTACATTTATCACCATTGGATGATTTATCACTATGTAAGATGTGATAAATGTGCCACATCTTACATAGTAGGATGATAGTGTGGTGTATCAAATTTTCCAACCAAAATATATGGTTGAATCAAACTATACCATGAAGCCCATGACCAAAGAAGCTCAAGAATTATAGGTATTGACTTATATGCCAATGTACACAATCAAATATCAATCCATCTAGAAAGCCAACTTGGACTATCATATCAAGTTCAAAGCATATGCATAAATAATGACAACATGTGGTGCTGTACATATATGCTCTTTGGAGGTGCATAAAAGTCTCTTTGGATCCCTAGGGAAGTTCTCTTTTCTTTTTTTCTATCAGGTCCATATGCCTCAAGATAGTGACTCTTTTCCTTGGAGGAGTATTTGGTAGTTTAAGGCACCTCTGCAGGCACATTTCTTTTTTTGTTAGGACATCCTCTTTAGAGAAGATTCTCACCATGGATGATCTAAGGAAACTTCATTTTGTTGTGACCAGTGTTGTCAAAAGCACTCTTAAGAGCAAAGCCCCAAGGGTTAAGCGCTTTGCTTACTAAAAGAGAAGCACATTTCGAAAAGTGCTATTTAAGCATGCTTTTTTGCACTTTTAGTGGTGAGCTTGAAGCACAAAAAGCGTGCTTTGTTACATTTAGTGAAAAAATAAGTTTCTTTCAATCCTTAAGCACGTAACTCTATAGCCTGACACCAAAAGTAATAAATTTCTAACAAATGGGTTAATAAAATAGTCCAGATGATTATATACTCTAGGATTGCATTGTATAAATTTTTAGTATACTCCAACATTTTTTGTGTTGTTTTGGGCATTGCCTTTTAGATGTATTTTGAATTTTTTATTCAACTATATACTTTATTTTGGTTATGGCTATCAAATATCATGGTTGTGTATATTTTGTAAGCCCCGAGAAGTATATAAATTTTTATGTTTGGATTTTATATAATTAGTTGATCACTTAGGCCTCGTTTGAATTCAAAATCCACCTCACCTCAATTCATCTCATCTCATCATTACAATTTTTTTAAATTCTCACACAAAATATAATAAACAATTCAACTTGTTCAAATCCCAAAACAACTTTTCCAAATTTCCACACAAAATATAATAAAAAATTCAACTTTTATTCTACTATTCACAAACCATCTCAACTCATCTATGAATCCAAACCACTCTTTAGTTGTCATTTTGCATAATACTGTAATAAGAGTTAATATGCTATATATATGTGTATTATTATATTGCCTTTTTTTTTATTGTATTTGATCATTTTTAAAAAATGCGTGCTTTACTTAGCTCAGGCGCGCGCTTGTGCCTAGGCTGTAGGTGGCTTATGCACTTAAGTGCGCTTACTGCTGATTGTGACGTATTTGTAGTGTATGTGCAAAAATAACAGAGAATCAGTAGACCACTGTGTGACTGCCAAAGCCTCGTGGAACTAGTTTTTGGTAGAGTTGGGCTGGTTTGGGTTATGCCAAGGAGGATAGTAGATCTTTTTGTCAGTTGGAAAGAGTTATACGGCAACCCATAAATTGCAGCATTGTTGAAGATGTCCCTATCTGTCTATTATAGTGAATATGGAGGGAATCGACTATAGAATTTTGATTATTATGTGCAGCAGACAAGAGGGGCTTAAAACTTTCTTCGTCACTCCTTGTTTCTTTCGACGACCGTTATGATATTAACGGGTTGAGTTCTCATGCTTTTCTTATAAATATATATATATTTATACTTCTTATTAGGTGTTCATCTTGTAAGCGTTCTTTGTACATGTGCCACAACTTTTGTGTTCTTTAATAAAATCTTTGATTATTATAAAAAAAAAGTCACTGGCTACCATTGTAGAAGTGGTCCATTGAAGGTGATAAAATCAACACATATACTCCAATGCGAAACAAATGGGGGCAATTAAATCCTTGTGGGACGCCCAAAAGAGCCTTATTACATGACTATGTTAATGACTTTGCCAATCAGCAGTTTGAGAAATTAAGATCCTTCTTCATATTATCTCTAGTACACTTGATGTCGAAGATAAATACTCTCTCTCTCTCTCTCTCTCTCTCTCTCCCTCTCTCTCTCTCTCTCTCACCCACACCCACACAATACCCACACACCCACACACACTAAAATGCCTCAGTAATCTTTTCTATTTGTGATTAGATTTACTAATTTCCTGTACTTACCATGTTTGTCCCTACACAGATTGCTCTAATGTTGGCTGTGCTCATATCCAAAATCGCTCGTATTGATTACCCCAAAGAATGGTACACATTTTGACCTATTTCTCCTTTAATATTCTCAAATTTTTTGGAATAGTAAAGGCTGCTCTAACATAGAATGTTTATGAACCCACCGTGGGTAGCCCAAATGGTAAGGGCGAACTTGTGTGCTTGAGCCCCATGTCACAGGTTCGATTCCCCTTGGGATCAAACTGTGATTTAAGTGGGAGGCCATGGCGGTGGGTTGTTGTGCTCGTCTCCCCGGGGGTTTAGGTTCCATAGGTGAGTCCTAAGGGCTCTGCTGTGGGGTGGTTCTCCTGTCATAGGAAAAAAAAAAAAAACATAGAATGTTTATGAAATTCCCAAGCACGGTTATTTGTACTTTCCTAAAGTGTAAGAGCCTGGTCTTGAAGACTTGTGTGTAGCCAAGACAGATGCATGACTGGGATGAGCATATGTTTTTAGGGATGCATTCTTGGGTAGAAAACCTTTTAACTTCTTGTAAGATAAATTAATCAAATGGACAGATATCTTATGAGTAGTAAGTAGTGACGTCTTTCCTTACATTGGAAAAAAGATAAATGAGGATTTGACACTTTGCCTCATTGCATTCTGGCGCACTTATAATTATTGTGTCTCGTTTAGAAAGTATAGCCTAGTCATCCCGAGTTATTTCTGTTTACATTTTGTCATTATGATAGCTATTCCAGTTGTGCCTCCTGAAACTGTGCCTTTCATGTGCATGATCCATCTATTCCCACAATAAAACATAACCAAATAAACATCATGGGAGCAGAATAACTGTTTCCAAATCACGGGGTAGTAAGTTGACCATGATCCAAACTTCATGGAATGAACTTTAGCTTCATCCAAAAGTGAAAACTTGTCTTATTTTGGTTCTTATATAAAGGTGCTGTTTTTCTATCGGTATTTTCTTTTTCCTCTGTGGTCAGCTGGAGCAATATGTGTTAAATTTTTGCTTAAGCATAGTTGGCGGCTATTATAGTTGTTGATATGCACATTATCTTCCCATCAGTTATTTTGAATGTTCCCTCTGGAAGCTGACCATCTGTTCTGATCTGTCAATTCAATAACTTATCCAGGCCAGAGCTCTTTTCTGTTTTGGCACATCAGCTTCAATCAGCAGATGTTCTTACTTCCCACCGGATTTTTATGACTATTTTTCGTACGTTGAAGGAATTGTCCAGTAAACGTCTTACTTCAGACCAAAAGACCTTTGCAGAGGTATAGGCTGCTGTGCTTTCTTAATACTGCAGATTCTTTTTCTATTTTCCATTATCATAAGATTTCTCCCCCATGGAAGCCAAAAAAGTTTCATTGTGTAGCTCAGTTTATGCACCTATTCTACGGTAATAGAAGGACAAGTAATTACTCTTTCGTAACCATATAGAAATGAAATCTACATAACCATGTTTTTTTGGGGGCTGATCATGCTTATGTACTTTGTTTTACAGATATCAACCCATTTCTTTGATTATAGCTGGCATGTTTGGCAGAGAGATGTGCAGACCATATTAAATGGTTTCTCTACCCTCTCTCAAAGCTATAATTCGACTGATCCAAACCATTATCATGATGAACTTTATCTAATATGCGAGAGGTGGTTGTTGTGCTTAAAGACTATACGACAGCTTATAATTTCAGGGTTTCCAAGTGATGCAAAATGTGTACAGGTAGGTTATAATTCCCTTGTGAATTTTATTTACTTTTTTTGTATTTCAGGATTTGGTGCGCCTAACCTGCACCTTCTTTTCCCGATGAAGTAAAGGGAGTGTTTTTACTGACTTAGCTCTATCTTTTAGGAAGTCCGGCCAGTCAAGGAGGTCTCTCCTGTTTTCTTGAATGCGATTCAGTCCTTTCTTCCATACTGTGAGATTTCTCTCTCTCTCTCTCTCTCTCTCTCTCTCCCTCCCTATCCCCCCCCGGGTGCCTTTCTTACATGTTGCCATGATTAGCAATTGATTTATGCCTCACATAACTAATAATAACTTTAACAAATGCAAACTTACGGAGACCCTTACTTTTATATACGGCATATATTGAGCTTTCTACTTTGGTGAAAAATATGACATCTCAAATTAGGGTTGATTGCCCTTTATGATTAATCTTCTTGGACTTAATGATAATGGAGATGAGCACTTGGGAGAAAGGATGATAAAGGTTTAGCAAACTAGATATACTTTATTGTATGTTACTTATCGAATAAAAAGGGATCTACTTTCATGTATGCCACTACATATGGCCTGTCCGGAGCTTAATAAGCTCTCTCTCACGTATACATGGATCTATAGCTCTTTGTTGTCTGAACTTCTCCCAAGATGTGTACTGATCTTAAATATGAACAATTGACTTATTAAAAGCTACGATTAATCGCTGTCATTTTGTATAAGTTACCCACGAGCTTCCATAATTGTTTATGAATTAGTATTCAGCTTTTAATAAAATCTTCATTTACTTATAAAAAAATGAATTAGTATCCAGCATATTAAAATACTACCCGCTATGGAGTATTAAGCATCTTTACTTTAAAAAAGTTTTCCAGTTTTGGCCTTGCATGAAATGAAGCCTGAAAGTTCGATATAGCATTTGAGTTCATTTGTGGTTTGTACAATTCCCTCATTCAGTCATTAAGAACTGTTCAATGACGTAGGATGTGACCTAGAAATGACCTGTTCAGTAAGGGTCGAGGGAAAGTTATGGGTCTAATGTGTACGGCTGCACACAAGCAGTGCATTATATATGCCGTGGATGAAATCTTGTCATTTCATTTGCAAGGGGAAGTTTCATTTTCCCCTCATAATTTTTGGCCATCTTGTTTCCAAACCTTTTGAGAAAGAAAACTAAATCCATCTCAATCCCCCCCCCCCCCCCCCTCTCTTGGGTGATTGCAATTTTTTTTTCTTAGATTTTTTTGTTACATATGTTCTTTATTTTGCAGATTCATCTTTTCAGAAGATGCATCCTAAATTTTGGGACTTCACAAAGAGGGCATGCACTAAATTGATGAAGGTCTTAGTAGTACTACAGGGAAGGCATCCTTTTTCATTTGGGGATAAATGTGTACTCCTTCCTGTTATGGAGTTCTGCTTAAACAAGATAACAGAACCTGGGCCAGATTTGTTGTCATTTGAGCAATTCTTGATTCAATGTATGGTGATGGTGAAGTGTGTACTGGAATGTAAAGAATACAAGCGTAGTCTCACTGGTCGGGTAATGGATGAAAATGGGATTACACAAGAACAGATCAAGAAAAACATTTCGAATGCTGTTGGTGGTGTTTTGACTTCAATTTTGCCTGATGAAGGGATAGTTCTTCTATGTAATGTATTGATAAGAAGGTATTCACACTGACCTCTAACTGACATATTGGTTTGCCTACAGAGTATTTTGCTTGATAAATTCCTATCCATTTTTGGGCCGTTGAGCACAAAAAGGAAGGGGCCTTATAGGGGGAGAAAATGCATTTTAAACAAGCCATACTGCTTGATGTCATGACTCAATTATTCCACCAAAGATCAAGCATTTATCTATTGAAAAAAAATCTTTGGAAGACAAGTTGTATGGCTTCTGAAATGCACGTAGTGAGCTAGTGCACCCATTTGATTGTAATCATGGTGGTATGGTGAATTAATTTTTAAATAAATAACTGTACTAGGATTTGTTGTCTGGTGGTAAATTTTGGGTGCTATTATTCCACAAGAATTTTATGCAGAAAAAAGTATAAAATATTTGGGTCCCTCTGGTTATTTGTGTGTGCTTTTCAGATAATTGTTGCTCAAAAACTCTGTATTGACGACTCGATAGGTACTTCGTTCTGAATGCAAGTGATTTGGAGGAGTTGTACCAGAACCCTGAATCTTTTCATCATGAGCAGGATATGGTTCAGTGGACTGAAAAATTGAGGCCGTGTGCTGAAGCTTTATACATTGTATTGTTTGAAAAACATAGCCAAGTAGGTGGCATTCTTCTTTTTTTTTTTTTCAGATTACCGTCTATAACATCTTGTGTCGTTTTTTAGGGCTTAAGCACTTCAATTATTTTGGATAAGAAGTATGTGTGCTCTTGTGATCTTTATTTTTGGCTTTAGCTACTTGGTCCTGTTGTGGTTTCCCTTCTTCAAGAGGCAATGAAGGGTTGTCCGACTTCAGTGACTGAGATCACGCCAGGGTTGCTTCTAAAGGATGCTACTTATGGTGCTGCTGCTTATGTTTATTATGAGCTCTCAAACTACCTGAGCTTCAAAGATTGGTGTGTCCACTCCCCTCTATATATATGGTGTTTGGCAATTATTATATCTTGCATAACCTATCCAAACTTTGAAGTTATTTTAACTGATGCAGCATTTCAAATGACTGTTGTTTGTGCCCTGGAACAACATAGAATTCTCTTATTTAATACTTTGTTTCTATGGGCTATTGGATTAGCCTTTAATGGGATCAGTTTCCTCGATTTCCTTGTATATATTTCTAGCTCTAACTAGGTGTTTTCTCATGCATGCGTCCTTTGCGTTTGGGCTTCGCCCATTTTTCTGGTAGTATGAAATATCTCTCTTTACTTAAAAAATGACTTCTTTATGCTCCTTCCATGGTCCAAGATTCGAATCCCATTGGGTGCAAACAATCTTTAGGGGCCATTGGACTGGAGGATTTTTCCATTGAATTATTCGAGGTGCACTTGCGGGAAACTACTTGCTGAGGGCCTGTGCACCCCTGGAATTAGTCGGGACGCTGTTCCCGAACACCCGGTGCTAATAAAAATAAAATAAAATGACTTCTGTCTGTGATCACTTGGTACCATGTTTCTTGCTGTACTTCAGTTGATGCAATAATGACTGGAAGCAGGAGGGAGATTTTGTGGAGGCACTTCTAGCTGCCAGTGTAACTTAAATAGAACAAAATGTGGTTCGGAAGTATTAAAACTTGGTGGTATAGTTTACTGTGACTCCTGTTATGGAGTTGCATTTTGCTTTACTATTTACCGTTTGTACAAGGAAGAAGATTATATTTTCATTTAAGAGGTTTGGTCAGTATCTTCTGATTGTAAGATTGATTGCTGTTTTTATAGTATCTGTCACCGTACTATGAGGTTATTAGATAGCATTGTATTCACATTACCAAATAGGCTCTTTCATTTAGTCTCACTTTTATTGTCTATTTGGAAATCGTGGACTTGTGACTTTTTCCCTGCAACTATCGTTTTGCAGGTATAATGGAGCGTTATCCCTAGAACTCTCAAATGATCATCCAAATATGTATATCATCCATCGGAAAGTTGCGCTTATATTGGGACAGTGGGTTTCTGAGGTAGCATAATTTCTACGCTGTGTAGTGCATTAGTGGTAGTGATTTTTACACTTGCAATTTTGTCAAGAGGGATCGTGCTTGCATGGGATTCCCCTCTATGTGGTGATGCAACACAAAATAGTCTGTGAAACATACAAAGATGCCATATTGACCTCCTTGTAGAGTCCAAGGCGGTTGTTTCTAACTTCTATGTTAGAAACAATAATAATAATAATAATATACTAATATACTGCCCATTCTATCCTTAATAATAATAATATGATGATGATGATGATGATTATTATTATTATCATTATCGAGGTGGAAAATAAATATGTTTCTCCAAGTGTTGAAACCGAGGTAGAAAAAAGTAATTGATAAGAAGGGAAAAAAATGGAAGAGTCCTGGTAAACATTAGACTCTCAATTTTTTGATCTGTTACATCAATTACTAGCACGTGTCCTCTGCAAGGACACTCGTGCCCTGGGTTGAAGTTCTAAGCCTGTTCCTCCCGTAAGATATGCCAGAAGTGAGAGGCAAGGTTCTCTTATGGTGCCATTGGATACTAAGATGCTCCTTTTTTTGAGTCTTGCAATGGTCAATGAAACTATGATGCTCTATCCAGCTGAATTGAGATTTGTCGTGGAAATTCATAGGATTCAATCCTATGATAGCAAATAGTGCTTTTTTTGGTTTTGACGGCCTTTTTCTTCTCTCTCTCTCTGTTTGTTTTTTTTTTTTTTTTTTTTTTTTTTTTGCATAATTAAATCACAATTTAAATTGAGTCTTTGATACTTCAAAAAATAATTTGAGAGAGAGTATTTGATGATGGGTTTCTGATTTTTGCTTTTTTGACAGATTAAAGATGACACAAAAAGACCAGTATACTGTGCTTTGATCAAATTGTTTCAAGACAAAAACCTTTCTGTCAGGGTATGCCCCATTGGTTCATTTTCTTGTGTGCATTAACTCTCCTGCTCTTTCTGAATGGTTGCGACATATTCCTGCCTCCTGAATCTGTATCTTTATATCCTCTTTCACCTATTGAAGTTCTGCATTCCTTGTAAAGCTGGCAGCCTGTCGATCTTTGTGCTTACATGTTGAAGATGCAAACTTTTCAGAACGAGAATTTATTGATCTTCTTCCAGTATGTTGGGTTTCGTGCTTTAAGTTGGTTGAAGAAGTTCAGGAGTTTGACTCAAAGGTAAAACAGGGATTTTGTATCACTTTTGTGCTTTGCACTGCAAGACCCTTTGTACATTGAGATTATTGATGTTTCCCTTCTTTTTTTATTGACCTTCTGCATAATTTGATCATGTCCACCTTGTTTAAAGTGGTGAAACTATGAAGATTTGGGTGTTCAATAATTTTTATTTTCTTTGATACAAGAATGCAGACAGATATCTGCGTGTTTGCAGAGCGGTGCTCCTGTCCAAATGTTCTACAAATCTTTGAATTTTCATATCAAACAGTGGTTAAGGTTTTGCGAGGGCAAAATTGACTTTGGGATACCATACTATTTATATTCAAAACTTATAAACAATTATTAAAATTATTGAAATTTGAAACTCGAATTTGATGATGTTTTCCTGGTAATCCAACTGACACTCTTGTTATCCTTCCATTTATTTCAGGTTCAGGTTTTGAATTTGATTTCTGTTCTTATTGCGCATGTTAGTGGAGTCATTCCATTTGCAGACAACTTGGTTCAATTTTTTCAAAAGGTATTGTCACTTTTATGTCTTTAGTCACTTAATGTTCGAACTACACACTTAATGACAGATATAAGGGTTATGATTCCGAGTTTCTGGCTGGGTTCACTATTCCCTATTGTATCTCAATAGAGATGTTGAATTATTGAGTTTGTCATACTAAATTTAAGCAATGGGTCGGTAACCTTTTTCAGCATATTAAACTTTGGTTTCATTTAAATTAATGGGCTCTGCACTTATTAGAATTCACTTTTTTTTTTTTTTATTATTTCTTATTTCAAAAAGGTTTGGGAGGAATCTTCTGGTGAAAGCTTGCTACTGATTCAGCTTCTTATTGCTTTGCGGAACTTTGTGGTTGCTCTTGGTGGTCAATCACCCATTTGCTACAACATGCTACTACCCATTTTGCAGAAGGGAATTGATGTAAATAGCCCAGATGAACTTCTAGAGGACAGCATGCTGGTTAGTCTGACAGTTGATCTTAGTTATTTAACTGGCTATCATTCCATTGTAGCATATCATGCTAAGTTCAATCAGTTGTTTTTGTGCAGTTATGGGAAGCCACACTTTCTTATGCCCCTTCATTGGTGCCTCAACTATTGGCATGTTTCCCATATCTTGTGGAAATCATGGAAAGAAGTTTTGATCACTTGCAGGTTGGACCCAGTGGATGTCTGATAGCATGATATCCTCTATGGTGTGCTGTTATATTCGTCATTTACACATACTACTCCCTGGTGGATTAGAATTTCTGTGTGATTTTGCCCTCTTTTATATTTATTATATGTAACAGCCCAATGGAAGCCCAAGTCATATTTGGGCTTATTCTTCAAAAGGACTAGTCAAGGTCTCAATTGGAGTCTCTTAGGCCTCGTTTGTTTTCGTAGATGAGATGAGATGAGTTGAGATAAGAGTTGAAAGTTGAATAAAATATTGTTAGAATATATTTTTTTAATATTATTTTTGTTTTAGGATTTGAAAAAGTTTAATTGTTTATTTTATTTTGTGGGAATTTGGGAAAGTTGTAATGATTAGATGAGATGAGATGAGAATGGTTGTGAAAACAAACGAGGCCTTAGAATCATTATAAAGGGAAATAACTTCTCTTTCCCAAGTAATGTGGGATCCCATTAACCACCTTCCAATACTCAATCTACGGTCTTACAATATATTTATTGTTTCAAGCAATATTAGTAAAAGTGTGCTTGAGCTCTAAGCATCAAGGCCGGAGTTCTTCATTTACCAAAAGCTAAGTGCATTTACAAAAGAACACTTTAAGAATGCTTTTGGTGCTATTTTAGGGAGCAGAGCACAAAAAGCATGCTTTTGCAGTTTTTTGCAAATGTATGCGCGCGCACGAGTGTGTATTAACTATTAATTTAGAGGAAGTAGATAGGGAAGATAATGAGGGTTACAAATCTTTAGATGGCAATGATAATGGCCCTATACTTAAGGATCAGGATATTATTACTTAAGGATTGCATTGTATAGCTTATATTAGCATAGAGTCAATACCTACAATTCTTGCGCATCTTTGGTCATTGCCTTTTGGGTATATTCTGACTCAAGCGTGTACTTTTTTGTTATAATGGCTATCTAATATAATGGTACTCTGATGTTCTAAAGCTCAAGAGAACTGTATAAAATGTTATGTTTAAATTGTATGTACTTAGTTGATCTTGATTGTCATGTTGCATGATACTCTAACAAATCAAGTTAATAGGCCAAATATCTTACTCTATTGCTTTTTCAACCTTTTTTTATTGTATTTTTGGAATACTTTGTTATTATATATTCTTCAAAAGAAATCTGCGTTTACTTCAATTAGGCACATGCTGCCACTGTATGCTTAGGCTCCAGGCAGTGTTTTGTGCTTTAGCATTTCGAACACTTTCAACAACTCTGGTTTCAACTTTGAACTGTAACCTGTCAAACAATAAAGGCATGGTGATGCAACAAATCCATTGCATGAATAAATGTTCAAACTAGGATGGAGATGTGATTTAAGGGAGCTGGTACAACTGACTAGTTGATTTGGGTGAGAAATCCAGGTTTGTTTATAGATATGAGGGCATATACCTACTTTCAAAGTGGTGAAGGCCTTGGTCTTGGGGTATCATTCCCTTTCAAGGTCCAAGGTTCAACACCTCATGGGTGCAAACAATTCTTTGGGGCCACACACCCTGGTCAAAAGCCAGCAATTTAACCAGTTCCGTGTGGGGAAACTTCCGAGGGTGCGGTGCACAGGACCGGAGTTTACTTGCAGGGTGGGTCCCAAGGGCCCTGCCTTGGAGAGGTTCCCCGACATAAAACTGGTTTGTCAAAAAGTCAGGTATTGCCTAGCTATGTAATTTGTTCAGAGAGAGAGAGAAGAAGTATCATAATTTTTGTTAGTTTAATGTAGAGGCTTCACTTTGCTGACCACCAGTATCACTTTTTGTGCTCCTTCTGTTGCTTTATTGCTTCTTGGCTCCAAGACTAGGTATCACTAATTTCAAGTATGTACGCTTGGATTTTTGTACTTGGTTGTTGATTTTGTCTTTTTCATCTTTTGAACTGCTTGTTACAGTTTTAATGTCCTTTTATATTCTTGTTTGTATTGTACTTTTAAAATTAAAAATCTGTTGTTTGTATTGTATTTAACCTTGTTTTTTTCAGGTTGCTGTCACCGTAATTGAGGATTACATTATTTTGGGTGGAACTGAGTTTCTACAGATGCATGCTTCTAGTGTAGCTAGAATTCTTGATCTGATTGTTGGAAATGTCAATGACAGAGGGATTCTTTCAACTCTTCCAGTCATTGATACTCTAATACAGGTACATTAATTTAATATTTGCAAGTAGATTTTTCGGGATGTAGGTAGTGTGAAAGGGGCATTGATATTCTTTTGTTTTGTATTGCAAGATGATTGATGAACTCTTTGCCCCTTAAAATACTACCTCTTTCCTGTACCTCTAATAAACTTACCATGCAGCCTGACAGTTCGAAGGAAACAATTTTTTTTAATATATAAAGAATAAGTTATAACATAATTAGTGTTTCTTTTAAACCTTTTGATGCTTATTTTTCCTTCAAACATTTTTTTTATATAAGTAAGAAGTTTTTATAGAAACGAATGTATAGGTGAAGCCCATGTACACATGAAGTATAAAAAAAAACACCTAAGTACATTCTCTAGGAAACGGAAAGCAACATCAGAAAATCATGAACGGAAGATCCGTTAATCACTAAAGCAGAAAACCAAAACAGAAAAGAGTGCACAAAGAAATTCCAAAGTTGCTCCAAAGTACGCTCCTCGTTAAAACACCGCTCATTCCTTTCCTTCAAACATAAAAAGTATATTTTAATTAATTAACATGTCCCTGTCATATCAAATCCTAATTTTTCTAAAGTTCTACTGGATCCAAACCCCTTGCCGGTATTTGTGCATCCTAGCTTTTTAGGATTTAATGGAATGATGTTTTATTCACTTTCAGTAGAATATGTGGTAATGGTTCCATTTTATGATACATTAAGGGAATTGCACTATAGAAAACAAAATGTATTTGATTCGTTTTCCCAAGTTCGTAACATGTGCTCATTGTAGCTTTATGGCTTTAGAACTGTTATAGCATTAATTGATAATAATTGTTCAACAAATCTCTTTTTTATTTGTTTATGTTACTTTGCAGTGTTTCCCTGCAGAAGTGCCTCCATTGATCAGCAGCACTTTACAAGTAAGTATGGTTGTATGCCTGTGTGATTCTGCTGATTTCGATCAATAAATTTCTTATAGAGTTCGCACCTTTTGGTTTAATGTTGCTAGAAATTGATTACTGTATGTTTGAGAGGAGGAGATGATCGTGATCCTTCTAAGACAGCTGTTAAAGCATCTTCTGCTGCCATCCTGGCAAGGCTTTTGGTGATGAATACCAATTACCTTGCCCAGTTAACATCAGAACAATCAACTTTTTTACTGCTCCAGAAGGCGGGTATTCCAATCAAAGACAATATACTTCTTTGTCTGGTTGATGTCTGGCTTGACAAGGTCAGTGCAGCTTGCGTTTCCATTATGAGGATACTTTTGGTGATGGTTGAAGTGTTTGCTTGCTACCTAGGTTGCATTGCTATACCTATACTGAGCATAGATAGATATATGATTTTAGGGTTAATTACACTTTGCTCCCTCGAACTTTCACTCAATTCACAATGTGCCTCCGAAACTAATAATTGCATCAAAGTAGACCCTCGAACTTTCAAAACTTCCTAATCCCCCCCAGCTGTCTACCATCAGCGTTAAATCTAACGGAAATTCAATGCACGTGCTGCTCACGTGCATAACATTCACTACAAAGATGTAATTTTTATCTAATTTATTATCATTGACCATATAATATATAAAATAATATATGCTATCAATTAATAATAAATCATAAATCATTAAATAATTTTTTTTTATTAATTTATATATGGTTAATGAATATCAAATAATTTCATTGTGTACATAGATTATTCATACTTGCTTGCAACTTAGGTATAAAATAATTTTATATATGGATAATGATTAATGATTTATTATTAATTGATAGCATATATTATTTTATATTTTATATGGTCAATGATAGTAAATTAGATAAAAATTACATCTTTGGAATGAATTTCCGTTAGATTTGACACTGTTGGTAGACGAAAGGGGGGGATTGGGAAGTTTTGAAAGTTCGAGGGTCCACTTGATGTAATTATTAGTTTCGGAGGCACATTGTGAATTGAGTGAAAGTTCGAGGGAGCAAAGTGTAATTAACCCATGATTTTATTTCCTAACTTCCCTTGGTTTGGGAAGTAAGAAAACTTACTGCAACATTTGATACAGTAAGAAAACTACTTTTTTTTCCCTGATAAGTACAGTTAACTTAGACCTGATGGGGAAAGATGAACCTTTCAACTTCCCAAACGAAGGGAAGTAAGAAAACTTACTGCAACATTTGTTATAGTTAACTTTCACTTTTTTTTCCTGCCAAGTACAGTTAACTTAGTTACTTAGACCTTACGGGGAAAGATAATACTTTTCAACTTATATGATATCGTCCTGCTCTATTTTGACTTTAGGAGGATAATTTTTAAGAACTAAAAGTATCACATTTCATTCATGTACATAAAAAAGTACTGTAATTTCAAGATTATCTAAGGCACTGTCCACTTTTTGGGAATTTCTGAGGTCTGTCTCATGGCAACATGCTTGGAATTGGAAAATGTTTATAATAGAATGATTTTAATCAAATGAATATAACACAATAGCTCAAGCTTATCTGACTGCTTTGAGTTCTTGCTTCATTTGTTTATTATATATATTTTTTTATTTGGTCACAGGTAGACAATGTATCTTCCCTACAAAAGAAGGCATTTGGCTTAGCTCTTTCGATAATTCTCACGTTGAGACTGCCTCAAGTCCTCGATATGCTTGATCAGATTCTGACGTATGGGTTCATCCAAGTATTTCTTAAAATCATTTGCAATCTGAGTATTTGGTAAATTAGGAGCCTTGTAATGATACTTTTTTATTCATGCAGTGTATGTACAACTGTAATTTTGAGTGGAAACGATGACTTGGCTGAGGAAGAGTCCAGGTATGTTGTTATCGAGATAAGTAGTGGTCATTCTAGAATTGATTTGTATCCTTTTCCCTTATTTCCTAGTCTTGTGAATGGCAGTGGTGAGAATCTGAGCTCCAGCAGGTCCCATGGTGAGGGAAGCATTCCGAGTATAGAGCTAAGGAGAAGACAGGTGACATACCTGAAAGTGTTGAATTCAGATGAATAAAGTTATATTGTGGATTTTTTTTTTTACCTGATGGATTTGTTCTTCCCTCTGTAGATCAAGTATTCTGACCCAATAAATCAGATATCATTAGAGACTTCAGTCAGAGAAAATCTTCAAACATGTGCTACTCTTCATGGAGAATCTTTTAATACAGCCATTGGTAGCATGCATCCAGCATCATTAGAACAATTGAAACAGGCATTGAAGATGCCATAGTGCGTGAAGCACTCAATTGTTCTTATCAATTGGTGCCCTTTTTGTCCGAGGCTCTTCAAGTCTTCCGTTGTTCATTAGATCTAGAGATATGGTGAGTTTTTCAACCCAACGCATTTATTTTTTGAGTTTTGCTACTCATCATCTCCACACACCACACTTTTTTTATTTTTTTTATTTTTTTCTTCCTAAATTTATTGATTTCTTCTGCTCATCATCCATACACCACACATTTAATAAGAGAAAAAAAAAAAGTGTGGTGTGAGGATGATGAGTAGAATTTTTCTTATTTTTCTGTTGGGTATTTAGCCTTTGTTTGGGAACACAAACTATCTCATTTCAAAATTTCTCATAATTTCCTTCTCAAACATCAGTAAAACACAAACATTTATCAATTTCAAAATTTTCATCTAATCATATTACAACTTCCCAAACAAAACACAAAAAACAATACTTCCTCCGGCTGCATGCTCATTTTTTTGTTTGATAAGTAAGAAATTTCATTGATTGAATAAAACTAGGCGAAGTCCATGTACACAAGAAGTATATAAAAGAGACACCTAGTTACATACTAGAAAGCTGAAAAGAAAGCAAAAACTCATGAACATTCCCTCCCTTTAAAACTATAGCAGAAAGCCATTGGACCAAAGAAAGTACAAAAAAATTCCATAATTCCCTCTAGCTCTCTCCTTCTTGTTGAAGCATCTCATTTCTTTCCATCCAAATACACCACAATAAGCACAAAGGAGCCATCCTCCACGTCGCAGCCAGTTGAGTACTCTGATGATGCCTATTCCAGCATGCTAAGAGCTCCGCCACACTCTTGGGCATAACCCAAGACAGCCCGGCCCTACTAAGTAGGCCATCGCATAACTCCCTTGCCACCTCGCAATGTAGAAAAAGATGGTCAATCGATTCGCCATTGTTCTTACACATATAACACCACTCCATTACGATCATCCCCCGTTTCCTTAAGTTGTCAGCCGTCAAAATCTTTCCTAGAGCTGCTGTCCAAGTAAAAAAAAAAAGCAACTTTGGGAGGCACAGGAACTCTCCAAATACCCTTCCATGGAAACGCAAGGGGTTGATAATTTGTCAGCACCTTGAAGAAAGATTTACAAAACATTTTTTACTCCCCGAAGGTTTTCACAACATTTTATCGCTCCCATTACCTCCTATCCTCTTGGAATAAAGCGAGCTGAAAAAACCTGCTATCTCCTCGACTTCCCAATCCTATATGCGCATTTCTAGAAAAGATCATATTCCAATGCACAGAACCATTGGCTTGACACAGCTGATCTGAGACAGTGGCCTGCTGATTTCCAGCCAATCTGAAAACACCTGGAAAAACATAAGATCGAGCTCTCTCACCACACCATTCATCAAACCAGAACTTAATTCTTGTTCCCTCACCGACCTCAAAGTTAATATGTGTTGCAAACACCTTCCACCCATTTCTAATAAATTTCCAAAGACTCACACCATACAACCCCCTACCCTTTTTGGAACACCCCAACCCCCCCCCCCCCAGCTCACAAACATACTTCCGACCCACGACCATTCTCCACGACGAAGTCCCTTCCATTTGGAATCTCCACAACCACTTTTCCAGTAGAGCTTTATTAAAAGTGATCAAGTTACGCACCCCCAAACCTCCCAACTTCTTCGAATTGCACACTTTTTGCCAATTCACAAGATAAAGTTTATTTCCTCACCCATGCCTCCCCACAAAAAGGCTCTAGATAGCTTTTCAATCCGATTAGCCACCCCACCCGGTAAAGGAAATAAGGAAAGAAAGTATGTTGGGATATTGGAAATGGTACTTTGGATGAGAGTTACTCTCTCTCCTTTTGAAAGATAAAGCCGCTTCCAGCCCGACAACCTTCTCAACGTTCTCTACGACTCCCAAAAGAAGCTCCCAAAGGGAGTCCGAGGTATTTCATAAGAAGAGTAGCCACTTTGCATCCCAACAACTCAACTAGGAGCTTGATATTCGCCACCTCCCCTACGAGGACCAATTCCCACTTACCCAAATTCACCTTGTCCCGAAACAGTTTCGAAACACAATAGAACAACCCTTAAAGCTTGAATATGTTCGTTGTCTGCATCACAAAAAATTAGAGTATCATCTGCAAATAATAAATGGGAGATGGATAAAGCCTCATTATTAACGTTACCCACAGCAAAGCCAGCAAGAAAACCTCCCCTAACAGCAGCCTCCACTATGCCACTCAGGGCCTCCATAACTACAACAAATAGAAAAGGAGATAGCGGATCCCCTTGTCTCAAACCCCTCGAGCTCTGAAAAAATCCATAAGGTTGACCATTAACTAATACGAAAACTGAGCGGTCAAAACACAATGATTGATCCATCCACACCACTTATCCCTGAAACCACATCTTCTCAACATATATAGCAAAATAACCCAGCACACATGGTCATATGCTTTTTCCATATCCAACTTGCAAAGAACTCTCAGAATGCCATTGCTCAACCGGCTGTCCAAGCACTCATTTGCAATTAAAATGGAGTCCAAGATTTGCCTACCTCTTACAAAAGCATTTTGAGACTTGGAGATAATTTTTTTCATCACCAAGCTCATTCGATTTACTAACACCTTTGAAATGATCTTATAAATCCTACCAACCAAGCTTAATAGGATGGAAATCTTTCAACTCAATGGCCCCCGCTATCTTCGGGATAAGGGCAATGAAGGTAACATTAAGGGACTTCTCAAACTTGTGACAAAGATGAAATTCATGAAAAGTCCATATCACGTCATCCTTATCTTCGGGATAAGGGCAATGAATGTAGCATTAAGGGACTTCTCAAACTTGTGACAAAGATGAAACTCATGAAAAATCCGTATCACTTCATCCTTTACCATGTCTCAGCACTCTTGAAAAAAGCCAAAGAAAATCCATCCAAACCCGGGGCTTTGTCTTTACACATACCACTCACTACCTGTAGCACTTCGGCTTCCTCAAATGGTCTCTCTCCAACCATCTAGCTGCACTAGCATCCAGCTGATAAAAAAAGAGCCCATCCAGTTTAGGACGTTACATTGCAATCTCTTTGAGAAGATCTTCATAATAATTCACGATATGGTCTTGTATAGCCTCCGGGGATTGGTGCACCGTATTACCTGATTGAATCAAATCAATCACATTATTACGTCTGTGAGAGTTTGCCATTTTGTGGAAGAACTTAGTGTATTTGTCACTCTCCTTCAACCATGTCATCCTAGATTTTTGTCTCCAAGAAATTGCTTCCAACAACACATTTTCTAACTCAGACACCACCTCAATCTTTCTCAACGTGGACTCCTCAGTTGCCACCCCATCTTCTAGGGAATGCAGCTCATTCCAAAGAAGCCTTTGTTGCTCATCTGTGTCTAAACACCTCTATGTTCCACTTCTTTAGGTCCAGCTTAAGGGTTTTGAGTTTACCAGCCACAATAAAACTGGGAGTACCATGAAAAGAATAAGAAGCCCACCAATCCCTCAACCTTTCCATGAAACCAACCGTTTGCTGTCACATATTCTCAAATTTGAAGTATCGCCTACCTCCATGAATGCCCCCACAATCTAATAAGATGGAAAAATGATCAGAGCATACCCGTGACAATCTCTTCTGGCTTAGGTCTGGATAATGGAGTAGAAACTAGGAATTTGTCCAACCTTGACCCCCCTCGACCATTCGACCACGTGAAACACCCCCCAAGAAGTTGATGCATGCTCATTTACCCTTTTGGATACTCAAAATATCTCAATATATCTATGAATAGTAGTGAAATAGTTTGTGTTAAAGATATTTTATTGGGTTTTGAAGGAGAGAAAAAGTTGAATAAAAATATTATAAAGTTAAAATTTTGTTTGAATATAATTTTTTAATATAATTTTTGTTTTGAAATTTGAAAAAGTAGTATAGTGTTGTGTTTTATTTGGAAAAGTTGTAATGATTAGGAAATGATTAGAGATAAAGTTGAAAATTTAAAATTGAATGTGTTTTGTGTTTCAATGATGTTTAGAAAGAAAATATATGAGTACTTGAGAATAGTCGTGTTTCCAAACGGACCCTAAACTTCACTTTTCCAACATAGATCAGATTGTTATATTGTTACGTATGGGGACTATGCTCATCTAACAGACTATATATATATATATGTTCCTCCAGATGATATTGAAGCTTCTGGGATTGGATGTGCGAGTTCTACATCCTTTCTTTTCTTTGCTGTTGCTTGCGATGGGTTTTGGTTTAAGGTTGTATTTTGAAATTCATTTATGTGCAAATTTGACAACATGAGACTTTGTAAATAGGTTGCGAAGCTGTACGTGTTGTATACGAGGGAGGGGGTGTAGAGGATGGCGGATGTGAGTTGAGAGGAGTGCAAACAAATGAAATGAAATTCCTTTTTTATTTTTCCAGAAAATGAAGGGAAGAAAATGCAAGTCGGTTCTTTCACCATCTTTCGCATTTCAATCGGCTTTCCTCTAATCTTGTTTTGAATGCAAATCAAAATTGTAAGAAGACAATGAACTCTGAATAAATCTAATATAAATCCTCCTATGCTAAATATGGACTCTAGGGTTATCCTAGAAATAGGGATGACTAAAATAGTACGAGCTATCTCTTTGATGACGAGATATTTGACAACATTTATTCTCCATCAATTAAATTTTCAAAACACTACATATGGGTTTTACTTTGCCAACAAGTATATTTCAAGTCCAATTAGCCGGCTAAATTATTATTACAATTTTTTTAAATTTTCACTTATCAAATCAAGTTTCAAGAAAAGCAGGGAGTTATAGCGTCTTTTATTTACTATCAACTACGACGCTAAGGGTGGTAGCTCTACTAGAGGGAAGTCGAAAGGGAGGGCATTGTGAAGAGAGGAATCAAGGTGTTGGGGTTGGTGTTCAGGTAGAGTTTTAGTTCTACGGGAAACAAGGGGTTTGGGTTGGGTTTGGTGTATTTTGGGTTGTTTTTTTTATGGGCTTGGGTCATTTTGGGCAAGGTGTTTTCTTGTATATATTCAGTGTACTAGGTTTCTCCTTTTGATATATACAATATTTTTACTTATAAAAAAAAAAAGATTCCATTAATTGTAGTACAAAATTGAAATCTTGACCTGGTCAATTATTTGTGAATTTCTATCAGTCTGGTTCTGACTAGAAGTTTGGAAAGTCTTAAATGATTCATTGTGGCATGCCATATCCAGGACAAGTGCAAAATTAAAATGTGAAATCTGTTTGAGGTTTGATTATTCAATTAGTGTTGAATGGTGCTAGGAGCACTGGCTAGTGAACTACTACCTATATAAGAAGACTGAATTAAAACCTATTATTAGGTGGTGGTGGGTTTTGGTTTGAGCAAAGGATGGTAATTATGCTGTTAAAGTGGAAGACATTGAATTATGTTCTTGTCCTAGTGATAGGTTTGGAGTGCTTATATAATAAACAATTCAATTTTTTTTAAATTTTAAAATAATAATAATATTAAAAAATAAAATCTTAACAATATTTTATTTAATTTTCATTTTAACTCATCACATCTAAACTCACTATCCAAATTGAACCTTATTATTTCGTTCGTATGTATTACCAAACCTATCTCATTTATGTTTTCTCATCTTCCCAACGTTAGTCACAGGCAAAATGATGGATGATGGAACCTTCTTAAATGAGGCATACCCATCAAACAACCTCTTAAGGGTGTTCTTATCCCTTAACACAAGTTGATCTAACCATACCGTTTCATTAGTACTTTTCAATCTATACATCATCATTCCATCAATTTTGTAACATTGGTCAAGAACAATAGCAACATATAACAAAACCCTGATTTTACTCAAATCTCTCAAATCCTAAATCCTAATTTAATTTAGGATCTCAAATTGAATCCTTGAATTAGATTTGAGTTTTAATCTAAAATCTCAAAATCTAAATAACTTTAACAAAGAACTACAATCCAATTTCATAGCATTCATAATCCAACTTCATGGAATCACAACACTAATTTAGGATTTTGATCATTTTGGATTTGAGCTACTTACAATGGAGAGAACGAGGTTTTAAAGAGATGGTAATGGCAAAAATCACAACGACTGAGATTGGGATGGTGTCGAGAGACGAATTGAGTTGAGAGAGGAGAGAGAGAATAGAAATAGAGAGTCATGCGAAGGTATTCTAAAACCTAATTAATAAGTATACAGAAGGACATGGTTTTAGAAAATTAAAATCTCACTTGAATAAAAAAAAAAGTTAATATCTTCAATATATATTATTATATATATCATATAAGCGAGCAAGCAGGTGGACATCCCCACTTAGCACCTGCCCTCGCTACCCTCCTGTGATGGGCGAGGCCCAAGTTGAGGTGACAGGCAAACAAGGTACGTGTACCCGGCTAGCAAAGCCTACTGGAGATGGCAAAACCTAGAATGTAAAGTATTTCTAATTAGAAAGCTTCCATTTTATTTTTAAGTGTGGGAGATTACTCGTCCAATGAGGAGGGCGGGTCATCTGGACGAGCCCCCATCCTAGCAATCCACCTATCCTAATAAGGTCTAAGGTTTGTATGTCTATTGCTACATATAGGCCTAGGCTCTAGAATGTGCCAGTCTTGTGTGCTGGACCTTTGAAAAGAGTGTGATTTGTAGTGAAAAATCATTTTTTTATGTGATAAAGCACACATGCTTGAAATTTGGACATCATAAGAGCACTTTAAAATTTGATGAATTGTACTCAAAATACACGGCATTGGCTTCACCATTTAAGTAAATGTTAAACTTTCAGCTACAGTAGATTGTCATTTATCGCCAAACTTGATGAACTACTATTTAACATCTATTGCGTTATTTTATTACAGAAATATAATTTCGCACACAAAGTTGTTTCTTCCCTCTCTATTCTGCTTCCTTCCACTTTCCCGAAATCCCCAATTCCTTTTCGATTTCTCTCCCTTATTTTCTTCCTCTCCTCTCCCTTTCTTTCTTCCCGAATCTGGGATTTCATTATTTCTTCCCTCCTCTGCTTTCTTCTCTACCCCGAAATCCCTAAATCCCCAAATCCCTTTTCGATTCCTCCTCTCCCTTTCTTTCTTCCTCTTCGTTTCTTCTCCTGTTTTTTGCGAACCTAGACTTGAATAAAGCCAAGAGTTTCTGGAATCCTCTTTCATTCTCCAACGCCACCTTCTACTCCCTCCTCCTCTTCTTCACTTCTGGAGACTCGTTTCCTGGCCACCTAGGGTTAGTGCTCGCTTCTCCTGGTTCCCTGAGATTTCCGTCTCTTAACGTAAGCGCTTTCCTTTCTTTTTATTTTCTGTTTTATATGAGAAATGCTATCTTTTTAAGCATTGTTCTTTTCCAGTCCATTTGTTGTTAGTTCATTTGATTTAGTGGAATGATTTTTAATATTGAATGTTTACTTCTTCTCACTGTTCTATGTGAAAACTGAGACATGCATTCAAGTGATCGTGTAATTTAGTTACTCATTAGTAAGGGGCCCGAAATAACATGTTAAATAAAATTAATTCTCACAAACAATGGGGCGTGTAACTAGTACTACTACTGTTTTATCCTACTTGTGAATGCTTGATTGAGTATTTGTGGTAGTTTCTGGTTTGTTTTCATATTGCGTAAGGATTAGTATCAGCTTAGTTCTTAGTCTGGAACTGATCATAGTTTAGTTTTTTCCAGCATATTAGTATCAGCTTAGTATCACGAGTTCATCTTCATGTATTTTGAATACCACTGGTTTACAACTACGAATAACAACAATAATATTAAAGGAAGATTTAATTCAATTTCTTTATAACAAAATTTAGAGACTTGCAACTATTGATAAAGCCACACAATGAACCTTTAATAATATCATGCAATGCCGCACGTTAATTTTGTTATGGGACCCTTGTGTTGTGATTGAAGTCCAAACTTATTTTCTATATTGTTATGGGAACCTTGATAATTTTCCAGTCACAATCATGGCTTTTGAACCTTCTGTTATATATTTGCCTTGAATAATTAACATAAGATGTTTGAAATTTAATTAATAAATTTGATCATAACACAATCTCGGGCATAACACGACGTGAAGCAGATGCTCCCTCAGCTGCATGTTGTTGTCTATGTAGGGCCATTGTTTGTATCATATACTCCTCGTGATCAAAATAATCTTCATCTTCCATATGATTAATACTCTCAAAGGGATCCATAGGGAATTGGGAGAACGAAATTTGATGGAATGGAAGAAGAAAGATTGGTTTTTGATGAGTGGGAAATAATGAGGATGGATCTATTTATAGGGCTTAATCCGAGACTATTAGCTGTAACTAAAAAACTTGGCAAAATAAGAATGGTTGGCACCATCTACTTGTTGGTTTCAAGAATTATAGATATGAATGTTTGATATTGTGCATGGTTGAATGAATGTGTTTGTTTGTTAGCTTTTAGAATTGTAGATGTGATGTTTAGGTAGAGAAGAATGGTTGTCAAAATGTGTTTGTTGGATAATTAGGTTGAGAAAAAATTAATTAAAAAATAATAATTTAAGTATTAAATTAAATTATTAATTAACATATATTAGTATAATTGTCAAATATATTATAAAAAATAAAAAATAATATTATATTATTATTTTGATGAATCTAATGGCTAATCCAATGTGGAGTTATGGATAAGGAAATTTTAGATATATGGAAAACATAGAACTTTCATCAAATTTTGAAGATGAATTTGATTAATCTAATGCCAGTGCTCTAAGCCTATACAAATCATTTTAAATGTGTGACCACCATGCTCACAATTAAAATCACAAGGGTGGGTTTGTGGGCAAACAAAATATTTAGCCATAAAAGTAAATGCAAAGCTAACATTTCGATTGTAAAAATCATATTAAAGTCATATCAATTTGTAGATTTATTTTGATAAAATCTCTTTATAATTATAGCACATCTTTAGAGATAAGTAATAATGGTATAATATCTTTTTAAAAATATGAACATGGTTTCTTGATTGTAGATCCTAAAAATTCCCCCAATGGCCCAAGAAAGTAAAGGTTCGGACCTTAGACCTGGAATGACCATATCGTAAAGACATCCTTACCACTTGAGACAACCATTTGGCACAAATTGCCCATGTTAGACAAATTCCTAGACCTGCACATGCCTATTACTACCCCATGTTAGAGGGTATCTTAAATAATTAATGTCTATCATCTTAAGTCAAGGTTCAACGTAATCCCCACCACGGAATGGGGACCCGAATTACCAAATATTCATTTTGAGCCTCCGATTATGACTTCTACTCATTGAGTGACAACATTTTTTTGTGCTGACCGAAGCTACATTCTGTGCTTCTAAATTGTCTACGAAATTAAGAGTAATTGAAAAGATACACAAAGGGCGTATATGCAGGAAATCACATGTAGGATTCATGTCTAAACACTATAATTAGACCAACTCATATCCAACCTGATACAATGGAGAGGACAAAGTACCAAAATTGACGAGGGGGTGTGGTTGAAAAATGAAAAAGGGGGTGAAAAAGACTCATTCTTGGGAAGCAGCACCATTTGTAGCAGTATCCATAGGCTCGGCTTCTGTTGACTCCTCAGTTTTGTCTCCTTTTTTACCTGAGAGCACGCAAGAAATCCCAATAACAATCCACCAAATTTTATCCACAAAGAATGGCTCAAAATTAATGAAGTTCTAGTCTACGTATGGATGGATGATCAGTCATGTTCCAGCGTACCTTTCTTCTTCTTTCCACCACCTTTCTTCTTCGTCTTTGTGCCCAAGGCTAACCAGGACTTGATTTCGGGATCATCTATTGTCTTTGTCGGCTGCAGCTCCTGCAGAGGATGAGATGTAATTCGATCTGACCCATTTGGCATTAATAGAACTGTGAATTTGATGTGTGCAACCAAATCATCTGCAAAACCAACAATCCATTGGAGTATTATCAGATCATCTCATTACCAACTCTGCATCATTCCAACCTAGATAGAAGTTTCTTACCAGGCTTCTCGTGAAGAACAGGATATGGCTGTAAGAGTTCATGATTAACACATTCCACCAAACCCAGCCGAGCTCTCTTCTCCTCCAGAGCCCTATTGGAAATAAACTCCATATGCACTATGAAAAAGGTCGAAGAATACAGGACAAAGATAATATTAAAGATATTCTATGAAGGTACAGCATACCTAGCAGTGAATGGCATGATAGGAAATTTCTGATTTATTTCACTGAAAATAAACCTAGAAGCTTTCATCTTCAAGTGGTAGTTCCTGTCAACAGCTCTCTTATAAATAGTTGTCTGCTTCTCATCCAAGAGCTTAGGCTGCATGTTCCATAAAGTAGATTTGACAGCTTAAAATATAAAAAAGTTGGCAAAAATGGCATTTTAGATTGGATAAATATCCCCTAAAACTCTTATCCAAACTTTACGAAAAAAACGAGGCCCACCTTTAAAAAAAAAAGATTTTTTCATGTGAATCCCAAATTTGCTCACTTTTTTCCAAAGAGAGTATGCATGCAGGGCTTGCACACCCTAAGACTGCACAAATAATTTCTCTTACAAATTTCTTGTGCAGCATTCAATGTTCAACAAATGGAATCTAAATAGAGTTAGGTTAATATCCACAATTACCTTCCCTTCACCCGTGCTTGTTACAATATCAATAGCATAAACTTCATTCTCCTCAAATTCTGCATCATCAACTCTTGTCTCTGGAGCAGATACACTCAGTACAACCTTGTTACCATCTATAACAAACTGCTTCAGTTGATGGCTAAGAACACCTTCAACAATTTTGCAGTCATAAGCAGCGGCAACCTTCTGAATAGCATCAGTTACATCTTTGTTCTGCCAAGGAAACAGAGATTTAATCAACAAATTGATTAAAGGAGAAGTAGATGGGAAGTCTGCTTTACTAGTAAAAATATACTAATAATAATCGCTAGATTTAAATTACTCAAAAGAAAAGGCAGAAGAACAACAAGTACTATACATCCATCAGTTAATATCATCCATATTTTTATATAAGCATCAAGTACTAACCAAACATTAAGCACTAAACCTTTCATGGATCGGACAAACAAAATAAGTATCCCTTAATAAAGTACCTATGTTATGAACAATAAAATATAAGCGTACATATCCATGCAAGTATCTATATAACAACAGCATATTTTAACATCCTCAACAAAGTTGCCCATCTTAATCAATAAATGAGCACTGGAGATCCTAAGTAAATGGAAACACATGTTATTCTATCTAAACCAATGAAAACATCAAACCCGAACGAAGTGGAGGTCAAATATATTTAACAAAAAGAAATATACAGTCCGAACGACAGATTTGAAAGCTTGGATCGTTAGCAGAGGATGGGATTTTAGACAAATAGTGTTCAAGGTAGTAATTCAGGAAGACTGTCAACCCAAAAATAGATTATTCCTCATGTTTTCAGAGATGATTTGAGATTAAAGTTAAAAAATTGAATAAAATATTGTTAGAATATATTTTTTAATATTATTTTTGTTTTGGGATTTGAAAAAGTTGAATTGTTTATTTTATTTTGTTTGAGAAATTGGGAAAGTTGTAATGATGAGGTGAGAGGTTTTCAAATTTTTGGATTTTAGGCTATGTTTGGCTACCAAAATATTCTCAACACTTTCCAAGTACTCTCGTACTTTTGAAAATACTTCACATGCCAAACAACTTAAAATACTCTCAATGGGACCCACAAACCCACTTCAATCTCTACTCATAACTATTCACAAACATTCTATAATACTTATCACTATTATATATAAATAAAAAATAAAATCACTATAATATATAAATAAAAAATATTTATCACTATCACTATTAAATATAAATAAAAATAAAATCGCTATAATATATAAATAAAAAATAAAATCACTATAATATTTATCACTATTAAATATAAATAAAAAATAAAATCATTATAATATATAAATAAAAAATAAAATCATTATAATATTTATCTCTATTATATATAAATAAAAAATAAAAACTACTATATTTATCACTATAATATATAAATTAAAAATAAAATCACTATAATATATAAATTAAAAATAAAATCATTATAATATTTACCATTATTATATATAAAAATAAAATAAAATCACTACAATATTTATTAATATTAAAAAATCAATATAATAAAATCATTATAATATTTATTACTAAAAATAAAATCACTATAATATTTATGGGACCCACACATTTTTCTACCTACCTACCTAAAAGCCAACAACTCAACATACTTCACACATCCAAACAACTCAAAATACTCTCAATGAAACCCACAAACTCACTCTAATCTCTACTCATAACTATTCACAAACATCCTCAACACTTCTCAAGTATTCAAGACTAGTATTCTCACTAGTCTTTAAAGAAACCAGGCCAATTTCCCTATCAAGGAATTCTTATCAGTCGGGAGCCTGCCTCACTTGGACATCATTTGCTGGCATTCATAGGCAATCATCATATAGGAAGATTAGATCATGTGATGAAGATCCTAGTTCTATAAGCCTTTCTGAAAATAGAACCCTAGACCACCACTTCTAAGAGGGGAAAAAAAAAAACCAATTCAGGTGGGTGGGTGAACAAGACTTTTTCGGTGACTTGAATTCAATATTGCATCAAATGGAAGAAAATAATTCAACTAGCTTTTTTCAATCACAAATTTTCTATTACAAGCTGCACAATAGCGCTTACAGAAGCTGATAAAATCCCAGTGAAAATTATCACTCACAAAGGAAGAGAATACTATGCAAATCAAATGGGCAAAAAATGATTCTCTATCAGTGTAACTATGACAATAAGGGAGGCTTCATTGGAGTTTATCCGTAGCCCATGATAATTAATTCATCATCTAGAGATCATGTCAAACAGAAGATTAAAAAAACCTCAAATACAGAGGTTAAATGAAAACAATACGACATTGCTTCACAGCTTCAAATCCTCACCAACACATACAATTAATTCAGTTTGGAAAGAGTAAATTGTCCCTGAGGAAAAGTAATATCCCACATCAACTAAGTGCAAGAAAACAAAATTTATATCCAAATCAAAGGTCCTAATGATTTTGGACTGATTTAGCCAACATGGGGGGAATAGAATTTGAAGACAAAAAGATGTCCAACAGAAGCACCCCAAGCATGGCCAGACGCAATATAGGCAACAGGGAAAAGAGGAAATCAATAACCCATCGATCACCACGGCAAAGTTGCCTTAATTTTTAATGTTTTGGCATCATCTTATAGTTTTTTTATTTGATTCTTTCAGTTATGAAATGACAACTTTTTGTGTAACAAAACAAGGCCTACAATACCCAAATCAAAGTTGTCCTAATGATTTTGAACCGATTTAGCCAACATGGGGGAATAGAATTTGACAACAAAAAGGCATCCACCAGTAGCACCCCAAGCATGGCCAGACACAATATAGGCAACAGGGAAAAGAGGAAATCAACAAGCCATCGATCACCTCGGCAAAGTTGCCTTAATTTTTAATGTTTTGGCATCATCTTATAGTTATTTTGCTTTGATTCTTTCAGTTATGAAATGATAACTTTTTGTGTAACAAAACAGGGCCTACAATACCCAAATCAAAGTTGTCCTAATGATTTTGAACCAATTTAGCCAACATGGGGGAATAGAATTTGACAACAAAAAGGTTTCCACCAGAAGCACCCCAAGCATGGCCATGACACAATATAGGCAACAGGGAAAAGAGGAAATCAACAAGCCATTGATCACCTCGGCAAAGTTGCCTTGTTTTTAACGTTTTGAAATCATCGTAGAGAAATTTTGCTTTGATTCAAAACGATAACTGCAAGTGAAACAAAATATAACTCCCATCTTAACCACTTGTGCTCTCTCTCTCTCTCATGCACACAAATGGGAACTTTCAAAAACATGGGAACCTTAAAAAAAGTCAAATTGACAGCATTTTCGCAAATACAATGGAAACTTCATAAGACAATTCAACAATTTTGTCATTTAGGCTCAGTAAGTACTAGCCTTTTTTTATGATGTGGAACAGACCTCACCAAGGCAGAGCCTTTCAGATCCACCATTGGAGACAAAATCCCGGAAATATGACCCCACCCATCAGAACTACAATGAATACTAGCGTATGAAAAGGCAGAGAGACTAATACTAATCCAGGAAGTCAATCCCAAAATAAATGGAGGTTTTCACAAGTGTCATGAGGCATAGCGTTCCCCTATCAGAGTAACTATGACAAAAGCTTCATCTGGATGTATTTCCATTGCTTATTACAGAAGTTCATCATTTAGGGGAAACCAAGAACTAAAACAAACAATTTCCAATTTTAAAATGGGAGAGAAATTTATAACTAAACCAAAAAACAAATTTTGGGATGGAATAATACTACATTTGAAATGAGCTAGTCACAAGAAAACGATAAGAAAAAATAAAGTGATACAAAAGATTTTATAAATTCTCAACTCTATCACGGAAAGAAATGTTTGGAGGTACCACAAATTAAATGAAACTTCTTTTTGATAAGTTCCACAAATTAAATGAAACTATGATAGGTTTGGCAACTGGATGAGACACAAAATTCTCATCTCATCTCATCTCATTATTATAACTTTTTCAAATTCCCACAAAAAATATAATAAACAATTCAACTTTTTCAAATTCCAATTCAACTTTTTCAAATCCTAAAACAATAATAATATTAGAAAATGATATTTTAAACTTTAATCTAAAACCAAAAATTCTCATCTCACTATCCAAAAGCAGAGTAAGGGATGAATTAAACAACCCGAGATCGTGCCTAAAAGCAGAGAAATTGATGAACCAAAAGTACAAGCAAGACAAAAGCCTCACTTGAAGTTTTTTAAATAACGTCTATGATAACGCAACTCATAAGAGCACTCGGAAATCAAACATCATAGCAGAATCTGTTCAGCATATGCGGAGTAAGATTTTGAAAGCGTGCATAAGTTTTATACATGATACAAGAACATAAATAAAACTTGTATCTCATAAACAATCTCAAATTCCATATAGGCATAAAAATAAAAAAAACTTCTAGTCAAATTTCATATCCTAGGAGTACAATAGAAACTATACTTATAGATAGATACCTTTCTTCCCGGCCTCACAAGCCTCAAAGCAACCTCTGCAGCAGTATTAGCAGCAGCAATTACATCAGCTGCCCTCCCAGAAATTGGACCTTCCTGAAGAACATGAGTATGTGCCACCACAGCAATAAAACCATCTATATGGCAACCGATATCACTGTATCCAGAAAAATAGAACCGTCGTACTGAGAAATTTCCAAGAATTAATTCGTTGTGTTTAGCATCATGTACACAACGTTTAAACTATTATGTTTTATTGAGATAATTTCTTTTAAAGAAATAGAGAAAGAGAAAGCTTACATCTTTAACATATCACCCTCTTCCAACACAGTCTCGTCGCTGGCAAGCGGAGAAAAATGACAGATAGTGTTGTTTACAGAAATGCAAGTTGGGAAAGCAACGCCCCTCTCGATCTTCTTCTTAACATTCTTGTACATGTTGCCAGCTTGCCTTCATTTTTATACACACACCAGGACCCACATATCATCACACACAGAATTACTGAAGGCAAGATTACAACCTTGAAAACGCAAGCACAATGAATTGACAAACTTTTCATTTCAGAAAAATGAATAAAAAATCTCACTCTCTGATGTACGAATCAGCCTTCTCGCAAATGTCTACAATCTTGACCTTAGGTTTGCATTCGGATACAACTAGCTGCAAAGCCTCTGCAGATTTCCAAATATTTTATCAGTGTATACGACAATCAAAGAACAAAATAGAAGAATCTATAAACTAAGCCATACTTATAATAATAAACAAGCAAGAAATATTTATATATATATATATATAAATGAAGACGGAGAGAGAGGGTGGTACTGTTAACGATCTCGGCGGCGCTCTTGTATTTCGTGACGACTTCAGGAGAAGTGAGATCCAACTCCTTCTCCTCCCTCTCGTCGTCCGACATCGTTACGAAGCTTCAGAACCTCCTGCAACTGAAATTTGAGAAGGAAAATGAAAACATGGAACCAAGAACCATAAAATGATTGAAAAAACCAGAATTGATCCCCGAACAAAGCTGTCAAAGAGCATCAGAGAGTTTTACACTGGAAAATTTTGAAAGAACGAAAGACCAGGACTCGCACGTATGAACTTGACGGCGATGGAGGGAATAAGGTAGAATTTGGGAACTAGGTTTATCAGAGAAAATGATAAGAAAATACAAGTACAGGTAACAGAAGTTCACTAGAAGCTGCTAGGGTTACGAGAACCTTGCGCAACGTTGTCTTATATAGGGATTGATGTGTTACGCCGTGGCCCGTCCTTGGCTAGTTTTTTTTTAAAACGTTTTTAAACGTTTGTCTTATATATGAGTTGGGCTACTTGACGGTTAGTTATTTTTTTAATTACTAAATAAAAAAAATAAAAAGATTAAGAAAAAAATTCTACAAAACGGTCATATAGAGCAGTACAACTCGAAGGCAAAATAGTTTTTTCATATATATATATATATATAAATAGTAAGTTTTTATACAAATTCATTACATCACATATTCATATAATCTAATTTAAAAAATAAATTTTAAAATTTAAATCTTATAAATTAAATTATGCTTGTAAACAATTTAGAGTTAGTTTGGATAGGAAGATTGGATGAGATGAGATGTGTTGGTTTTAGATAAGTTAAATAAAATATTATTAAAATATTATTTCTTAATATTATTATTGTTTTAAGATTTGAAAAAATTAAATTATTTATTATATTTTGTATAAAAATTTGAAAAAATTATAATAATGAGATGAAATAAAATTGATTGAGAATATTTCTGTGTCCTAACGAAGCCTAAAGATGTTTACATAACACTACTTAAAACATATAAAAAGAAGAGTTTTACTACACAATCTCCACCACACTCCACACTCCACATTTTTTTTAATTTTTTAAATTTTTAATTTTTTTTAATTTTTTTAATTTATTTTTTTAAAAATTATTTTAAATTTTTTATTCATTATTCATATAATAAATATTTAATAAAAGAAAAAATAATAAAAATTAAAAATAATGTGAAATGTAGAGTGTTAGGAGGTTGTGAAGATTTTTTATAAAAAAAATGTAAAAAAGTTTTTGGAAGCTGCTAGTAGGGTGTAAATTCAAACCGAAAAACCGGAAAACCGGACCGGACCGGACCGAACCGGACCGGTTTTACCGGTTTTGAACCGGTCCGGTCCGGAACCGGTTTTTAAAACGTAAAAACCGGCCGGTTCCGGTTCCGGAATTTTTTGGACCGGACCGGACCGGTTGAATAAAAAATAATATTTTTATATATAAGTTTTATATATAATGTATAGTTATAAATTTTTATGTGAAATTTTATATATAACATATATATTCATATATGAAATAATTTCTTATTATAATTTATAAATTATTACATAAAATGTTAATACTAAATCACTAAAAGTTTATAACTAATACTAATATATAACTTATAACTATACCAATAGTCTAATATTAATACTATTATATAGTCTAATATATTAATAAAAGTATAAAACAGTTTTTTTTAAATCAATTTTTTTTTATAAACAAATTTTTAATGACAAATTGTGAAATTTATATTTTAAAAAAACCGGAAAACCGGATCGGACTGGACCGGAAACCGGTAAAACCGGAAGTACCGGTTTAGGAGGATAACCGGTGCGTAATCGGTTTTGAAAAATACAAAACCGGTACATACCAGTTCAGTTCTAGATTTTATCCAAAACCGGACCGGACCGGACCGGTTACACCCCTAGCTGCTAGCCTGCTACACTCACCGAGAAGTCTCACCCAACGTTGTAAATTGTTTTTTGTTTTTTTGGTTTTTAATTTTTTTTCAAACATTTTCTTAAACTCTTTGAACATTTAAAAAAAAATTACAGTGATTAAAAACACTTCTTTAACCATTAAATAAAAATAAATAAATAAAATAAAATAAAACTAGTCGGTAGCTTTTTTTCTTCTATAGTGGCATTTCATGTTTCTTTATTCTAATAACATCTACTTTTTTATCTTAAAATTTGTATTAACATTAGTCAAAAGAAGAAAAAATAATAGATAGATGCGCTCACAAGGAAGTCATAGCTTAATGACTTTCCTTACTCCTAAAGACATGGCATTAGAAAATTGATACGCATAGAGATAACAGAGATATTCTTTTTCATTTGAGTCTTGTTCTCGTTAGGCCGCAGAAATATGACTTGACGATTATTGCTCATGGTGGCAAGTTCTAACGCTAAGCCATCTCCCCCAATGATAATAATTAACGTATTTTCCTTTAAAAAAAATATTAACGTATTTTGATCAATGTAAGAACTTATAAAAATTTGAATAATATATTGATTCTATTTTCGTAGTTTGATTGTCTAAAAATCAACAATTTTTAATATTTTTCTCCTTATTTTAAACGAGATTTCAATACCCAAAAAAAGAGATATGAAATTCAATTATTCAAGGCACCATTAATATGAGATTTATGTGACTTTATAAGGAAATGTATTTGTGGAGGATAAAATACCCGATCTATTGAAGGCTTGACCCAACCTACCAAGCCACACTAGAGGACAAAATGCAGAAGAAGGGAGTAGCAGACAAGAAGTGATCATAGGTACTAGAGGTGTAAGAGAAGGGAGTCAGAAGGAAGTGAGAAAAAGAATGGATGCTCAGACATGTCAAGGGTCAGACCTCACCTCCGCTGATAGACACGGAAAGGGATCGATCATATCATGGCAGGCAGGCACGCGTAACGGGGGGTGAGATAAAAGAAAGGGATCAAATAACCAACGGGGCGGCTCTTCTTCTTCAACTTTTTGAGGAAGACATCTTTTCCAGCAAGAAGATCTCCAACTTTTTTTGTATAGTAAAAAATGAGAAGCCATAAGAGACTATAAATAAGTATATTATAGTAGATTTTCTCTCCTCAAACGCCTGTGAACATAAGTAACATGTCGAACAACGTAAATCTATGTGTTCCTTTCTTATTTTCTTTGCACTTATTTTCCATTCACCGTCATGTACGTACGTATTGACATCGTACAACCGTACCGGAACACTGTCGGAGGTTCCAAACAACACCAGTTAAGGCCCAAGTCGACCGGTAGTCCGGGAATGACTTTTTCTCTCATTCTGACCTGTTGTACAATTTTTCTCGCACGAATAATATCTATTGAGAATTACTATTAACCATTAAATGTTATATCATTTAAAAAAAAAAAAAAAACTATTAAATGTTATGCTCTCGCTTAATGCAAATTATTAGGAGCAATTCAGTCCCTCCCTCAACAATCACACGCTATATGTTCCTCCCACCTTATCTCCCTCCCCTCCTGCAAAAGCACGGCACCCACCTCTCTCTTCCCCCTGCCGGAAAATACTGAATACTGATGTGATTAGTGTTGATGTTTTTTTTTTTTCCTGCTAATGAGGGAATAGTTTTCATACCCAAAAATTGATGGACGTTAAATAGTGTACCAATAAATGGATTGTCCCGAAGCGATGTTAAAGAGAGTAATATCATAATCTTAGACATCTGCATCCTCGAACCAATTCCTCGACCACATCAAATGCCTAGGACTAATACAAAACAAATTTCCGGTGTGAGGGATTGTTCACTCTCGTCCCCAATTATTGATTTAAGTTTGAAACTGGCGTTGTCCGTTAAGAACTAAAATTTGTCGAAAGCAACTATCTAATCCATGACTGCAACGGAATTGAAAACTAGTACGAGCAAAATAACGTGAGTGATAACTACAAATGTGCTCTGCGGATATATCTACCCTCATAAAAACCAATCACTTGGTCAGCCACAGTCCACATTATAGCCTGGCCAGGAGGAATCCTCATGAGCCGGGGCAAAAGTCCTTTCCACAACGCACGAAGCCCTTCCTCTGCATATATGGTTCTGATGGCATGGATCATACCTTTGTACTTCACCCCACCCCCAACCCTGCTCTGGGCCATTAGCCTTGTTTTCACAACATCAAATGGTCCGGTGCAGACAGGACCTGCAGTACCCGCAAGAAATCCCGATATCATAGACTGCCATGGTAGGAGGACTTTCCCATCACCTTCGTGTTTTTTCCACAAGAGTACATCAAATGCATTTTTGGCCGTAAACATGGCAGCCTGGTTAGTCCCATTTCGCATGACAGTCGGAGCAGCACCTGCCCAGAGCCCAAGGAGCCCTTCTTCTCGGATGATCATGCGAGCACAATGCAAAGGACCCTTATACTTCAGAAGCTCGAGACTCAAACCTCTCTGTTGCTGCAATCTAATTTTGACCACCTGCACCAAAAAAATCCCGGATTTTCTCATAGGACACAGAATGTAATAATATAAATAATGCCTGTAAGCTAGGAGTCCATTCATTCCATCCAAATATAAAAAGTACAGTAGTACCTCCTAATGTATCCCTATCACCAAAAGTAGACTTCATTTAAGCATACAACATACCATGTCCAATTGAGCAGAATTTACAAAAAACTTGTTATTTACGCTGGGGGAAACTTAGCCAATCTCCACATGAACTTGTGGGGAAGTGCTGGTTGACATAGTAAGTTTTATGTCGAGATACATTTCAAACAAGACAAGGAAGAAGAAGAATTGGATGTGAATGAGAAAGAGATAAAGGGATTCTTCTCTTTGTTTTCCTATGAGTAAGAATGGGACACTTGGATGAAAAATCCATCCCATACCTGATGTTGCACCCATGTAGTGAAGACCAACATGGATTACCAACCAATTAGCACACATGCGCAATGAAAAGAGAGACTTAAATAGGTGCACCTAAAGACATGTATTATGGTATCACGATTGGAGTAGTGGACACCAAGTATAACAAAGTCTGGTAATCCGATTCTGAAATCATTCTCCAATTGGATCGTGATCTAAAAAATAAATGGAGAAGGCTTGAGAATAATTAAGAAAGCATTTCATTTTCTTAAGCATCAACATTTTTTTTAAAGGAAGAGAAATTTTAATAATGATGGAAAGAGATATTACACCCCAAAAAAAAAGGAATTAATATTTATAGTAACAATATAATTCTCTATTGTTTTTAGGATTCAAATGTACTCAAATACAACAGAATCTTTACTTGATATACGAGTCTAATTCCCTTGTGATAATAACTTATTCTTTAGGGATGAATAGCATGTATTGACTTAATTTTAAGCAATTTAGAACAAAAAATGGCATAATTTCCTCTTCATTCGCAAAACTAGACCAAATTTATGGCGCCAGATGAGTTGATTTCACCTTTACCATTCACGTTTGGATATTGGGGAGAAGGAATCTAGTACATTAGAAAGCTTAGAGATAACAAACAAAGCTCGAGATCCAAACAAAGCCTAAGAAGAACCCTGCAGGTGCATGATCAACCTTATTCAACCCTCAGCAATCCAAGATTTGGAAATTATACCAAATCAAATAAATAATAAATTAGAAAGCGTACATTGAGCCAAAGACCTGTGACTTAGTTGACATAACTCTCAGCCTTCAAAATGGAGGTTTGGAGTTCAATACCCCTCCTCCAAATAAAAAAAAAACGTACATTGAGATTTTTTTTAAAAAAAATTGCAAGAGAATTATGGCAGGTTTGGGGCATAGAATGAGACATAAAATTATCATCACATCTCATTTTTATCTCATCCCATCTTATTCCTAAACATAATTTTATTTTATAAGTAATAATCTTTATTGATGTGAATGAAAATAGGCAATGCACAAATACACAATAATAATACAAAGTGACACAACTAATTACATTCTAGTAGGCTAGAAAGAAGATAAAAACTCATGAAGATTCACTCCCTTCAATACAATAGCAGAAAACCACTAAAAAAGAGAGAATATAAAAAAGTTTCAGATTTCCCCTTCCATGCTCCTTGTTATTCAAACTAATAATTACAATTTTTTTAAATTTTCAAATACAAAATAATTTCAAACTTTTTCAAATTCTAAAAATAATAATATTATAAAAGTATATTCTTCTAACATTTTAATTTTATAATATTTTTTATTCAATTTTTTTTTTCTAAAATTCAAAAAATATTCAATTCAAACAGAATTATTCGTAAACTATTTTATTACTATTCACAAAATTCACATATCTTACTGTCCAAACTAGCCCTAAAATTGTCTTCACCGTACCTCAAATGGCGTAACAATAACAAGAGCCTCAAGAACCCCAGCACCAAACCCGGAGAGTAACCGCCCACGGTTGCTGAGCTTTCCCGTCTCGGAGTCCTTAAACGCGGACTGGAGCACAGCATTGGAGCCCATCCGAAGCGCATACTTGAGGGTCAGGTGCGTGGCGAACGGGGTCAAGCCCTTCCAGAGAGCCCGCACACCTTCGGTACGCACAATCGTGGTACCGCAGTGGATAATCCCCTTGTAGGTCCCAGAGCGGTCGAGCTGTAGCCTGGTTTTGATGACGTCAATGGGCTGCAGACAAGAAGCCTCCACGACTCCACCGAGCGAGCCGGATAAGGCTTTCACGTAAGGTGGGATCGTTTTCATGGGGGTTCCCTGCGGTTGATCTTGCTTATTCATGGTTTGGTATTAGCCTTCGATTAGGGGTTGAGATTTGAGAAATTGAAACTCTTTAGGGTTTTGAAAGGGAGGGGCGGAGAAGAAAGAAGCAGGAAAAGAGAGCTGCGTTTTGTCTTCTTCCTTCTCCAATGGACCACTCCTCCCGGTAAAGGAGGCAGGAACTTCTCGGCTGTGGGGTTGGCTCTCTTAAGCAAAGAAGCGGCCCACGTGACACACGTGGCAAGATTGTGGTTGCTGAACTGTAAACTGTACGGCGTCCACGCCAACTTGGACCATCGGTTGACGATTATTGTCTACTGCTAATGCATATGTGACGCGGAAGATGGAAGTTAAGCAGTTTAAAATAAAATAAAATAAGTTAGGTCAAATAAATATAGAAAAATGTTACTTTAATTAGTCTATTCATTTTAATACTTCATATATTTTAATTTTTTTCTTTATTTAATAATTAAAAAAATAATTATTAATGTATTGATATTTTTCTATATTTTAAAAATATTTTAAAATAATAAAAAAATTTAAATAAAAAATTAAAAAATATCAATTTAACCTAACGATCACTTAGAGCGCCGCTACCGCTTATAAATATAACATTCGGTCGACTCAATAGATTGCTAACCCTTTTATATGTTTAAAAGTTAATTAATTAAATTAAATTTTTATTTAAAAATCACTCCTACTGTTTTTGCAAAACAAGAATTTATACACCTTCTCAATTGAGACGTTATCGATTTAGGTAGGATTTTGTCAAATTGAACTTTTCAAATTGCTTTTTAGAAATAATTATGATCATTATTGTCAATAATATTCTAAAACGACCATGTATTTGGTGAAAAAAATAATAATAATAAAAAAAAAAAAGTGGATTACTGCTTCTTCAAAAGATTTATATGAAAACCTTTCTATGAACAATTGAAAAAGACATTTTATACGGAGAAAGCAAATGTACCTTTACAATGATAGTGTGTAAAATTATTATACGGAGAAAAGATGAGAATTTGGAATCATACTTCATGTCGACACTAGGAATGAAAAAGAGATAGACAAGACATAAAGTTTCTTTAAAAAAAATCCAAATATAATAGAATTATTAAAAAAAAAAAAAACTAACAATAACATATTTATTTAAAAACATAATCATAAAAGATTAAAAAAAAAACTCATACTAATGACTTACAACGAGTACATTTTTGGTAATTAAGCTCGATCGATTGTGAGTTTCAATAGAAAAGAAAAACTATACAGGAAGATAGTTGAATAAAAGACGAGTATTGAGAAGGAAAAAGAGATCAATATCAAAAATCAATTACATATATTTCCAATTACATATGATCCATTCAATATTGTCGATATTTTCTATTAAATTAATCAATTTTTTTTTTTTAATTTTGGTTTTTTTTTTTTTTTAACTTTAGAAGGATTGAAAGATTTTATTTGGGATCTCTTTAACTAGAGGCCTTAGGCGACAGCCATTTTGCAAGTCTTTCGTTTATGATACTCGCTGTAATCCTAGCATTTCACTTCTATTATGAAATTTTAAGATAAATTTGTTCACCGCTTGTGTTATGGACGACTTGGGATTAGGTCAATATTTTGTAGAAATAACAGCCTAAGGTATGAGTAATTTAGAATTTTTCAGACAAAATTTTTTAAAATAAATATAAAATAATTTTTTGCAATAGAGAACAATTTCTAAAATAAAAAATCGAGATAAAATCTAAAAAGGGAGAAATAAACATAAATATGGGCAGACTTTTTTTTTTTAATTGTCTTTCAATTTATGTTAAATAGTTTTGGTTTTTTTAAGAAATTAATGTTGACACGTAGGAGCTTGTAATTAGTCCACGTATTTTCAATTAATAGTGATGAACGAAAAAATTAACGGTAACCCGATTCATCCATAGCATGTAATCCCTATAATAATCTCACAGAAACCTAATTAACTACCTTACAAATATAATTGTTAAAAAAAAAAAACTATCTTATAAAATGGCATGATTTGTGTGATACGTGACATTGTAAAAAAAAATAGGGGTCTATAAAGAGCTATACAAAATCAACTTACAAAATAACACAACTTGATGTTATACATCAAACCTACTTTACACTAAAAATAATTCTATAATCTATCAAGTCACGTTAATTCATAAGGTAATTTTCAATAATATTTTTTGTAAATAAAAGAATTTTCTATGTAATGCTACAGCTCTTGTTGGAGCTCTAACATGTGTATTCATGTTTTATTTTTAAATTATTTTTTATATAGATTTTTTTAATATTTTTAAAAAATAAAATAAATTTAGAATATCATTAAAAATACTTCCTTAATTAGAAAGTAAAAAAAATCATTAAAAAATACTTTCTTAATCACGAAGTAAAATAAAAAATTATAAAAAAATATTTTTTATTTTATTTCGTAATTAAGAAAGTATTGTTTAATAATATTATGATTTTTTTAAAATATTTAAAATTATTAAAAAAATCTATATAAAAAAAATTTTAAAAAAATACATAATAATACATGTGTTATAGCCAAGCGGGAGCTTTAGCATTATTCTATAGTGATAATTGCACTTTTTGGTTTTTGGAACAAACAAGAAGCTTTTAGAATGTTGAGGACATCAGAATATCTTAGGATGTTGACCTCTTCACATCATAATGCCTAGGGCTGTAAGTCGGACATTCCGGACCGAGAAAACCGACCGGATCGAGAATATGCATTCTCGGTTTCAGTCCTAACAAAATGAGATTTTCGGTCTTCGGTCCGGTCCCGGATTTAGGGGTTTTCGGACCGGATCGGACCGACCAAAAAATTAAATTATATATTTATATTTTTTATATAATAAATTATGTAATTTTCATCTAACCTACCACATGGTCTAATTAACCTATCATCAATTTACCACTAACTAATTAGTAATTTAGTAGACATCTACAAATACAAGACTACATCTATCTAGATTCTACATTATTAGATAACATTTTTTAATATATCTAAATTGTAAGTAAGTATAAAGCAATTAAAAATTTAAAAGTAACTAATGTAAATTATAATTAACTTCATGATTCATGTATGACATGAATATCAATTAACTCACCTATGAGTCTATGACTAATTCACCATTAACTAATTTATAAGTTAGAAGTTAGAACTATAATAAATTGTAATACATTGACATACTCTAAATTAGTAATAAAGTAACAATTAACATCATCAATATAATTATAAGTTTATAACTAAACTAAATTTATAACTAAATCAATGTAAGTCTATAAGTTATTATAACTAGTAACTACAAGTCTATATATAGTATCAATATAACTAATACTATGACTAATGACTAATGAGTATTACTAATGAGTATGAGTAATGAGTCTATATGATATATCACTGATTCACCATGACTCTAATTTACTATTAGTAATTTAGTATAGTATAGTCCATAATTTAGTATCCATATGTTATTATATAATATATATTCCATAATATATAACATATATAATTATATTATTAGTATCACTATTACTATTAGAGTATAATATATAATATTATCATTAATTATTTTTCAATGAGTTACAAGAATAATCACCATTAAATAGTTTAATTAAATTTACTAATTTAAATAATTTTTTTAATTAATTTATGTGCCAAAAAGATAAAAAAAAAATCACAAGTTTAAAATTAAAACACATCAAGTTTGGAAAACATCAAACGGCGCCGTTAAAAACAATATTGGACTTAAACGGTGCCGTTTAAGTCCCAACCGGTCCGAATATGCATTCACTGGTTGCGTGAAACGGCGTCGTTTCACGCAACCTTTTTTTTAAAATGAGTGCAAGCTTACTTAAACGGTGCCGTTTGGGTTCAAATTTAACCCAAACGGCGCCGTTTCGTCACCCCCACTTCCCCAGTTAGCCCCCGGCCCCCAACCCCCCACTCCACGGGCCACGAAATTGGAATTCTCATTTCTCAGTTTCCCAATTCCTTAACCCTAGCAGCCGCGCGACAACCCCCCTCTCCAGCAGCCCAGCCCCTCCGTTCGGTCCCCTGAAAATTCCAGCCGGCAGTCCATCATCTGAGTCGTCTTCGTTGGGTCCCCAAAAAATTACAGCCGACAGCCCCACTCAATCGCTCTGGTGCTGCCTCAGACTTCAAAGCCTCACTCTCGATATGTTTATTTCATTTCATCTACTTGTAATTCTCGCATTCTCGGTATCTTGATCTTGAATATTGTGAATTTGTGGGGGTATAAAATTTCGGATGCCCGAATATGAAACCCTTTTTTCCTCTTGATTTTATTTATATATTGGCCCTCTTGTTTGGTTGGTTAGAAAATTTTTTAATGGTGAATCGGTGATTACAGAAAAATCACTCGTGTTCTATCCTATCAATTTTAGAAATACCCAGGCAGCTGGGTTCCCCCGGCCCCAAATGAAAACTTTTTGGAACTGTGATTATATTGTATATTTAAGTTGTTTGCCTCACTTATGCTTTATGAAGTATAACTATAACGACTGTTTGTTTAGCGATTTTAGAGTAATGTAGTTGATTGTTTGTATTAAAATAAATTGAAGTAAACTTCATTTACAGCTGTTGAAGTGATTCTATGTCCCTTTATTGATTCTATGCACCACAGCTAGCCATGTTTAATTAGCTTGCATGATCTACCTAGCACCATAACCAGATCAGTAACATGCATGCATCATGAATATCCCTAGCATATATATGATCATCATGATATGATTAATATGTACGTTATTATATATAAGTTCAAACTGGAGCATATATATCATGATCTGCATGATGATATATTGCAATTAATATATATTACTTTTGAAATAATAAATGGGTTCTAGCTTATTGCAATTAAGATTTCTGTCCCTAGCAAGACCTAGTAGCTAGTTGTTTTTATATTTAAAAAATGTGTAGGAAAATCATGAGCACTTAGCTCTCAAACTCGTATAACTTTTCTCCAACTCGTATCAGACGAAGTGATTAATTGTACCAAAATGTACACTAATGCAATGAATTTTTGGTTGTGTTCTTAATGCTTCATTGACTTTCTTGTATCCCTTTCTAGCTCCTTTTTATGTAACTAAGTGTAATATGTCTACTATTTATTGATTATATGTTATTTTTATTTAATTCCATTTCTTTTTTTTCTAGATGGAAACGATTCCAGAATTATTTCCACATGATTCTACTACAGATGATGTAGAGTCAACACAGACTACACATGGGCAAGGCATTCCTCCACTCCCACCCAATGTAAGTGATAATACTACACATAGTGGTAGTGGTAGACATAGGTCAATGGTTTGGGATCACTTTACAAAAATACCAAAATGTGATCCAAGTAAACCTAGGGCTGCATGTAATTACTGTGGTGCTTCGTATGCATGTGATACGAAGACCAACGGTACAAAGTCCATGAAGTATCATATTGAAAAACAATGTAAGAAATGTCCATTGAGACAGACAGATAAGCCTCAAACTACTCTCGGTTGGAAGGCGGGTGTAGGAAGTATTAGTGGGGAATTTGTGCCCATATCATTTAGTGTTGAGGCTTGCAGACAAGCTTTAGTAGAAATGATTATTCTTGATGAGTTGCCCTTTAGGTTTGTTGAAGGGGAGGGTTTCAAGAAGTTTATGCTCATTGTTTGCCCGAAGTGGGTCGGGATTCCATCTCGTGTTACGGTTGCGAAGGATTGTTTTAGTGTGTATATAAGGGAAAAAAGTAAGTTGAGAAGTGCTCTTCAAGGGCAACGAGTTTCCCTCACCACGGATACATGGACATCCGTGCAAAACCTCAACTATATGTGTCTCACTGCACACTTTATTGATGATAATTGGAAACTACACAAAAGAATTATTTCTTTTTGTTTGGTTGAGAATCACAAGGGTGATACACTTGGTAGAGCCATAGAGATGTGCTTGCATGATTGGGGGAGACCGAAAATACTTGCAATCACACTTGATAATGCAAGTTCTAATAATGGAGCAATTTCTTATTTGAAGAAAAAAACCAAGTATAGGAAGGACACTGTTTTGGAACATGAATTCTTAGATGTTCGGTGTTGTGCCCACATCCTAAACTTAATTGTCCGTGAGGGATTGAGGGAATTTGATGAGTCTATTATGAAGGTGAGATGTGTTGTGAAATATGTTAAGTCCTCACCTCAAAGGTGGACTACATTTAAAAAGTGTATTGGGTTGGAAGAAATTGCAAGCAAAAGTGGCATTTGTTTAGATGTACCAACTAGGTGGAACTCCACCTATCTTATGTTGGAGGGGGTTTTAAAATTTCGAAAAGCTTTTGAACGGTTGGAAGAAGAAGATTCGGGATTCCTTAGTAGTGTTGGAGACGATGATGTCGATGATGATGAAATTGGTGATATAGTGAATAGGAGAACATCAAAGAAGTTAGGGCCTCCCAATAATAATGATTGGGAGAAGGTAAAGTTGTTTGTAAGGTTTCTTGAACTATTTCATGATGCAACTTTATCTTTTTCAGGGAATCAATATGTAACTTGCAACTCTTTCTTTCTGGAGTTAGTTAAAATATCTGATGCAATTGAAGTGGAGTGTGAAATAGGAAGCCCTGTGGTGGGATTAATGGCCACAAATATGAAGAAAAAATTTGAAAAATATTGAGGCGACTTAGATAATATGAATATGTTGTTGTTTGTTGGGATTATTCTCGATCCTCGGTATAAGATGCGATATTTTGACTTTGCATTGGAATGCATGTATGCCAATGACCCCACAAAAGCGGTTGATTTGAGTTGGAAGGTGAAAAATGCTTTAACCCGCATGTATGAGGCATACATTGATAATGACGGAGGCAACAATTCTGATTTACAACAGCAGCACACAAGTCCACCACGTGAAGAAGTAAATTCTACAGATGGTAGTGGTAGTGGTAGTGGTAGAGTTGATAGGACGGCAGAAAGAATGGCCATATTCAAGCAGCTGTTACAGTCGGAAAACACTTTAGGGAGCAAGAATGAGGTTGATAGATACCTAGCTGAAAGTTGTGAGGAGGCGTTCCCAAGTTTTGACATTCTTATTTGGTGGAGGGTTAATTCAGTTAGATATCGTGTACTTTCAAAAGTTGCACGAGATATATTCGCAATACCGGTATCTACAGTGACCTCTGAATCTATATTTAGCATGGCGGGTCGTGTCCTTGATCCTTTTCGAAGTAGTTTATCTCCGATGATGGTTGAGGCTCTCATTTGTACACAGAATTGGCTTCGTTCTTCTTCTATTCCAATCAACTTTAAGACTTTAATGAATGAGGTGGAGGATTTAGAAAGACAGTTGGGTATGTTTCTTACTTACTTCATTTTATAACTTTTTTTTATAAGTACAACATTTTATAACTTTTATGAGCTATAATACTATATGTTATGTAAATTTATATAATTTGTTTTATTTCATTATTGTATAGAACTTGTTCGGGACGGTGACAATTCTATGGAGGCTTCAAATACAATGTCTACAACCAATGCAAGTTAATGAGGTGAATCTATTTTAGCTTGTTAGTTTTCAATTTTCACTTTTGCTATTTCCTAATAATTTCTTTGTTTACACTTTATAGAATACTGTGAAAACTGAAAAGTATGCCAAGCCAAAAGATGTAGAAAGCTATGGCTTATGAGCTGTCAGGAGAAGAATTATCTTTATTGTAATTTGTATTTAGAGCTTTTAATTTTTCAGTTATTTGGGAATTGTATAATTTTTACTTTTCATTATAATTTATCTATGCTTGGGAATGATTTTTTTTTTCTTTCTTAATTTTAGAAGCCAAATCTGCTTGGAATGTTATTTCAATTTTCTTTCATTATCTAGTATAATTTTTAGTTTAACCATGTTTAAATTGTTTGGAATCTTTGGATGGATTAGTAGTAAGAAAATCAAGTAGCTATTCATTTTTTAAAGTTTTTTATGGATATAGTCAAAATTTATTTTTTGTACTAAAACTTTTTATTCAAATTTATTCACTGTAATTTAGTTAGCATATTGCTTGGCAAGACAAGTATTATTAATTTATTATATTGACAATTTTTTATGATTATTTTTATTTTCCCTTTAAGTTCTTTTGTATTTTTTGGCTTCAAATTGGATAAATTGTTAGTGGGCTTTCACCATTGGGCCGAAAAAACAGAGGAATAAGATTGAGCTTTTGGCACCATTGGGCCGAAAAAACAGAGGAAGAAGATTGGGCTTTTGGCCCATCCGGTTAGGATTGGACCGAATAGGACCGACCAGACCAGACCAGACCGAATTGGACCGGACCGGACTGGTCCTTCTGCCTATTCGATCCGGTCCAGGGTGAAAAAACCCTGGACCGAATTAGTCCGGTCCGGTCCATAACACCACCTTCGGACCGACCGGACCGGACCGAATTCACCCCTAATAATGCCTGTGTAACGGTTGGCTCTATAGCCTATATTACTTTCTATAGCAGAAGCTAACTTTGTTTACGTACGTCTCCTTGCCTGCATTGACAATCCTTTACGTGTATACACAATGCTTATCATATAATAACTACCTAAATGCAGTCTCCAAACATCTAAAAAATAAATAAATCTATTTGCAAGCGTATCTATTGCCACATCAAATACACTACTCATGTGAAAGTCCGCCACATCAATTTATATAAAAATATATTAATGCTTTGATTCTTCTTATATTTATAATGGGTCTCACAATAAATAATATGTTACACATTATACTTGTAAAACATAACTAAAAAACAAAAGAACGACAACCTTAATCGATACAAAACATCATAATGATGCGTCTTTGGTAAATCGGTGAAATGATTTTCAGCTAACTTGTGAGTTGCGATTCTTTCGAAACCTTGTTTTAACATTACAGTTGGGTGTTTTGGCCTCCGAAGTAGATCGAATATCAACAATCTTTTTGGGGTTGCAAATCAAAACTTTTCAATATCCCACTCATAAAAGGGTTTAACATGCTGTCTTGATATGGTACGTTAGATTGTAAAGTTATTTTTATTATAAAGTAAATCTAACGTATCACATAAGTTCATGTCAGTTTAAGTTTATTTTTATGAAATCTTTTTGTAGCTATAATACTTATCAAATACGAATATGTAGTACTACTATCCTATCACTAGATGCCAAGTAATTAAATATGAGTGTTTATGTAAATAGTTTTAATTACATGACATGGTTTCTACTAATTTTCTCCCACTCGTTGAATATTACCGCAACATGATGAGTTCCAAGATTGAATTATGGTTTTTCCATTCAGCCAAAGTCATGTTTATTGTTTCACGGAGCAGAATAGCAGACAAGTGGAATCAGGAGTGAAATCCATCTGAAAGTTTATTGGTCAAGAGAGAAGACTAGGGAGAACAACGGTAAGATGCACATCTGAAATATAAAAACGTACACTTTAAGAAAATGAAAATTCTAAATTCTGAAATTCCACAAAATGCCGTGATAGGATGGATGAACGTTAAGAAATGTGATAAAATCCCATTTCAAAACTGAATGAAAAACCGAATTTAGAGTACTATCAAGATTGCATTATTTAGGCATCCGTGCAATGCAAATTAGGATATCAACAAAGAACAATGGTACAACAAACACCACATATACAACAACTGCTTTCTAGGTCTGCCCTCTGCTACAAGAGAAGCAGCAAAACCGGGAAAGCCTACATTGATCTTTCTTCAGGCAAAGAGGAAACTCTGATATAGTTTAATCAGCACAACATGCTTACAAACTGTTCTATTAGATAGGAGTAGCTTCGCACCTTAACCCCTGTTAAGAGAGCTTTTCACTCTGCATCCATGTCTTCTCTCTTTGCTGCGGCATTTAGCAAGTGGTACATGATAAAAACTAATGGCTGGTTGCTAGAGCAGTCACCAAAAGACCTAGCACAAGAAATGGCTGGGCGCTTGCCTGAAATAATAAATATAAGAAGTTATATTTTAGTCCATATTGCCAAGGATAATAACCAGCTTAACAGAATGCCTAAATGGGCAAACCAGTATTGGGTTGAAAAACCCTGCTGGTTGTGCCACAACATCTAGGAGTACCCATAAGGTGATCCCAAATCCCACATGGAAAGATCTAGAGAGTATAGGATGCTGAAGTATTAAGGATTTATAATCCACACTATTTTGAATACGTCACCCATAAAGCACCTGTTTGGATCGTTTTGGAGGTTGGACGTGTTATGACACATGACATAATAGACTAGAATCAGAATCTATAATCTGGAAGCTATACTGGTGCATCTGACCAATGAGACAACTATTGTCTGCTAGTACTTGGTAGTTCATGTCCACTAAAAGTTGTTTGTATTAAAAGGCATATTCTCAACGAACTTGATCTAGCAGTAAGTTCACATTTCAGAAAATTCTGGTGGTACCCAATGATGAATATGTACCTGATATTTGACATCATACTTGACAGGATCTTTAAGAAAATACTGAAACTGCAGTGCACAAAATTGGTATTAGCAGAGTGCTTATTTTGTAAAATAATGACAAAGAAACGCCACTGTAAATAAGTATATACTATAATCAGAACAGCATAATGCTTGTCATGAATGGCACCTATTATAACTTGAAGCAAAGGAGAAAATAATTCAGTATATAGGCGGCAAGATATACCTGAATTGAGACTTACTAGAATGAAAAAAAGGGACTAAATATTCAAGGCCGAACCTTAAATTTCTACAATCGAGAACAAGTGTAATGGCTTTACCTGAAAAACGACTTGTGGTATTATCAAAGCAAGCAAGGCTAAGGCATAGTATGGTTTACCAACCCCAAGCAGATAACCTGCAATCATCAATTCATTATTGAAAATGGAAGGTAAACTTCAACATAATACCAGCACCAAATAATTTTTTTTTTTTTTGATAAGTCCAGCACCAAATAAATATGGTTAAAGAAATAGTAAAAAACAACGTACCTGCTATAGATATCTGAGTTATGTCGATAGCGCCAACACAAATCCATTTAGCAGTTTCAGCACCAAAAGCAACTGGAAGTGACTGTTCAGAGAGCATTACCATACATAAGGATGTGGCAGCTACTTCTAAGGATGGGCAATAAAGTGTTTCTAACACAGCAAGAATTTGTACTACAAAAACGTAAGAGACAATATAGGTACCTGAAGTCCCAATGCTCTATCTCCTTCAACACTTTTGAAGTCATTGACAATGGCAATACCCAACTGAAATCAATGATCAAATATTGATTATTGGATCACATAGTTAACATACATAAACAGACACTCCCAAAAACCTTACCCCGGCTATGCTATACAAGAGAGTCAGAACAATTATGTCTGGTGTAAGTGTCCCAAATAAAGCCTGACCAGCCCACCTGTCAATAAGAGATTGAATTTAAACTAGTTATGTAACATGGTGGAAGTCCTTTATTCACCCAAAAAATTAGAATTATGAAGTTATGATCTTTTTTTATTAGTCCATTGTATGAAACTCGCATTGAATTAACATTTTTGAGCCACCCCATCGAGAAGAATTAAACCTATAACCTGAATGACTTTCCTTCCTGAAAGACATCCAACCCAGAAACAAGTAACAAATATCCAGTTCAAGAATCCTCAGCTATAAGAAATGGACAACCAGAAACGGTGTGGTAATTTTCCCAAGGAAAAACCTTGGTATTGACTACCATCGCAATTCAAAGTCAATTTTGATCACAAAAGGAATACTTGCTCAAATCCATCACATACATCCTGGCCTCCTCACGTGCACCATGTGAAAAAGCACTTACAACTAGACACTTTTTTCTTGATAGGTATAAACGAATAGAAAAATGAAACTGGAAAAGCGGATAAGATTATGTGGTCACAATCCAAAAAGGGGAATTTTACTGTACAGTCGTACTATAAGTCCCTCATGACACAATCTACAAGAACATTCCCATGGAAGAACATATGGAAGACTAAGGCCCCCCTAAAAGCTCCTTTTTTTGTATGGACAGCTTCACTAGGGAAGATTCTTACCTGAGATAATCTAAGGAAACGCCAACTCATTGTATTGGATTGGTGTTATATGTGTAAGAAAATGGGAGAGTCTGTGGATCACCATTATTATATTGTGATGTAGCCATGAGCTTATGGAACAATATCTTTGCTAGAGTGGGACTCCTTTGGATAATGCCAAGAAGGGTTGTTGACTTTTTGGCCAGCTGGAGAGGCATTCGAGGTAACTCTCAAATCGCAGCTATGTGAAAAATGATACCGATTTGCCTATGGTGGTGCATATGGATGGAGAGAAATGGTTGGAGTTTTGAGGATCGCAAACAGACAATTGACAAGATTAGAAATTTTTTTTCTTCATACATTATTCCATTGGTCAATTGTAACAAACTCTAATGGCATGAACGTACATGATTTTCTTGTATCTTTAGACAAGCATATATAGGTGTGGTTCTTGTAGATGTCCCAAGAACTTGGCTTCGCCTATTTTTAATAAAATTCCTATTTACTGATAAAAAAAGAATAGAAAAATGAGTTTAAGAAAGAAAGAAGTATATATGTTAACAACTCTGGGTCTGTCTACATTTATATTAGCAAGGGCAGTAAAATATAGGCTCTTACCAGGGCAAACTAATGTAACTTGCTCCCAGGGCAAAATTTCCAACCCATCCATTCTGTTTCAGCTGCAACCGGATTTGGAAGTCAGTCATCGTTTAAGCAGATTTTCCACTAGACATGAAGGAAAGTAGAATGGTTTGACTTATTGAAAAGGATGACCAAAAAAATTAAGCACCTTTAGAGGTGGAGCAGAGTATATGTAAGAAAGTAAGGATCCGCCGACAGCAAGGTAAAAAACTGTAGGGAAGTCGTGCCCGGCCTAAAAAGAACAAGGACTCAGGAACTGGTATTCATCTTCAATACTTCTATAATTAGTAAAACTAAAACCCATTAAAATTACCCACCCAAATGTCTAAAAGACCAGCAAGGCCAAGTCCTCCCAAAAGCAACAACCAAATTTGTGTAATGACCTGAGGAAATATTTTCAAAAAAGAAGGAAATGATTATAAGTGAACCACGCAGCAGTATTTGTGTGCATGCAAGGCAATTGATTAGATTGCTGAGTCCAAAAGGGGGGAAAAAGAGTTAAGTTACATGCCTCACTCTCAGATATAGCTCCCGAAGGAATTGGACGATAAGGTTCATTTATTGCATCAATTTCTCGGTCATACCAATCATTAAGTGTCTGAAACGTGGAACAATCAGAGAAGTTTACATTAGATGAGTTGAAGCTCTTGTGCAGTGGAAGTGGAGCCCTATAATATATCTCCAAGAATTGTACCTGTGTATAACCAGTTAGAAATGGGCCAGACATCATCATGCAAGCAATTGATTTGGCAACATCCTCTAAGTTCCAGTGAAAATTTCCTGCCATTAAGAAAAACCGAATCAGAAGAATAAAATATTGAAAGCATATTCACAGACACACTACGGACACATTAAAAACATAGTCGTGTATAAGCAATTTTAGGCATTGAAAAATTCTTGGATAGCAAATGGATCTAAGCCTAAAATTTGACAGGATTTATCACAGATAGTTAGGCAAACCCATGGCTGACTATGCGAAAAGTGAATGTACCAAGAGGGGGAATATTTAGTAGAGAAAAGCATATATATCGTCTGCTTGCAAGTCGTACTGACTGGAAATAACAAGTAAAAGACGACCAGACAATGGCTAAACCAACAAAATCCTAATACGAGGATTAGAATATTCCTAACAAAAGATGCTACTGATTTTGCAGTCTGCAAAGATGGTACCTGAAGCAGCAGCTCCGCAAACCACTCCCCATACAAGTGGAGGCCAAGTAACAGGCTTTGTAAGTTGAAGTCGGATCTTCCATTTATTCTGCAAATATAAATCACAAGTTCACAACGTCTAGTCCAGTTTAAATGCTTGTCTTTAACATTATACATATACACTACGTATTTGCAGTAAACTGCTTCAGAAAGCCAAGCCTAAATTAAATTAGACAAATTTACATTAAAGTCGTGATAATTACACTTGAAAAGTGGAAATCTCGAACAGGTCACTGCATGAAAGTTGTAAATTTGTAATTGAAATGGGAACTATTAGCATTCAAGATCCGGTTCAAGTTATGCCTAGAGAACACGAAATTAACGTCAAAATATATAGCTCACGCCTCACAGTTTCTTGCGCCGCTCCTTTGATGCCGAGAAGCTGGTTGAAATTGGAACCACTAGCAGTCGGCGCCTTATCTGGTGCCTGAGATTTAACTGCTGAAAACACAAATAATAGCTACCATAAAGACCTTGCACTGCCTCATTATCAATTGCTATTTTATGGAGTAACTAGTTCCTAACTACTAATATTAACTTCAATTTCTCGCTGACAACCAGAAATTTATAAAAAGAAGAAGACAAAATCATTGAAGCTCAAAAGACCTTCGTTTGCATCGGTCTCCGCTGCTCTAATCGTAAGTCTCCTTCCTGTAAATTTCGCAGAATCTCTCAGTATCGAGAAAGCATGCAACTTAAGTTCGAGCACTGAACCGAAGGCCGAATTTTGGTTGCTAAGAAAAGTATAGTAAGTAGAATTAAATTTTCAAAAATCTGACAAAGGTCAATATGAAACGGTAGTTTAAGATTCCAAAATTTCTTTTCTTTTACTAAGTTTTTCTCGGCAACCAAACGGAGCATTTATGGTTGAAGGAACTCACGGGTGAAGGACACAGAAATCGGTGTCAAAACGGGCGGCCGAGTTCGAAGTCGGTTGGAGTTGAGATTCGACAAACAAACGGAAGAAACGTTGTTCAGAACGGACGCCATAGGAGACTGAGCTTCTGAATAGCTCAGGGAGAAATAGAGAGAGACTCCGAGCAGGCAAGGGCGGAGTGAAAGATAGAGGAGTGAGCTTTTGGGTTTAGTTGATAAGTTATAACTTCTTCCTGCAAAAAGGAAATCAAAACATCCCGTCGTGATTGTTCAAGTGTCGTGCAGTCATTTTAAAAAAAATAATAAATATGGGATCCATATGAAAAGAAATTAATTTTTTAATAATAAACCCCACTCTTTTTCAAAGTAATTACACAGCATTTACACATTCACGACTGTACGTAGCATTACTCCTGTAAAAATATTTAAAAAATTAACGAAATGGCTTTTTCTCGGTGTGCCTCGTACTCGGATTACGTTTACTGTTACGTTTACTTTGTTGAAGCTCTCGTAAAGAAAAATTCTTCTTATTTAATTGAATAAATATAGATAAAAATTACTATTAAAAATATCTATTTTGTATATATGATGTGGCATTATCTAAACCACACATCTCTCCAAGTGAGTGTTGGGAACAATCAACTAGAAGCAGCTACGCAGTGAATGCAAAATGTGTACTACTATAGTGACTTCTCTCTAACATTACTCTATTTAATTTACTACCCGACGGCCCACGCCTATAAAAAAACACCCTCACGGGCCACATCTTATAAAAACAAAAAAAATTAAATGGCAAGTGTGAAAGTAAATAATAACTGATAGCATTAATCTAAAAGTAAATTGGAACCCGATAAGGGTTCTGCCCAGTAGACAAATTTTATTTGCAATAACAATAACTAAATTATATTAAAGGTTATTTATTATTTTATTATTATTTTTTATCTATTATTCATTACTATTCAATATTTTATCATACTTTTTCATTACTTTTTTTATTATTATTCACAGAATATTTAAGATTACCTTACTATCTAAACGCAACCTAAATTACGTTAATCTATAAATTTATTTATAAAATTTGTATATATATATAAAATAATTCTATTTGAAACACAGTGGCTGAAAACAATAATATCGTTCATGTGTTTGTTTTTTTAATAAATTGGTCAATTTTTATTTATTTCTTATTTCTTGTGCTTTTAATTTTAATTTTTTTAAATTATTATTTTATCTAATTTTCAGTAATCCATTGAGAACATTGTAGTTAGAGTGTACAAAAAAAAGTCACTAAATAATTGACTCAATGGGAAACTGGTCAAACACTGAAACAGTTTCACTTCTAAGCGGTCAGACTGATATTAGAAGTATAGATTATAGAAGCCCTCCTTTCATCTACTGCCACATCAGAAATCACACAATAGTCTCAATCACACAGAATAACATCATTTACAGAAAAGCTTGGTTTCACCCATGACCAGAAAAGCTCGCTACCCCTCCCTTTCATCTGCTTCTGTCTCTTTGCACCATCGTCCAAGAGCAAATTCAGTTCCACTGCCACCATCTTAGTCCGACGCTGACCGTCCGTTGCCTACCTTGTTGTTTCTCACCATCTCACCCACACAGATTTCGCACCACTGTCACCCACATAGATTTCTTCCGTCACTAGTTCCTCTCGCACTCTCAGCCCTTTCGCATCCCTCTCGCATGGTTGCGCCTTCGCACGGCTTCGTCCCCTCGTTCCCGTCTCACACAGTTGTCCCTTCGCATCCCTATCGCACGGCTGCCCTTTCACATTGATTTCTACTGCCACTGGTCCGTTGCCCACCATCCTAGTCGCCAATTAACTGTTGTTCATGGCTGACCTTGGTGTTGCTCAGGTATTTTTTACCATTCCCAGTACTCAATCGACATTTTAAAGTATTCTATTTTCAGAAACTATGCCCACAAAAAATCTCATTGAATAATAATCCTTTTGATAAAGTAATTTAAACAAATTACACCAATTATAATGCATATACCACTGCATAGAAGAAAATGAACGATTACTATTGCATGAAAAGTGTTTGGCATAATGTTTGAGAGAAAAAATTTTATTGCTACAACACAAACTTAATTGCGATTCAAATTACAACTGCAAGTGGATGTTAAAACTTATCAAATAGTACAAAAGTATCAACTAATTGCTTATGTTAGGCAATGGGCTCCATGCAAAACCTTGAAATTGTTTTATAAAAAATATTGGTTTCCATTAATAATGCATGTTTAATTAGTGTCCGGAGAATGTTGAAAATATGATCAAATCTCTCCTACTCAAATTTCAATTGACTAGGTCAAGGTCTTTGCCTTTATAGCTAGATTTATGTGGTGGTTGATCAAACTGTCCTCATCCACTTGCCCTAACATTTAAATTAGTCCTCCCATTTACAATCATCTTTTTCCATTTTTTATTATTATAATGAAGTTTGACTATTCCACCTATAGTTTTTTTTTAAATTAATGAGTGACATATTTCTGGTTGGTTTCTGGTTGGTTGGGCATAATATTTCTTTGAAGCATCAAACTACAAATTAATTAAGCATCTTCAATCTTCAAACCTCCATTTTGAATAATTACTGAATTTATAATGTTATGGTTCTATATGGAAGAAACAAATTTTTTGTTTTGATAGTGATGAAATTGAGGCTAAAAGTGTAGACATTCAATATGATGAGAATGTGAAAGATGGAGTGAATGTGAATGGAGGAATCAATGTGATTTCCTTTTCAAGTAGTGGTCTTTTGGAGACATTCATTGGTATGAAATTTATGTGTTGGGACACCACTAGTTTCCAAGACACCCAAAATCGTTTTAGCTTACAACAATGTAATTTCTATCCCCAACCCATAGGTACATGTAATCTTAATCCTGCATGTTTAGACACTTGGCAATGAAAAAAAAATGGTACATGTCAAGTCTTCAACACCAATGAAAGCCCTCGCAACAACTATTTATGACTTGTAGGTCATAAATCATAATGGAGTTCATCAATTAGTCGACACATCCAAATTGAACATATATCTGAGCGCATCTTAAAACATCAGTGCATCTTAAGCCTCTCTGGTATGCTATTGGGAAATAGCATACCAGAGAGGCTTCGAGGGTTGCATCTTCTTCGGCAGTCGTTGGTACCAATCCTTCGTCATCGGCTTCGAGAGAGACGGAAGTGGGTCACCAGATCAAGGGTCTTCGAGCTTAGTTCTAGTCCAAGGAGAGTGAAGGGACAAGCCGTGCCGAGAGGGATGCGAGAGGGGACGAAGGGGCAGAAGTCGTGCAAAGGGGACGAAGCTGTGCAAAGGGGCAGACGTGCAAGAGGGATGTGAAGGGGTTGAGATGGTGGCGGTGCAAAGAGACGGAAGCAAATGAAAGGGAGGGGCAACGAGCTTTTCATTTGTAAAGGGAGAAACGAGTTTGAAGGGAGAAACGAGTGGGGGCTGAGATGCACATCATCTCCATGATAGTTGTGGTGGGAAGCCTACGTGTCACTTAACTATTGGCGGGCTGTTAATTGAGTAAAATTGGATGAACTAGTGCTAAGGTTTTCTCAAACTGAAAATACATACTTTTATTATATTTCGAAAGTTACCGGCTCATCGAACTCAATGATATTGTTAAATCTTGATTAAAATAAAAATAAAAATACAATGAACCGAAAATATCAATTATTTTTTTGAAATAATATTGGAGTCAGGAATTCGGTTGGATCTTTTCGGGTTGAAAATATTTCTTCCAGCCCGAAATAAATTCGAGAATTTTCAACCTATTCGGGTCGAGTGAACAGGCCTAATCAGTACCAATGAGCATAGGCTATATAAATAATAATAATTAAAAAATAAAACAATTTAAAGAATTAAAGAAATCTTAGAAAATAAAAATTGTTGGGTCACACCAACCTTATAACATTAGCATTGGTTTAGCTATATTTTTAGGCAAAATTTTGCTAATACGTCTCTTTTTAGCTTTTGGCTACCCACTCATAAATTAAACTCATGCAGGTTAACTATCTTCATCTTTATAATAATAAAATATTATCATTTTATTATTATTTTTTATGCATATTTTTTATTTGTTGAAGTAAATACTTATTTTTTTCATAATTTTTAAATATCTATACATCAAAATATATATAACCTATCTAACAGTAAATTAACTTCATTTTCAAATACAAAGCATCAAAATAATTACAATTAAAAATCATGTCCACCACAGTGTACAAAATGTCTCGGGCAACCTAAGAGCATTGACAATGGCCTAACCAAATTTTGACTAAGTAGCTCAAAAGTGGCCTGCATTGGAGTAGTCAAAACTCCAAAGCTCCACTTTTGAGCTACAGTAAATCCATCACTTTCTTCAAATTTGATCAGTCGCTATTCATCTCCAAAATAATATTTTATTCAAAAAATATTCTCAATGGTTACTATTGGATAATTAGGTTGAGGAAAAAAATAATTGAGAAATAATAATTTTAAGTGAAAATTAAATTATTAATTAATATATATAAAAAATTATTATTAAAATATATAATATTATATTATTATTTTGACTTCTGGATGGATAGTCAAATGTGGATTCTTCTCCAATGCTTTTAGTTTTAGCCAAAACCTAAATTTTTAGTCAAATTTTAAACTTGGCAATAACTAGTCGATTACCAATGCTCTAATGCAATTAACATGCACAAAGCATAAAAAAGTTTTCAAAATCAGAAACCTGCTCCATGGGTGACTACAAAACAACAATCTATATATCTTGTTAATGTACAATAACAATTTATACATCTTGTTAATTTACTATCAGCTATCTATAATAGTTTATGCACAAAACAACAACCTATACATCTTGCTAATAAGCATGATCTTGCTGTCGACAGAGATCTTGTGCAGATGAAGGAGCTGCAACATGGAACAGAGGTGGCCTTGTTGCCAAAATAGGGATGAAAGCTCAACAAAGGAGAGTCAGTATACGTTTGATGGACCTAAGAAAGCACCGGTGATTCGCAGGTCTATTTCGGGAGAGAGACTTTGTAGTTAAGGGTCTAAGAATGAGATAAATAAATGTATGAATAAGTTACTGTACACAAACAGGTTTGTTGAAGTATCATGTCTCATAACCAAAGTTAGATGACTATGCCTAATCCATTACATACGATGTTTATGTCAATTAGCTAAGTTTTACTGTTACCTAGCACGTACTAACTTATGCCAATGCCAGTACTTGAACATGACCTATGCGATGCCTGATTTGCATACAAGTAATTCTAGGCATCTTGAGTCGTCTTAGGGCTCGTGTAGACATTTAAAATATATCAGAATATCTATAAATAGTTTGTAAATAGTAGTAATTTAGTTAAAATTAAGATATTTTATTAGATTTTGAGAAATAATAGAGAAAAAGTTGTGCAAAAATATTATAAAAGTAAAAAATTGTTAGAATATAATTTTTTAATATAATTTTTATTTTAGAATTTGAAAAAGTTGTATTATTTTTTGTATTTTATTTGTAAGTTTGAAAAAATTGTAATGATTAGGTAATGAAAAAGTTGGAGATTTGAAATTGAAAAGTATTTTATATTTGAGTGATGTTTGAAAATGAAATATTTAAGAATATCTCAATATCCAAACTCGTTCTTACATTATTTTATATTTTTAGATTATTTTTATTTTTATTTACTTTTATTTTTAAATATTTTTACTAATTATTTTTCACATGCCACACAATTATTGATGTCGACATTGCATTTTCTAACAAATTATTACCGATTTGTATTGGGATGATTTAAGTGATGAAAAGTAAAAGTATAAAGAACACAAATTTTAAATGGTGAGGATAAAGTCCATTTATCTGAAAGCAAATAATAGTTATTATTTTAAAATTTTTTTAGTCATAATTTCACATGATTGGATTTTTTTTTTTTTTTTATCCCGACATGGTGTGAAAAGATTATGGCATTGGTTTCATCAAAACCATCTTTAGAATTTGATGAAAAGTATATATTTTTCATAAATTTAAAACTTCCTGATCCATAATCTCAATATTGAATTAGTCATTAGATTTATTAAAATAATAATATAATATTATTTTTTTAATAATAATTTTTTTATTTTTATTTTTTCATATTTTACAATTACACTATCTAAAGAAAGTCCAACGATAAATAATCAAAGATTAAACAGAAGACATCACAGTTGGCCAAATTAAAGAGAGAGGCCAACGAAAGAGAATCATGAAAGTGTCGTGATACAAGCAACAGCCAACCAACCTGAATAAATTTGGACATTAAATTCCCATCGCTTTCTCCTTTAAACAATGCATATTTACGTAAAGAACATCTCTGGACTAATTTCGAAGCAAGCCTCAATAATTCTTTCCTTTCAACATGATAGAGACTATAAACTGAAATCATAAATTTTCTGAACTCTGGGTTATCGAACGTACAGCAGAAAAGTAGTTCGCCCTCTTCCTCATGTGAGGGTAACAATTATAATCCACATTACCATACACTATCTAGTGATCAATTCTAGCTGGACTAAAGAGAACATAGATAGGCTATAGATAAAATGGCAATCTTGACTGCATTGCAAAACTGAGATTGCAAAATGGCAATCAGCCCACAAAAAGTTAGCCTTTCCAACATGCTATTGTTGAAGATCAAGTTACAATTCCAAAATACAATCATTCATTTTAAATAAAAAAAAATCTCGTAGTAGCTGTCCAGCCATATGTTTATCCAAAACGAGAAAGGAGAGAGTGCGATTCAGCGTGAGAGAAAATAAAAAGAAAAAGAAAGAAAGAGAAATAGGAGGAGGTGAAAAACGAGAAAAGAAAGAGACGTTGAGAGCTAATTTTAGACAATAAAATAATGTTTAAAAGAGTAACAATGACGGACTAAATTTGAAAAAACAGATGGAAATACTGTAGCTCAAAGCTCAAGCCATTGAGTTTTGGCTAGTCTAATATAGACCCATTTTGACATAATTAACTATAATTTGATGAGTCACTGCCAGTTCTCTAATGATATTATACGAAATATTAATTTTCATTTTTTATAATCTATCCTCTTGTACGTTTGTGTTTTATAAATTGTACGTTTGTAGAGAGAATGGCTTCGCTATAAGGCTTAGGAAACCATGCAGTACTATTAATACATGAAGTTAAAAACTGATGAAATCTTTTGCAAACAGGTAAAAATCCAGGAAAATGTTTTTACATTTACCGGCCCAATACAAATTATTGGGGTCAAAATTTTAATTTTAATTTTTTTACTTATAATATAATAAAATATAAATGATTATTTAAATATTACTTAAAATTTTTAAATAGAATAAGAATTTATTTAAAATTTTATATTTGATATAATAATTTAAAATGAGGACTCATTGTAAATGTTCTCTTAAGTTTCAATTTAGGAAAATTATTTAAAAATATAAATATTCATTGATTTAGATATAAATTTTTGTATTGGGCCTTGCACACATTAAAAATATGAAAAAAAAAATTGAGAATGGTACTTTATTTAGATTTTAGTTTAATTTAATGGCTTTTATATTTTTTTCTCAAAAACACCAAATACAAATAAAAGTTCAGTTTTATTCCATGAGCCTTCCATACAAGGTGGGGCAATAAATCCCTTAGATTCAGTCCTTGTGCATCCCAAATAGATTCATACCCATTCCCCATGAACAGAGAAAAGATGCTCTTCATTCAAGTGAAATATATCATGTCTATTTACTACACAGTACGAGATATCTATTTCAATTGTCAACCTAAAATATCTTAAAGTTTATTGTAAATAGATAGTATTTATTTCACTTAAAATAAAAACAAAAATAAAATCCTTTGTCCTAACGTGCAGGCCAGTCAATTCCTGTTAAGGCCCATCTTTGAACCATATACTTTCACTGGAACTTCGAAACCAACCTAACAAGTTGCAAAGAGTTGGTTGGGCTAATCGAGTTGAGTCCAAGCAATGCTTAGCCTACCACATATATACTTAAGAGAACCCATTTCAAGTCCGTGAATTGAGATGGATATTAAAAGAAAAAAATAATAATATTTATAATTTTAAGGTGGGTAAATTTTACTTTCTTTTTTAAAAAATTAAGTAAATTTGAGATTTACATTAAAGACTGCGTTTGAATGTTGAACTGAGTTGAATTTAGTTGAGATGATAAAATATTGTTATAATATTATTTTTTAATATTATTATTATTTTGAAATTTGAAAAAGTTGAATTATTTATTATATTTTGTATTGAAATTTGAAAAAATTATAATTATGAGTTAAGATGGGTTTGAGAAACCAAAAAAAACCTAAAAGATTATCTGTTAATCATAAACTTACTTTTTTTTTCAATAAAAGTGCGCGTATCTTGCACACCCAAAATTTATATCTGGGTTAAGCGTTGCAGAATGAATTTTGGCTGCTATAATGTTTGAAGCAAGATAAAAATCTAGAGACCAAAATCCTGGATAGAGATTTATTACAAGTTTTTGACCTAAATATTTCTTATAATTTAGAGAGAAATAGACGCAACACGTGAACATCATTGTATAATGTATTGTATGTATATCTTGGAATGTAAAGAGTGTTTGGGTCATAGATATGGATAAAATTTTGATCCCAATACATCTAAAGGCACAATTATTTTGCAATAATCTTAATAAATGGCCACATGAAGGTCTTGTCCAACATCACTCATCGATTTTTATTTAATTATCTATAAAAACGAAAAGAAAAAACAAGAACCGAAGGACCTACACGTTTCTAATAGGGGTAGGCGTCCTTTGTATTGTTGGACATTTTGTTCCATAAGGGTTTATATTCTCTTCGGAGTTGTTGGCAAGATGACATGCATGAATTTTCATTGTCATTGGAATTAGATCAGGTTGTTCACGTTCCACTATAACCCTCTTTTTCTGGATCCACGGTATCTCCTAATAATGGAAATTATATAATTATTCAAATATGAGTTAGCCAACAAAAGGACCTAATTCTCTTAAAATATTGGAACCCACCATTACAAGTACTACCAGGAATAGTAACTTCATAAATGTCAATACTGGGTATGGCCGGGCAGGCTCTTAAACCTAGGAGGGGGAGTGGGGGGCTGTCATTTGGGAACTTTTGCCAATGTAAGCAAGATGCTCCACCCAGTACTACTGCTGCTACCAATATATTCCCTCCTTTCCCCACTTCTCCTGCTTTTGTAATTACAAGCTCTGATGCTGCCGCTGCTGAAATAGTGAAATCTGATTCCCATATTATATGCTTCAAGCTGGGAATGAGATTCCTGAAATCACAAGCCTAAAGGCTCTTATCAATCACTAACATCAATGTCAGGAAAATCACAGATCATATTGATCTAAGAGAGGAATTTTGGTTAGGTTTTTCCCAATAAAATAAGATGATCAGGACTGAGGTTGGTGGCAGATGCTAGAATCATCTGGCAGAAAATCCTTCTTTTATGTTAGAATTTTCGGTCTTGTTTGTAAGGAATCACGCAAGCATATATAAGATGCATGCATCAGAGTCTCTTTAGACATTTAGGCTTCGTTTATTTTTACAACTCATCTCAACTCAACTCATCTCATCTCATCTAATCATTATAATTTTATCAGATTTTCACATAAAATAAAATAAACAATTCAATATTTTTAAATTCTAAAAAATATATGTATTCTAACAATATTTTATTTAATTTTTTAACTTCAATCTTAACTGATCATCTTATCTCATATGCACGAAAACAATCAGGCCTTAGTATCCTTTTAACTATTCTCTTAATTGTATTATGTCTTAACGTGACATTTGGCAGGCAATGAGTGAAAGAATGTAAATATATCAAGTAGAATGGAAAAACAAGACCATGCACCTTAATTAAAATGTTGTTTTGCATGCAGACAGTACTATAGAATATAGCTGGATTAATACCTAATAAGGCGGAGATATTGAATGTAGAAAAGAGATCGAAGCTCTCAAATTATAAGGCGTAGTACTGCATCAGAAACAGCTAGCTAGGCCGATTAGCAATTTTAATTAAAGTGGGTGGCATCATCTCAGCCAATTGATTCGGTTGACCATATATCTCAGGTGGTGCAGTACTGATACTTGTGCGTTTTGCAGGTACAATTTGTTAGCCCACATGTTTGCAGGATAAATACGGAGTGGCCCATGCAATGGGGAGAAAGCTCATGACGTACTCATGCATGTACCGTGTTTGGTCACCAACTTGTATGGCATGATTTACCGGTATAATTAGGATCATTGGGATGGATACGTGTACGATCGAGAGACTCACCTTCCGAAAGTTTGAGTAATGTCATAGAGAAGTTATTGTAGTAGTACACACTTTGAACTCACTGCATAATTACTTCTAGTTGATTGTTCCCAACACTCACTTGAGAAGATGTGTGGTCTAAATGATACCACATCATATGTACAAAATGGATGCTCTCAATAATGATTTCTATCTATATTTATTCATACTTTTTTTCATCTTTTAAGTAGGTCTTACTTTTCTTTTTACGAGGCTTCACAAAAATTAATTCTGAAATTTTATTTAATCTATGTACCTAATTTATCTATATAATTTATCAACCGCCAGTTCTTTTTTACAAGGTATATGTATATATATAGTCACTTAAAATATACATGATCATATCACGAAATAATTAATTAATTAATTGGTTGTGACCAAATCCAAGATCAACGACGGAGGTTTATCTATCTGTGGCTATATATATATAGATATATGTCTCAACATACGTACCGTTAAATACGTACGTACTAGTTGAAGCAGTAGTACTTGATCATTTCGTTCTACGTACGTATATGTGTATGATCACTACGTACACGACGAAAAACCCAAGATATATCAGGCCAAATCAGCAGCTAGTTCAGATTAAGCTATTTCTTTATTTCTCTCTCAATCGTACTTACTAATTTAAATGTCACATATATATTATATTATACACACGCGCATGATATGCTTTAGAATCGATATCAACAATAAATTAAATCTTGTCATATTCTTGTCACTTTTTTTTTTCCGGTTAGGCCATAAAATCCCAAAGCACTAGAGGGTTAATCCGAATGGACAATGTTAAGTGGAAAACACATCACGTGTCTTAAATTATTGTACGTGGATTATTATTTTTTTGTTCCAAATGAGTCAAAATAATGTCCCATGCATGCATGTTTGTCGCAACAATATTCCAAATGCCCATCTTTCAGCCATATTATTTATTGAGCAATGCTAGATATAGTTTCCATTTGAGAACTGTAATGCAAGCTTAAGTAATTTTATCTTTAAAATTTTTTAAAATTACAAAACTATCACTCCTAAAATGATATTTTTTCTCATTTAATAAAGGGTCTGTACATACAGTCCCCAAGTGGGGACTACAAATAGAATTTTTCTTATTTATTTCTCAGCTAGCTAACCACGACTGCATGCCCAAGCTGGTAGCTAGCTCGCTCGATCTGTGTCATCTGTAGGCTTTTCTTGTGATAAGTATATATTAAGACGACACTCCAAATTCTCGTAAATGCCTTTTGGAGAATTTGAGAGTTTGAATGAGAGATAAACACATTATAAAATAATTATAATATTTATTGAATATTTAATACTATATAAAAACTTTGTACGAATTACAACAATTAATGATCAATGTTGTAATATTACTTGTATATCTATCATTCTTTAATTTGAAATCTTTAGATTTGGATAAGAATTTGAGATCATGATCACCATGCGCTTAAAGGTTTTAGATCTTAATGATAAATATGACGTGTCATGGAAAAGCTGAGGAAAGACAACTAAAAAAAAGTAACAGCAGATCTAATTATATATGTAACTTATCCATCAGTACTACGATCGAAAAATGCCGACTGCTTAAAAACATTGGGAAACGACATGCAAGAACCTTAATTTCATTCTTTGACCGTAACAATATTCATGCATAAAACCCACGTGGCCACAAGTGGTACTATATATATCTCAATATCTCTGTCTTTTAAGGTTTCTTTTTCCTCATTGTATTTTAAGTTAAAACATAATATTGAGTCATATATTGTATAATAAAATACGTACAACAGCCCATGCACAGTAGTGTGTATATATATATATATTTATATAATTGTAAGAACTATACATGATACAGTTCTTAATTATCAACAAGTTTTAATATCGTGTACCCTTCATTAAACAATCACAATTAATTAGCGCAAGTTGTTCTATAATTTATAATTTATTTCTTAACGAGTGGAGGGTTCAAAACTTCAATGTACATGCAAGTTTTAATGGGGTAAAATGTAACATATTTATTTTTATACCCATTACGCTTTTGTGATCAATTTATTACAACTAAAAGATTATTTGTAACAAATTTTAATTGTAAATAATCATTTTGTTGGAATTAACTAATCGTAAATAAGTAGTTTTCTTGTAGTGACCATGTGAATATATAGTGTGTGGTGTAAAAAAGCCTTTAAATAACATTACTCTTATTAAAACTACTATATTTTTATCCATATTTTAACGGAAAATAAATTATGAAAAGACGAAGTAATAATAATGCATGAGCGTTACATTAGCTGGCCGGGTTCACACCAAAGCCCCATACGCACGGCCATACCAAATATATATGAATTGAAGTAAAAGAAGAATTACCACGCATGCACGCATGCACGCACAGGCAACAGAAGTACTACTCGAATTGAAACCTCAAAGAAAACGAAAGGAAGCATATCCGGTCGATCCATTCTGCATGCAGTTCACTAAAGGCAGGTACGGGGTGGGATGATACACAAAATTCTCATCTCATCATTACACATTTTTTAAATTTCCATACAAAATATAATAAACAATTTAACTTTTTCCAGTCTCAATTCAACTTTTTCAAATCTCAATATAATAATAATACTAAAACATAATATTTTAAACACTAAAACAAAACATAAAATTCTCATCTCACCCTCCAAATCTACCCTTGAATTAGGATTTGAAAAAGTTAAATTGTTTATTATATTTTATATGGAGATTTGAAAAATGTGTAATGATGAGATGAGATGAGATGAGAATTTTGTGTTTTATTTTAGTTACCAAACCTGCGTCTATTACGTAGCCAATAAGCGAGGAAATTCTCTTAATTACTTGCTACGTACGCTCGAATCTAAATGCCGTGTCCATCATCATGCATGCAGATCCCACTTTCCCAGGGCATGCATTTTTGGTCAAGATCGTCTCCCGATCGATCGAGAGTATAATTAATTAGCATATGGGATATTAAAATTAGAAATGCCACATTCCCCCACCCCACCCCACTTGTAGGCACTGTACAACCGAATATTCTTAACTCGTATCTGTATTCCTTTCATCTTATCCCTTATATTAATCAGAGGAAGCATTTTGCTAATTTGCTCACGTTCTATGAATTTATATATATATGAAAAATGTTGTTAGAGCATTAGCATTGGTTTATGCATATGCATATGCAAAATTACCTCTTTTGCATAGCCACTTTTGCATAGCCACTTTGCTATTCAAGCAAAATTCTCACATTGGCTTATGCATATTTGAGGCAAAATAATAATAAAATATTATTATTTTATTATTATTACTTTTTTGTTAAAATCAATTTTTATATATATATTTTACAATTAACATCTACTACATACATTTAATATTAATAATACAAATGTAATAATAAAAAATATAATTTTTTAATAATAATATATTAAAAATATAATAAAATGAAAAATATATATAATATATTATAATAATAAAATGAATATGCAAGTGAATGTTTGTTGTGTTGTTGAAGGAGGGAGAAAATAAAAGAATTGTGAGAGAGAGAGGGAGGGGAGAGAAATAATGATTAAAATATGATTTGTAGGATGAATAGTAGTTATCCAAATTTGGATAAGCACTGTTCATAGGTAACTAAATATTTGGATATGCATAAGCCAATGTGGAAAATTTTAAGGCCATATTATGCAAATATGACTTTACATATACATATGCATAGATCAATGTTAATGCTCTTAGAAACCCGTCTGCTGGCAGGTGGGGGCTTATCTATGTGATTTGCTACGTTTCGCTTATTTCTATATGACACATCAATTGATGTGATGGAAGATAATAAAATATATATTAAATAAAAATAATATTGTTCTAAATTTGTATTCGAGTGATCAGTACAATATGTTTTTTTCTTGTTGTCTATTTCATTTAAAAAAAAAAAATTAACTATATTAAAAATGGGAAGATATGTAGGGAATGCACTCTGTTAAGAAAGTATTAGAGGCAGAATAGATTCTTCTCCATTTGAATTAAAAAGGATGAGATTCATTTGGTGTAAAGAAAGATGGGACGTTCATGTTTTAGTCACAAACAATATAAACTTTACACCAAATGAATACTATATGTTTTGCTTGAAATAAAGATGATCATTTTCCGAGCCCTTTTAAGTCAAGGTTTATTATTTAACTAAGGTTAATAAATGATGAGTAATGCTATATATAATCTTAGGTATACAAGTCTCGCACATTCATTTTAACAAAAATTGGGGTCTACTATTAAAAATAAATTTTTTTTATGTGTTACAAATTTATCAACTTTTTTAAAAGGGAGTATGCGAAACTTAAACATCCTAAGATTACAAATACCAATTCTCATAAAAGATTTATTTACAAGCTGCTTGTTTATTGATACATCTGACATTTTATTGATATGGAACTGTCATCATAACTATTAACAAGCATAAAAATGCTTGGTGTACAGGTTATTGTGGTTAGGGCTGTAAATGAATCAGTATGTTCGATAGCTCGCTCGATACTCACTCAGTTAAATTTGAATCAAACTCGACTCGTGAAAAAAAAAAATCCGCCTGTGACAATAGATACCTGCTCTATTAATGAATGACACATACCCGACTAAACTTGACTCTCTCGGCTAAGGTTCGTTAAGGCCCATTCGTTTGTACTCGAGTCGACTCATTAGCTTGATTCGGTTAAAACTCATTCATACATTGATAAATGTATGTACATACGTATATAAATAGTGGTTAATAATATAAGCATAACACCTTTTGTAATTAAATATATTGTATGTAACCTAATATTACTTATACCTATATATTGAACATACTTCATATTTGTTTTATAATTGTACAATATTTAGTCTATAAAATTTAATAATTTCATATACTAGTATGTATGAACTATATATGAAATGTTGATATATACTATCAAATTATTAATATGTATTGGTAATTTATCTATTAGGCATACAATGTATGGTTATTTTGGATAAATTTCAACTAGTTACATATTAATTATTTATAAACTTTTACAATTTTTTAATTCAATAAAATGTTTACTTGTTAGTTGTAAAAATGTCACTAAATTTAAATTTTTTATTTTTTTATCTATCCAATTTATTAATTATTAAATTTTATTAAAAAACTAAAAAATAAATAATTTCGGATCAGCTTGATTTGACTTGAGCTCATTTTTTGATTGAGTTTGAGCTAGAGTTAACAACTTGACTCACGGAGTCGAATTCGAATAAAGATTAGATAAAAATATCGAACTTGAGCTTGAGTTTGTTAAGTCGTGCCGAGTTTGACAATCTAAAAATTAACTTGGCTCGACTCGATTACAACCCTAGACGTGATAGTGCTGCATCACTCCATTAATGGTCAACATTAGCCCATGCACAACAAAAATATTAATGTTTTGATTTTTTAATGATTATAAAGACTTTGAGAAAAATAGTGTATTTACATGTCAAAATATAGAGTACGCTTTTAAAATTCAACTGTTAAGATTTTTTCAAAGAGTAATAATATACTTATAATTATTTTTATAACTATATTTTATATTAAAAATATTTTTGTAGAACGATGTTACTTTTGAAATTATTTTACATAAACATTCATCATTTAAAATAAAATTATATAAAGAATTTGAAAAGAATTGTATGTATATATTTTTAATTTTTAAATTGTTTTATGTAAAATAGACTTGCCCATGTTACAAATCATATTTACTTGGATAATGAGTTGATTTCAACTCATCTTATTTTATCTTATCATTATAATATTTCAAAATTTTCAAATAAAATATAATAAATAATTTAAAATTTTCAATTTTTAAAATAAAAATAATATTTTAATAATATTTTATTCAACTCTCACGTGATTTTAACTCAATCCTCTCTAAAATCTTCAAATCTTTATGACCAAAAAGACGGCAAGGCAGCTTAAAGAGTCCAGAGGTGGACGGGGACAAAGTGACAAGAGAAATAATATTTACAGTTGTGAGTGCGTAAGTATCGTACAGTCATTTTGAAATAAGTAAATAAATATGAGACACACGTAAAAAAATTAATTTTTTAATAATAGACCTCATTATTTTTTAAAATAATTATACAATGCTTACATATTTTACATGACATTACTCAAGCGAAAAACCCCTCTTGGAATACATGTGACAAATGCAAAAGGCCCAAATCCGATTTATCTGCGGGTAATATTCCCTATTTTTGGCTTAAACACGTGTGTGCTGAGTAGCTAGCTGGCATATATGGCGTACGCGTATATATACGTATCGATAACGGTAATGACTCACACTCCACAACCAAATTAACACGATTCCCATCTTCTTCCTACGAGGCCTGGCCCACTGCACCCCATACCCGACAAACAACAACAAGGTCCGTACCCCTCCACTCTCACCTCCTACCCCACTCATTAAATAATTGAATTACAAACATAAATCTAATTTTTATAAAAAGGAAAAAGGGTGGGAGGACCTTTTTAGAATCCGGTTACTTTCTTTATAAAAAATCAACATTAATTAATAAACTATTTTATCTTTTTTTAATTGCCCACAAAAGAGGTGTATTTACATTCAAATCTAAGTAATAAAAACTCTTCTATTTGTAAGTTGGTAAGAGAGATACACTTTCAACACTGCACATATGACAAGATGAATTCTATTTATCAATTACTATTCATTTTCATATTCTACACTTTTAATTTTTTTTTCCATAAAATATGAAAATATTTTTCATAAAATATGAGATGTGAAATAGTAAATAATGACTGATAAGAAAAATTTTTCATATCACAAACACTGATTCACAAGAGATTTTGTTTTTAACCTTCTAATACAAATTAGATGTCTTACAAATCAAAATTTGTGACATGTGAAATGTAAATTTTTCACCGACTCGCAAATAAAAGAGTTTCGTAATAAAATTTTGTAAGACATACAGATAGTTGCTCTAAAGTCTTTTTTTTATTTTCTATCTAATCAACATGTAATTTATTATTTTTATCTTATTATTTAAATGTATGTTTAAATAAATAGAAGGATAAAAATAATAAATTATATATTAATTAAATATAAGTGTGTAATATATAATCTTTTTGTAGCAGTTCTTTAAATAATAATGTATTATATATACGACAAAGAGAGAGAGTTGCTCTAAAGTCTTGATATAAAAAAATAATAACAATCCATAGTAAAACCGTGTAAAAGAAAAAGCGGCGATAATACGAAGCAAACCATTTCAATGAGTCCGAAAGTGGAGCAAAAAAACAGAGATAGAGAGAGAATGTGCTCGTTGTCATCGCTTTCTGTGGCTATAAATAGTGAGGGAAGGCTCAGATACTCCGATTAAAAAATAAAACTGAGGTTCTTCTTCTCTGCTCTCACCTGCGGCACTCCTCAGTAGGGTTTCTATCTTGCCATCTCTGTACCAACTGAAACAATCATTTCCTTTTCTACGAGTTTGTAAGGGGGGAGGAAGTCTTAAGTTTCTAGTTAATGGACGCGTATGCGCTGCATTTGGCCGTGGCCGCTCTGGTGGGAGCGTCGGTCGTCGCCGTTTCGGCTTACTATATGCACCGAAAAACCCTAAATCAGTTGCTGGAGTTCGCCAAGACAGTGGAGAGAGAGAGGGATGAGAACTCGGACATCGAGTCGCCGCAGCACCTGAAGAAGCGGCGGGCCCACTCACGTCGGAAGGGGAACGGCTATTACCGGCGCGGCTCGGCTTCTCTGCCGGACGTCACGGCGATCTCCGTCGTAATCGACGGCAGCGAGGAGAGGCGCAACGGGCATCTCCACGTGGACGGGATTCCGGCCGGGTTGCCGAGACTGCATACTCTTCCCGAAGGTATGGCTCTCTCGGATTTCTCTCCAGGAGAGTGATCATGAACTTTGGATTAGAAAATCTGGAAATATTGTCGTCATGCTTTTGAGAATTACAATTATAGTGCGTCTTATTGGAAAATGAATTTAAGGAGTATTAACGAGTCAATAGCGCTTTCTTCTGTACTCATAGTTATAAATTGGATAAAGGCTCCTATATGCTTTATATGGATTTTTTCCTGCTACTTGAGAGTAGTATGGATCAGAAGATTCGGAATAGTAATGTTTGATGGATTCATTTTGGAAACCAGGGCGCGATTGATGTTTATACTCGTGCGGGAGATGAAATTTTATGAAGATCGTGAATTTGATATATTTCATCCTTAACAAATTTAACAACTGTAATAGTTAACGGGAGAGTCGTTTTATAAGATCGCTAAACATCACAGTGCCTGTGCTTGTGGAAAACTGGGATGGGTTATTGGGGGATTGGAATGCGTACCGTGTTTCATGAGAAACCTTTAAATGTTGAGGCCTAATTTTCCATGTGTATAAGAAACTTCTCGTGGCTTTGCTAGTCTAAAACCCTTATTGTGTATGAATTCAAGTAGTGAAGAAAAAAACTTTTTCACCATTTGGTTAGACATATTACACTGCATATTTTGAAACAGAAACACTTCATTTATATTCTTTACCTTTTTGCGTTGGTTTAAGGTTTTGATTGGATATTTGTTTTGAGCAGTAATTTTGATTGCATCCATGTAATCTTCCAGTGTACTTGGGCTTTGCCTATGTACTTCATCAATAACATAATATTTTGCCTATAAAAAAAGAATTTTGATTGGATATGAAATAAAGCAATTGTCTTTCTCTCTGCTAGTTCCCTCTGATGCAATGCTCTTGTTGTTCCAGTCTCAAGTTTCCATCTTTTTATACACAAACTCTCATGTAATCTTTTCTGCTGTCGTGTCATGGGACTTAGCAGTTGAACGGTTATATTAATTTGTTAGTAACTGCAGACAACTTGTGTTCATAATAAGGTTGTCTAATTTGAAATTTAGTTTGGCAATTTTAGCAACCCAACACTTTCTGGGAACGTCAATTTATGGGATTCATCCTACTTATTGGTTAGCGAGTTAGTCTATCTTCAACAACTTTCTTTATTTTTTGTCAACCAACAGCCTGCCTACTACAAGATTAATTGCATTCACTTCAAATACCACCATCTCGTAATTTTCTCTTTTCCTTATTGTTAAAAAAGATCAAAGCCTTTAATCTTAAAAAAGACATTACAAAATAGAACTTGAAAGGGAGATCGCCAGTTGAGGAAGAAAGGCAACAACGATGTTTAAATGAAACCACTGTTTAGGTAGAATGTAATTGATCTCTCCTAGGAATCATAAATTTCAAAGTTCTTTTCCTTTTCTATGAATGATAAATTTAGCCACACAAACTTCTCTGGTCCTTGGAAAGTAAACATAGTCTTCAATGTGTTTCCTTTCTTCTAGGTTGTCTTCTCTCTCCCTTTAGTTTTTTTTTTTTTTTTTTGGGGGGGGGGGGGAGGAAAGAGGTTGGATTTGATGTTGATTCCTTTGTTGCTGACTAACTACGTAAATTTTTTGTATCAGGGAAATCTCCTGGGCATGCAAGTGCAACCAAGAGAACTAGTTCTCTTATCAGACCAACTTCTCCGAAGTCCCCCGTTGCAAGTGCCAGTGCCTTCGAGAGTGTTGAAGGTTCTGATGATGAAGATAATATGACTGACACTGCTAAACTAGATACTGCATATCTGCATACGAATGGGAATGCTGTGAGTTTTTAATGCACGTAGAAGAGGACTTTTTAACTTGGAAAAAAGAGCACATTTATCTCATTGTATTCAATCTGCATATTTCCTTCCTATGTCTCAGTCATTCTTCAAAGAATTCGTTCCTTTTCTAAATGAAAACTTCATCAAGAAGCTGAAGGGTTGCTTTCTTACCTCTTTTGTGCAGGGGCCAGAGTGTAAAACCCTATATGAAAATTTACCAGACCACATTAAAGCAAATGTAGAGCAATTGCCTATTGCTGCATCCAGTATGATTCGATCCCATAGTGTATCTGGTGACCTGCATGGCGTTCAGCCTGACCCAATTGCAGCTGATATTTTGAGGAAAGAGCCGGAGCAAGAAAATTTTGCCCGCCTTAAAATATCACCTACCGGTATTGACTACCCATTATCTTTCTTTAAAGTTCATTTCTTTCTTGACCTTACCTTCCACTGATAGTTAATGTTTAATATTTTGAGGCAAGTACTTCTATTAGTTGGTCTGTAGTGACTCTTTTTCAAAATGGTTTACTTCTAAGCTTGCCAATTCCAATGTTTCCAATTAAAATTGTTGATTTGCACGCAGTGGATTATTATTTTCTAAAATCTGTATATTTTACCAGAGGTGCCATCGCCTGATGAAGTGGAGGCATATGTAGTACTTCAAGAATGCCTTGAATTGCGAAAAAGATATGTATTCAGGGAAGCAGTGGCTCCATGGGAGAAAGAAGTTATATCTGATCCCAGTACTCCAAAGCCTAATCCTGAGCCATTCTCTTATACTTCTGAGGGAAAGTCTGATGTGAGTTCACTTTTCATAAGAATTGCACTTTGGTTTGTCACTCATATTCCATTTTTTCATTAACATGTTCCAATATTTATGCAGCATTACTTTGAGATGCAAGATGGAGTTGTTCATGTCTATGCAAATAAAGATTGTAAGAATCTAAGAGATTTGATTGATGGACTTCTTTTTCTAATTGTTATTGACATGTTCATCTACTACAACATTTATGCATGTTCACCTGTTCCCTGTTGCAGACGCAAACGAAGAGCTTTTCCCTGTTGCAGACGCAACAACCTTTTTCACTGATCTGCATCACATACTTCGGGTTATTGCAGCAGGGAATATTAGAACACTATGTCATCATCGGTTGAATCTTCTCGAACAAGTACATATTTTTCTGTTGAGATTATTTGTGATTAAGATGCATGATATTGTTCTTTTCTCATTAATAATAATTATAATTCGGCATTGTGCTTATTTGTGTACCCATTCACCATTCAGAAATTCAATCTTCATTTGATGCTTAATGCGGATAGAGAATTTCTTGCTCAAAAAACCGCCCCACATCGTGACTTCTACAATGTCAGGAAAGTTGATACACATGTTCATCACTCTGCATGCATGAACCAGAAACATCTTTTGAGATTTATAAAGTCAAAGCTGAGGAAAGAGCCTGATGAGGTAATGATATGGATTTTTCTGCTAATATGTTGTCAACACCCACCCAAGTGGTAAGGGCGAACTTGTGTGCATAAGCCCCATGTCACAGGTTCGATTCCTCGAACTGCGATTAAGTGGGAGGCCATGGCAGTGGGTTGCTGTGCTAGTCTCCTCAGGGGTTTAGGTTACATGGTTGAGTCCTAAGGGCTTTGCCATGGGGTGGTTTCCCCGTCATAAAAAAAAAATGTTGTCAACTGCTTGTCTGGCGATTCCTTTTATGGTTGACACTGAGTACACTTGTCCCTTTCTAAAACCAATATCTTTCATGTGAGCAGTGGAACTTGTTGAATCAATTAACTTCATGTTCACTTGGTGATCAATATTGACTAATGTTATTTTTGTTTTGGAAAAAGGGTATGCATTTGTTTTCTCCAAAGCACTTAATTTCTTGTACTTTTACTCAGGTTGTGATATTTCGAGATGGGACGTATCTGACTTTGAAAGAAGTATTTGAGAGCTTGGACCTAACTGGGTAATGAAACTTTCTTGTGCTTTCCCCCGACAGAGAAGAAAATATGTTTGAATTCTGTTATAATTATGTGTGATTAAACTTATTTATTTAAAAAATCAGTGTGTGATCTCTCTTCACATTTGTTTGAACAGGTATGATCTGAATGTTGACCTTTTGGATGTTCATGCAGACAAGAGTACTTTTCATCGCTTTGATAAGTTTAATCTGAAGTACAACCCCTGTGGTCAAAGTAGGCTCAGGGAGATTTTCCTTAAGCAAGATAATCTTATCCAAGGTATTTTCTGCTGGTCTTTCTTAGTTACTATACATGTTGCTCCTGTCCGTATTCTCTTGCTGCAGGCCAGTTATCTCTTTGGAACTGTAAAAAGTTACTATGTATAATTTGGTGGATTGTGCACTTTGTTAAGGATAGTGGGTTTAACTAAAAGCATCTTCACCTTAATTGATAAATGTGCTGATCAAGAGTTTTAGGACCCCAAAGTGAGCAAATCACCGATTTCTTCGTACTGGAACTTATTCATCTTGTAATTCTTGTTTTTATTCTGGCAGTAGAAAGGTATAAATGAATGGACATATAAAACTATTTTATTTAAGAGTTTGTGTGTTGTTGGGAATTTCAGTTTATCCAAAAAGTTTTGATGATTCTCTCTTTCCTGATCTGTGATTATTTTTTATAATGGAACATATTGTCCTTACTTAATTGAGCTGCCAATCTTTGAATTCTTGTCTTCTTTTATTGAATAGGCCGTTTCCTTGCTGAGCTGACAAAGCAAGTATTTACTGATCTTTCTGCGAGTAAATATCAGGTGCTTCCTTCTTGTCCCGTCATTTGCTTTCCGATTTGGGTTTTTTGTCATTACTTGATGCTATGGCATCTAGCAGGGATCGGGTAATTGAAATGCAATGCTACAGCTAAGGGGTAACGATTGCTGAGAATAGAATCTAAGTTCATAATATATATTCCTAATAGCATGCTGTTGCTAATTCCTATAATATATGTTATTCAATAGTTTGGTGTGCAGCTCTTCATTTCCTCCCTTTTGAAAGGCATATTGAGGTAGTCTAGGTAGTCTAATCTTTAATATGAAAATATTTTGAACTTCCATGTTAACTTTTTTTTTTTTTTTTCCCACAAGAGTCTGGTGCATTGTGACATGCTTGCTGGGTACAGTTTAGTTCTTCAAGCCTTATGAGTCTCTGAATGTTTTGTGAATTATGTGGGCATGTAACAGATTATGAAATAGTTTTCTTTTTCAATGCTAATAAATTAAGTCGAATCAATTGTCACAACAATTTTCTGCAGCCTGTTTTTGTAAAATTTTGTATTGACATACTTGCTAGTGGTTTTCATTCAATGGGTAAGAGTTGTGCAAGCTGTTGAACATTTCCATTTCCGTCAGTTCTCATGATATGAATATTGTAGTTATCTTTTACATTCTTATGGCGGTTGTTTCTATGCACAAAAAAGAAAACATTGTTTTGGCGGTTGAACATCATAGCATCTCTGACATGTAGTTGTAGAAAGGAAATTGATTTACACAACATTTTTCATAACACTTTACACAACTATGCTTTAAATGAGGGGTATTTTTGTAAAATAACTTATAAAAGTAACACCATTTTACAAAAATACCCCCATCTTAAAACATAGTTGTGAAATGTGTCGTGTGGGTATCATTACTCATGTAGAAATATTCTAGAATCGGATAATCATTGTTCTTTGGGCTTTAAGAATGTTCATTGCCTTTCAGGAGGGATCCTTGTTAATACACATTTTTTTTTTTTTTATAATTAACACTACATTGATTTCTGAGGAACCATTTCCTTGCTGCAGATGGCTGAGTACAGAATATCAATATATGGAAGGAAGCAAAGCGAGTGGGATCAAATGGCAAGTTGGATAGTGAATAATGAATTGTATAGTGAGAATGTCGTTTGGTTGATTCAGGTACGCATAAGAATGTGTCGTATATTAAAGAACAAATTTTTGATAAGTAGAATGAAATTTTATTGAACGAAGTTTATTAAAGAACAATATATATATATATATATTATATTGGGTGAAATGGAAATTCAAGATGTTTTGCTTGCAATCACGTTACAATTATATCGTGCCTAATTTTTGCTTATATTCTCATTTTTAAAGTTTATAGCATCTGTATGAAAGGTGCGTTGATTGTACAGTTTTGGCAGCTGTCCTCCTCCACTTTGGGGCTCTTTTGTAGAAGAAAAACATTGAATCTGGTCAATATATATCTTAAGTTACCACAGTGCAATTCTTTTTGTCTTTTCAGCTCCCACGATTGTACAATGTGTACAAGGAAATGGGAATTGTGACGTCTTTTCAGAACATTCTTGACAATATCTTTATTCCGCTATTTGAGGTTACAGTGGATCCAGATTCACATCCTCAGTTGCATGTTTTCTTGAAACAGGTATGCTGTCTCATGTTTCTAAATCTTCTCATTTTCATATGAGGTTCAACAGTTGTCTTTTGTTCGTAATATATCGAAAAACTGCATCTGAGCGTTTCTTGCAAATGTTGACATTTATTCTATTAATGGTCTATGTAATCCACCAAAGGCCTGTTCTCAAGTCCTTGAAAATATGGTCGAAAAAAAAAATGTACTAGTTTGTAATGCTCTGAAACTGGGCTAAACAAAAAATTTAATTGCATGAAACTTTATTTTCTCAGAACTTACTTAAACCTCTTCGGCTCTTCCTGTATTTTTTTTTTATCAGTAAAGAAAATTTTATTGATCAAAAGAGGAGGCAAGAGCCCAAGCATGCATGTCATATACAAGAGTAATGCCCAAGCAGTCTAGTTTAGTCATACAAGGAATTCATTTGATTGGAAAGTGATACAAGGAATTCATGAAAGGTCATGCCATGAAAATCAATTAAATTGACCAATGGAGTAAAGTATTGAAAAAATAAGTTTCTAAGCTCATCGCTTTTGATCTTCAAATTCAGTTTACCTTGATTTTCGGATTTATTTGGCACATCACAACGAGAGTGTTAGTGAGGTTGATTATAGACTTTTACTATGAGGAAGCGTATTGTAGGGATCCTCCCACCCCCCCCCCCCCCCCCGCGTTCCACTCGCAGCCCTAATATGAATTCTTTCTTAGTAGAATCTTGGGTGTTAAAAGTGAAGATGCTGTTGTTACGAAGGATTCAGCCAAGCCGAAAAAAAAAAAAAAGAAACTACAAGAATTTGATGTAAAAACACACACAGGCATGCATTAAGTAATTTGGATTACAAAGCTTTGATTAGTTAATTTTTTAAAATTTTGGAGTGTTGTTTACCAATAAAAATAATTTTTTTTATTTTTTTTGGAGAAAATCATGTTGTGCTTGGTTTAAGGTTGTTTTTTTAATTTTTTTTTTTTTTTAAATATTTTAGGTCTAAGATTTAACTGCTAAGATGTCTGGTTTGTCATGTTTGCTTGTTCAGGTTGTTGGATTGGATTTGGTTGATGATGAAAGTAAGCCTGAAAGACGGCCTACAAAACACATGCCAACACCAGCTCAGTGGACCAATGTGTTCAATCCGGCATTTTCATACTATGCCTATTACTGTTATGCTAACCTCTACACACTTAATAAGGTATGTATTCTACCATTACAATCAATCTTAAAACTTCTTACGCTTCTGATTTGGGTTGCTTAAGACTTTCCCCTACCCTCCCTTCTTTCTTATTCTCTAGAAAGATAATGATGTAACTTGGGGATCAGGAAGGGATATTTTCTTACCTTGTACATATTTTCTTAGTTCTGGTGATTGACTGGAGTGTTCCTTCCTCCTTATAACTTGGGAATCTGCATTCATCATCAGAAGATAGGGGGAAAAAAAACATATTGAGACGCACTTAGTTGCAATAGCAGCAGGGCTTACTTGTCCTTAGCTTTGAATGCCATTGCTTATTGCTCCTGTCATTGGTTGGTAGCTTCCTTTTTGGGTAAGCAAGCAAAAAAGAAAAAATGACCAAGCCATAGGGCATTACCCTGAAGACAAAACCAATGTAGAAACAGCCTATACGGCAGGCTACCAAGCTCAAAGAAACAGAAGAAAACAAGATACCCGACATTAGTAAATTCTAAAATTATGACCCATGTAGATGGCAAGATTGCTGCAATTGTGTATTTTTACCAATTTCTGTGCACTTCCCGAGGTTGATAACCTGACTTTTAACTGTAACAACCCAAGAGAAGCCCAAGCTACATTTGGGCATATTCTCCAAAAGAACTAGTTAATGTTATAATTCAAGGTATTATATTGCTACTTTTGAGTGTTCTCTTTCAGAATCATAGTGTTAACTGTTCTGTTCTTTTCTTTTCTTTTCTTTTTTCCCCTCTTTTGATGAGTAAGGTTCCATCTTTCCCTTCCTTAATGAAAAACTAGACAGCAGCACTGAGTCTTGTTGACAATAAGCTTTAACAATGTTTTTAGAGTATGACTTGATAAATAGCTTGGTTTCCTTGTTGGTTGTAGTGCCTTTTCTAATTCTGACAAGTGAATAGTTTCTAGATGCCTGTGCCTGGATTTTGATGCATTGGATCTGATCTCTTAGATGTTACAATTTTCAGCTTCGTGAATCAAAAGGCATGACGATGATAAAATTCCGTCCACATTCTGGGGAGGTATTTATCATACATTTATTGTACTTTTATGCAAATGTCAGTTGTTTCATTGCCTCACGTATTGTAATATTTCCAGGCTGGTGACATCGACCACCTTGCTGCAACCTTTCTTACAGCTCATAATATTGCACATGGAATCAATTTGAGAAAATCGCCTGTACTTCAGTATCTTTATTATCTAGCACAGGTGGAATATATTTTGGATTGATGTTTATTATTTGGTTACTTTCACTGCTCGTTTGATTAAGACTTCTTGTTGGTTATCAGATTGGTCTGGCTATGTCTCCACTGAGTAACAACTCCTTATTTTTGGACTATCATCGAAATCCATTTCCTATATTTTTTTTGCGGGGTCTCAATGTTTCTCTTTCTACTGATGATCCACTGCAAATCCACTTAACAAAAGAACCCTTGGTTGAAGAATATAGCATAGCAGCTTCAGTGAGCTCTCTCTCTCTCTCTCTCTCTCTCTCTTATTTGTGCATATGTATTTTGGTTCCAACATACTTACACTGGCTCAAATATGTTCATGGCCTTTCATTGCAGGTGTGGAAGCTCAGTTCGTGTGATCTATGTGAGATTGCCCGTAATTCAGTCTCCCAATCGGGTTTCTCGCATGCCCTGAAGGTAATTGCTTTTACCTTGACTTGAGAGGACATGCGAATAGTTTAGGAAACTATGGAGATCTCTTGCTGCTCCCTTCTTACATGAATGATAAAGAGGGGGGTGGCAGGTGCCAAAACTGATACTGTGTGTGCCTTCTGCATGGGGTACTTGTCCATTATTTTGAATTTTTTGCAGGATCAGGATAATCTGTGGGCAGTGGGCAATTAATTAGTCTTCTGTCTTCATTTGATTATGAGATTTACTAACTTGTGACATCTTTGATACTGATGGCTACACAGATAATGTGATGTCCATAACCTCGCAATACTATCAATTTGATTTCTGTTCTACTGTTGTGGACACACTGCGTGTGTACCTATGGAAAATTAACCACCTCATATCTAGAACTGTAGTTCATTGAGGTTCTGTTCTAGTAGGAGAATTTTCTGCTATTTTCTGTTCCCAAATATCCTGATCATTCAATAAGTTTTTAGTTAAACCGTGTAATCAACTTAGCCGAATTTAGTTTTAGTTCTAAAATCTTTAGAAAAGATTGTATTACATGGAGATGCTTTGTCACCTGCCTATAGTTGTCCTCTGACCAATTAGGTTTCTGTTTCAGTCACATTGGATTGGGAAAGAGTACTACAAGAGAGGACCAGATGGAAATGACATTCGCAAAACTAATGTGCCTCATATTCGTCTGGAATTCCGTCAAGCGGTATGATTTTGATACATCTCGTGTCTCTTTGTTAATGCCTTTTTGGAGGACTGGCAGGTGCTTGGTTATAATGAAAGCTGGAAAACCCCAACCCCCAACCCCCCCCCCCCCCCCACCTGTTTATTGTTCTCCCTTTTCATACGGTATTGGATTTCTCAATTACTCAAATGTTATGCAAATAATTCCGCACCAAACTTGAGCCTAGGAGTGTAAGAACTAAATGATGTGATTGTAATGCTTGCAGATTTGGAGGGAGGAGATGCAACAGGTTTATCTGGGCAAAGCCGTTATCCCTCGAGAAGTGGACAAGTAATTTGGAAGGCACTTGTGCGCCTGATCCATCCTTGAATATTTCCCTACATTTAGAGGTGGCCTCCATGCTTTTCTTTTCTTTTCTTTTCTTTTCTATTAACTTTCATATTGGTTACCAGGTAAATGAATTTTGTTAATTGTGAGTTTTGCTTATTTGTTTGTAGGAGGCAAGGAACTTGCTAATCCTGCATGAAGGAGAGGAGTACGTAATTCTGAGATGCAAGCTGAAAATTGAGCGGGGGCAAAAGCAGAATGCTAACAGAAGTTAAAACATGGTCTGAAGACAAGGTAGTAGATGTACGTTATGATATATTTCTTGACTCGCATCTTCTCATACGGATTTCCAAGCCTATAGCAACGAGATAACGATGTCTCTCCTCTCAGCCAAAGATAATAGAAGTGAAATTTTATAGTAACTCTAGCTTAAGCACCATAATTAGATATAATAGGCCTTGCTGTTTCTTTTTCTTTTTTAAGTTTTGTAGCTGTGTAAAATGGTATAGTGTAATGCTTCCCCATTCCTAGGGAAAGTGGTCAGACTCTTGCTCTGTTGAATTTTGACTCTTTTTTCATTGTTGAATTTTTGCTCTTTTTTACCCCCCGCCCGCGAATGAGTTTCTCAAGGAATGATGTAGGACACGCATCGGTTTATAAAAACTGTTTTCGTAGTAGTATCTGAACATTTGCTCGGCATTATTCCTTCGCCTAAATGTGTTCTGTTGTGCTTGTGGATGTGCAATTTGGAGCTTTGTGTTAATTCAAAATGTAGAACGGTTTGGATTCGTTACATGCCCCCTTTTTTTTTTAAATTTATATATATATATATATGTATGTATGTATGTATGTATGTAGTGGATTGACAGTTACTGACTGCCAAAAGAACGGAATATCATTTGAGTCAATTGGTGAGCCATCTGCTATACTAACCCACCTCTGATTACCAACAAGGTCTGAAATGTGGGCAGCTTTTGGCCTACGAGTGAAATGAGCTTGTTGATGTCTTGTATTGTGGCCCGGTAACTTCACGTTGTTGGGTTTGGGTCCCAATCTTGCTAAGATGGAGAATTAGGGGCTCGGGAGTCGTGATAACTCTAACGTTTAAGTTAGTTTCAATGTTAGAGATAAAGAAAAATAATGCTCAAAGGAAAATGAGAGTTGAAGTAATCAAGAGAATAACCCCCCTGAGGTGGTAGTAGCTGGTATGCGATTCCGTACTGAGATCACAGGTATCCCTGCCAACTTCCTGCAGACCTGCCAGGTCTAACCATGGCTGTCGTTGACACTCAGGAGGCATGTTGTAGAGTTTCAACCCCCGGAACGCATTAAATGCAGCATGGCTCCTGTTGTGGCGTGCCCACTTCCCGTTCCATTAAATGCGACGTGGTCCTGGTCAGGCACGTTTGTCCTCCTGCGTTGTCCGGATAGTAGGGATAGGGGATGTTCCTGACGGTCGGCTAGTTAGGATGTCAGGCTGTCCTGCCTTACCTCCCGTCCTTTTGTCAGTGTACCCTGCCTAGTGTTTCTCCTCTTGAGCTTCTCGGCCCAGTCGAGGCCCTATCTGCGAGCCTGTTTCCGGGCTTGGGCCCTGGGGATTACTCCCTTCACAGTACCCTGCGAATTCCTAGAACACGTGTGGTGGAAGTTTTTAAACATCCATTCTCCTCGTAATTAGTGTGCGAGGACACTTAGGCTTCTGTTGTCTTTCTAGTTCTCAACTGTTGGATTCGGAAGGCCTCTCCTCCAGCTCGTTCCCGTTGCATGCCTGACGTATTCCCCTTCGTCTGTGCTGCCTGTGCCGTTTGGGCTTCTCGAGGCCTCCTGCCTAGGTCATTCAATGCTTGCGTCACCTCGATTTTTGAGATCTCTATGTCTCCCGACGGTTGAACTATGCAAGGTGTGTCTGCCCATGCCCTAGGCTTTTCATTGGCCCGTGCCCTTCAAGTGTCCGTTGTGCCACCCCACGTCTGTGCAGCTCTGTGCCATTTGGTCTTCCCGAGACCACCTACCCATAACGTCAGATGGCACCTCGGTTTGTGTGCGACCCTATATAAGGCCTTATTCCATTTCCGCCATTTTGTTTCCCTTCTTCGCTATCCCTGTTTGCTTTCTTCTTCCTTGCTTTAAGTCCCTTGTCGTTCTCAGTCGAGTCCTCGGTACCTATCCTTAGTTCCCTTGTTGTACTCAGTCATGTTCCTCATTTCCGTCCCTTCTATTTCGATGGCCCCAAAAATTCTTCGTCCTCCAAGCCTCTATACTTTGTTGGGGAAAGTTGGGTGTCGTCAGTTACCGCCGCCGACCTTCGGGTGGCCCCTCTTCTTGCGAAATTGGTGTTGAGTGAACAAGGAGTTTTTTTGAAAGGGAGGAGCATTTTTTACAACGTCTCGCTTACCCAAGAGCTAGTTCATGGCATAAACAAAAGGGTGTGAGACAACAACGTTATGGTCAAAGTTGACATGGTTAAAGCATATGATAGGATTTAATGAGATTTCTTGCTAGTAATGTTGCAGGAATTTGGTTTTGCGAAAGATTGGATCAAGCTGGTGTCCATTGTATCTCCTCTTCGTAGTTCTCCATCAAAGGATTCTTTAAGTCGTCACGTGGCCTTTGATAAAGGAGTCCGTTGTCCCCATATCTTTTTACTATAATACATGAAGTTCTAAGTAGATTAATCAATCAAGCTTTTGATGCAGGGTCTATCAGTAGAGGTGTAATCGATTTGGTCTGGTCTAGGGTAGGTCACGGATCGAAAATTTCGGACCATCATTTTTGCCAGACAGGATTGTTAGCTATTGGTCCGATCGGTTCATGAACATTTTTCTCCTCTTTTTTTTGACAAAAAAATTAATACAAAAATTAATTAAATTAGTAAAATTAAAATTAAGTGATCTCTTTAACATTTTATATATGGTTAATTAATATTAAATAATTTTATTGTATATATGGTCAATGGTGATTCCTTGAATAAAAATTACATAATTAATTTATACAACTACTATATAAAATAATATATTATATATAATATTTAAATATATATATATATATATATATATATATATATACATTCGGTCAGTTTGGGTTTGGTCCGGTCCAAAAAAACCACACTTGAGACCGACCAATAAGACTATCGGTCATGTTCGGACCGAACCATTCGGTCCGGTGAGCTTTTCCGGTCTGAACCGATATTCTTACACCCCTATCTATCGGTGCCTTCCAAGGTCTGTGAGGCTGTCCTTTGGTCACACATTTGATGTATGCAGATGACTTGGTGGTGTTCTCTAATGGGTCTTGATCTTCATTACAAGCGCTTGCAGTAGTGCTGAACAAGTATATGTCGATTTCGGGGCAGTTGACTGACTAATAAGGAGAAATCTACTATCTTCTTTCCTACTAAAGCTACAGTGTCCAGAAGAAGGATTGAGCTAAATCCACTGGATTTCTCAGAAGCTAAATTCCCTTGCACGTACCTAAGGGATTCAGTTCATAGTGGTAAGGTGCTGGTAAGTACATTAGAGCCATTGCTCCTGAAAATTAGAAGAAGATTAGAGAGTTGGAAGGCTTGTCTAGTATCCGATAGTGGTAAACTCATTCTCATATGACATATTCTGTGTATGCCGGTGCATTTGTTGCCAATTCTAAATGTTCCTAAACTGGTAGTGAATAAGATCTTTGAAATGAGGTAAGAAGTGGAAATGGTTGGCTTGGAAGAAGGCTTGCAAACCTGTGGAGGAGGGAGGCTTGGGTGTAAGGGACGTACAAGAGGTGAAAAAGGCATTACATATGAAGTTAGCACGGAAAATAATGTGTGAAAACTCGCATTGCTCTAGGTTTTTCTAGGCTAAATACATGAAAGAAAATCAATGGAATAACATGGTCCCCTGTAACAACGCATCAAGCCTATAGGCATCAATTTCAGCCCTGCTGTTAGAGGTGTCTTGGGGCACTACATGGTCAGTCAAGGAAGGGAACATATCTTTTTGGTATGATAACTGGCTTGGGGAAGGTTGTTTTGCTGCTGAAGTGGGTGAGTTGACCAGGGTTAAATTAAAATTGAAGGAGGCATGGACAGAAGGGAAATGGATCTTTAAGATTATTACGACAACTAATGGGTGAGAATATAACACATACAATTGAGTCTAGTGAAATCCAGCTGAAGGAGGGGACATATATTCCAGTTTGGGCAGCCTCTAGATCTGGAGAGTTCTGTACTAAGTCAGTTTTGCATCTAGTACTAAGAGAATACTCTATGTTTGCGGGCTAGAGTAAATGGGTTTGGCACAATTCTACCCCATGTAAAATATCAGTATTCATGTGGAAATGCTTAGATCTGGCCATACCAGTGGACATTAAATTACAACTGATTCAAATCCCTATTGCTCTATTCCTTAGCAAATGGGAGATACCGGAAGTGTATGGAATCATTTTGGGGGCATTCTTGGCTTTAGAACTTCCTCTAGTCATTGTTGTAGAGAGCGAATTATGTTATGGTTTAATAAAGCTAATAAATCCTCCCAGACAAGTATTATGATTGGCATCTTACCACTGATTATTATTTGGTGTCTGTGGGTGAGACGATGCAAGGCGCGCATGGAGGGGAAGAAGGGGAATAAGGATGTTGTGTGTTTTCAAATCAAAGAGATATTGGGTGCAGTGGTGTCAAAATTAAAGTTAGTGTCTTTTATCTTTGTAGTGGACATATTCATTTTTCAGCAACTAGGCATGCCAAGATTAGAAATTACCAAAATTACTTTCAAACTGTTGTATTGGCTCATACCATAAGGGGGGACAGTCAAACCCAATGTAGATGGATGATCATTGGGGAATCCAAGTATAAGTGGATGAGGTGTGAACTGGAATGATAAAAGGGGCTTTCCTCATGGCTTTTTCTTACTACTATGGGGAAGGAACCAACTCTAGAGTAGAATCGAGAGCCATATTGGAAGGAGTGAAGTTGTGTATTGAGAAGTGGTTCCATTTCATAGAAGTGGAGTCAGACTCTAGGGTAGTAGTAGTAGTAGTAGACTAGATAAATGGAAGTGGAGTTGTGCCTTGGTTCACTAGAAATCTTCATAATCAAATATGTGAACTGCAATAAGTCTACAAATTCTCTTGCAAGCATAGTTTTTGGGAAGTTAACCAAGTCGTTTACTGTTTATCCAAATTTGGAGATAACGGAAGAAAAAATAGAGTTTTTGATTGTAGGTCGGACTTGCCTTGGTTTATAAGAGGTAAGTTAGCTACTAATCGTGCTAATTTATCCCACATGAGGTGTAAATGATTTATACTATTGGTCAGGTTAGAATACGATTGATGTTTTTTGTATTTTACATTTGGGGCTATAATTGGTCCCACAACATATTGGGTTATATTCACGGCAATCATCCACCTTACGTGAGAGTGTTTTAAAAAAAGTGTTAAAAAAAAGTCGTAACATTTGTTTCAAATTATTTGTTGGAGTCCCCACGGCCTATCGTATACGTTAATTTCATTAATTCGATTTTATTTATCATAATATATAAGTATATTTGAAGACATGTTCAAATTCAGTGGAACCCTATATACCTAAGAATTTATCAAAAAAGAAGTATAAATATGATAAGTATCTCTATATACTGACACTCGCTAATGAGTACCGCGTCCACATAATCTCCTATGACGACAACTATACACAACCTGTCTGCATTCCCAAAGACACCCCTTTCAAGAGGATTTGTGTCATGTTCAAGCCCTAGTAATGTTCTTCGTAGACTAAGATATTATAGAATAATATTGAATTCTCATCCTTCCATTTATATGCATTTTTATTGTTATTACTTTACAACTTATAATCGGATTGGTGTTCGTGATCCATTGTCGAATGGCATAACATGAGGCCGAAGCCGTAACTGGGTTTCGGCTTGATATCGGCCTCAGCAAATCGTAGTTCTTTTTTTAAAAATAATAATAATCAATTTACTGAAAGATGTAGGCTCTGTTTGAAAATAAAACTATTTTCATATATTCTCAGATTACTTTATTACTATTCACAAATTATTTACTATTATTAACAAATTATTCGTTACTATTTTTATTACTATTTATAAATCATCTGTATCCAAACAAACTTTAGCATCGCTGCCGGTGGTGGGCTTGTTCGACTGTACGACATAACTTTAAGCATCCATTGGAGCCCAACCAGTAATTTAATAGGGTCTAATTGTTAAAACTAGTCCAACTTGTCCTGGTGTTTCTAAATAATAAATGAGAAATGATAATTGCAATCGTGATTGTATAAGTGCCGTACAGTCATTTCAAAAAAAGTAAATAAATACAAAATCTACATAAAAAGAAATTAATTTTTTAATAATAAACTCCACTTTTTTTTAAAGTGATTGCACGACATTTTCGCACTCCACGACTGTATGTATCATTACTCGTAATAAAATGTATGGGTGCAAGCCCAGCTTGGGATAATAGATTCGTGTGTGCGTGTGGGATTACAATCAGATCATATATCCACATTCTATCCTCTAACCATATCAGATGATGAAAGCTAGTTTTTGCATTTCAAAAGCTACAATATTCTCAGTCAGCTGGTTTTACTCAACCCAAGAAAACCGATTAAGCTTTGGATTAGGCCATGCAAATAACTCAGCTTTTGCTCTCTCTTCAAACAGACTACAGAGCATATAGCTTAAAAATCACTTAACCATGACAATCATGTAGATCATCTAGAAGCTCAATGTTTAATACAAAATTTCCGACCCCAAGTAGAACAATTATCTTCTGAGAACAATCTCCAGGAATTTCCAAAAAAAAAAAAAAAGGGTTCTGTGTTGACGAGAATTTTCAAAATTGACCATTCAAAAAGTGTGTTTAGAGGAAATAGTAGAGTAATAATACTACTTCTTGTACCGCTTGATCTCTTTGATAACGCCATCAGTAAGCGAATCAACATCATTGTTTTTCCCAAAGAATTTTACGAAGTCCATATCAGGACCCATCAAGTACCTGCACAAGATTTCCATAGATATCGTCATACTAGAAATCAACGAGGACTGTTGAACACAAACATCTATTAAAGAAGTTACAAACACTAACAACAGAACATGTCAATATCATAGATCAACATTCTGGTAGAGTAGATGAAGTGCATAACAGATAAAAGTACTCAATTAGGTGGAAAATTTAGGAGAGGTTTGGATAGTGAGTTGAGTTGAGTTGAGATGAGAGTTAAAAGTTGAATAAAATATTGTTAAAATATAGTTTTTTAATATTATTTTTATTTTGGGATTTGAAAAAATTGAATTGTTTATTATATTTTGTTTGAAAGTTTGGGAAAGTTATACTGATGAGATGAGATGAGTTGAAATCAACTCATTATCCAAACAAGGCCTTAGGCATAAGTAAACACGGCTGATATATTTTTTTTTTACAAAGTAAACGAAAAGAGCTGATACATACATGACTATCGAGTGATCAACCAGATAATCAGAGTCTTCCTCTGCTGTCTTCATATAATAAACTCGATATGCACGAGCAACATTCCGTATCTCGTCCAGTGTACCCGTCAACCCAATTAACTTTGGATGGAATTCTGGATTGGTGAAAATTAAACTAGAGAGTCAATCTTAGCTCAACCAAAAGAGAGTTAAAATAAGCAATAAGACCATTGAAGTACATTTAAACTTTAAAGCACGCTACTCAAAATCTTAAGAAGCACCTTTGACATATTCGCCTACTTGCTCAACATTATCCCTCTCAGGATCCACAGAGACGAAAAGAGGAATAATTTCAAACCCTTCTTTTTCCTCTGCAAGCATGAAAACAAGCAACTTAAAATGCAATGAACATCATGAAAGCTTTTGCAACCGTGGTCATTAAACCCAGACGAGGGAATTGACATGTCAAGACTCCGGTTTACCAGGTCACTGGTCCCGAAGGTAGGTCAACGACTGCTAAATTTTTCAAATAATACTTCATAAATTAGTTTGGTTAATGCAAAGCATTGTTTCACCAATCTGATCAGCAGTTCTAGTAATTATCTTTTTTTTTTTTTTATTGGCACCGGGTGTCTGAGAACAAAGTCCCGACTAATCCCGGGGGTGCACATGCCCTCGGCAAAGAGTTTTCCGCAAATGCACCTTAGGTAATTCAAGGGAAAGTTCCCCTAGTCCGATGGCCCCTAGAAATTGTTTGCACTCAAGATTCGAACCTTAGACCTAGAGGGAGCATACCATCAAGACCAAGGCCTTTACCACTTGAGCCAACCCCTAGGAATTAGTTATAGTAACTATCTTTGCACAATGAATACATCCGGAAATGTAGAATCAGAACAAACGCAATCCACCATACCAGATGTCATGAACACAATTCAGCAAATTGATGGCGCCTAGATAGATTTCTGTTTACAAGCTGTAGTTTAATCCAAAATGTATCCTGAATAGAAAATAGTTTGGACCAAATTCTGACACACTGACCTAAGAAGAAATGCCCTTGCATACTTGCATTAGTCAGTGGAAAACATAATTAACAATACCATACCACAAATCAGAGACATTGTTCTGCAAAGAGTATTTGTTGTTTTTTTTATTTCGTTGTAAATCACGTCATCTATAAGTGAGGTTCTGTACCACATTATGAAGGACTGAGATTTATCAACTGGACAAGTACCTGAGGACTTCTAAAGGGCTTTGAGTACCAGACACAGCATTGAGAAAGTAAGGCAGAGCAAGTTTACTCCCAATAAATAAAATCATAACTAATCAAACATTCCCCAGTCATGACAGATTTGAAAAACAATATATTCGAAATTTTTTTTTTGTTTTTGTTTCTTTTGTGTCATATTCAGAATCAGAGTATCTAAGAAAATGTCCCATAAATACTCAGATGATATTTTGGTTGCGACTACTGCTCCACCAAGTGCCCATCAAAATCAATATTAGAAACTTACTTATTTTATCAACTGCAGCAGCTAACTTTTGTAGCTCATCTGGACAAATATCAGGGCAGTGAGTGAAGCCAAAATATATCAACGTCCATTTCCCCAAAAAGTTCTTTTCAGTTACATGTTTCCCCTCATGGTTGATGAGGTTAAATGGGCCTCCAATGGCTGCTTTCCCCACAGAAGGTCCCTCTTTTACTGCCTTTGAAGCATTATTAATTTCTGCAGTAATAACACCCAACCAATTCGTGCAAAATTAGAAAAGTTACCAAATAATATGTAAGGTCAAGGATACACAAATGCTGTAAACCACGCTTTGGCATACAAAACAAGCCAGTCATTTAAAAGCCAAGAACTAGGAGCACAATCAGCAAAACTAACAATATTTGGAAGTTCAAAATTTTTCTTCAAACTCTATTCTACATTGAATGAACATATTACAGAAAACAAACAAGAATAAAAGGCGATAGAATGATGAAAGGTGTATAACGGTGTGTGCCATTTTCAATGGATAAAAAATTAGGTATCTATATGTGTTTCATCACAAAGAATAAACACCAGCCATATACTGAGAAATTGCAACAACCTCGCAAAGAATTAACAGAAATCTAAAATAGCAAGTTAGGCAAAAAAGCAGCATAACTAAATGTACCGACAAGTTAAATAAGGTGGCTAGAACATGAACACCAATGGCCTTCTTTTCTCATTCTGGCATGTTCAGTATTTTGGTGGCATATTCGTGCATACAGAATGAAATGGCTTGCTTAAAGCATTTAATTGGTTACTGTTCAGAATACAAAGAGGAAAGAGATCCTTGCAGTGCTTCAAGTGGTAGTTTCATTACCAATGTCAGCAACTATGGTAATTTCCTATCGCAACCATAAAGGCCTCCCATCGGGTATGCATGCAACTATATATCAGTACGTCAATTTTAGAGGCAGATTCCAATATAATTTTGTAACCTCTATGTAACACCACATGCAACTGTTCCCGATTTGTGTGTGTATGCGTGCATGAGAGAGAGAGAGAGAGAGAGAGAGAGAGAGAGAGACAAAGCCACCTTTTTTGATAGGTAAAGATATAAAGCCACTTGTAGTAATTAAATGTTTTATGTTGAAGCCAATCTAAAACCTCATGACACAGAAAACATTTTTTAAATAAGCATGACACTTAAAAACATCAAGACCTACCGCCACTGATAAAAAAACAAAAAGGCCAACCACCATATAATCAATCGTTTGCATCATATAACCTTATTTATACATACAGTACTTAATCCCATTCATTTTGAATGCATCAAGACAGAAGCCAAAATCCATACTGTTTTACCAACACTCAATATGTGCACATGTTAGTGAGCATACCAGGCCCAAACACAAAAATGAATATCCCAACTTACGTCTTTGTTAAAATGAAAAACAAAAAATACTTGTAATCCATTTCATCACCTAAATATTAGAAATTATGATCTACTAGTTATTGGAATCGTACAAAGCATACTTTTAAACAGTAATTTTTTTGATTGGTTAACAAAATTTCTATTAACAATAAGAATAGGCAAGAGCCCAAGTACACGGAACAGATACAAGAGCGTCGTCACCTATGCATGATGATCTAGTTATACCAGAAACACATGAAAATTCATGCTGTTAAAATTAATTACAATCAACGAATGAAGTCTAAGCTCTTTACACAGGCACCGTCTCTCACAACCTCAACCTCCATCCTATTTTTATAGGAAGTGTCATTTGAGCTAGATCTTATTGGCTTAATTAATGAGGAAAAATTGAAGATGCTACAATATGAAAGATATCCTGTGATACCCCATATGATAAGGATAATGGTATGTGGTGTATGGGATCCCACATTGCTTGAGAAGGAGAAGTTCTTGCTCGAGATAACCCTTTTTGCACATTGCTTGGGATCCCACGATCCCACATTGCTTGGGCCTTCCATTGGGGCATTACATATCCCACCTTTCAACTCAATCACTGGAATAATTTTATTGAAGCATGTTGTTGGTTGTGAAGAATATGTTAGAATAGATTATGTAACAGATTTTCATGAAGATTTTATCTGAATGTAATTAAAAAGAAAATAAATGATACCATTTAAAACTCCCCCTAGCCAAAAGAAAGATAGGAACGGCGTGGTATAAGGTGACACACAGGACAGTAATATAAACAGGGCTCCTATCAGGTGTCTATCATGACATGGCATGTTATCTTTTCTAGTCACAATGGAACTTGTTACCAGTTATGAGCATCACAACAAAGACTTGCCCTCAAACTTCTTGTCACATTAAATAAGGATAATTTATGATAACCATCAAATTGTGCACAGGATCTAAAACAAAGATTCCTTGACCAAGACACCAAGTCAAAAACTCATGAGACCAATCCACAGGAAATTCTTAGATATATCCTATCCTTATGAGATACTTCTACAATCACAACAACTTATAACCTACTCACCATAGTAATCTACCTTCAATGTGTCGTTTCTTTTCCTTGTCATAGTAGAAGATTACTCCAGCTCCAGTAGCAACGAGCAAAAGAAAACTTAACCATGAAATGGGCTGCAAAAGTAGATTCAATCAACTCATAAACACCTAAGTTCCTAAAATCAAAAGACTTGGCCATGTTTGGCAACCAAAACTCTCTTTAAAGTCAGAGACAGTTTTTGAGTCAAAGATGTTTTTATTCTCAAACCAACAATATCTAGATTGTTAAAATCCCTTCAAAATTTCAAAAACTTAAAAAACCATCTTCCAAATATTATTTTTTTAAAATAATTTAAAAAAAAATTAGGCAGCAGCCACCCTAACCTGGCCGCCCGTGGTGGCCTCTGGCTGATTAATTAATTTATTATATCGTCCATGGATCCCGCCACTTTTTAAAGCTCTATCAAAACATCCTCTAAACAAGATTTTAAAACTATTCACAAACACTCTTATACTATTCATGAAAACTTCTTACATCCTCCAAACATCCCCTTAGTCATATATTAATTCTAAAAGATAAATAGTAAGCATTGTATGTACAAAATATATTACCCCTCCGCGAACAGATTTTCCAGCGTCACTGCTCTCGTGTGATCCTCCGGAGTGTTTTCCATTGCCAGATTTAGCGTCTACAGAACTTTTTGATGTTTGATTTTCTGAATTAACAGTGGCAGCAGAACTACTAAACAGACATCTCTGATATAAGGCTGAAGACTGCATTCCGAGCCCTAGCCCTAGAGGTACCACCTGAAATATCCAATCTCGGTTACAAATGCCAAATAAACTTGAAAATGAAGAACAAAACATAGAAGATTAACGGATTGTGTTTGGCTATGAGGAACAACGGGAAAAGCATGTAGAAGAAACGAGAGATTAAAACCCTAAGACTTTCGATTCCAACGAGGAAAAATAAAATATTTCAACTTCATTACGAACCGATTGAAGAAGAGGCAGAGCTCGATTCGAAGTCGTCTCGGAAACTGGTGGAGAAGGCATCGATGATCTCCATTGGCTGAGATTTCGATTAACGTAGCGGAGATGATTCAGGGTTCTTGAAAGGATAGTCGCCATGGTAAGTGCGAGAATCTTCCCATCCAGAGAGCCCTCTCTCTCTTCAGGTGCCTCAAGTCTCAACTACTCGGGGTTTTGCTTGTGGTGCGGGGTACACCAGACCCGTTGTGATCTGTCGGGTATAGATCCGATCCAAACAAGTTGGGTTTCCTTGGGCCTAAAGTTGGGCGGACTGTGACTTCGGTTCACTTCAGCTGCACCAACACCAAAATTAAGAAAATAAAGTTTCAAAATAATTTTACATTTTGTCATCTTGAATTAATCCTAGTTTGGTTACACAAATTATCTAATTTTATTTAATTATTATAAATTTTTTAAACTCTCATACAAAATATAATAAACAATTTAATTTTTTTATTTTATTCAATTTTCAACTCTCATATCATTTCATTTCATCTGTACAACCAAACGAGACCTTATACTTATTAATTAATAAGACAAAAAAAACATAGAATTTCTCGAATCTCAAAAGGTATGTGCAGGGTCTAGAAAGGAAAATGTGTATGTTTCCAATTAAGGAACCGAGATCATATGCTGCTCTAAATAAATATATACATATATGTGTGCGTCTGTATTTGTTTCAAGTTTCTAATTCACATATAAAGGCAACAGTCTTTTCTTATTCTGACACTAAAAAAAGAACCATTTTCTTAATTACAAATCATTCATTTTGGTAGGCTCTTGTTTTGGTTCATATTTTTTGTTTGGCAGGGATAGAAAAGCAAGTTCAAAGAAATATGTTAACTAGGGGCATAATTAGTCTGATTCGATCTGATTTTAGACATATTTTTAAATCGAACTGATATAAATCAGTTTTGAAAATCTAAGAACGAATGTGGATTGATTCATCATTGAAACCTAAACTTTCGATTTTTTTCAATTTTAGTCCAGTTCAATTCGGTTTACGAGTGTGATTCAATTTTTGAATTGTCAAACTCCATAAAATGAGTGATACTACATACAATCGTAGAATGTGCAAATACCGTACAGTCGTTTTGAAAAAAAGTAGGATCTACTATTAAAAAATTAATTTATTTTCATGTGAGTCTCATATTTATTCATTTTTTTCAAAGCAACTACACGACGCTTGTACACTCACAACTGCAAGTATCATTTCTCATTAAAAATTCATTGAAATTTGCATGTCACCCATTTTCTGGTGCAGTGAGAATTTTGCTTTCCGAAACAGGTGTTCTTTTTTTTTTTTTTACTTTATGGGTACTTATCAATACATTATGAAGGTTTTAACGATGCATTAATCACTATTTACTTTCACACCTCACACTTATAGTTATTTTTTTCATAGGATGTGAGGGTATTTTTTATATGGTGTGCAGTGTAGAATAATGAATAATAACTTATGAGAAGAATTTTTCTAATGGTATAAATGCTTTATAATGACGAATAACAACTTTCAAGCAAAATATTATAATGGTTTCTATTCCCAAAGGGTTTCAGATTAGTAATCTTCTTCTCAGCAATATGATTGTGGTGCCTTGGGGATCAAGATTTCATTTTTCTTGTTAGAATTATAAATTTGCCTTGTGTGATACATTTTTAAATTTTTAAATTTTATATATAACATAAAAAAAATTGAAATATATATTTCAATCCCGTTTAGTCCGAATTAATTTTCAAAACATGAGAATCGGGACCAATCCAAATTGAACCGTTTACCACTGTTTGGTTGGCTCAACCGTTTTTTTTTCATCTCTAATGTTAACCCTAGCAGAATCCCTTAACTATGTTTTTAAACCTTTATCGCTTGTTCTTGCACCCCCATCTCTGTCACTCGTCATCCCCAGTCCTGTTGTAATTGCCATAGAATCTATTTGGTTCTGGCTTCAAGTTGCCCTCTCCACTTTTCTCCACCTAGCTCATTGTCCTGACCCTAATCATCTCGGACATCTCTATTTCTCTCTAGAAGTAATACTACATACAGTTATAAAGTGCACAAGCATCACGTAATCATTTTAAAAAAGAAGAAAACCTAGAGACTGGTCTGGCTGGTCTTCTTCGATAAACAACCCTCTAATAGCAGGGCTCCACATAAGCTTTTCATTTTACATGTTCTGCATTTGGCAACACCCGATCACAACGTCTCATACAGCCTTCCCCCACTTTCTTCGCCTTCCACTCCATCACAACCCACACTCATCCCACCGCACGAACGGAGCTCAACCCCCCCAGCCAGCATGAACGGAGCTCAGAAATTTTAGTCTGAAATTCAGAATAAAGATTTTGAGGTTCTTCAGTTGCAGCAGCAGATTGATGAGGCAAACCAGAGGTGGAAGAAACTAGAGAAGAATCTTAAGCTCAGGGGCTTGTCAACAAAAGAATAAGAAGGTTCCTCAGATGAAAATGGATTTTTGCCTGCAGATTTATCCCCTTATCTGTTTACATCTACAGTAGAAGCTACTTTCAAAGCCGTTGTTTCTACAACAGATTTTTCTAAGTTGTTCACAAGTTGTTGGGTTCTTTGTGCCGGCGTAGATTATGATTTTTCTACATAAAAAACTAACTTTCAGTGGGTTTCAACAAGCAAGCTTAAGATCTTTATGGCTTAGCAAGCTTAAGTCATTGTTGGGTTCTTTATGCCAAATAATGTTTAGTGGGTTTCAGTAAGCAAGCTTCTCTTTCAAATCGGATGATCTCACGGTCATTCCACCAATTTCTTTCTCTAAGGGAGATGGATCCATTGGATATGCTAGGCCAAAATCTAGATTTCATTTTTGGGAAACTTTGCAGGAGCAAGTACTTAGTGGTAGTTTACCCAAAGAAGAAGAAACAAGAAATCCCCTTTTTGTTTTGAAAAAAAAAAAAATTTGAATAGACAAAGACTACATTTTTCAATCGAGCCTAACAAAAATTTTCAATGCAAAAATACTCGATTTTTAGATAATTTCTACTGGAAAGTAGATAGGGATTTGAAGTTGATATTTTACCTAGTCGGATATCTCGCCAAAGTAAGACAACAGTAGGGGTGAAAGCTCCTTCAATGTTTAACCTTTCAGTTTTAATCACCTGTATCCTTGTGTATTGTGCTAATTCTTCACTTTCTTACGTGTCTGATGCTTATTGGAGGGTTGTTTTACTCCTATAAGAGCATTGGCATTGGATTAGCCAAATGCATTTTCATCTTTAAATTTAGCAAATATCATCCATATTTGTTCCACATTGAATTAGCTAAATTGTTTTCATCCAAACTATAAGTTACAGTAAATCTATTCTTCTTTTCAAATATGAAAAGAACTATAGCAAGTCTAAAAGTATTTTTTGAGATTATTATATTATAAATATGAGATTTTTATTCATATGAGATTTTACCATCTATATACATATGAAATTATTATATTATAAATTGTTAGATTGTGAAAAAAAAAATGAATATGATTTGTTGGAAGTTATTGAAGATTATGAAAATAAAATAAAAATTAATTAAAAAATATAAATAATAAAAATACTAATATTTTATTATTATAGAGAGTATGTAGACTTCAAGTTTTGAATGATTAGCTAAAAGTGAAAAAGCTACACATTAGTCAAAATTTAAAGAATATGATAGCCAATCCAATGCTAATGTTCTAAACAGCAGGATTGTCTAGAAGCGTTTCTCCTAAAAAAGAATAGAATTTATTATTAAAAAATTAAATTTTTTTTTTCATATAAGACTCATATTTACTCACTTTTTTTAAAGAGATTGTACAACACTTGTACCTCTACGACTACAAATATCATTTCTCATCTGTATTACTGTATCAATGTTACAATTCGCATACCAACTAACCACCGAAATATATTTTCAGAACTTTTCTTTCTTTTTTTATTCGAGAAAGAAAATATCTTTAAACCTCCTGACAAAATAATCAATCAATTTTCTTCGAAAAATATTTTGTACCCTACATATTGTCTTCAGAAACGGTCGTCTGCCTTTCTTATTTTCCCCGCTTCCCATCATGTCTTGTATACATTTACAATTCAAACCCTTTTTTTTTACCTCGCAAAAATCGTACCAGAAAGAAAAACACGCTCCTTTCTTGAAGGATATTTCAAACCATCGCAAGGTGCCAAGGAGTCATCCTCAAGCACCAGCTCCCAACAGTACAAATCATGATCTCTGATTCCCAAATTATTGAGCAAAAACCCAAATTCCAGATCTCCTCTTTCCATCCACACTACATATCCATATTAAAGTCAGATAAAAATAGTTACTGGGCCCAATTTGCAAAAATCCCACAACTCATCTCAACTCATAATCTAATCATTACAATTTTTTTTTTAAAATTTTCACACAAAATATAATAAACAATTCAATTTTTTCAAATCTTAAAACAATAATAATATTAAAAAATAATATTTTAATAATATTTTATTTAGAGGCTCTTAGCCCATTGTTTTCATTAGGATAATAGTGTACACGTCCGCAATCTAAAATTACAAAACTCATTTTCGTCATTCACAAAGAAGGAAGAAGAATCTAGGAAAAATCATATACATATGGTCGTCGCAAACTCGCAATACCATCTCCACCATTGCGGATCACTGATTTTTGAAAGACTGCAACCAAATCCAACATGTATTGCTATAAGCTCTAAAATAATAAACGAATGAATGATATTCAAATTACACGACATAGAATCCAACCTCAAAATCCTTAGAGAGATCTTTAACACGCTCAGCAAGTTCTTGTTTCTTCTGTGCAGCTGTATGAACAAACAACTGCACAATTACTAACAAATGCCCAAAAGAGAAGACAGAAATTACAAGGACTGGAAAGACGTACCCTTAATTGAAACCTCCTCAATCCTCTTGGATGTTCTCACGGCAAATCTCTGGAATGCAGGACTGATAAACCACAACAAAACATTATATTAACCAGTTCATCTAAGGTATTAAGTCCAATTAAACAATCATTCAAGGAGACAATAATTATGCAAATAAAAGGAAAATAAAGTTCTCAATTGTTGCAATCATCTTCGATAATGGTAGAAACCTACAAAAAGGTAATCAGACAATTTTGAATGTTTATCACTTGTGATAGAGAAAGTAAATGTACTGAGATATTTTCGAGATAAACAATACTCTAAGCCGATTGTGAGACAAATTACTATAAGAATGTTCAACTTCATCTGCGTGCTAATGTTTGTCATGTTGACATACTCTACAATGGCTCAAATGTCAAGAAGGTAAACACATGCATATTTTATATTTTTGTTGCCAGCCCCCTCCCACTATGAACCTCTTTTTTTAAATGTTCAGACAATTATTGACACAGACAAACGGTCAAACGAAAGCAAATATAAACAATCAAGATATAGAAAAAATTCCTCAAACTTTGTAAGCTGCAGAAAAATATATTATGGGGCGCAGACTAGATCGCATCAAGGAAATTTGAGATTCTTTCGCTTCAAGGGAACACTAGTTGAATTGAGATAGAGATAATCAAAAATTTCCTTGAGATAGAGATAATAAATTTTTTTGGATATCTCCCAATATTGGGAGGCTCAAATAACTCAATTGAGATAGAGATAATAAAAAATCATTTCATCTTTTTAGTTGGAGCTTTAGGCGGTTCCCCAAAAAAGAAAGCGAAAAAGATTATTCCTAAAGTCGAGCCTAAGAGGAATGTATAAGCCAATGCTTCCATACAAGTTTAGTCACGGTGACTAGAGAAGAAGCTTCTGTTTTATAATATCATCATGTTATACATATCAAACAGAACACCAGAATACGAGCACCCAAGGCAGATTATGTGGTAGGTGTGCAAGGTACCTGTTGGCAAGGCTATTAACGACAAGCTCGTTCACGAGGTAAGACATAACTCTGTGCATGAAATTGCCCCCCGCCATGAAAGTATCTTCCAGCAAGAAAATGAAAAATAAATAAAATAAAATCGAGCACACAAAAATACCAAACCAGTCAGCACAAAGATGTACAATATTTAACAAAACTCTTAACTTTTTCATTCTTGTAGCAACCAAACGAAGCCCAAGAAAAAGGCACTTAAATATTAGACATCGGTAGATATCCGAAATTCATTAATCTTTCAAATACCAAACCCTAAAAATCGAAGTTCGGCAATAACTTCATTGCAGAAATTGAGGAGATGAAACAAATTAATCGTATATTAATAAACATGCATTGAAAACCCGAACCCAGAAAGGCTATTGGAAACCCAAAGAAGTGTACAGTACACGTTAATCGGTTTTCACCTGAGAAACCTTGGCAAAGCGACGGAGAAGACTCGGAAGAAGCCGTATCTTCTCGGACAAGGCAGGAGATTGATTAGAACGGTTGGAAACGAAACCCGCATTATATAGGCGCGTCTTTAAGAGTAGCAGAAGTTGGAAAATGGGGACTTATAGCCCAAGAGCTAAGGCCCACCGGCCCAAATTTAAAACAATTAAATACGGGCGCTGCTACCTCCCGACAAACACCTAGTACACTACCGAACTTTTGTAGAGTGTTGAAGAATTTTTTTCATTCTTTTGTATTTTTTTTTAAATACAGAAAAATAAAAAATACAATACTAAAAACTAAATAAATACAAATATTAAAAAAAAAAACACAAATTCGATAGTTTTTATCGGTGGAATTCATTGGTGGCTATATCCTTTTTCATTAAATAAACATTAATAATACGTGTACAAGTACTTATACACAACTACCATTAAAATAAAAGTTTTTCAATTTATATTTAAACATGAATAATGATACCCACACAACACATCTCATAACATTTTATACAATACATATTTTAAAATGAGAGTATTTTTGTGAAGTAATATTACTTTAAAAGGTATTTTATAAAAAATATTCCTCATTTTAAAATATAATTATATAAAATGTTGTGAAAAATAACGTATATTTATCAGTTGGAAAGGACAGGAAAAACTAACTTTTGCACACTAGTGTTAAAATTGTACACAAGCAATAACCACTACAAGGAATTTTATTTTTAGGACGAAATCTTTTAGGGATGAAATTTCATCCCTAAAAGTAATTATTTAGGACGAAAATTATATTTTGTCCCAAAACATGGCGGCAGTCTTTACACGTTCGAACAGACAAATATATGTTCTAACTAGACTTTCTAGGATGAAATATAACATCTCAGAAAAGAAATACGTTCGAACGATCCCAAAACAGTTTGATCTGGATTTTAATTCATGTTTGAATGTTGTCATAACTGTTCGAATAAGAGCACTGGCAGAAAAGTATACACAATTGAGGCAAGGAAAGTTAGAACCCGTTCAAATAGGAGATTTAATTATTCAAACTGTTTTTTTGTGGGAAGTTATAAATAAATCTGGCGGGAATGATTGCTATGATGTTCGAATGTATGTATAAACCGTTTGAATTATCATAATAGTCGTTCGAGCAGACAATCGAAAATAAATTTAATCATAGAAATTTATTGAAAAACATTCAAATATTTTTAAAAGAAATATTATTTGAGGCTATTAATTACATTTTCAAAAGATGAAAAATCTACCTATATGGATGAATTATTATTTATAGTAAATTAAAATATATCAAATATGTTGTCCTAGAAATTTATATAATTAAAAGATGAAAAATCTACCTATACTGCTGATGAGCAATGCATTCTGAAGGTACAAAAGGTAGATGTCATGCATACTATCAAAATTTTAATAGTGCAACTGAGGCGGGTGAAAACCCGTTCCAAAATATGACACCAAACGAATGAGAGAAATTTTGCGATATATTTGGAGATCCAATATATGTGGTAATTTCGCTACTATTTTTATTTTATTTTATATGTTAGATTCCTTAGACATATATAGTAATAATGTTGTTTCTTTTCTTGTAGCAAAGGAGTACTGTCAACAAAGCAAATTTAGCAAATTTAACGATATACTATCATGCGAGTTTTAGATTTTTTCATTGACTATCAAAAAAATTAGTAACGTTATACTACTTCTCGTTAAATATTAACATATCAACTTTGATTGAAGTTATAATATAAATTTTCCTTCTGCAGGAACAAGATAGTATACTGAGTATAATCTGACCCAATTGTATGCTAAATCGCATACAAATCGTGATCGTGTTTGGACCAGTCTCAAAGCAAAAGCAAATTATGTAAGTTCAATTTTTTTTATTTGTATTGCATAATAATATTTATGTTATTTATACTATCTCTAATGATTTTTCTTTTTTGTAGGAGAAGATGGTTTCACTTCAAAAAAATGTTGTTGCTGCTGCAGCTGATGAATCTTCTATTAACAATGTAGAGATATTTTCTCAGATTTTTAGATCCTATTCTGGATATGTGAGGGGTTTAGGACGTTGCTTGAAGCCTTTCTCAATATTATCATATTCTCAAGTCAGATTGAATAACAACTCTCAAGAGTTAGAAGATACAAGGCTCGAGATCGAACATTTGAGGTCCAAGCAACGAGAGTTGGAGGCTCAATTAGTAAATCAGGCAGCGGATATAAGGTCCAACCTTGTCATCATTCGAATGAGAAATGAACCATTCGGACAACAATTGTTGTAAGAAACGTTCGAATAGATTTATACATATTGAAACAGAGAGAAAAGAAAAGAAAGACATAATGTTCTGTGAATATTTTCCATGTATATATTCAGTACATTCGTCCCTTTAGCTCATGGTTACAAGTAAAGGCAATGAGAATATACAGAAGAAAAGGGAATCAAAGGTGGTTACAACAGCTGTAAAAATAACAGATTTGCCAGTCATGATGAGAATATTCTTGAAGGTTCTAGTGGATCAACTGAGGTGGAATTCTTCATGACTTTATTTTTTCTGTGATGCATTGCGTGGATGCAAGTTAATAATACATAACGTTAACAGAATTAGCATTAAAATAAACATTTTTTTTTCACTTTCATTCAAACATACATGACATGACAGATTTTTTGTTTAAAGTTGAAGATGTAGTACTACTGCAATGTCGACGCTCGATCGAGCTACTCCACACTCCTTCATACAAAACGTGGTCTGTATGATTTTTTCGTTGTTAAGTTATTGTCAAAATTTGAGAGTTGATATTGGCTAAGTGTGGCTTTTGGGAAGGTATATACATATATATATGACAATTAACTTTAAGCTTTTGGGGATAGGACAGTACGGTAATGGAAATCCCATGTCATATTGCTAACAATATTCATGATAACGCTCTTTTTAGGTAATTAAGTCCGTGGATTGGGTTTTTACGGCCATTGACATGAATTAGATCAAATTTCATGAATGAATGCATGCTTTGTTATATATGATACCATGCAAACAAAATCAAAGGATATAGACAAAAAAAACAAAAAACAAAAAACAAATTAATGTAGAAACAAAAAACAAAACAAAAGGTATGTATAATTGATCATGTCTTGTTTGTGACACAAACGTGCGCAAGGATCGATCCGTGTGGACTTGTTTCTTGCTACAAATGTGCCAAAAAGATTTGATTCCAAGTATCTGGGACACCTGGCAAACACCAGTGTATGCAATCTGCATGGTGAAGTGGGTCAGCTTTCTGCTCATCAGTTAGAACTTTTCCCCCTGTCTCTGTGTAAACAGATGTGTGAGCATCCACTCGGTACTCTGAGATTTGTGTTATGTTGAGGACTGTTACTGGAACTTTCATTTTCCTCACTACACTTGCTACCACACTCATCATTCGCTTGTCCGAACCACTTCCCCAGTGCTTCTTTTTCATCACTGGCTTTGTGTCGTTGAAACATTTCAATAATCCACCTGTGCTGTTCCAGTCTTCGCTTCTGCAGAGAAGATATTAGACTTTGGAAATCACTACCATGCATCATTAGCAAGAAGAACATCGTTTTATCTATACACTTATTATAATATATATATATATATAGAGAGAGAGAGAGAGAGAGAGAGAGAGAGAGAGAGAGAGAGAGAGAGAGAGAGAGAGTATGTATTCTTCAAATCGAAGTTTGTTCTGAAATGCAGTAGTAGGTGCAGACGAGACATATTGCAAGTGGTCGATCAACAGGGCTTGAGTTGGTGCAAGATGTTTAAGTTCCGTTGGAAGTGTCAATGAACTAAAATTAGTCCTTTTCTTTAATTATATCCTAACTGGAGTTTGTTTCAAGTGTACTTAAAACCTTAAAAATTCCATCGGAATAAAAAAAAAAAAAAACCTTAAAAATGACTCACAGAGAGAGAGAGAGAGAGAGAGAGAGAACCTTGTGTGTGTGGGGGACATGGTAGTGAAGAAGACACGTGTCTTATTGGGATTGATTGTTGAGTCAACCCAGTTGGCCCACGTCTTCAAACCTATTTTGTAAGCAACTGGTGTATCCAACTCTTCAAACCCTTCTTCCCCGTTTGCAAAAGATCCCCATCTGCGCTCAATTAGACATTAAACCGAAATCAACCGATAATACAACTGTGCATGCAACAATAATAACGTTCATGCTAGACATTTTGTTTTCTCAATGAAACAGCTAGCTAGGTTCCAAGAAAACTTACAGTGTTTTGAGTCTAGGACCACTCATCCACCAAACATAAGTATTGAACACAAGTATATCCACATCTAACCAGTTTTCGGCATGCTTTGAAACAGAATCCACTTTCAGTATTCTCTTCTTTGGATCTGCTATAATGTGGATATCGGAATTGGACTCGACAAGAAATGGGGCCCAATAAAATTCGATACTTGCATTATATTCCTGAAGGATATATATATAAATGGGTGAAAATATTAGCTTTTCTTAGCACATACTCTAATTCAGAGGAATACTTTAATTGTTCAATCAAAATCTCTTTTTACGTACCTTGGCTTTGAAGACTGTATGAGAGCGGCCCCGTCTCAAGAACTTCTGGTCCTCTGGTATAATGGATTCAACCATACATACGAAAGATTGCCATTGACCTCGTTGCAGCGAATCTCCCACAAACAGTAGCCTCTTTCCTCGCAGTTTCTTAAGAGCCACTTCTGGATTAAACCTACATATAATATAATAAAGCAGCCCAAGTATCATGTAATCAGTGTGAGAGTACTTTTGTACACAGAATTAATATTAAACTGTTGATCATGTTATGACATCAACCTAGGCAAGGTACAATCTTCCGGCTGCCATTCCCAGTGGCGGTAATCAGAATCTGGGCGTCCATTCTTGACGCAAGAAACTTGTCTATCGAGATACGGGCATGACATGTCTGAGTATAAGGGCTTTATAGAACTGTTAAAAACCCACTTTCCACTAGCGACATTGCATTCCTCCGGGTCAAACTCAAACCTATCATCTACAATGGATGAGTTACCCATATCATGATTCTCTGCAGCTCTATCATCTGATCATGGAAAATGACGGTGCAACGTTAATATAACTAATATCGATAGACAAGCTGGGAAACATCACTAATTATGGGGAGAAAAACAACAAAGTTGCTGTGCTTACACTTACTTGATTTTCTAACAGAGTTTTTTCTGCTACAGGTTTTGAGCCTGAAAATGGAGCTGTGAGAAAGAAAAGTAATGGTTTCTGTATAGAAGAGAGCCATGAAGGCAACAACACAAACTATAATAATAATGACGGGCAGAGGTGGCCTTCCTCTGGAAGGTTTCATTGTGCCTGATGAAGTAGAAGCTGGTAAACTCATTGGAGGAGATGATCGTGAGTGAAGTTCTCAGAATTAGCTTAATGGTGGAAAAAAGATCAGTGGGGGAATTTATGCAACAAAATGATGAGGACTTTGAGAGTAGTGGTTTCTGAGGTGGCCATTTTATGTATGGGGTTTTTGAGTAGGAGTAAAGCTAAAGCCATGTCTGGTTGGGCGTTATTACCTATTTCAAAATATAAATGGAGGTTAGCAATTAAGTTGAAAGGCTAACATCTTGGGCTCCTTGCATTGTCTTTATATTGGAAGATTACTTGATGGTCCAACCACTATGCTAATGCCATTTTGTTGACCTTTTAGAATTAATATTAGGTGAGAATTGGGTAATTTGTTGCAACTTGCTAAAAGAGAGTACCAAAGAAAAGCGCTCTCGCTCTCGCTCTCGCTCTCTCTGTATCTTTGGATTTCCAATCACAGTCCACTCTAGTGGAAATGGTAATGCTTAATAGTGAGACTCCGTATTGTTTCCATAACAGTAGGTGATAAAGACTCCTGTCCTCAAAAAATTCGTTGTCACTGTGAAAGGCCAGGGGTCATATCAGGGAATAGTACTACGGAGCCTGCTGCTGGTTTATGGAATTTGGATTAATGGTAGTGACCCAGATTAGGGACCATTAGAATTTAGAAATGTCTTTCACAAAGATCAATTATCAATATAGCTGATAACAGAAACCTGACCGCCCTGTCGGTTTACAGCTTGTGTTCTTTTCCTAATCACGATGATTCATAAAACAAGCTACAAAGTCATTATTACAAATATATATATATATATATATATATATATATATATATATATTAATTATAGCGATGAATCATTTCCACCATAAATGAGAGAAGATAAAAGGGAAGGAAAATTATATTTACAGTAATGATTACGTAAACCTCGCATAAGTTTTTTAAAAAAATTGAGTAAATATAAAATTCATATAAAAAAAATTAATATTTTAAAAATAAACTATATTCTTTTCTAAAAAATTATATAATGCTTTTACACTCTATAATTATATCTGTCCTTACTTAAAGAAATTTTGTATAGGGGTATGTTGCCAAGCCAGCAGCTACCTAATGCAACCTTGAGTGCAAGTCGATCATGATATCGTTGAATTTTTTGAACTTTGTAACCTTTTGAAAGTTTTGAGAATCGATGACATATCTTGAATAATCGTGATGATTTTTCAGTCTTTCATTATTTTTAGGTCCTTTTGTTTTATTTGAATTTATCGAGATTCTACCTAAGGGTTTTTTTTTTTTTTTAATAGGAAATAGACTTGATCATTTCATCCATAAAGAAAGTTATAGCTGTAACTAATCAATACAGAGAAAACCTCTAAATACAAACCAAACTAAACATCTGTTATACGCCTCTCCACACACAAATTTATTTACGACGGATATTATCTTAACTTCTAGAAACTCTCATAATAAAAGTATCACTTTCTGTAAAACAACAGAGATAAAAACTATCCCCACCTCCAAATTAGGAAATGGTATCCAAACTCCTATTCTCCAGAGAATGAGGAGAAAACCACCCCCATCCTCCAAAAGAGGAGGGGGTTCGAGATTTACTCCCTTAGAGAAATTGTTTTTCTTGAATTTCATTATTTGAGATTTTTTAAAAAAAAAATTTGAGAGATATTTTTTATTGTTTTTTGTGAAAACATATAGAAAAATTGAGATAATATATTATTTTTTATGTCGGGAACCTCTCCAAGGCCCCTTCAGACCCACCCTTGCAAAGTAAACTCCAGTCCCGTGCACTGCACTCTCGAAAGTTTTCCTATACGAAACTGGTTTAATCTCTTTTCACCAGGAGGTGTGGCCCCAAAGAATTGTTTGCAGCCATGAGTTGTTGAACCTTAGACCTTGAATGGAGTGATACCCCAATACTAAGGCATTCATCACTTGGGCCAAACCCTTGGAGTTTTGAGATAAATTTTGTCTAAAATATGTTTTCTATTGGAGTTTGTATAATTAGATAGATTTGAGAAGGTGTTTAGGCTAGGTTTGGATACAAAAATCATTTCATTTCATCCCATCATTATAATTTTTTAAATTTTCACACAAAATACAATAAATAATTCAACTTTTTCAAATCTCAAAATAATAATAATATTAAAAAATAATATTCTAACAATATTTTATTCAATTTTCAACTTTCATCTCAACTCATCTCATTTCAACTCAACTCATTATCCAAACCTCCCCTAAGACTTTTTAAAATTGTATTTTTTAGATGAGAAATGATATTTGCAATCGTGGAGCACGCAAGAGCCGCGTAATTCCTTTGAAAAAAGTGAGTAAATAGAAGATCCACACAAAAAAAATTAATTTTTTAATAATCAACCTCACTATTTTTCAAAATAATTACACGACGCTTGCGCATTTCAAAACTATATGTATCATTACTCTTTTAATTAAATAAAAATTTCTTTTTGAGATCTAAATAAGACTGAAGATGAGAACCTTTTGTAGAAATTGTTTTTGGAACTTTCTTTATATGGAAACATACAGCCTTGAAGTTGTTAAGACATCTTGAATTATCTTGGTGATGAAGTGTGTCCCACTAAATTATCAAGGATTAGTACCATATATGCCTGTCTTACTTTGTGGGGGGTTTGATCAATTAATTCCACTAGCTCATGTGCATTAACTAAATGCAATTATTTCATACATTCCTAATCATTGAGTCCTATTTGTGGTGGGCCGCTTAAGGTCATCTAGCTTTCAGAGATCATGTTGGGAAATAATGCCTTGCAGAATTGTCAATGCAGTTAAGTATTACCAATAAGATATTTGGTATGAATAGATCTTTATGTCACGTTCATTTTCGTATATGATATAATTTAATTTGAAAAATAAATTTTAAAATTTAAATTTTATAAATCAAATCATGTAAATAAATAATGAATAATGAAACACTTCAAATAATCATATTCTATTTGGGGTGTGTGTATATATATATAGAATAATGCTACATACAGTCGTGAAGTGCATAATCGCTATACAGTTGTTTTGAAAAAGAGAGATTCACTATTAAAAAATTATTTTTTTATGTGAATCTCGTACTTGTTCACTTTTTTTAAAGTGATTACATGATACTTGCACACTCATAATTACAACTATCATTTTTCAAACATATATATATATATATGTATACGTATATATATCTCCTTAAAAGTTATCATTGCTTAGAAATCAAAGCTATTCACAATGTAATGACCTTGATTTTTTAAGATGAATCGTGCTTGAAATGGACAAGGCAACCCACACATGTTGCTACTGCTGCAGCCGACGATCGGCCTAGCTAACAACCGCAGACCGGACAACTGAAATTGGGCCAACCTGGAGATCCTTAATTATCAAGAAGAAGTACCGTGTTGGAGAAGCACACAATGAGAAGAATCTCCTCGGAATGATGGTCCTAGGTACGTAATTTGCAGATCCACATCGAGTAAAACTAGGTAATGCAGAGATCATCATGATGTCGATCCCTTTGATAAATGGATTTGGCCTAATTAATTACACCTTGTAATATCCGATGGGGGAGTGCAAACAGTTTTCATAATGCTTCTTACTGTCCACATAAATAAATAAAAAATTTGACTATAGGCCAGAAATCTTGTTAATGGAAATTATACAAGTTTTAGGTCTTGTTTTCCAACATATTATTGTAAAAGTAGTGAACATTAATTCTTAATTAGGAGCTGGGATGAACTATATATAGGGAACACGTTGGTCCAGACAGTTAGCAAGGTGAGGGATGTGATATTCCGTATTTACGTGTATTTTAATTAAATAATTTTTTCATTTATTTTATTATTAGTCTTCTCGTTTTAAAATTATATGAGTTTTGTTATATTATTTTATGATATTTTAAGTTGTGAAATCTATTTCAATGTGTCTTTTTTGTTATTAATTATTATTTAATGTTCTATTTATTTTAAATTATTTTATTGTTGGATTTACTATTTTATTTTATTCAGTTACTGCATTTGAATTATTTTATTCAACTTAATATTTTGAAATTTTTTTCGAATTTTGTAACCCAAGTTGTGAGGATTAGACCTCATTACTTTCCCTCACTTTTTTTTTTCTCCTTCTTTCCTCTGCTTCTTTCTCCTCCCGCTCGCGACAACCCCCTCACCTCTCCCCGTCCGTTTCTTCGTCCGCCTAGTGCGCCATCGTGCACCGTTTGTGAGCGACACCGCCCCTCTCATCTTCTTCCCCACCGGTCGGCGGACCTCCCCCTGTAGTCTCGACCTCTCTATCACCAACGTTAGCCTCCATGCACAGCTTAAAGCCGCGCGGTCTTTATGTTCCAGCCACTGTTTTAAATACCATACCGTATTGGCCTGTATGGCCGAAATATGCAATACCGGCCACTGGTCCGGTACAGGTATTACATATATTTTGTACCGGCCCAAATACAGGCCTATATTACTGCCTATACCTGTATTAGACTTTAATTTTAATTTTAATTTTTTCAAACTACAAGCTCATTTTTTTACCCCTAATTCAGATTAGGCTATTTATCATTTATATATATGTATTTATATATAATTTAGTCATATATCGACTATTCCAAAGCGGTACACGAAACGGTACCTAGGGCTGTAAATGAATCAGTCTACTCGATAGCCCGCTCGGTACTTGCTCGGTTAAACTCGAATCGAACTCGACTCGTGAAAAAAAAAACTTGTTCGTTAAAGCAGATACCCGCTCGAATTGTAAATGACACATACCCGACAAAACTCGACTCGACTCAGCTAAGCCTCGTTAAGGCTCGCTCGTTTATGCTCGAGTTGACTCGTTAGCCCGACTCGATTAAAATTCATTCATATATTGATAAATATATACATACACGTATGTATATATAGACACACATATATATGTAGTAACTAATGATATAAGCATATCACTTTTATAATTAAATATATAATATGTAATCTAATTACTTATGTCTATATAGTGAATATATACTTTATAGGTATATTTTATAATTTGTATAATAATTAGTGGATAAAATTTAATAATTTTATATACTAGTATATGAGAACCATATATGAAATAGATATATGATATCATATTAAGTGTATGTATTAATAATATATGTAGGCATATAATATATTGTTATTTTGGATAAATATAAACTAGTTAGATATTAATTATTTATAAATTTTTTAAAATTTTATAATTCAATAGAGGTTCTACTTGTTAGTTGTATAAATTTAATATTAGATTTTTATTTATTTATTTATTTTATTAATTATTAAATCTTATTAAAAAAATACACAGTTCGAGCTCGAGCACGGCTCGACTCGAACTCGTTTGTGGGACGAGCTCGAGTTGAGCGTTTAGCTTGTCGAGCCGAGCTCGAACGAAGAATAAAAAAAAATCTCGAGCTTGAGTATTTTGAGTCGAGCCGAGCTCGGTAAGCCAAAGACCGGCTCGGCTCGATTACAGCCCTAACGGTACCGGTACCGAAATATTTTGTTCCAGTGCCTTGACCGGTACGGCGTCTAATACGGTATTCAAAACATTGGTTTCAGCGCCACCGTCACGCCACCGTCACGCCACCATTGGCCACCATCTTTTCACCACACCACCATCGGCCCTCCAGCTACCTAACATACCCATCCTCAGCTCCGATTTGCCACCCTTGAAGCCCCCTCTATCCCTATTTTCGATTTGGGTGTTTTGGCCTTCAACCGCCACCCACGGCCAACAACCACCACCAGTAGCTTCACCAACACCTCTAAGCCCTCCTTTAGCCATCCCAAGTTTTCGTTTGTCCCCGTTCAAAAGTTTAGTTTTTGAGACCCACAATCGTTGCTTGGAAACCGCCGTCCGCCGCTGCTCGGCCAGTTTTGGCATCACTTTCGATCTTCCAGAGTTTCCTTTCGTTTTTGTAAGTATTTTTTCCAAAGAATTTTTAAGATTTAAATGTATTTTTACACTAACTCATATTTACTGTGAAATGATTGGTTGTGCCGGACTGAGTCCGAGGAATAAGGGGGTTGGTTGGATTGGATGATGGAGTTGTTTGTGTGATTGGTTTATGCTGGGATTTGTTGGCTGTTTCAGATTTAAATATTGGTGTTTTGAGTTCGACGTTGATTATGGTGGATGTTTAAGTTACTATTGGAATTGATAAATGGTCTTTTAAGTGGATAAATATGATTATTTGACTGTATGGTGTGGCGTTATTGTAATTGTTAGGTGTTATAATTTGAGTTAATGTTGATTGTTGAACTTGTGTTATGGATGGTCGTGTTGGGTTGCGATGATTGTGGGCTGTCAATATTGTAACGAGTTATGAAAGTGAGCTAATTGGTTGGACATGGCATGTTGGGTTGATGTTTTGGAAGTTGTGTGTGAGTATGCTTATACCATGTATTGAAACTGAAGCAAAATGATGTCATGTGTGGGCTAAATTAAATCACAGAATTTTAGTTAGTTTTATTGAATTCGTATTTATATGGAGTATTAACTCGTTAATGAATAATTTTCTGTTTAGGTCGTGACATTGATAGAGCTCAAGTTCAAAACTCTAGTGACTCTCCACAAGAGTTAGGTAAGCGGGATTTCTATGTTAGGCTTTGCATAAAAATAAAATGGACTAAGGTCAATTTTGAAAATGTGTTGTTGTGTTATGAAAAGAAATGTTAAATGACCTCAGTTATTTGTTCTGCATTACTCATGAGTTTCTGTATAAAAATAAAGTATTTTCTGGCATGACCGGTGTAGACATGAACTTATTTTTTACGTTCTGTTATTGAACTCAAAAAAATATGAGCGAATATGAAAATTGATAATTTTTGCATGTGACGTGAAGATATTCTGAATCTGTTTTGGAAAATGTGAAATGATCTGAATTTGTTTAGTATTCTGTTTTAGTATGATGTGGCATCTGAAAAACCTGTGGCATGACATTCCGATTCTGTTCTAACTCTGATTCTGATTTGATGTGTTTTTAAATTTATTTTGCTCTGATATCTGGCCTTGTCACGGGATATAATAGTGACCTTTGGCCCTGTCACGGGATACAATAGTGACCTCTGACCCTGTCATGGGATAGAATAGTGATCTTTAATCCTGTCACGGGATATAATAATGACATCTGGCTCTGTCACGAGATGTAATAGTGACCTCTGGCACACAACGAGATATAATAATGGTTTTCTGTTCTGAGTGCATTCGCTTCGATATTTATGGTGATTTATGTTCTGCTTAGCTTTCCGTAGAATGCACAACCCTACCACAAGGGTTAAACAGGAACTTTGTTCTGATATGAAAAAATAAGATGAAGATGTTCAGTTATGCTCTGTCAAAGGAAATTTTGAATAAGAATGTTTTCTGAGAGTTTCGCTCTTATATTTTTGGTAACATGTTTCAATTTTGCATTTTAAAAACAAGTATTCTAATTCTGCATTTTGAAAGAAAATATTTTGTTCAGCATTCTGAATTTTGATAAATGCTCATGTTTATATACTAGTATATGTTATCTACTTACTGAGTTGTTGATAACTCACTCCCTTATTTCTACAATATTTTCAAATGATTTAAATATTTCAACTGAGGATTAAGAATGAAAGCGGGGAACCAATAATATTGTTATGTGGAGGGGGCAAGTAGTGTTGAATTTCTGGAGACTACTATTTAGAAGAGTAATTTGTTCTATCGATTTAGTTAATGGGATGTTGACACTTTTATTAAAACCTTAAGGAGTTGATCTATTTGTTAGATTATTATTTTGATGACAGTGTAGAACGAGTTTTATGTATTTTTGGTAGTAATAAATGTATCTATATTTATGGAGTTATTTTGATATTAAAGGATGTTATGTTGATGGAGTATTTCGGAATATTCTTCAAAGATGATTTTAAATGATAGGTAGTAACTTTCCAACCTCTTTGGAGACCGAGGCGTTACAGGGATACTTTCCTGAGATCCAAGTACAAATTATGCATAAACATTATCGTACGGAAAATCTTTAAATTATAATAATTTTATTTTTATAAGATTTCCAATATATCTCTTTTATGTTTTATAAATCGAGAATAGCTTCATTTGTTTTTGTCGATGAGTTGAGATTAAAGTTAAAAATCGAATAAAATATTATTAGAATATATATTTTTATATTATTTTTTTTGAATTTGAGAATTGTTTATTTTATTTTGTGTAAGAATTTGAAAAATTTGTAATGATTATATGAGATGAGTTGTGAAAACAAACGAGACTTAAGGTTAGACATTTCTCTCTCGCTAACTTGAGAGCTTCTTTCTCATTTGTCTTCTTAATTCCCTTCCCCAGTAACAAGATAGAAATACCATTGTGAAATCACTATTTATTCTAAAAGTTTAAACTGATAAGAAGATGTAAATTTTTATTATTTATTTTTATATCTTAACACTTTCTTCACGTGTGGACCAGACTCTCCCTCAATAAGTAGCCCAACACCTGGAATGTTTAATTAAATGAGTTAGATTGTAGAGTCAGAGTTTGAACTTAGGACCTCTTCTCTGATACCATTTGAAATCACCACTTGTCTCAAAAAATTAAACTGATAGGAAATGGTAAATTTTTATTATTTATTTTTATATCTTAACAGCCATTTTCCTCTTCTTTTTCTGATTTCTCTTTTTGGTAGGTTGAAGATAGATTTAAGGTTGGTTTAGATATTAAGAATATTTGTGAATATTAATAAAATAATTTGTGAATAATTTATGAATAATAATAAATAATTTATAAATAATAATAAAGTAATTTAAAAATATTTGAAAATAATTATATTTCCAAACAGAACTTATTGCTATTGGCCCACTTCATTGTCACACTCGCCCTACCACCGCACCTGCTAATCGTCAATCTACCACGCCTAGCCACTATCCAAGATTTCTGGATGTGTAAATCATGTTCTTCACCACACTATCTACATAATGTGTAATGATACAACACATTTCATAATAATATTATAATATAAATATAAAATATTTTATAAAAATATTTTTTATTTAAAACATAATTATATAAAATATTGTAAAAAATGTTGTGTTCTTTCCGATTGGAAATCAAATCCAATCCACAATTTACGTAATTCTACGCGACGGATTGGAATTTAGGAATTGGGTTAGGATACTATCAGCTGCACTTAATTAGATGAGATGAGTTGAGATTAAAGTTAAAAAGTTGAATAAAATATTATTAGAATATATTTTTTAATATTATTGTTGTTTTGGGATTTGAAAAAGTTGAATTGTTTATTGGATCGTGCTACAGCCCCCGCTAGGAGCTCCCGCTGGGGCTGTAGTGTATTTTTGTATGTGTTTTTTTTAAGTTGTTTTTTATATAATTTTTTTAAATATTTTTTAATATTTTTTAAAAAATAAAATAAATTTAGAACATTATTAAAAATACTTTCTTAATCAAGAAGTAAAAAAAAATTATTAAAAAATATTTCTTTAATCACGAAGTAAAATAAAAAATCATAAAAAAATATTTTATATTTTACTTCGTGATTAAGTAAGTATTATTTAATAATATTATAAATTTTGTTATTTTTTAAAAATATTTAAAATCATTAAAAACATCTATATAAAAAAAAGAATTAAAAAATACACATAAAAAAATACACCCCAGCGGGAGCTCTAGCATTTTCCTTGTTTATTTTATTTTGTGTGAAGATTTGAGAAAATTGTAATGATGAGATGAGATGAGATGAAATGTTTTTGAAAACAAACAAGGCATCTTCGGTCTCCGATGAAACAATAAACGACCAACAAGACATAAAAGACATAAAAGACCGAAAGCAAACAGTGATTATATCCGATAAGCTCACCCTGGTTGCACAGCGATTCTCCGTTCACTCTCCCTCAATGGCCACCGCCACAGTCAACCTATCTCTAGTTCGCGCTTCCCCCTCTCTTCGCTTCCGCTCCCCTCGCTCTCCCCCAAACGCCCCTAACCTTTTATTCTATTCACACCCTAAACCCTGCCTCACTGTCTCCTCCGTTTATCTGAAATCCAACGCTGCAGCTAAACCTCGCGCCTTAGCAATCGCTTTAGCTCACAAGAATCTATCGGAAACGGAAATTGTCCCCGTGCCTCCGGCATCCGAGGAACTTTCCGGAAATTTTCCGTCCGATGCCGGCGTTTACGCCATCTACGACAAGAACGAGGAGCTTCAGTTCATTGGCATATCGCGGAACATTGCGGCGAGCGTTACTGTGCACCAGAAATCGGTGCCGGAACTCTGCTGCTCAGTCAAGGTATGACGGGTTTATGGCCTTGTAAATGATTTGCTCTAATTTCTTGCACGGAGAAAGTTTGGCATCTTGAAATGAAAGCGTTGTGAGTGAGTATAAGCGAGCTGTTCAAATTCTCTAATTCTAGTTGATTGTTATCAACATTCACTTGAGAGATGTGTGGTCTAGATGACGCTAAATCATGTGTGCAAAATGGATGCTCTTAACAGTGACTTCTATCTATATTTATTCATGAAAAAAATACATAATGGTAAGCACTCTTAAAAGTTTCTGAATCGTTATAGGCCTTGGAATGACATTAGCTAATATCTTGTGAACTATGGCTAGAATTGAATTTGAGTGGTTTGCCAATTTGTTAATACTTAGGGTTGAACCTTCTTCTATTACCAAGCTTGAGAAAGAATGTTTCATCTGCAATGATGCTTAAGCTCCACTGAAGCAGGATCTGGTTGTAGTGACCAAGCTGAATATTCAAATGCCTGTCTTCTATCATGTACCCACCTTAAAATATCCGTAAACCCCTGCCAAATTCATGTGTGCTAGGATTAGATCCCAGGGATTCTTATGAGTGCGTTGGCACCAAACCAGTAGGGCGATAAATGTTTTCACCTATTATTAAGATTTTCATAGATCTACAAAATCACTAACCTTAGTTAAAACTAATAACTTGATAAATGTCATCTCCATCCACAAGCTTCTATTTTGATAATTTTTTCCCTCAAATGAGACAAAAGCAAATGTGATGAGATAAACCTACTGGTGTTTTTGTTGCATTTGGTAACAATATCCTGTGATAATAGTGTCTCCTTTTGCACAATAATGATGAAAGTAATATATCTTCCTATAGTGTCTCCTTTTACTAAGAAAAAATTGTATTGTAGGTCGGGGTGGTAGATGATCCTGACAGAACAGCTCTGACCCAAGCTTGGAAATCATGGATGGAAGAACACATAAAAGCCACTGGAAAGGTCCCACCAGGTAATGAATCGGGGAACGCCACCTGGGTCCGACAGACACCAAAGAGGAAGCCTGATCTTCGGCTGACTCCTGGCCGTCATGTTCAGCTGACGGTCTCACTGGAGGAACTCATTGATAGGTTGGTAAAGGAAAACAAGGTGGTGGCCTTTATCAAGGGTTCCAGAAGTGCACCAATGTGTGGATTCTCGCAGAGGGTGGTTGGCATCCTTGAAAGCGAGGGAGTTGATTATGAAAGTGTTGACGTGCTCGATGAAGAGTATAATAATGGATTGAGGGAGACTCTGAAGAAGTATAGTAACTGGCCCACATTTCCGCAGATCTTTGTGAATGGTGAATTAGTTGGGGGTTGCGATATTCTGACTTCCATGTACGAGAAGGGTGAACTTGCTAGTTTTTTCATGAAGTAATTGTCAAATTTCTCAGCAATTGGTCTTCTTGTAATGCGAGGTGGTGCAGGAGATCAGGGACGAGAGAATGGGACTATGCATGTGGTAATTGAGGTCAGAGTATGGTTGATTACTAAACAGTGTGGCGGATGTTAGGCACATACTAGAAAAGCTGTATCAAAGAGAGAATTGTTCAAATTTAGTAAGGTAGAGCCGATTAAGCATCGACAGAAAATATTTTCTGCCTGGATTTCCTCTCTGGATTATTTTCTGCTCCCTCACTCTTGTTCGCTCTTATTTTCCTCTTACATGTTTTCTGTCTGCAAAATAATAACGTGTGCTTAAATACAAGCTTCCATAACTCTATTTTACATGGGAAATGAAATGGCAAATGCCAGAGTTCATACTTAAAAGAACTGTAGACCACAAATTTATTGTTCGTATGCAGATCATATTTTTATGAGGATTGCTATCATGTTTTTACGAGGATTGTTGTGTTCACAAAGAGATTTCAAAGAAACTAGAAAGCGAAGCTCACAAATTGATACTGCAACAAACCATATTAATTTGTAATGTCTTTGTAAACTAAACATTTTCTCTATTTTTATTGCCTTGAGTTGGCAATCATGAATTATTTTCAATTGGTTTTGGTCTTGATACAGAACGATCCATATGTGCTATACGTCCTTAGGGTTAGTATTGGTTTATGCATATGCAAAATTACCTCTTTTGCATAGCCAATTTGCCATTCAAGCAAAATTTTCACATTGGCTTATGCATATTTGAGGCAAAATAATAATAAAATATTATTATTTTATTATTATTACTTTTTTGCTAAAATCAATTTTTTTTATATATATTTTACAATTAACATCCACTACATACATTTGACATTAATAATACAAATGTAATAATAAAAAATATAATTTTTTAATAATAATATATTAAAAATATAATAAAATGAAAAATATATATATAATATATTATAATAATAAAATAAATGTGCAAGTGAAGGTTTGTTGTGTTGTTGAAGGAGGGAGAAAATGAAAAGATTGTGAGAGAGAGAGTGGGAGGGGAGATAAATAATGATTAAAATATGATTTGTAGGGTGAATAGTGGTTATCCAAATTTGGATAAGTACTGTTCATAGGTAGCTAAATATTTGGATATGCATAAGCCAATGTGGAGGATTTTAAGGTCATATTATGCAAATATGACTTTGCATATACATATGCATAGACCAATGCTAATGCTCTTAGGTGCACAAGATCTCATGGTTTCTTCTGCTTTTCTTCCTCCTTTGAACAATTGGTGCTCTTTTTTGGGCACTATCTGGATAGAGTGCCTTGCTTTCCTTCCTCTTATTAATCAAGCAGCATTAGTTAATGTTCTAAACCAGCTTCATGGATCCATCAAAACCTTCTAATTTTTTGGGATAGTTTCATGATGAAATGTATAATTTTTTTAATAAGATAATTTATTCTTTTTAATATATTTTATTGATTTAAAAAATTTAAAATATGAAGAATATTTTGTAAGTCATAATAAAAATACCGAGTCAAATTTAATGATGGAGATTGATTGTGGGGTCCTATACAAAAGGAAAAATCTAATTGTAAGCGATTTTGTGCATTAATATGCGCACCAATTCAATATGATTGGTTAAAAAGTAGATTTTATTGAAAACAGTGCTAATTTGAATTTAACATATGAATCCAACAACATTAATATGCAGATAGATACGCAAACTTGCTTGTACATAGCAAAACTCTATACAAAATGATCTTCATGGTCATACTTTTTGTTAACAATAGGCCTCCTGGCCGGGCCTTTACATTCGACCCGCCCGGCTCATCTACCCACCCACACATGGGGTTGGGCGAGTAACCTGCTCGCTTCATGTGGATGAGCAGGCGGATCACCAGTTTCTTTTTAAGAAAATATTTTAATTATAAAGTAATTACATAAAAATAAATTTATAAACTGATGTGGCTTGATGTGATACGTCAAATTGTAAAGTTACTTTTATTATAAAGTAGATCTAACGGATTCCATTAAGTCACATCAGTTTGTTGGTTTACTTTATATAATCTCTTTATGTCTATAGTAGTTCTTTTCGTTTTATATGTTTGGGCGGAGATCGAGTGGGTACTCCACCTGCTCACCCGGTTAATCATTTGTGTAGACGTTTCAAATTCTTAGTCATTCTTCCCATTAGTTTTCTTCTTCACGCTCGTCGTTCAACACAAATTCTTATTCATCTCCTCTTCCTCTTCCTCATCTTCTTCTTTTTCATTTTCTATTCCTCATCTCCTCCTCAAAAACCCATAGCCATGACAGCTCATCGCCGGCATGCCTTCTCATTCCTTCTCCTTCTTTGCGCAGACCTACGACCAATCATGGCAGTGGGTCTCTGCGCAGACCCATAGCTAAATGCAGACCCATGGGGCACAACGTAGTTGTGGATCTTTGCACAGAGACACACAAGCAACAACGTGGCAACGATTTTCTGAGGATACCCACCACCACGACGGGCAATGATTCTTTGCACATTTCTTTGGCTTATATGTTTTTTTGTTGAATCTATGTATTATTTTTTTAGATTGTGTATTTAGAATTTGATCTATTGATTTGAAGGTTGGATATATCGATTTAGTGGTTGAAAATAGGTTGGGATTCAAATTTCAAAGAGTAGGCAAGACAATTAGTCTAGGTGATCTTAAGAAGGCAAACCCTCTATTTAAAGGACTTAGGTGTGCTAATGAAAGGATCTGGAATAATTAGCTCTAAGAATACTCATTTAATTGCTGACTTAGGCATCAGAGAGGTCCCCTTCAACCCCCAAGCGCTCTTACTCTTTGGTTGCAGGAGATCGAGAGTGCGTAACAGTAAAACACGTCTTCAATAGTTGGCGTCGTCTTTGGAATATTCAGCTATTTTATAATCAGCGTGCCTTTCACATGCCTACCACCACTCAATCTCAGGCAACTAGAGATCAGAAAGAGATGTCACGAAACATGGAAGGAAGGCTTGTAGAAATGAAAGAAGTAGTAAGAAGGCTCACCACCGAGGTCGAGTCGTTACGAAAGGAGAATGAGGTTCTCAAGGTGAAGAACGGGCCATCAGGAGAAAACACGGCGCCTAGTCAGGTTAACAGGGTGGAGATGAAGGCTCACAGTGTGGGTGGGAGTAAAGCCTCTCAGGAGAACGAGGAGACAAAGAAGATGCACCACGACCTGCGCAGCCTGATGGATAAATTCAAACAAATGACCAAGAAGATAGGAATATCATCTTTAGTTGATCAGTTGCTAACCAGCACCAACTTACCATACATCTCGGATATCATGGCGGTACCGCTACCACTGAAATTCAAGGTCTCGTCGATAGACATGTACGAGGGTTCCAAGGACCCGGTGGAGTACTTGGAGACTTTTAAAGTTCACATGACTCTTCATGGGTTCCCAAGAGAGATTGCATGTAGGACTTTTCCTTTGATGTTAAAGGGAGCAGCCTGGGGTTGGTTCAGGGAACTATAGCCAGGCTCCATTGAGAATTTTGAGGAATTGGGCAGGCAGTTCATCACCCAGTTTATGGCCAATCGATGGCGGAGGCGGCCAACATCGTACTTATTGACTGTAAAGTAGAGGGAGGACGAGAGTTTGAAGGCATATTTGGCATGATTCAATAGGGAAAGAATGACTGCTGACGACCAAGACGAAAATATCATGTTGGCGGCGCTACTCAGGAGAATTTGGCCAATGAGTCCTTTTATGACTGAATTGGCGAGGAAAACCCTATTCACTTTGCAGGAGTTTATGGATCGAGCAAATGACTTTTTAAATGCCGAAGATACGTTGATTGCCCTCATCGCTAGGCCAGGGCGAAAGGATGAGAGTACGTTGAAGGAAGGCCCGAGAAAGTAGTCTAAGGCCTAGAAAGAATCAGTACGAGGGAAAACGAGAAACACATGTTGGGCGATACAATAGTAACCATGTACACTACTCTAGTGTGCAAGACCATAACAAGGTGAAGGGAACTAGGCGTGATGAAGACTGCGGGCAGCAGACTCAAAGGTATTGTACGTACCACAGGGCGAATGGTTATCGAACTGAAGATTGTCACATACTCAAATAGAAAATTGAAGAGATGGAGATGAAGGGTAACGGAGAATTGGAACACATTGTCGTTGAAAATGCCTCTGCACCACGGCGTTTAAACAATGGGTGGCAGGAGCGTAAACCTAAATGAAGCAAGAGCCCGAGGAGGAGTGAATCACCTAAGAGGGCTAGGAGATCACAAGAACCTAGAAATCACCGACCCAGGCAAGATACAGATCGGCGAAATCCACCCTTGGGGGAGATCCGTACCATGGTTGGAGGTTATGCATGAGGTGGCCCAACCTCGTCGGGAAGAAAGGCATATGCAAGATGGGTAAGGTATGAGGAAATATACAGCGTGGAGAGGCCCGTCAAGCAAGCACGGGTGCAAACCTCGCCCCAATTTCTTTTGGTGATGAGGATTCTCGATGGGTATTATACTCACACAATGATGCACTGGTGGTAACAATGCTGGTAGCAAATTACATGTTGAGTATGAGTCAGCTTTGCCCAGCACTAACTACATTGAAGGGGTTCACGGGAGATACAATTCAACCCATGGGGTCTGTTACACTACCTGGGTCAGTAGGATCTAGCCCTCACCTCACCACCACCTTGACTGAGTTCTTAGTAGTAAGAACGCAATCGGCATATAATGCCACTATAGGTCGGCCAATATTGAACACCTTGAGAGCGATCACATCCACCTATCATCTGAAATGAAGTTTCTCACGAAAGCGGGAACTGGCGAGGTATGTGACAAACAGGTGCTTGCCCGAGAATGTTATGTGCAGGAACTAAGGAAAGGAGAGCGGGATGTAAAAACAGTAGAGCCGCAGGAATACGACTATGGTACCCTCCCACCACCTCCACCTGAAGTCTTCATGATGGAGGCAGAAACAAGGGATGAGGAAACGCTGAGACAAGGAGAAGTCGATGAGCCATTGGAGCTCGTCCCCTTTGATCCAACCCAGGTGGATAACCATGTGAGGATTGGAACTACAATGGCGAAGGAGGAAAGGACCCGACTAATCCAACTCCTCTTGGAGCACAAAGACATCTTTGCATGGAATCATTAGGATATGCTAGGAATAAGCAAAGAGGTGATAGAGCACCGACTGAACATCAACCCAAAAACAATGTCAGTTAAGCAAAAGAAAATGAATTTCAGCATTGAGAAGTACAAAGCGATAGCAGAAGAAGTGGATTGATTGTTGGTAGCAGGATTTATCAGGGAAACTCTGTACCTTGACTAGTTGTCAAATGTTGTGTTAGTGAAGAAGTCCAATGGCAAGTGGCGAATGTGCGTAGACTTCCCGAACCTCAACAAAGCCAGCCTAAAAGATAGCTTTCCCCTTCCCTGGATAGATCTAATAGTCAATGCCACAGGGGGTCACAAGGTGTTGAGTTTCATGGATGCCTACTCTGGGTATAATCAAATCAAAATGGGTCATACTGACTAGGATAAGACGACCTTCATAACCGATCGGGGTCTGCACTGTTATACGGTCATGCCCTTCGGACTAAAGAATGTAAGAGTAACCTACCAAAGGCTGGTCAACAAAATGTTCAAGAATCAGATCGACCGAAATATGGAAGTGTATGTGGACGATCTTTTGGTGAAGAACATGGAGTTTGGGCAACACAAGGAAGACCTGAAGGAAGCTTTCGGTGTGTTGCGGCAATACAGGATGAAGATCAACCCAACCAAATGTGCATTCGAGGTACAGTCGGGCAAGTTTCTGGGCTTTATGGTGTCTGAGAGGGGCATCGAGGCAAATCTTGAGAAGCATAGGGCAATCATCGAGACGAAGTCGCCCACCACTCTTAATGATGTCCAAAAACTGGCGGGGAGAATAACGGCCCTCAGCAGGTTCGTGTCCCGCTCAACGGACAAGTGCATGCCCTTTTTCCAAGTATGGAAGAAGGCCAAAGAATGGGATGCATGATGTGAGGAAACATTTGCACAGTTGAAAGAATACTTCACCCACCCACCACTACTTAGTCAAACCAAGCAGGGGGAACCCTTGTCGCTGTATCTGGCCGCCACCCCAGATGCAGTTTCCACTACTCTAGTCAGAGATGAGGGCAAGGAGCAAAAACCGGTGTGTTATGTCAACAAAGTCTTGAGAGGGGCTAAGAAGAGATACCCAAAGATAGAGTTGATTGCCTTCGCACTTGTGACATCGGCACGGCGATTACGCCCCTACTTTCAAGCCCACCCTATAAGGGTCATAACCTCCACACCCTTGCAGAAGGTGCTTCAAAGGCCTGACACTTCAGGGCAACTGGTGAAATAGTTCGTCGAGTTGAGAGAGTATGACATCAATTACGTCTCTAGAACTGCTGTCAAGGGATAAATCTTGGCCAACTTTGTCGCAGAATTGACGAACTTCCCCGATGAGATACCAAAGGCACCCAAGAAGGAACCGTGGCTAGTACAGGTCGATGGCTCATCATGTCAAGAAGGAGGGGGGTGTGGGATGATAACAAACGACAGCGTGGAAGCATTTCATGCTATCCGATTGAATTTCAAGGTGATGAACAATGAAGTGGAGTACAAGGCGGTGCTCATGGGATTGGTTGTAGTTGAAATGTCAGGCAGAACGACAATAGTAATAAAAGCGGACTCTCAGGTGGTGATCGGCCAAATCACGAGAGATTATTCAGCGAAGGGACTGAAGCTAATAAGGTATCTCCATCACGTCCAGGAGAAATCTTGTTAGTTCCTGTATTTTCGGATCAAACAAATTCCCAAAGGGGATAACTGGAAGACAAATCGATTAGTACGAGCGGCATCAATTGGGCAAGAACAGATGTTGCCATGGGAAGTAACCCTCAGGACAGTAGACGCAGCAGCTACAGGGGAGGAAGTTTTTGAGATCGAAGAAAACTTGCCAGAATGGGCAAATAACATTTTTTTTTTTTGAAAAATTCTATACATCATACTATCATCCTACTAAGTATGATGTGGCACATTTATCACCATTAAATGATCATTTATTGCATACTTATTTATCATCTAATGGTGACGAATGTGCCACATACCATTTAATATGATCAAAATAGGATGAGAGTGGTATATAACATTATTTTTTTTTCTAGTCAAAATGTGACCAAAGAATAGCTAGGCCACTACTAATGCTCTTGGGGTCGGATCCATTTGTAGATTCATGATGACACATGTCACTCTTTCCTTCTCTAGCCATTATACTTCATCATTTTCCATTAATACCATTTCATGTATCAAGAACACCACTTCTTCTATTGCAAGTTTTCACTTTCCTAGGTCACCCAATTTATATCCACTATTCAAGTTCAAAATCCCTTCTTGGGTTCACAAAAATCATGCTTATCTTGATGGGAAAAGTCATGCTTATTTTGAGTCTTAGTAACCAACTTGTTAAACCAGTTGATCTTAATGGATTAATTTGATGAGAGGAGCTGGTGTAGTCTTTTGCAAGATGAGATTGAGTCAATTTGTAAGATTAAATCTTTAAGATTCTAACGATGTTATTTTATGTTATGCTAAAATAATAATCATAGTAATAATAAAAAAACAAATATTTTACTTATGAAAAGATTTCACAAAAATAAATCTACAAACTGATGTGGCTTGATGTGATACGTTAGATTGTAAATATATTTTTATTATAAAGTAGATCTAACGTATCATATGAAATCACGCCATTTTGTACATTTATTTTTGTAAGATCTCTTTGTAACTATAGTAATTCTCTAATAAATATTGATAACCGTAGAATTGGTGATTAGTGTGTCAGCTTGGCCAATCCGGCCTAATATGTAATAACTAGAGATTTTATTTTTAATATAAATTGAAAAAAGGCCAACCCGTGCCTACCATGTAATAATTCAAGGAATTATCTTTTTTTTTTTTAAAAAAAAAAAAAAAAAAAAAAACCAGTTCCTTCATATCCAACACCAGCATGAACTAAAAGCCTAAAATTCGTATCCAACCAGTGAATATACCCAACTGTCTCTCTCTTCAATTTTCTAAAGAATTGTGTTATTTATAAGTATACATGTTAAAAATCCACTTGCTGTTATTTATAAGTCTGTATGTAAACTATTACTTGTCATAAGATATTTTATAGTTATAAAAAATTAAAAAATATCAATACTATAGCCTCATCTACCATGACAAAGATAAAGTTGGCTATCAAAAAAAAAAAAAAAAAATATCTAGGAATGATACAAGAAATATGAAAAGGTTTCACTTTCGATAGATTCTTCAGCATACAAGAGTCCAGTCCAACACAGACAAAACAAGGCCTCCCTCTCTCAAAGAGAATCATATTGTTGAAAGGAAAATTTTATTTATCATCTCTTACCTTACATAATATGTAATTTGTTATTTTATTTTTTTATTTAAACACATATATTAATATGTATATATAAATAGAAAAATAAAAATAATAAATCGCATAATAATGTAGTTTGCATAAATGATAAGTAACATTTCTTATTCTTTAACATCGGTATTTAAGTTTTATGAGGTGGAAATTTTATATATATATTTTTTTAAAAAATAGATATTTATTATTAAAAAATTAATTTTAATTAGTGAATACTCGGTATCATCATGTCACGGGAAGAAAATTATCTGCAGGTGAAAACGTGAATATGTAAAGTGACATTAGAGAACTTGCAACGTTCCCTCTTTATTGCGACAAACCGTACGATCGAGTCGCCGAATCTGCCGGTGGTGGTCCTAGAAGAAGCCGTGAGGGAGAGACCCACCGACCCCCGTTTCAGATTCCACGGAAAAAAAAAGAAAAAAAAAATGCTAAATCTTCCGAATTTTAAATATAAAAAATGTTTTAATTTTTTTTTAATGATTAAGAAAATATTTTTTAATGATACTGTAAATTTTTTTATTATTTTAAAAATATTTATAGTGATTAAAAAAATATATAAAAAAAATGAAAAATTGAAATGTGCTGTTCCGTATTCGAGTGGTTTTTTCGGCAAGTGTTAGAGCTTAAAAAATAAATAAATAATGCTTATATTCACTTCGCTCCTACAGTCCTATCTCCTGTCTTGTCTATTTTGCCGCCTTCTTCGCCACCCTTAAAATAAAGAGTAATACACAGTTACGATTACGAAATCTGTGATGCAATCGTTTTAAAAACGATAAAATTTATTAATAAAAAATTATTATTTTTTATATAAATCTCTTATTTATTTATTTAAATAATTATACGAGAATTACATACTCATAATTATAACTATAATTTCTCTATAATAAAAAACTATAATAATGGCCTCGGCCTTTCTCCAACCCAAACTTGCATCCAAAGTATCTCATCCAACACTTCCCCGCTAAGAAAATTAAGGAAAAAAAAAACCTGTCCCAATGTTGGAAACGATCCCAACTTCCTAAATCCCGACTTCCCTGTACATATATTACGAACGAAGTTTATTGTCATCTCTTCTCTGTTTTTCATTCCATATCTTATAGCATTGACATTGATTTCATTAAAATTATCTTTAAAATTTGATAAAAAGTAAATATTTTTTTATAAATCTAAAACCTTTATATCTATAATCTCACGTTAGATTAACTATTAAATTCATCAAAATGATAATATAATATTATTTTTAATAAAAATATTTTTAATTTTCTTTTTATATTTTACAATTACACGTTTTTCTGAACCCATAAAATGAAAAGTGAGTGTTCTCCAACACCCAGCTCCAATTCGTAGCTGAGAAAAGTAGGAAAAGAAACAATATTGAAAACTAAAAGTTCACAAAAAAATAAAAATAAAAGGCTCTTTTTTTTAGCCTCTGCAGAAACCACACAGACCCAAATAAAAACGTTGAAATATCTGTATTGGCACCACTACCGCCAAAGCTCATCTGGGCATCAATATCTGTCTCCAAAGCCTTCAACTCCTCAATGATTTTCGTGACCATGGCTGGTACAGGAGACGTGGTGCCCCAACCGTGCCACTCCTGCAATGAGATAGACCCAAACTCAATCCCAGATGGAACCTAATCATCCTTGTTCATGATTATTTATTCCAAACCCAATCCAATCTCTTCCCGAAATAAACTCATCTAACAGCTGGGCTAGAGCCTAAATCCCAAAATAAACTCTCTTTTCAATGATCATTTCTCTCTCGGACATTTTATCAAACTGATAATGGTCACTAGGCTCTGATTTGCAGAGCAATTGTGATATATAGGTGTGGGGGGTGCGTAGTTCTGTTGAGGAAGAAAAAGAACCTAGCGGAGAAGGTGTACTGCAAAAGCGAGGATAAAAGAGAAAGGGAGAGAGAAAACAAGCGAGGAGGAAGCCCGATTAAATCGTGAATAAAAATAGATTTGCTTGATGAACAGTAACTCTTCATATTTGAAAAAATCCGTCCATTTACTGTAGTTCAAAGTTTCACACTCATCCTTTTAGCTAATCCAATGCAGCTGTATTTTAATGAAATTCATCATATTTTATATTTGGCTAGACTTTTGATGAAACCAATACTAATGCTCTTACAACCAGTACAACCCATCGTTCTTTTTTACTCTCTACATTGCCTCTATGCCAAAAGGGCAAGGGACAAGAAGAAGACAAACCAGTGTTGTTGACTCATTTGAGGCCATTCTGGAAGGCTGGCTAGTCCGCCAAGAACACTACCTCGATGAGCTCCTCTCCGCACGACAGTATTGCCACCAAATTCGAGAAGAGGAACTCAGATTTGGGAGAGCTAGGAGAGCGTGGCGGTACCACCGTAGCTGGAGAGGACTCCAAGGTAATCCTCAAGTGGCAGCAATATGGAGAATGTCCCCTATTTGTATGTATTGGTGCATTTGGTGGGAGAGAAATGATAGAAGCTTCAAAAATCGCGAGAGGATAATGGATGAGTTTAAAGTTCAATTTTTTAAAAAAACTTTGTTCTTATAGGCGGGGGTCATTAATTTTAATGGACTAAATGTCCATGATTTTCTACTTTCGGTTGTAAACCCTAGTTAGGTACTTCTTATGTAGACTTCCTATGTATTTGAGCAATGCCCTTTTCTCCTATGAATAAAACTTATTGATAACCTATATAAAAAGAAAAAGTAATAAGCAAAATCGATAGTAGAGACTAATAAAAGACTGATAAAATTTCGGCCTTTTTTAAAAAACTTTATTTCAGTTCCATTGTCGTAATATAAACATCATTTGTGTAACTTATTCACCTCTTGAGGGGCGTCACAACTGATTCTCATTGAGGAAGAAAATCTACATTTCTTACAGGCGGCTTCGTTTGCTCAATATAGCAGGCTTAAAGCTGGCAATACCAGTGATTTCCCTACCTGTGACCAGGCTGTTGATGTCGTGGGTGCCTTCATATGTGTATATAGGCTCCAGATCGCAGAATGCCTGCAATGAAGCCCCAGTACTTTTTAGAAAAAAAATGAAGAATATCTAATAGAGAGGGATCGAATACCTTTGCGACTAAAAAATCGACCAAAATTCCATTGCCCCCAAGTAACTCCCGCCCAATTGCAGCGGTTTCTCTTGCCTTCAAGGTGATCCATGACTGAAGAATTACAGAAATTTTCAGCGCAAGGAACAGAAAATGCATCACAAATAAAAAGATTACCCATTGTACCTTTCCCAAACTAGCTTGACCTGGAGTCATTTTTCCATTCTCATACAATTTGCAGAGGCGCCAACCGACTAGAATCATTGCTTGAACATTACCCAGCATATGAACAAGTTTCTGTTGATTGATTTGGAAAGCTGCAAGTGGTGCTCTAAACTGTTTCCTCTCCTTCAGATACCTTTAGATCGGTTGGAATTCAGAGCAGGTCATACCAAAAGATTAAAATAAAATATTACAGCAAAGAAGAGAAGCATTTACTCCGATACCTGTGACACATATCATAGATGCCCATTGATATGCCAATAGGTTGCCAGGCAACCATAATGCGTGAAACATCAGGTATCTGTTTTGAGTAAGCAGTTACAGATAAGCAACATGAAAAACAAGGAACATACACGAATACTCAAAAGCATGAAACTATGGAAATTGGAAAAACAGCAATGTGCACACTTCACATTCATGCACAAAAGTACTGCAGATTCTCTAAAATAATATTTGAAGGAATACTCGTTTATGGACACAGCAAACAAATTTGGATTGCCCTATCTTGCTGGGACTGTGTAGCTGAGTGCATGTATGGTGAAGTAAACTGCTACTGATTGGTTTGGTTGAAGTTGATGCATTCCAGAAGGTAGAGGAAATAACATGTCAGTACTGAAATGAGGGCAAAAGAATGCCCAAGAGTGCCTGTTTTGCATATTCTTTTCTAGCCCTCCATGTCAGTGCACCAGGTAAAGAACCTTAGTTGCAGACTCTGAAATTGTAACACTTGGAAGCCAGGACTATGGTTGAAAACATCAACCTATTTCAGAGCTGACTAAACTAAATTTGAAGTTCTGGATGTACGTTTAACTTTTTAGTTGGTTGTTCTACACGTGTGCTAAGGTATGTATTTCCATGGTTAAGAAAAACTAAAGCAGTCATTTGCGTTCATATAAACATATTACCATATTTCTATTTTCCAATCCTGACTAAGAAATCACATCATCTAGCAACAAAGAGACCAGTTGGATTACTATGAAAATGTGCTGTTTTGGACTTCATTAGGATGTATAATCTCAACCAAAGACGCCATTCTGAGCATTTATGGATGATAATCAACCAGAAACCCATACCAAGAAGATAACACAAACTATGAGGGACAAGATCAACATAACTCCTCACAACTGTACCTTGTTTGCATCCTGAAAAGAATCAATGCCAGGTAACCTGTCCTCATCAGGGACAAAAACATTCTTTAATATAATATCTCCATTTTGAACAATTCTCAGGCCAATTTTGTTTTCTATTTTTGTAGCTGTTAATCCAGGGGCATCCTTCTTTACTATAAATCTGAAACAGAAAACATAAATATTACACAAGAATGAAAAGAGGATCCCAATTTGGAAAGCCCAACAATTACATGCTTCCTTACAAAAGTCAGTACAAAATCCACTTCATTTCGCAAATGACAGGAAACTAAGGAGACTAAATTTTCCTATCTTACATTTTGTATATCGCGGCCAATGGCCAGAGAGGTCTGAAAGGTTGCATTCTATAAGGAGAATTATTTTGGTAGTACTTTATAAGATGTGTACATAGACAAAACAAAGGGCTCAATATAGGTGAAGAGTCCTGCATATGTTTGAAACTATGTTATAGTTTCCATACTTTTATAAGGTGCCAAGTTGGGTTCAAGGGTTGGGTATACATCGGATCACGCCATGGCCCATGGGTTCAACTCTAACATGACTTATTTAATTGAGCAGATCAAACCTCTCAACCTTGACATGACCCATTCAAATCAATCGATAACACGACATGACCTGCATAACTTGTTCAATAAATAGATCGTGTTTAGTTGATTCAAATATAACTCATTTCAAACTGTTTTGACTTGTTTGATAAAAATGGGTTGAATTGACCCAAATACTTGAACTGGCATGGTTAATGCAATTAAACATGACAGAAGCATATCAATTATACATATCACGGCTAGATACACATCAAAATCAATTTGATAATTGGTATCTGTAACCATAACCCAACTTCTTAGAAAATTTCAACCAAAATATGATTATAGCCAATAAAATTCATCAAAATAAACAAGCACATAACAAAAAAAAAAATCGCATTACATTCCAAAAACAAACATGATAAAGCATCCACATTGAGCATCAACAAAAGTTACTAACATACTTTTTGAGTTTTACATTTTTATAGTATAAATGTAACTAAATTAAACAGCTTAAGCGGCTGGACACAAAATTGGGCTGTTTATTCATCGTGTCTAATCAGGTTGGCTTGGTTTTAGATTAAACCCTAACCCTCAAATCCAATGTCGTGTTTGTGTTGGATTCGTGGGTCGTGTCTAAAATTGTCCACTCCGATGCAATCATGTTTACATGTCACATCAGTTTTTTATGACTGTTAACTTAATGCAGATCTATCTCACAAGTGACAAATCAAAGAAGAATGGATTTTGTAATGTCCAATATTGATGGAAATAAGTAAAAGAAATAACATAAAAATCATTGGGAATGGACACGGGGTAGTTTGTAACATGCATATATGGAGTTCGACATGACAACCATTCAAAACCTCAATATCGTGTCAAGGTGTGTTTGCATTTTTGCCAACGTACTATACGGAACGTTCACTCAAGTTAATATCTGAGGATGATTGTGTATAAGGCAGAACCATAGACAACAAAGTGATAGGGAGTAGCACTGTAAAACACATGATAGATCTCATTGGAAAAAGGGATTTCCTGCAAACCTTTCTAGTAAATTGGTGTAATTTTTTCTTTTGATTTAAATGATTGGGTGAAGTGTTCTGTATATCATACAGCATATAACATACCCATTTATCTGCTTTGTTGTGGCATTCCTTGCAAAAATAATGAATAAATCTGCAAAGGTACTGTTTCCAATCCAGCGCTTTTGGCCCTCAAGTATCCAACCTCCTTGCACCTAGTCATACCAATCCAAATGATATTAAACAGAAGTTAAGAATATCGTGTTCCATTATGTATGTGAGTGTACATGCATAAATGGAAATTGACGTTATGCGTATGATAAATCAATAGAATGAAGTTGAGAGCATGAACCTTGGTTGCTGTTGTCTTCATAGCACTCAGATCACTTCCATATCCAGGCTCAGTCAAAGCCTTAAGGTGTGGAAACAACATATTGAAGTAACTCAAAGTTTCACAGAAACGCATATCAAACACGCAGAAATCCTACACTATACTTGAATTCCAAAGTAGGATACTTACCCAACACGCTACAGTGTTTAACTGTGCCAAAGATGGTAGATATTTTTGCTTCTGTGCCTCTGATCCACACAATGCTATACTAGGCAGTCCAGACAAATAACACAATGATGTGATTTACTAACTGCATGTTGGTTTGTTTATTGGAAAAAGAAAATTAGCTATTTGATTTTATCAGGTAAAGACAAAACAAAGCTAGTCTAAAGATCTTACCAATTGCCAGAGATGATAACTGCGCTATTATGAATGTGGAACAGCTTGCATCAACTCTAGCAATCTCTGCTAAAACAACAGCGCATGCAGTAATGGAGAGACCAGGACACCCATAGCCCTGAGAATCAGAACTAGCTAAGCATCCTATCCACCACAACTTACACCACTCAGGGGAGAGAGAGGAAGAGAAAATGCCAGGGTTGGGGGTAGAAGAAGATGCACAAGCTACCTTGATTGTGCCACCTGCGATATTCAGGGCACCAAGTTTTGGAACAACATGAAACGGAAACTTGGCCTTCTCCCAATACTGAGGATAAAGAAAAAAATGTACAACTTTACTTTTTAATTAGAACATTACAATAATGAAAATAATAATAAAAAATACGAAAGATTGCCTCAGTTCAGACCGAAATTGCTTTGTACATCTTATGAGCAATAGTGAGAATAATAAGAGTAAAATGAGAAAGATACCTCTGTCATTATTGGACTTTTTAATTAGAATATTACAATAGTGAAAATAATAATAAAAAATAGGAAAGATTGCCTCAAGACCGAAATTGCTTTGTACATCTTATGAGCAATACTAAGAATAATAAGAGTAAAATGAGAAAGACACCTCTGTCATTATTGGAGCTATTTCTTGTTCCATGCACCGTCTTACTTTCATCCTGATGGCCTTCTCCTCAGGAGTCAATAGATCATCAAGTTGAAAATAGTCTGAAGCTGTGATAATTAAAGGCCGATATGCAACGATAAGACATAGAATGGCCTCAAATAATCTAGATAATAATGGAAAATGCCAAGGCAATGCACAATAAAATGGAATGACACAGTGAAAAAATATACTGCCATGTGTGGGAAATAAAGATTATATGCTCTAAATCCTATAATTTGGTGTCTCTTGCTGCTTAAGAATAAGAATACACATACTTATCGAAAAAAAAAAAAGAAAGAATAAGAATACGCATACTTGAGAAATAACTATCAGAACAATCTTTTATCTGAAAAAACGGAAATAATAAATAGCAACAAATAATCATCTTCAATGGTAAGCATGATACATGTCATACGTGCAGCATGATACATTAGCAAAAGGCACATAGTCCAAAGAACCTCATGAGACTATTAATAAAATCTCAAAAGGAGCTGCTAGATAAATGTAGATTCAAGCTTCCCCTAATTTTGATGCTAAGAAATGCCAAGAACTGATAGTAAGCAGCAACATTTACACATAAATTAGGGAATATTACATCTTACTCCCTAAACTATCACTCATTTTGCAATGGGACTACCAAAGCTACTAATTTTTCATTTGCAATGAGTCAGGATTTGAACTTCTTCTGATCTAATACTATGTGAAATCACCACTTGTTCCAAAAGCACGAGCGGATGGGAAGAGGTAAATTTAATTATTTATAATTTATATGAACAATGAAGTTTTATGTATATGTTTGTGAATGATCAGATTCATTTAATTCATCAAGTTATGTTCAATTCGGAACACCAGATGTGTAACACTGCTGGCTGGGGGGAAAGGGGAGGGGGGGGGGGGGGGGGGGGAGAGAGAGAGAGAGAGGGCATTCTTACCACAAGGAGGAAAGACGGACGCTGGAGTTGCCTGTGGGAATGCGATGGAAACATCCAGTGGTGGTAAATTAAAATAAGAACTTTTAACATTTTGGTCAAGATCATCTGCAAGACATTACAATTAAATATTCATTGGAATGAACACGAAAACGACTATTAGCAATAACTGCCTCATGGAAAAAACTGCTAACAAGCTAATATTAATTAGCAGAAGCAGCACAAAGACCAATTCAAAGCACCAAGGGAATGATTGAACAGTAAAAGCCGCTCAAGAGGCAGTTAAAAGTCCTGTATAAGTGCGAAGTCCAATATTGAATTCAATTTTTATGTGATTAATCGTGAGGCAATTGAAGATCCTTCCAAACCTAAGGACTCTTCAACACTCCATTTCCGTTCTCCATCGGAAGTCTTGTATCTAGTCAGAACACAAAGAAGGAACGGACCTCGCTTTGTGGACGAGAAAATTGTCATGGCAACGGAGTTAGGATATGGCGGACAGTGAGCACGCAAGTTTAGGCTGATAGGTTGCTTGAATTAGGAAAGGGCAAAAACAGCTCGGACGACGGAAGCTACAGTTAAACGGCTCGAGTTTCTTTCCTTCTCCGGTTAATTATACTCCAAATTTCTTTTATAAGTCCTCTTTTCTTCTCGGAATGTTGTGACAAATGACAATGGGATATAAAATAAAAGTTTATTTTATAAATAGTTAAAGGAATAAATGAGAGATGATAATTCATAAGTTTTTGTGTAAATGTGAGTCCCACCTTAAAATTATCGCCCTTTCTAGGGTGTAACGATCGTTCCAGAATTCGGTAAATTCTATGGGTGCAACGGTGTACCTACTATTTTTTTTAAAAAAAAATTATATATAAATAATAAAGAAAATGTTAATAAAGTCTCTCAAAGTTACCGTTGAAATATTTTAACTTTTTTTACTTAATAATTAAAGATATTAAAAAAATATTGAAAAGAAAATATTTTTTTGAGAATATCCAAATGATAAACTCGTACAGCATTTAAGAATATTTATTATTTAAATGAATGTTCGTATGCATTAAAATAATATATTTTAATAAATAAATGAAATATTTTGAGATGAGAAGTTTTATATGTGTGGAAAGAAGTTTAGGAAATATTTTTATTACCGAGAAAACTATTCTAATTTATATTATAAATTTATTTCTGCATTCAACCATGAGCTAACATGAACTACTTTTCTTACTCTTAACTTTTAAGTTTAGAGTACAGCTATTTTCTGAAAATAAAAAAAATTTATTGCTTGGAAAAGGATGTATATACATTATAGATTATACAGATGAAAAGTTCTTCTTATCAGTCGATATTCACTACCTCATACGTCACACTCTATGAAAAACATTCTTACACCTTATAAAAAATTCTACTCATCGTCTCACACTGTAAAATTATTGAAAACTGAAACTATGATATGGAAGAAAACTGTGTAATTCTCATTATGATCTGAAAGTGTGATTTAATGGCTTATACAATCATTGTAGTTATACACATAAAGACTATACATCATCTGCAACTTGGATCAGTAATTTACATCTCATTCTCAACTAACTTAACTGTCAAGTACCCCTTTGTTTGCCTTCACGAGATTTTAATTCCAATCCCTCTATAAGGCTTTGTATATTCCAACACCTCCCCTCAAGATGAGAATGGATGTTAATCATTCCCATATTGCGAATAAGATAATGAGAATTGAGAGATTCGAGAGGTTTAATTAATATGTTAGCTAGTTGATTCTTTGAATGGATATGAATTATTTTGATGAGGCCTTCTTGTAGTTTCTCTCGAACAAGATGACAATCTAGCTGGATATGCTTGATCCTTTCATGATGAACATGATTAGAAGTAATAACAGAAGCATGTTTGCTATCAGTGTACAATAATGCAGCTTGAGAATGAGTAACTCTTAAGTCAACTAGAAGGTAAACTATCCATTGAAGCTCACAAGTTGTAGATGCTAAAGCTCTGTACTCAGATTCAACAGATGATCTGCTAACAGTAGGTTGTTTATTTGATTTCCAAGAGATAAGAGAATCTCCTATAAAAATTGTAAAACCAGTCACACTTCTTCTAGTGTCTAGGCAGCCACCCCAATCACTATCATAATATGCTTTTAGATGTAAGGAAGATGCTGCATATAAGAAAATTCATTGACCTGGTGTAGCTTTAACATATTGAAGCACTCTTTTAGCAGCTTGAAGATGTGCAGTGCTAGGTTTAGCCATAAACTGACTTAAAACTTGAACTGAATAAGTCAGATCAGGTCTGTTATAGTGAGGTAATCGTCGACCAACAAGTCTTCTGTATGATGCAGGATTAGATAGAGGAGAGGAGGAATCATTTGCAGTTAGCTTTAGAGTGGATTCCATAGGAAAGGCTACTGGGTTGCAACCAGAAAAGCTGCTGTCTTGCAAAATATACAGGGCATATTTCCTTTGACACAAAGTAATACCCTTGTTTGATCTAGCCACTTCTATACCCAAGAAGTATTTTAATTCACCTAGATCCTTCATTGTAAAGGAATCATGTAAAAATTTCTTTACAAGATTGATTTGATCAATGCTATCAGATGAAAGAATAACATCATAACATAAATGAGTAGAACTATAAAACCTGTTGAGGTTTGTTTTATGAACATGGATGAATCTGATTTGCCTTGAATAAAACCAAATTGAAGCAAAGAAGAAGATAGTTTGGAAAACTATTGTCTTGAGGCCTGTTTCAGACGATAAAGACTCTTCTTAAGTTTGCATACTCAAGGGTCCTTAGGGGATGAATATCTTGGTGGCCGTTGCATATACACTTCTTCATTGAGATCTCCATACAAGAAAGCATTATTTACATCTGATTGATATAAATGCCAATACTTTATGGCAGCAACAGCAAGCAAAACTCGTACAATTGTCATCTTTGCAACAGGTGAATAAGTGTCAAAGAAATCAACACCTTCTTGTTGAGAGTATCCCTTTGCTACTAGTCTAGTTTTATACCTCTCAATTGTGCCATCAACTTTAAATTTGACATGATAAACCCATTTACAACCTATTGCAGTCTTATTTGGAGGTAAAATGACAAGTTCCAAAGTTGTGTTTAATTCAAGAACTTTTATTTATTTTGCCATAACAGCTTGCCATTGAGGGTGGGAGATGGCTTGTTTGAAGGTTTTTGGTTCAAATGTAGAAGAAACAATAGAAATAAAGGTTTTATATCGAGGAGATAATTGTGAGTTAGAGAGAAATTGAAATATGGAGTAAGACTTACTAGAAGAAGAAGGTGAATTGCAGTTGAGAGATGCTTGAGATGCTGAAGCTGTCTGAGTTGTATTTTCACAGTAAAAGTCTTGTAAATATGCAGGAGGTTGCTTGATTCTTTCAGACCTTCTAAGGTTTTGATTTTGATTTTGGGAATTTGAGGAAACAGAATTTGAAGGAGATATATCAGATTCTATAGAGTCATAGATTTGAGGAAAATCAAGAAAGACAAATGGTGTATGAACAACATTTGGTATTGAAGGAATCCATGGAAAATCACATTCTGGATACAAAGATTTTTAGAGTAAGAAGATCAAAAACTTTGTAACCTTTGATATTTGGGGGATATCTCAGATGTTAGATGGAGGGGCGCCCACGTGGGGCTGACCCCCTCCTTAACTGCATTGTAACGCATGGCTTTAAATCATGCATTATTTACTTGTAATGCATGACTTTAAGCCATGCGTTACTGCCATTTAATTTGGCAATTGAAGGTAGGCCTTTAAGGACAGTCGTGTGTAGGTGGACTATATATAGTCCTCCTCAATTAGTTTTTGGAACCATTTGAAATACACAAAAGTTCTCTATCTTTTTGTTCTCTTTTGATAAGTTATTTAAGCTGTGGATTTGTTGAGTATTACTCTAGTTTTATACTACGTAGTACACTTCGCCACTAAGAGGAAACACTTAGAATTTGTCAATCTGGAGAAACTTGTGGAGCAATTTTATAAGCTGAGCTTGAGGTATTTTTCCGTTGTGCTTTCTTACATTGGTATCAGAGCCAGGTTAAAGTCGGTGCACGCATAATAATGTTAAGCAGCATGCACAATGATCTAATGTGTGAGTTCGAGATCTATGACACTGCTCAAAGCATGTGGGAGGCTTTGAAGTTGAAGTTTGGTGGAACTTCAGCCACTAGGTTGCATGGATTAACCATGATGTTTGACTCATTTAAGATGCGCTCTGACCATACGATAAAGCAGCATCTTAGGGCTATGTCGACCATGATCCGTGAACTTAAGTTGGCAGGAAACAACCTGATTGATAAACAGCAAGTCCATACAGTGATAAGATCACTACCGAATTCTTGAGAGAATATGAGCCAGAACCTAACGCATAACGAGAATATCAAAGACTTTGATGATGTGTCACGTCACTTGGAATTGAAGGCTGAGCGCCTAGAGGGTGCTAAGCCCAATCATAAGGCCTAAGTGGCTGATTCTGGTTCGCGCAAGGCATCAAGGCCTAAGCGCAAAAAGTCTAAGAATGGGGTAGCTGTTGGACAAATTAATAATGTGTCAAGAACTTCTCAAAGCAGCAAGAGGAGCAAGCATGGGAAGAACAAGTCAAAATTATAGTGCTTCAGCTGCGGAAAGAATAGTCACTTCGCTCGTGTCTGCACTGAGCCGAAGAAGGTACACTCTGACTTTTCTCGCATTGTTTTTGTAACTAGCTATGTGATTGTTGCTCACTCCTATCCTGTGTGGACTATTAATTCAGGAGCGACCGAACACATAGCGCGAGACAAAGTCGGATTTGTGATACCCCATATGATATGGATAAGGGTATGTGGTGTATGTGATCCCACATTGATTGGAAATGAGAAGTTCTTGCTCTTTATAAGGTTCCAATGAGGCTCCAATTGTATCATTGACTAGTCTTTTTGGAGTGTAGACTATGTGGTTTGGGTCTTTTATTGGGGCGTTACAAATGATATCAGAGCATATCCCAACCAGAAATGTGGGACTTGATAGGTGATTATTTTATAGGTGACGATTAATTATTGTTCGACATTTTGAAGAAAATTATGAAAAAAAGCTAAGAAGTCTAGGTAAACGGGATTCCTACACTAGACTTTGCATTAAAATAAAATGAGCTGAGGTTGACTTTTTTGGAAAATATACATATTTGGTTATGAAAAGATATTTGAACTACCTCAGTTATTTGTTCTGCATTATTCATGAAATTCTGTTTAAGAAAAAAGTATTTTCTGTCATGATTGGTGTAGACATGAGCTTACTTTTGACATTTTGTTATTGAACTCAGAAAAATATGAGCGAATATAAAAATTGATAATTTTGCATGTGAAGCGAAGATATTCTGAATCTGTTTTGGAAAATGTGAAATGATCCGAATTTCAGTACTTTGCTTTGATATGATGTAGCACCTGAAAAACCTTTGGCATGACTTTCTAATTATGTTCTAACTCTGATTCTGTTTTGCTCTGATATGTGACTCTATCACGAGATATAATAGTGACCTCTGTCCCTGTCACGGGATACAATAGTAACCTCTGGCCCTATCACGGGATAGAATAGTGACATCTGGCCCTGTCACGGGAGATAATAGTGACCTCTGGCCCTACCACGGGATATAATAGTTGATTTCTGTTCTGAGTGCAATCTCTTTGATATTTTTGGTGATTTATGTTCTGCTTGGCTTTCCGCAAGATGCACAACCCTACCACGGGGCTTAAACATAGTCTCTGTTCTGATATGATGTTCTGATATGTTATAATAAGATGAAAATGTTCAGTCATGTTGTGCCAAATGAGTCTTTGAATATGAAAAATTAGTTTCTGAATATGAAATGTTTGAAAAGTCGCTCTGATTTTCTGATAATATATATTTTTTGAGATTTGCATATTGATATTGAAATGTTTTGTTTCTGCATTCTGAACTCTGTGAAAATGCTCATGTTTACACACTGGTATATGTCCTTAACTTACTGACTTGTTGATAACTCACCCCTTATCTCTATATATTTTTCAGATGATTTTGAATAGTCCAGCTAAGGATCAGGATTATGGAGCATCGGTGATATGATTATTTAAGCATAGTGGTTTACTCATAGAAGATTTCTGAGAAGTGACGGATTTTATTAAGAGATTCTATAGTATTATGATGACTTTATATTTTGGAGTCTATAAATACATTGATGAATTGTGAGTTTTAAGTTATAGGGAGTAACTCTTCGATCCCTACGGGACCGGGGCGTTACAGGATTTGTGGAGTATCGCCGGATTCCAGCTGGGAGCTGTGATATCAAGGTGGGGAATGGAGCTAGCGTGGAGATATTGGGACTTGGTACCTACAAGTTGGACTTGCGGGGTGACTGCAATATTTTCCTCCACAATGTGCTATACGCTCCCGAGATCCGACGAAACTTACTTTTTGCAGTCACTCTATTAAGACTTGGTTTTCGAATTGTATTTGAAAAAAATTATATTTCCTTTTATTTGGGCCATGTGTTTTATGATAATGCTTTTCTTCAAGATGATTTTATAATATTAGATTTAGATTATTCAAATATAAATGAGTCTATTGCTTTTTTTTCTAAATCTGATAATTTAGATTTATATAAATGGCATGCTAGGCTTGGCCATATAGGGCAAGATAGAATGACTCGGTTAGCTAGAGAATGCCTGATAAGCAATCTCTCTAAGGTCATCTTGCCCACATGTAAACATTGTCAAATAAGAAAAGTTAAGAGAAAATCGTTTGGAAAAGTCACTAAAGCATCTTTTCCACTGCAAATAGTCCACTCAGACGTCTGTGATCCAATGAGTGTGACGGCAAGACATGTAGGTGTCTACTTCATTACATTTATAGATGATTTTTTAAGTTATGATCATGTATACTTAATCTCCCATAAGTCTGAAGCATTTGAATGCTTTAGGCGATATCTAAGAATGGTTGACAATCAGTTAGACAAGAGTTTAAAAACTCTAAAAACTGACCGAGGACGAGAATATCTCTCTGATCAATTCAAAAGGCTCTGTGATGAAAAAAGAATCAAAAGATAGTTGACGATGCCGAGTACGCTGCAGCAAAATGAGGTGGCAGAAATGAGAAATCGAACACTACTTGAGATGGTTAGGTCAATGATGGCTCAAGCAAACCTACCAAATTTTTTATGCACTTTTGACTGCTGCATACATTCTTAATTGAGTGTTCTCCAAATTAGTAACTTCCACCCCATATGAACTATGCACTGGCGAGAAACTCAATTTGAGTAACTTGCGGCCATGGGGTTCAATGGGTTTTGTTCACGATCTTTCTCATAAGTATGAGAAGTTAGGCCTTAGAGAGAAGAATTGTATCTTTATAAGGTACTCAGAACACTCTAAAGAGTATGTGTTAGTGAACAATATGATGGAAGTGTGACTGCGATTGAGTCACGAGATGTGGATTTCATTGAAGATGAGTTTCCAAGTAGAGGTGAGGTTGATAAGAGTTTAGAATTTCATAAGATTGTAGAACAAGAGAAAAGTGCTCCAAGGAATTTAGTTGAGAATGAAGAAGAAATTCTTCAAACTCCTACAAATTATAAAAAGGATTTGAATCCGAGTGGGAGCGCACCACTTATCAATCAATCACAACAACCTCAGCCACGTAGAAGCATACGTGAAAGTATTTCCCGTCGTCGTTTTGAGATTGAAGGGGAAGCTTTTATGATAGCTCCGCATGATGATGACGAGCCTAGGACAATTCATGAGGCTCTCTCATCTTCTACTAAAGATGAGTGGATGAAAGCTCTTAATGATGAGATTGAGTCTATGAAGACTAACCAGGTCTGGGATCTGATTGATCTACTGACAGGGTGTAAGACTATTGGGAACAAATGGGTTCTTAAGGTCAAACGCAAGTCGGATGGATCAATAGATAAGTACAAAACTCGCTTAGTGGCGAAACGATATACCCAACAGGAGGGTATAGATTATAAGGAAACATTTTCACCAGTGGTGAGGTTTGCCTCAATTCGCCTGATTCTAGTTATAGTAGCGAACATGGATTTGAAATTTTACTAGATGGACATTAAGATAGCATTTCTCAATGGAGAACTAGATGAAGAGATCTATATGGATCAACCAACGAGTTTTGTGGTCAAAAGTCAAGAGCGCAAAGTGTGCAAGTTTAAATAATCTATATATGGCCTATAGCAATCATCTAGACAATGGTACCTCAAATTCCATCAAGTCATTCTCTCGAATGGGTTTACGATGATCACAGATGACTATTGTGTCTATGTCAAAAGGTCTAAGAAGAGTTTCATTATATTGTCATTGTATGTTGACGACATACTACTAGCTGGAAATGATAATGGTTGATAGTCACCACAAAAGAGTGGTTATCCTTCAATTTTGAGATGAAGGATATGGGTGATGCAGAATACATTCTGGGAGTTAAAATTTACAGAGATCGCTCAAAGAGACTTTTGTATTTGTCTCAACAGACTTAATAAAGAAAGTCATCGAGCGCTTCCTAATGAGTGGATGCAAACCCATTGACACCCCTGTTGCAAGAAGCGAGAACTTGTCCAAAGCGTTATGTCCTAAGACTCAAAGAGAAAATGAAAAGATGACATGTGTCCCTTATGCTAATGTTGTGGGTAGTCTGATGTATGCAATGATGTGTACTCGACCTGACATATGCTATGCAGTTGGTTTAGTGAGTAGATTCCAATCTAATCTTGGACTGGCTCACAGGAAAGCAGTCAAGAGGATTATGCGATATCTCAAGGGAACTGCGGACTATGTGATGTGCTATCAGGGTTCCGATTTGCAACTAAGAGGTTACAGTGATGCCGATTGGGGCAGTGACCTAGATGATCGCAAATCAACCACTAGATATGTCTTTCTGCTCAACAAAGATGCCATTACATGGAGCAGCAATAAACAACCCTGTATAGCTTTATCCACCATGGAAGTAGAATACATAGCTTGTTCTGCAGCAGTATAAGAAACTATTTGGTTATGGAGGTTCCTCAAGCATTTAGACATTGGCACAGATACTTCAAATCTTGTGACAATATTCTTCGATAGCATGGTAGCTTTTGCATATGTTAAGGACTCAAAGTATTATGGAAGAACCAAACACATAGATATTAGATATCACTATATCAGAGACATTGTAGTGCAAAATGAAGTGATTCTGAAACACCTTTCTACGAGTCGCTGGTTGCTGGTCCCTTAATGAAGCCTATTGCACGAGGAAAAACTCTATATACAGGAGAGTTTGTGCAGGTATGCGCACGAATAAAATGCGGGAGTCTACATGGAATTAATACGGTGCGTTTTTTATTTTTCTCCTTCTCAGTTTCTGAAACACATCTCGTACTCCCCCTCCATCTCCCTCCTCCATCTCTCTGAAGTTTCCCCTTCCCAGTATCTGAACCCTAACCCCCTCCATCTCCCTCCTCCGTCTTCTTCTTCATCATGTCTAGCAGTAGAGGTTGCATCGGTGATACCAGCTGGAGAGATTGATCCTGTGTTGAAGGACTTGAATGAGAAGAAACAGAGCTTCCATCAATGATACCCTCTTGAGATTCTGGGGTTTTTTTCAAATATTGTGTTTGTGGGGTCATGATTTAGATTTGTAGTTGTTCTTTTTTTATCTGAGTTATTTTCGTGGGTATGTTTTCGTAGAAAGTAGAGGCAAAAGTTAAGAACGTGAAGGAAGAAATTGGTTAAATATTTGGATTTGGTATATATTTGGGCACAAATTCTAAAATCCTTATTTAGGTTGAAGGATACTCAATAGTGTGAAAGTTTTCGAGTGTATTCTTCCCAAACAGTCATGAGAAAATTCGCACTCAAGCAAACCTGGGTGTGTGAGGCAGGGGATGGGGTTTTTTGGATTCAGATTTTTGTGTATAAAAGTAAAACAATTAAATGAGGGATCTGGACTGGTTGTGTGGTGGGGGGCCATTTGAAAATGTTAGACGCATTGCGCAGGAGATGGATTATAGCGATGAGAACTGCAGATGGATTATAGCGATGGAGAACTGCAGCTTCGAAGGTTCACAAGTTGAAAATTGTTTGAAGTATATGTGTGTGTGCAAAGTTTTCTTTTTCCTTCTTTTATTTTCTTTTTTTATTTTTTAATTTTTTTAATACACGTTGATATGGCATCCTGCACAGCTCTCCTGCGCAAAGTCTCCTGCACGTAGCGGGACTGTTGCAAGAGATGTCTTTGAGGCTCATGTTAGAAATATAGGACTGCGTTGACTGTAAATATAATTTGTGTTTCAAATGACATTGAGATGTAACCTTTCATTTGGGATATTAATACAATATGATTTAGTTCTTGTCTTTATCGTATTATTTTTTCTAATACACACACACAAGATATGTCAACATGCTTAGATCGGCTCACTCACATGAGCGATCGCATCTAGCACTTGAGTAGCGAGTAGAGATGAGATCCATTGAGAGGACTTTGCATGAGTTACCCCACCATCCATGTAGCCTGTAGTTAGCCAGATGCGAGATTCTCTTTGACACATTGGAGGCGTGCAAATAGAGGAATTTGGGTTAGACGCTTAAGGAGCGGCTAAACTAAGATCTGTACGGTGTTGATATAGACATATGCTCTTTGAGAAAGAGAAATCCACCGTAGCATGTGTTTCATACTACATGTGTTTATACTACCATATGAGTAAGTGAGTAAAAGACTTCCATCTTTCTCACTGTGTGAGTCTCATTTTTTAAAATGTCATTTACTTTGACTATGTCATGAGATGGAGTTTGTGGTGTCTGCTACTTTAGCATGCTGTATATGACCATGATTGATACGATCTAAAGAGGCATTGCTAGGAAAATGGTTCGACCAAAATTGAGTGATATGAGTGCAAAGGGAAGACTCTTCGATATCGTATCTTCAATAATGTTTGCTAACATCAAACTATGACGCTACATCTTGGTAGCGGCTAAAGGTTGTGAACACATTGAAATGATTTGGAGGTAGTTAAGCATTGTTCTGAGTTTTTTAACTCAAGAGGGTTCAAAAATGCTTGATCTTGATGTGATCGAATGAGTCTAGGACATGACCATACACTTTAGGGATGTTACTATGCTGGTCTTCTCTTGGAGAGATTTGGTGTATGTACTTCCACCTTTTTATTGATGTGCTTGGTGGTCGCACGACCTATTTACTTGTATGAACAAGATTGAGAACATTAGCGAAATGCAGACATGGGATCATGCCCATTATGTGCAAGTGAGATATGTTAGATGGAGGGGCGCCCACGTGGGGCTGACCCCCTCCTTAACTGCATTGTAACGCATGGCTTTATTTGCTTGTAACGCATGGCTTAAAAGCCATGTGTTACTGCCATTTAATTTGGCAATTGAAGGTAGGCCTTTAAGGCCAGCCGTGTGTAGGTGGACTATATATAGTCCTCTTCAATTGGTTTTTGGAATCATCTGAGAGAAAATTGCTCCACAAGTTTCTCCAAATTGACAAATCCCAAATGTTTTCTCTTAGTGGCAAAGTTTACTACGTAGTGGACTATATTTGTAGTCTTGCAGGTGGGATATGTCCTAATCGAAAATGCAAAATATCAGAATTTATATTACAATTATTGGCTAAAGAAACAGAAGGTACATTGATTGATTCAGGTACTTCACTTTTTGCTTTAACAGAGAACTTTTGTAAGTGATATAGAGCAGACTTTACTTCAGCAAGCCCAATCATCTTCCAATTGCTGAGGTCCTGCAAAATACATTTGGATTGAAAGAAAAACAAACCAATAGATTTGTCTTTAGTTAGCTTTGAAGCAGAAATGAGATTAACATTGAAAGAAGGAACATAACGGGCATTATGCAAGGTTTTGTCAGAAGAGAAATTGAGACTTCCAGTAAAAACAATAGGAATAGATTGGTCATTTGGTAGATGAACTAGAGATGGTTTAGTAGGTAAATGAATTGAGTTGAAAAAATGAAGAGAACGGATCATATGATCTGTTACTACAGTATCAAGAATCCATGGAGAATGATTCTTGGAAGAGGAAACAATATTGTAAGAAAAAGTATTACTTGAGGTAGAAGCAGTGTTAGCTGTTGAATTAGGATTAATGTGTGAATTGGATAGACTATTTGCAAGTGTCAGCAAATTTTGAATTTGTTCTTGAGAAAATATATTTGGGATACTTGAATTTGGCTCCAAAGAAGAAGCATTGTTTGCAATGGGCAACCGTGAATTTATACTACTAGATTATGTAGAAAATAATCTTTTGCCTCGTGGACCATTCCATCCAGGTGGATATCCAATGAGTTGAAAGCACTTGTCTGCAAGATGACCAGAGTAACCACAATGGGAGCAAATCACATCTGTCTTGCCTTTCGGTTTTGTAAATCAAGCACCATTCGTTGAAGTTTGTTTGTGGTTGTATAGCAATCATGGCATGTGAATCAAGGGGAATACCAACTGTATTTGTCAAAGATCTTTGACTTTCTTCTTACAGTAACAAAGAAAAAACTTTGCTCATGGAAGATATAGGAGAACTGACTTCGCATCATTGAATACGAATCATGCAAGTCAATAAGAAATTTTATGACATAGTCAGATTGTTGCCTTTCTGTAAGGTTCTTTAAGATATCGCATGAACATCTATTTAGATTTCCACATCGACAACTTAGAATGGGTCGATAGTTGATGTACTCATCCCACAGGGTCTTGAAATCACTAAAATATTCAGTAACAGACTTTGATCATTGAGAAATAGAGCTAAGGGATTTCTCTAGGATAAAGACTTGTGGACCATCACTTCGAAGATACCTGGTTTTGAGTTCTTCCCAAATCTCAAATGCACTTGTAAAATAAAGCATATTGCCACGGATTTCTTTGGCAATGGAGTTTATTAACCAAGATAGAACAAGATTATTTGCTCGCATCCAAGCAACTCAAAACCTAAAATCATTAGAACTAGGTTGAATCAAGCTTCCATCAATAAAAACAATCTTGTTCTTCATTGTGAGAGCAATGGAGATTGATCGACTCCATGCAAAATAATTTTTACCAGTAAAGATCTCAGAAACCAGAAGAGCTCCAGGATTATCAGATGGATGTAGATAGTAACTACTTGAAGAATCATCAGAAGGATTTGCCATATAAGCAGAATTTGCCGTAGAAGCAGAATTTGCTATAGGATCAGAGGTTGCCATAGAAGCAAAAAATCAAGAAAGATTTGAGACTATACATGAAAGGAAGAGAATCAAGAAAGGAAGAGAGAGCAGTAGAATCTTGTATACATGATGATACCATGTAAAATTGTTGAAAATTGAAACTATGATATGGAAGAAAACAGTGTAATTCTCATTATGATCTGAAAGTGTGATTTAATGGCTTATACAACCACTGTATTTATACACATAAAGACTATACATCATCTGCAACTTGGATCAGTAATTTACATCTCATTCTCAACTAACTTAACTGTCAAGTACCCCTCTGTTTCTTTACGGGATTTAACTGAAAGTGATATTCCAACATCACTATACACTATACATAATTTTTTATTTTTTTCTCTTACCAAATATGTAATGTATGGATGATGAGTAGAAGAACTCAATTAGTTTAGGAAGAATAAAATCAATTTTTTAAAAAATAAAATAAAAATAAATATATTGTGTGGTGTGAGGATGATGAATAATAAAACTCCTTATAGTTGCATAGTAAAACCCACACGCCACCATAGTCGGTGGTTTTTTGGTCTCTATTCTCACTAGTCACTAGGACAGACTTTTCCTACTTATTTCTCTTCATCTATCCCGTTTGACTTTTATTTTACTTTTTTTTGGCGAATTTATTTTTTGTTTGTAAGAGACTTTAAAGCTTAGATCTACGCAATATAGCCACTTTTTTCTACAAAGTGCCCTTACCAAAGTGCTTCTGCCGCCACGCCCCACTCACGCTGCCACGCACCTTTTCAAAGGTACACCAGAACCAATTCAAGTCATCTCCACAAGCAACCGTGATCCATTGCGTGTTTAGATTTTAGAAGCCTTTTATGTCTTGCATCTCCAGAAGTTAATAGTCTTTTCCTTTTGACAACGTGGGACGAGCATTCTACGGCAATCATTTCAACAGAGATTTTATATAGCGCATATTCAAGCAGTCTATCATTACAATTTACATCGCACTAAAACTCACCGGGTGATGCCTCTATAGCATTATGCCAAGGAATATGGGACCTACCCAATCTACCTGGAGCTTTCATGTTTTATTGTATTTTGTTATGGAAAAATTATATTTAGCAACCATACACTACACACTTATTTTTATTTTTTTTCTTAACAAATATGTGGTGTAGGACTGCTAAGTAAAAAAACTCATATATTATATCAGAAAAATTCTACTCAACAATCTTACACCACACACTTGCTTTTATTTATTTTTTCTCTCGTGTGTGGTATAGATTTGCTAAGTAGACCAAATCTACTCATATGATTTATTTCACTACTATTCATAAATCATATGAGATTATCTCATTACCCAAACATAGTCTAAGTCATTATTTCATCTCCATGCTTATGGTGTGGGTCATTTAAGGCCTTGTTTGTTTTCAAAAAACTTCTCAACTTATCTCATCTAATTATTATAACTTTTTCAAATTTCAATACAAAATAAAATCAATAATTTAACTTTTTTAAATTTTAAAATAAAAATAATATTAAAAATATATATTTTATTTAATTTTAATTTCAACTTATCTTTATCGGTAAAAATAAACTAGGCCCGAGTATTTTGATTTAAGCATAAGTAACGCAGAAAGGGGCCCAAAAGCTAATTAAACAGAAAAAAAGATAACGAGTCGTTTTAAATGGAGATGCGGGGTATCGATCCCCGTACCTCTCGCATGCTAAGCGAGCGCTCTACCATCTGAGCTACATCCCCTTTTGCTGAAATAAATAGTTTAATATTACTTAGTTAAAAGAGCATTAATTTAAAAAATATATGAGCTCACGAAAACGTATAAAAGACAAGCCGCAGAGGATACATCAGGATAAAAAACAACGGCTCGTAAATACCTATTCCATTTCATTGATCAGGACTTCAAATAAAGTTTTATTATTATCACAGAATGTTTGCATAGGTATAGTCACTACTAATACCGATTCTCCGTCAACGAGAACAATTCGAACTCTCAAAATCTTTGAAGCTTAAAGTCGCCATGTTCGCGAAGCGATTGTTACAGAAGGCGGTGAACCATCATCAGGTGTGATATTCCAGCAAGCCACACCGGCCACCATCCCTCTTTTGCCGCATTTGCTTTACAAGTTCTTCTTCTACTTTCATTAACGAATTCTTAATCTTTTTCCCCATTTTGGTGATCTTGCGTTTCTTTTTCTATGAAAATCTCCAGATTTGGCTTGGCAGAGCCCCTGCATTCCTTTGTTTGCTTCAAAGTTGTATTCCTATGATTTCTTTAATGTATTAATTAACGGATTGTCTTGAGCGCTGAAGTTCTGTTGTAGACTACTAGCTACAAAATTTCAATAATAGAAATATAGTAAATGATGTCCAGTTCAGGGACGATTGGTCATGCTTGCTTTCTTTTCATTGGCCATAAGCATGCACATTGTGTGATGTCTTATATGCACGCCTATTTCATGGTGTCATTTCTTAGCAAAGATTCTTTATAGAGATACAGCAGGGCTTCCACCGATTATTGAGAAAAAATGTTTGTTTGCTTGTTTTTTTAGCGGAAAGCACATCATGGTGGTTTGACATCAGCAGACTTGGATGCTCGAATTGCTATCCATTATGGTGTCCCGTCCACAGCATCGGTTCTTGGTTTCGACCTGATTCAGCGCCTTTTGGCCATTGGGACTCTGTGAGTTGAAATATTGTACTTATAAAAAAAAGAGTTGAAATATTGTCTTTTAGTAGTAATGATAGAAGTTGAAGCTAGAAGTTAGGATCAGCCAGTGGCCTGCGCATCATAGTGGGAATGCTAATTTTTTACATGTCTCTCTTCAATTAATTGCATGTTATCTATTTTTGTACCAGAATATTTGAAGTTCCATTAGTCATTATTTCTTTTGGCAAATGTGGTTTGTCTGTCAATAATTTTTGGAATGTCGACTAGATTGATATGCAGCAATAAATATGGCAAGATGTATATCTTTCAGAGCTTATTGCTAGAATTTAGAATAGGGAAGCGCAATTGACTAGGTTATGGGGATGTATGATGGCCGTTCAACCCCCTGCACTACTGCAACTGTTCATTGGCCAGCGGGACTATTATGATCCTAAGGGTTAAAGGCTTAGGGGTCGTTTGCATTCAAAACCCACCTCAACCCACCTCAACTCATCTCAACTTATTTCATCTCATCATTACAACTTTCCCAAATTTCTATACAAAATATAATAAACAATTCAACTTTTTCAAATCCCAAAATAACTTTCCCAAATTCCCACACAAAATATAATAAATAATTCAACTTCTATTCTACTATTCATAAACCATCTCAACCCATCTCAACTCATCTCTGAATCCAAACCACTCCTTAATCAAATTAGTATCCAATAGTCTTAGGGCTTTTGGATCAATGGTTGAGTCTTTAACAATTGGTATCAAAGCAGGGACCACGTCACAAGTTCAAGTCACAAAGAGGGCAACCTATAGGCCAGATTAAAATACCTTAGTGCTATGTATGGGCATGGTGTTAAGTCATTGAATACTGATAAATGAGTAAAGCCGCCAAAAGGGAAAGGGCTACCACCGGGTTTGTGTCGATAGAGTGGGCCGCAATAGACGTCGGATTCGGAAACGTGGTGGAATGTTATGATCCTAAGGGTTAAATGCTTAACCAAATTAGTATCTAATAGTCTTAGGGCTTTTGGATCAATGGTTGGGTTTTTAACAGGGACTGCTAAGCGGCTAAGCCTATCAGGCTATCTAATCTTGCCACACAAAGTTTTCTTAGTGTGCAGTGGTTACCATATAGGAGTCATTTATAATGGCATTTGAATTCTTATTACATCATTTAGCAGCTTAAAATCAACAAATGGAGAATACAGCTCACAACGTCGTGTCCTTATGATTATGATGTTACTGTAGGGATGGGCGAATTAAAGTTATTGGTGGAGATGGTATTGAAGGACTTCTTATATCTCCGAAGCAATTGCCTTACAAGAACTTAGAGGTATGTACCTGCATTAATCAAGTTGATTCAAAGTATTCAAGCAATATCAAATTTAGCAGCTTTGGGAACATTATCAACCCTTTCACCTCTATGAACTTCAAATTTTTTTATTTCTTTCCTCATTTGATTTTAGCAGCAGATTAATACTTAGTATGCTTTGGCAGTTTCTACAAAACCAGGGTTATTTAGTCAGCATTTCAAACGACAATGATATTCAGGTAGTGAATCTGAATCAACTGCATGATCCCTATTTTTTTTTATTGAGCATGACTTTAGCATTTGGTGTTATTGAAGAATAACAAGAGAACTTTGTCGAGTTTTTATATCATGTATCTCCTTAATATCCTTGTCAATGGTAATCAACATCAAATGATTAAAACATAGCATGCAAATCCTTCAATTCAATGTAGGTAGGTGATAGTTGATGTAGCAAGAAAGTTGACTTCGGAATTGTAGTTAAACGCTGGGAGGTGCTTTCACTTAGAAATGCTGTTGATACATTATATTGGTTGATATCTTAATTATTCTTGGCAGGTTTGGAATCTCGAGAGCAGGAGTATAGTTGGTTGTTTGCAGTGGACATCCAATATAACTGCTTTTTCTGTGATCAGTGGCTCCTACTTTATGTAAGTTGCTGATTTTTTTTTTTTTGGATAGGTAATCAAGAAGTTTTATTTATAAGATAATAAGAATAGCAAAGTACATAGGGTGCTGCATACACGAGTTTACCAAATTAGGATTTACAACTGAAACAAGAAATTCATGGACATTTAGCCCTATCGACCCACCAAAAGGAAAAAAAAATTTAAAAAGGAAAGCTTCGAACTCATTCATTGTCCTCTTGCAATCTTCAAAGCTTCTATCATTTCTCTCCCTCCAAATGTACCAACACATACATATAGAGTCATCTTTCAGATTTCTGCCACTTGTGAATTGCCTTGGAGGCCTCTCCAACTTGCTAGAAAGTCCACCAGCCTTCTAGGCATGAGCCATGATAATCCCATTCCTGCAAAAAAGTCATTCCACATGTTCATGGCCACCTCGCAGTGTAGAAGCAGATGATGTACCCTTTTCCTATTATTTTTGCACATGCAACACCAATCCAATGCCATGATTCAGCATTTTCTTAGGTTGTTTATCGTAAGGATCTTTCCTAAAGAAGCTGCCAAGAAAAAAAAAAAAGCTGCTTTCAGAGGAGCTTTAGTCTTCCATATATTCCTCCATGGAAAGACATCCATGCCTTGGCTAGTTAGGATCTGATAGAATGATCTTACCGTGAACCTACCTTTCTTGGAGAGGCTCCAACTGATCTTGTCTATTGTTCTCACTGTCACTTTTGTAGAATACAGTAAAGCAAAAAACTCATTGATGACATCCAACTCCCAATCTTGTGTTACTTTCATGAAACCAACATTCCATTGAGGGGAGCCACCAGGGAAATCCAAGAGCTCAGCTAATGAAGCATCCTTGTATCATGTCAAGATTTGACTTGTGACTTATCACCCACCTCAATAGCATGTTTCTAAAGAAAGCCTCCCATCCTCTTCTTGTGTGTTTCCATCACTGAAAACAAATTAAATTGTAAAGGATCATCTTAATCAGCTGCTACTTTGCTTTGAATGGAACTGGGTATTTGACAGTAACTTTGTTGCACGTTTACTCTATTACAACATGCAGGTATGTTGGTGATGAGTATGGTTTGATGTCTGTCATTAAGTTTGATGCCGAAGATGAAAAACTTATACAGTTGCCTTATCACATCTCCGCAAATTCTATAAGTGGTATTTCTTACTAGCACTTTTCGACCAGTTGATTTACCAAATCAGATAGTACTTTCCTTGTGCGTACTTTTCTTTGGACGAGGTACTTAATTTAATGTAGAGGACATGAAGGTTAACTCAAGTTGAAAGAAACCTTTCCCTATATGTCATTGCTGAGTTCAGCAATGTGATCAATTTTTTATTTTTTCAATTAAAATCTTCTTCAGACGATATGCTTTTTTTTTTTTTTTCAAATTACAAGTTAAATCTATTTAACTCGACTCGCATCCTTGGACTTAGTACCACGTGTTACTGCCTCATTTATAGTTAAAAATATTGTTTCTTGTTAACTTAGGGTCCGTTTGGATACTAAAAATATTTGTGAATAGTTAGTGAATAGTAGTGAAATAGTTTGAGTTAAATGTTTTATTGGGTTTTGGGAAATGAGAGAGAAATAGTTGAATAAAAATATTATAAAGTTAAAAAATTGTTTGAATATAATATTTGAATATTATTTTTATTTTGAAATTTGAAAAAATTGTATTGTTTTTTGTGTTTTGTTTGGAAGTTTTTGGATAGTTGTAATGATTAGGTAATTATTAGATGAAAAAGTTGAAGATTTGAAATTGAAAAGTATTTTGTGTTTGAGTGATGTTTGGAAGTAAATATTTGAGAATATCTGAGAATACCTGAGCACAATTGTGTACCCAAACGGATGACCTCAATTAAGTATGTGACCTCAATTAAAAATACATATGGCAATGCATATAAAATACTACAGTAATTTAGAGCATTATATCGTAGGAAAAAATGTTACAGACAAGTTCCTACAGGATGATTGAATCTATTCATTTCTGTTGGCAAGCACCTATTACTTTGAGTTTATATAATGAGCTTTTGTAGACACGTGAGTGACACACTTATGATTTGATACTCCAAACTGCTATGAGCATATATGCAGATGCATTTGTGCATTAGAATAAGTTAGATCCAACTTTCCAAAGTTTCATGATACGTAATAAATCATGGTTTCTTATATAATGTTTTAGTACTTTAGTCAGATATCTTTTATTTATTAAATTTTTGCGGTTTTAACTTGCTTTAATGTTTCTTTACTGCACTGTTTTGTTCTATTTATCAGAAGCCGCTGGGTTTCCCTTTCCTAGTGACCAACCTATTGTTGGAGTTCTTCCTCAACCTTCTTCTTCTGGGAATAGGCAAGACACAAGAAGCACTTAACGTTTTCCACTTTACTTTCCTGCATTTGAATTTGAAATGGGATTTGGTTGTTTAATAATTACTTTGAATATAAGTAATATAATAATATATCCAGGAATTTGGTATTTTTGGATTGTGGTACTATATTCTTATTGGTATAAATGAACGCAAGCAGGATTTTTGTCTAAATCATTGGTTAACCATGGCTCTCCTAAAGTAATTCTCTGTGAATGTATCCAGACATATTAGAAAATCTCCTTGTGTGATATTGTTTGAAATCACATGAAAACCAGAAAATCTATGGTTGGAAATCCTGTGAAAATTACCTATAAAAAAGAAAAGAAAAGAAAAGAAATCCTGTGAAAATCAGCCATAATTAAATTTCCATGTTTTTCCAAAAGCGATGCGTGAAACAGTCATGGCTGTTTTCTCCTTTGTATTATCATCCCTTTCATTTCATAAGGCATGTATTACTGTCATTTTAGCAGCTAAAGCCACTACTATCTCTTGCAATTGCTTGTTGATTAAATCAATCTAGACATAATTGTACTTCGAAGGCAACAGCATATCAATCTTTTTGATGTCATGGGGGAGAGTTAAGTAAGTATTTGGAAATTGGAGAGGAATGTTCTTATGATTAAAGGTAGAGAGACAATAGTGATATGCACAGTATATAACTTCAGACTTGTCCTGCTCTACATTGTATTTTCTTCTTCTTTTTTTTTTTTTTTTTCCAAGAACATATGTAGTTATTAATCCGCATGGCATAACGCTTTCTTGATAACATGAGTCTACATTGATGGAGTTATATCCTCAGTACTTGTGAGGGTATGACAGAAATATTGATATATATTACAGTATTGTCTATTGGGACTTATTGCTATGTTTTTTCCATCTTTTTTTTTTTCAGAGTATTGATTGCATATCAGCATGGGTTGATTATTCTTTGGGATGTTTCTGAAGGTCAAATTCTCTTTGTTGGAGGTGGTAAGGATCTCCAATTGAAGGATGGAGTTTTTGATTCTTCTTCAAATGAAGTGATTACAAATCTTCCAGATGATACATTAGATGATCATCTAGGAGAAAAGGAGATAAGTGCTCTTTGTTGGGCATCTTCCGATGGATCCATTCTGGCTGTGGGATACATCGATGGAGATATATTATTTTGGAAAATATCGCGTACTGCATCAATTAAAAGTCAACAAGCTATATCATCACCAAACAGTGTTGTGAAGCTACAATTATCATCTGCAGAAAGGAAACTCCCTGTCATCGTCTTACAGTGGTCCAAAAACCAAAGATCCCGTAATGATTGTGATGGCCAGCTTTTTATATATGGTGGTGATGAAATAGGATCTGAAGAAGTTTTGACGGTTTGTTATGCATAGCTATTTAATCTTCTCTTTAATTCTTCAATGCCTAGAGATGTACAACATAGATTTGACGATAGTATGACTGTGATAAAAAGTAATGTGCCATATGCAAACTTTTTCACATACGTTGATCTCGTGTTGGTTTAATTTTTTTACTTTTATCCAGGGATTCAGAAATAATTTTTGGTCCCTGCTATGTCTCAGCTTGATCGGTTTAAATAGTAAATTTAATGCCTTTACCCTACAATGTCTATTTTATATAGGTACCTTTGCCCTATAATGTGCATTAACAATGTTGATTTTGTTGTTGGTTGTTGTCAGTTCAACCCAACAACTACTGAGTTGATGGACTGGTGCTTTTTTGGTTTGAAATAATAGCATCCTGAAATCTACTCTTTAAAAATTCTCTCTGTTACAGGTTGTAACTCTCGAATGGTCATCCGGGACATTAAGATGTGTTGGTCGTGCAGACCTTACGCTTCCTGGCTCTTTTGCAGACATGCTTTTATTGTCAAATGCTGGGGCGATGGGGCGTAACCAGAAAGCTGATCTTTTTGTGTTGACAAACCCTGGGCAGCTACATTTCTATGATGATGCTAGTCTATCTGCCTTAGTCTCTCAGCAAGAGAGAAGACCATCCATCTCTGCCATGAAGTTTCCTGCAGTGGTACCGATATCTAATCCTCTCATGACAGTTGCAAAGCTAAGTAAATTCCCCACTGGAGGGGACTCCTCAAAGGCTCTGTTGGAGGTATAACATTCAATTGTCTATTTCTAAAGATAAATGAGGCTGACAGACTGTATTTGGCAGGTTATCTTTGCCAGAGCAAGTGGCTTGTATATTTGTCTGCCTGTCCTATAGTTTACCATTCATTTTGTTTATCATTAACTTTTCTTCTTACTGTTCTCTTAGGCAGCCTCGGTTAGGAAACTTGCCTCGACAGAGACCCCGGTTAGTGGTGCACGGTGGCCCTTGACCGGAGGTGTAGCCAGTCAATTGTCTATTACTATAGATAATGGTCTTCAGAGAGTGTATTTAGCAGGTTATTCTGATGGGTCCATTGGGATATGGGATGCCACATATCCAGTCTTATCTTTTATCTGTCTTATAGAAGGCGAGGTTAGAGTTCCATCAAATAACTTCCATCATATACTCTCCTATGAAAGGAGGACATTTTTTATATCAAATTTTCTAATTTGATTGGTAGGTGCAAGGTATAAAAGTGGCTGGTTTAAGTGACCCAGTGACAAAGTTGGACTTCTGCTCCTCCAATTTAAGTTTGGCTGTTGGCAATGAAAGTGGTCTGGTCAGAATTCTTTACTGGATACTCCATTTGAGGCCGTGAAACATTGGACTATATATTTTCTTATTGCATTGACTTGTCTAGGTTCGTCTCTATGACCTCAAAGGCTGTTCAGATGGGACAAACTTCCACTTTGTCACTGAGACTAAAAATGAAGGTGATCCATATCCAGTTATGCTTAATGGGGCATACCTCCATGTTTTTCTAAATAGTACATTATTTCTATTTATCAAGTTGGTGCATGTTTGGCTTGAGTTATGACTTACTGTGCCAGAAATAATATTAGAATTCTGCCTATGGTTTTTTTATTCGATAAGTAGCATATAATCATATTTTTTTTAATTGTAAAGTTGCATATAAAAAATATTAAGAGTGAACAGACTTTGGAAACGTCCTTTTTTGTTTTGAAATGCTGGTTGGAGAAAAATGATTGGTTGTCAAAAATTGGGTGGTTGGGCTTCTAAATTAACAGTTTGAAGTTTGTATGATATGCTTAAAATTAGACGTTGAAATATAATTTATTCATAGATAATGCTCATGTTTGAGTACAGACTAGAAGAATCATGTACTGAATGTGAGCAGTTAAAAATATGAAGATGATTAAATAGCATGAGTTTGAAAGACAAACAAGAAAAGCCATCCTTGTGACTTGATTCACCCTGAAACTTTTATGAGCAAGAGTGGACAGTTTCCGAGGCTTAACTCTAAACTAAGACTTTAAATATTTTCCTTACCATGCTTAATTTTCCAGCCAGATTAATTAAAATAGTTAAATACAGTTGATTTGATCTAGTGGTATGGGTATTATTCTGCATCCACTTTTTTGTTCAATTAAAAAAAATCTTCATCTACATTATCCCTTTGCTGCAGAAGTATGTTATAGTTTCTGTGTCTGGTTATCTTTACCTCCTTTTAGAAATATAATAATGCCTTATTTTTTTTTAACTGAGAATATTAAACTTGTTTTGCAGTTCACATTTTGCCTCAAGGAAAAGGACTTCAATGTAGAGCTGTTTTCTTTCTTCTTAGTTCCTCAGTGCAAGCACTACATTTTGCAAATTGTGGGTCTAAACTTGCTGTAGGATTTGAATGTGGTCGTGTGAGTGACAACTTCTGCTTGATTTATTCAAGATCTCTTGAAAAACATTTTTGTGATGAGTTTGGCAATGCTTCTGTTTCAGGTTGCAGTGCTTGACACAAGTTCATTATCAGTTTTGTTCTGGAAAGATGGTCTTTCTAGCTCTCCAATCATTTCAATAACTTGGAAAGAACTTAGACATACTGATGGCATTGTCAAAAGCCCAAAGCACTCCGAAACAAAGATCCCACTCAACCCTGCAGCAGAAGTAATGTTTGTCTTAACAAAGGATGCGAAGATTAATGTGATTGACGGTGGTACTGGTAACACAATCAATGCCCGGCCATGGAACATGAAAAAGGAATCAGTTGCGATTTCAATGTATGTTATAGGCAAGTACAAGTTCTTCTAGAAGCAATAGATATCTTCAAGGTTTGGTTTCACTTATTCTAAATTCTGAAGAGTTTTTGCACTCCAGCGGTCAGTATGTCTGTCTCTGAAACCTCTAATGAAACACAGCCGGAGTCCCATGAGGATATTCCCATGAAGAATGACCCCATGCCCAATGTTACTACAGTTCGAGTAAATTCACTTGAGGGTGAACCGCACTCTTCAGTAACTGCATCCTCTGAGGAAAGATTGTTGGATTCGGTTCTTTTGCTTTGTTGTGAGGATTCCTTGCACTTGTACTCTACAAAATCTGTGATTCAGGTGCTCCTATGTCCCTTATTTATTTTACCTTAGAGTATGAAGGATCTTCTGTTTGCAAGCTAAAAGGATATTATCTGTTAGGGAAATAATAAAGCCATTAGAAAGGTGAAACATGCAAAATGTTGCTGTTGGACAACAACTTTAAAGAAAGATGAAAAGTTTTGTGGACTGGTCTTGCTGTTTCAGACAGGAGCGATTGAAATAAGGTAAGTGCTTTTTTTCTTCCCTTTTGTTCCTCCCTCGGTAGAATAATTATCTATATGGTACTTATAGATTATAGGGCATCCACTATTTTTTATAAGTAAAACTTCATCTAACTAATTTTGGTGCAAACCAAGTACACCAAATTAGTTTATTTTGTTGGTCCATCAAAATAAGATGTTGCTAGAGAATTCTCTCTTCACTATTGTTATGATAGCACATCCAGCTAGGATCACTAACCACCAAATAAGCGATGCCAGCAATTATTTTCTTTTGGCAGATCTTTGCCAGATTTGAAATTGGTGAAAGAAAGCTCCTTGATGACAATTTTAAGGTGGAATTTTAAGGCAAACATGGACAAGGCAATGAGTTCTTCTGATAGTGGGCAAATTACACTGGTACTGTCTCCATGATGGGGTTGGTGTGTTAATTTAATATTTTTCAGCCAAACACGTTTTCACTAATTCCTCCTAGTTCTTGAGTGCAAGTTTAGTGGTATAGTGATTATTCAATTTTCTGATATTGAGGAACTTCTACAGGCAAGTGGCTGTGAATTGGCGTTTGTCTCTTTATTAGCTGCTGAAAATGATTTCAGGTATATTTGTGAATCTAATGTTATAATGGATGGGTGAAGATCATTGAATATTTATTAAATAAAATAGATAGGATTTTTAAAAGGGATTGTGCTTTGGTTTTTCTAGGATTCCAGAATCATTACCTTGTCTCCACGATAAAGTTCTTGCAGCTGCTGCAGATGCTGCCCTTAGTTTCTCTTCAACTCAGAAGAAAAAGCAGGTTTGAAGATATAATTCCTGTTTTTATAGATTTTTCATCTGAAGATATTGATGTTTCTTACCTATCACAAAAAAAAAAAAAAAAAAAAAAAAAGGGAAAAAAAAAGATATTGATGTTTCTCTGATAGCTTTTCGATTTGGCTACAGAGTACCCAACCTAGAATTCTTGGTGGTATCATCAAGGGTCTTAAAGGGGGGAAAATGGTCCATTCCGAGGATATCACCATACCTCCTAGCTTTAATTTCACTCATTTGGAGGCCATTTTTTCAAAGTCACCATTCTCAGACCCATGTCCAGCTGTTACGGACCATCAGGAAGAACTGGAGCTTAACATAGGTTCTGATTTGTCCGCCTATCTCTACATTCTTTTCCTCTTTTTTTTTGTTATTTGATGTTGGATTTTTTTCTTGGCTAAACTTTTGCTGTTGAATTTTTTTCTCGCTGCATGCTTTTGGTACAGATGACATTGAAATAGATGAACCTATACCCACGGCTTCTACTTCATCCCATGATTCTATGAATATAAAGACAGGTAAATCAGGTTGTCTAATTTTGACTAATATGTGTTTTTAATTATCAAAAGAAAGAAAGAAACTAATTTATTTCACTCATACAATTTGATGAATAACATTGTGTTTCACCTACAGAGCAAGGGACAGAGAGGGAAAGACTTTTTCAAGGTGGAACTGATGATACAAAACCCAGAATTAGAACCCCTGAAGAAATTGTTGCTACATACAGAAAAGCTGGGGTAATTTCATGATGCTTTTTGTTTAAATAGTTATCTTTTCCATATTTTTACAGCTCACTGGATGGATTTGTTATCTAATGTGGTAATGGATTTCAGGATGCTTCTTCGGTGGCTGCACATGCAAAAGAAAAGCTCATACAGCGGCAGGAAAAATTGGAGGTAGGTTGTCCTTTGGGTATTTCGATGAGAACTCGTTTAGAATCTGGGTTGGATTTATTTCTTTATACTTGGATTCCTTTCCTAGGAAAAGGGGGGAGATCCGAACAAGAGACTTTAGGCCCCGTTTGGAACTTAGACTGAATTGAGATCAATTTAGTTTCAGTCTAATTTTAAGTTGAGTCTGACATCCAAAACACCCAATTCTCAAATCACTAAACTCATCTCAACTCAAAACCTCTTTACATGTGGGACCCACAACCTTTTTCAATTCAATACTTTTTTACATGCGGAACCCACAATCTTTTTCAACTTCCCATAAATAGATCTAAACTCATCTTAACATCCAAACACATCAAAACTCATTTTAGGTGGGTCCCACAAAACTTACTCCGCCATCTCAACTCACTATTATTCATAAAGAACTCAACTCATCTCAATTCAGCTCAACATTCAAATGAGACCTAAAAAACTGGAGAAAATAATGGCAGGTCATACCAATACAATATGGATATTTGTTTTTTGATAGGTAAACCCAAGATTGATTAGACACCAATACAGTATGGATATAAACGTCTTATCAATGATCTATTAGGGGATACTTGGGGAATGAGATAAGATGCGAATTTTGTGAATAATAGTGAAATGATTTGTTGAATAAAAATATTATAAAGTTAAAATATTGTTAGAATATAATTTTTGTTTTGAAATTTGAAAAGGTAGTATTATTTTTTGTGTTTTGTTTGTAAATTTGAAAAAGTTGTAATGATTAGGTAATGATTAGATAAGAAAGTTGAAGATTTGAAATTAAAAAGTGTTTGTGTTTGAGTGATGTTTGAGAAGAAAATTTTGAGAAATTTTGAGATGAGATAAGTATAGTTTCCCAAACATGCCCTTAGCCTAAATAGTATTTCTCTTTCCCTTGAAGGAGGTATAGGTATGGTGCTCTCATTCTACTGTGGCCGATTATATATTATTCTAGGTTTGGGGGAAAGAGAGCATCTACATGTACTTCCATCTGAAGTCGTCCTTATATGTTATGTTTTATCTTTATAATCACGTCTTGATTGGCCCCTGAACTTAGCCATCTTGTTATTTGCATCAGAGAATCAGCAGACGCACAGCAGAGCTACAAAGTGGAGCCGAAGACTTTGCATCATTGGCAAATGAGCTTGTAAAGACCATGGAGGCTCGAAAATGGTGGCAAATATGAAATGAAACACTTGCTTCGTCCGCATGTGCTTTAAATTTATGCAGTGTGTTCTACTTTGTGTCTGGGGCCGGAATGGACCCTGGATGATTCCCAGAATGGCAGTGGTTATTCTCAGAGATCAGCAATCGGGCTTCAATTAAGAATATGATCTAGTGCTTGTAATCCATGGTCTTTTTCTGTAAGTTATATAACTATGGGATATTCATATAAATCTTTTCCCGACATTGGATAACGAGACTGGTTTTTTTTTTTTAATTCTATTCATGGCACAGGACCGAATATATGAAGTAAATTGATAAACGATTTCATGAGGTAGAAGCAAGATGTGTTGGGTCTTGGTGTTTCGGCAAAGGAAAAACATGTGAAACATCAGAGACAGCCAACAAAGAGATTTACATTAGAATCTCCTTAGGAATGCACTTGAGTTCATCAGCAAGGGATGAAACTCGGTTCAAAGGAAGGAAGCTTGCTCTTTTTGCACTAATTTGAACTTTTGTAAAGTTTAAAAGCCTGGGAATCTCTTATTGCTACTGTTTCTACGACCAAAGTAGAAGGTGCCTGAGTTCTTTAAGCATTGCAGCCTCCACCCTTAGAGTATAACCTCTCTCACCACCACTCTTAGTACCAGAATCTGTTAGCATTAAAGGCGACATTCTTTGGCCTTAGAACATACAAATTCCCCTTTTAAGTTTTTTTTTTCCCTAAATTTGAGGGTTTCTTGTGGAAGAGAGGTAGACAAATAAAATAGAACTTGTAGTATTTATTGCTTAGATTTTTCAGCCGGCATTAAATGCTCAATATTAGTTATTAGTCTCGCTTCTCATATCTATCTCTCCTACTTAAAAAGGCAATCTTACTTCGTGTATCTATCTCTCCTACTTAAAAAGGGCAGTCCCGTCTGTTTGGAAATGAGCTTCTACTTTCTCAGCCATACCAACCGTTTCGGCTATCAGGAATGAAGCAATGGCATAACAAGGTCAAATAACTGCCCCTTTCTGCAAGTACCATTGTATGGCAAACCAAATGCCAGCAAGAACTTATGTATTTATGTATAAAAAAGACCTGGAAGTTAACGTAAATTGATTGCCTTGCCTTAATGATGACTGGAAGCAGATTCTTCTAAGAGGAAAAGAACAGAAAATCATCATCCCGTCTAGGGTGTCCCAATTAACCGCCACATGATTATGAGAAACGTTACATAGACTGATAGTTCACTCTGACAACATGCCCACAAGTGCGTGTCAGTATCGGACTGCAAATTTGCGCCTCTTATAAGTAAACTTCAGCCTTCACAGAGCGCTTAGGACCAGAGAGCCCCACCAACGCCATCCACAATTCTTGAATTTGAGAGTTTTCGGCCAACAAGCTCTCTCAGTTCAATCTCGCTAGGGAATCTATGCTCCTGCAGCTTAGAGAAAACCTGCAAAGTCCATTAAGATAATATGATGAGAAGCACACGAATTGAAGAGTATTTTTTTATATGCTACCCTCACCAAGAATATTCTACATGTTTCCTGTACCCGGACCCAAAATCCAGGTCACTACAAAAACGGGATTAATGAAAAGATGTTTCGTTGACTAAAAGCCAGTACGAAGTTTATTGCAAGATGGGGTTTTACCAGTTCACCATTACAATATACTTCAAAAGCACCAGAACTCTGCAGGAAGGATTGGAAGAAGTTCCCCAGAAGCCAAGTGCTTGCAATGCTTCCAAATCTATTTGCACGCATGGAATAGTACCAAGGAGGTGGCATCATACCCAGTCTGGGAAAAATCTGTTCACCTGCCACTATTATCCCAATGATTCCAAACTGAAAAACCGGTACCACTTTACTTAGTAGGAGTTTTGGAAGTGGAGGTGGGTGGTTTGCTAGAATAACATTGATCCCAGGAAATGCTGTTTCTAGCATATTTTTCATTGTTACTGCATTTCCTCTGGCACAACCAACAATTTAGATGTGAGTATAGAAAGAAAAAGATAAAAGCAAGAGATAACACCAATTATCTTCGTAAGTAAATATCCAAATTTTAAACATGAAACAAAATAAGGATTGATTCAATTCAAAACAGTTTCTGAAACACCATGTAAAAAAATTACTGATAGGAATAGATTACTTGACCAGGTGAATATCAAAGATCACCATAGAGAGCTAACGTCATGGGCTCATATTCACCCATTGCCACAAGCAATAGATTGAAAAATGATCAACTCCAAGTCAAAATCATATGAAAAAGATGGAAACTTTCTTTAAAACTCTATGTCTATGGGCTAAGGCTAATGTAATGAATGGTGATGATGTGTTGGAGTTATTCTAGTTTTTTCCATCTTTTTAGTCGCTGTATGTAGGTATTTCTTCTTAGGGGTGCTACCCGCCCCCTACGGGGCGGGGGCACCCCTTCCCTGCATGGGGCGGGGGGTGGAGTTTTCACTCCCGTCTCCCGCCCCCGAGATGCGGGGGAGGGGTACCCCGCCCCGGTGGGCGGGGTGCGGGGTGGATTCCCAATCCGTTCCGCCTCCTTCTACTTAAAAAAATTACTATATTTTATTTGATTTAAAAATTATTTCTAATTGCAAAAGTAATTAAAAATACATTTTTATAAATTTAAATTTTGTAAATATGACTATAATTTAAAAACTATGTAATTTTTAAATTTGCTAATATATATTTTGTGTAAATTGTAGTGTATTAGTTTTTAAACTATGTAGTTTTTAAATTTGCCAATACATATTTTGTGAACAAGTCTAACAAATTATAATATATATTTATATATACACAATTTGTAAAATATAAATATATATTTATGTTTATATATGTATATAATATATATATATATAAACATAAGCGGGGGCGGGGCGGGATTGGGCCGTCCCCGCTAGGGGCCCTAGATGCGGGGCGGGGGGACCCGCCCCCGCATGGGAGGAACAGGGTTGCCCGCCCCGCCATGCGGGGGCGGAGCGGAAGCGGGGTGGGGCATCAGAGACGGGGCCCCGCTGCCCACCCCTATTTCTTCTCTTCTTGTATACTTTCTATGTACTTGTGTTATGCCTATTCATGGTAATAAAATTCTTATTAATTATAAAAAAAAGATAGAAACTACCCCGATGACGATTATAAAGTCTAATCCATAATTGAAATTGGCAAAATAGGACCGAGGACAAGATCAGTTTCTACGATTGAATTGTAGGTGAGAAATGAGAGGGCTGAACATCATGGAAATAAGAATGAATGAAAGAGTTGGCCATGTGAACTTACTAATACTCAGAAGATAAAGAAAGATTCTACTACCTGAACTTGAAAATTCTAATAAAGTTTATTGACCAACGAATTCTAAGTGTTTAGCCGGGGAAAAGATCAAAATGTAACTTTATGACTAATAACAGTACGTCCCGCAATACAAATACAAAATTTAGCAACAATTAGCCCACTTATTCCACAATTCATATTTGACTTTTGGCAATCCATGAGATACACATGAACAATATTAAATTTAAAATATTATACTATTCCTTTTCACTTTCCTTTTCCAACATCAACAAATTGGCTACAAAAATCACCAAAGAAAATACACACATCATTGCAACTATAATCTATAACTCAACAAAAGTAATCAAACAAAGGATCATGGTCAGCAAGAGCTCGACCCAATTAAACAATAGACAAGAAAAATTGGGAAAACCTGTAAGAACAGGAAGAACAGAAGTTGATGTTGACGTTGCTACCCAGGCCAATACCTCCAGGGCCGCTCGGTTTCTGCGTTTCACCGAAACCGTGTTAAATACATAGAATATTATACGCATAAAATCACATAAATAATAAAAAACATACATCATACATATATCCAGGCGCGCATACACACACACACACATATAAAATAAATTTGAAAATATGGGAGACCTGAGTTGTGAAATCAAGGGGTTGATGGTGGAGAACCGGTTGGGGTTTGGGCTGGTGATGAGATTGAGGAAGATGATGATGATGATGGGTGGGTTTGGGAGGTGGGGGCGTGAAGAGGTTTATGAAGTCTGTACACAACAGGAAGATCGGAAGCCCCAACAGAAGCAACTGAGCTCGATCCATTGGAATGCCTCGCTAACGAACACAGCAGATACAGAAAGAGAAACAGGAAGGAGAGATCGAGGGCAACGGAATTTTCAGGCGAAGTGAAAGGGCAATGAAGTCTTGGGCATTGCAAATTTGCAAGGAACTAAAAGTTTTTGTAGCCGAAAACGGCAATGTTTATTGTTGCAGTTTAGACAATGTCGTTTAAGATATAAGCTCCTTACCCATTTTACTAGGAAAAACTCATCCTCTTAAATTCTATTTCTTGTCACCTATTTGATATCTTAATTATTATTATTTTCTTAATCTCTATAAAACTCTTCGTTTTCATATTCTTTTATTTCTCGTTTTAATAAGTTTTTTGCTTTTAGTTTTAAAATAAATTTATTCATTACTGTGGTTGTTTTTTGTGCATATATTTACTTGGATATTAACATATTACTTTGGGTTCCTGTTTTTATTTTCTCTGTTTCTCTCTCCAGAAAAAACGATCTCTACCTAAGGCCCAAAAATCTTATATTCTCCGTCCAGAGTGTGGCTAGAGCTTCGGCTCCACCCACCTTCCTCTTGTCTGTATAGTCCTGACATTGTCCTACCGTATTTTTTCTAGTTTGTCCTTCGTTTTTCGACTATCATGGAAAAGTGCCGATCAATTGCTTTTTGACCTCCCACGACTACCATGAAACGCACAACAAGATTTCCCAGGCACCTATCCTTCGGATGGCAGAAGCAGATTGTCGAAAAGAGTGGTGCGCGTATCTCACGCTCGGCCCAAACCGAGCATGAGATCCACGCGCCGCCGCACTAGGAAGAACCTACCGTCGTCAAGAGTGGCATTTTTGGGGTCAGCAGTTTCGACCAACCTCCACTCTCCTAGTGTCGTGCGTGGTTTTCACGCATCTCCACAGTTCCTGACAATTACCCGGAGGCGATTCGACGCTTCTTGCGCTTGCTATCTTCCTATATTATCGCTTCTCTTAACTAAGGATTATAGAAAAAAGGTAATGAAAATCTTATTCAATCAGTCCAAATTAGCGGCATGTAGCACAAATCTATTCACTGCGGCTTGCGGTCGTAGTATTACAGCTTGTTTATCGGATTATATTAAAACTGCTTCAAGCGGCGTCCCCTTATGGAAAATAGGTAGGGGTCAAATCATTGGCCCCAGATCTTTTTTGCTTTTTTCTTGTGTTGTATTAGATGGTTTAGGATGAATGTTAAAGCTTTCTACCCTGTTATCTCTTATATCCTGCAATTGTTTTATATATTTATATATTTTTTTTTTATAAAAAGACGAGGTCACATGTCTAATAGTGATCCCGACCCAATTTTATTAGAAAAACCTCACTTATGGTGGAGGAACACCATTTCAACATCCAAGATCCACAGGATTACAAAAATTCAAATCAAAACAGCCTATGAATCAATGACCAAAACAAGGAAGAAACTAAAACCCAAAACTAAGTCAACTAAAGCTAAGACAGAAAGCCAACCAATTCATAAACAACGTAAAAGAAACGAAGACGGAATGTGCCAACGTTAAATTAAAAGTAATGAAGACAAGGTCCCTTAGGATGACCGCGCCAACATAAAAGTAACAAAATGCCAAACCAAACGCAAACAACGCGAGCGACTCCACGTAAACCCACGTAAACAACGTGAGTGACAACGTGAGCGGCAAATGGACCACTTACCTCCTTCTTATGTATGGTAAACTGTACTTATCCAAGCGTAATATCCCTTTGAGCTCCGTTGGGATATGATTCGACATATACTCATGCATCATCCCAGCGCTACCACCTTTAGCGAGCCAATCCGCAACTTTATTTCCCTCTCTAAACACATGTTTAAATCGAATATTAAGACCTCGGGTGAGTAAGATTATTTCCTCCCAAAAATCCTCCAAGTACCAAACCTAACAACTACCTTTCTCTAGCCAATTCACAATTAGAGACGAATCTAATTCAACAACAATATTCATCAAGCCCCTAGCCTTGCATTTGTGCAAACCAAAGAGGACCCCCAGCAACTGAGCTTTATGATTTGAACCAAATCCAATAATTCAGAAAAAGCAACAACCATATTTCCTTCATGGTCTCTAATCCGCCCCCCAACACCCGATTCCCCCGGGTTTTCCAAACTACTACCATTCGTATTTAACTTGAACCAATCCACCTCCGGCTTCTCCCAAGATACTGCATAAACTTTTTTTCAAAAGAGATACAACCGGCAAGTTTAAGTCTTCTAAAATAGCTTGGTCTCGATGATGCAAAATTTCTGACTCCCTAAGCCTCAAACCAACCCAGTGGAGCCAATATTTAACCTTCCTCCACAACATTAAAACAATCTTTGTGTCCCTCCATACGAGCCAAACACCTCCACATCCATAGATTCCATATTAAAATACCTGGAACCAGCCTAATCAAATTATCAACCTTTGAAGACTTTTTTGTTCTTCGAAACCAAGCTTCAACAGTTGTCAGCCAGGACTGATTAGGCACATAGGGAACACCGAAGAAACTGGAGCACAATTGCCAAAGTCTAGCCGCAACCTTGCCATTTTATAGAATATGATTTAGGTCTTCAAAACCTCCTTGTGGACAACATTTACACTTAGGCTATTGGTCATTGCCTTCAATAGAACAACTGAAAATATCTTTGGCAAAGCAGAATGCCAAATCCAGTCCTCCATTGATGCTTCGGGACCGAAATACGAATCCAATCCCAAGCACTAGCTGTTGAAAATCTCTCATCCTTACTACCCAGCCATATTAACGTATCCATCCCTAGTTTAGTACCACTAACACGTGATAAAATATCGTCAGCAACCTCCTGACCTACTAGTTGAACAATCAAATCCACGTCCCAAGAAATCTCCACCATGCAATTTTTATTTTTAAAAGCGAAAAATCAGAAATCTGAACAACTTGACAAATAGGATCCGAATCCATCCACTTATCACGCCAAAAGGATAAGTTCCCTTCTTTCACGCGCCAAACTGATTTGTCAACAACAAATGGAAACGATTTAATAAGCATCTTTCAAAATCTAGAGCCTTTAGACGAATCGACAAGAGAAATATTTGGTACTTCACATACTGTTGCTGACGATATGTTTTATATATTTATACCATTCTTGCTTAAAAAAACATATTACTTCAACAAGTGCATATTTTTATGTTATTTTAGGTTTTGTAAATATCTCTTTTTTTTATAACCTTGACTCAATCCTTTTTGTTACTTTCTTTTTCTTTGTATAATTGTTATTTTTTAAAATCCTTTGAGATGGAGGTAGTGAAAGTGAAAATCTTCAATGAAAAAATCCAAATAATTTTTTGCGATGCTCGTTTGCTATCTTTTAGCCACTTGAGTCTCGAGTAAAATTACAACAAACCTTCTTTTTCAAGAACTCCCTTCTTAATTATTCCAAGGACAAGTACTTGAATCATCGGCTTATTTTCTCATTTTTAGAAAAACAATATTGCAAGTATTGTAATAGGACTTTCTTTTTTTAACATCATACCACCTCTTCCTATGTCTTTGATCCATTTTAAATGCAGCTTTGATTATTAATATTAAAAACATAGAAAATTTTACACCACACACTTTCACTAAATTAACATGTGATTTGTCATTTTTGTCATACTATTTTAATATTTAAATACATGTATGTTTAAATAGAAGGATAAAAATGACAAATCACACATTAACTAGATAGAGGTGTGTGCTGTAGAACATTCTTATAATATTTCTCTAAAAAAAAAAAAAATAGTAGCTAAACCTTGCATAATAGCCTCAAGTATGATTGATATGACACAAACTTTAATCTTTTGGATAAAGGGAAAATCATAGCATATCATACAAAATCTCATCCCCAATCTTAATTAGTTATCACTCTCACAAGTAGTAAATGCCCACATAAGAGCAAATGGTATTTTTCCCCACGATTGTCACACAAAAAATTTGAACAACAGGTTTGGATTCTAGCTCTAGCCCATCTTGAAATCGAACCTCATCACCACCCATTTTTCTCCATCGAATGGTTGGATTAGACTTGGTCTTTGTTTCGGCTCATCCCTTTAAACATCCTCTTTTTTCTCTTTTTTTGGTTTTTCGTTTTTCCCGTTTTAGGTGTGTTCTGGCCTATTAGGGATACAAGTGTTTCAATCTCTCAATATAATCATCATCACAAAGAAAAATTCTTTTTCTCACACTACTGTGTGAAGAAGTCCCAGCACACTTAACGTGCTAGGTTGAAAAAAAAAAAAAATTTACGCGGGAATGGTGTGGCTTCCGGCTGCTCTCCAGAAAAACTCCATCACAAAAATCTAGCCAGATTAAAGAATAACTATTTTCCAATAAAATCGTAAAAAAATTAATCCGTGAATTTTACTCATCTCCTCCACAATCTAGTAAGAACGATGTCACTTGGAATTCCAATTTTTGATTCAAATCCCCAACAGTTGATAAAAGAAAAGTCCAAATGTAGAGAGTACCACGCACGAGGAAGCAGGGAAGGGAAGGGAAGGCAGTTTGGCAGGATGTGTACCAAAATCCATTGGTAGTCAAGAGATATACCCCACCCTCCCCGTATGACCAATATTAATTAAGAGACGCGTTAGTGCCACCAATTCTTATTCACATAAGACTCACTGTTCAAATGCTTGCTGAGATTTTTGAGGACGGATTCCCAATATAATACGATGATGACTGAAAGACACCCCCCATAGACTAGACTTGCATTAAACAAATGTGCAATGAAATACTCATGGCCAGCTTTTCTTTTTCAATCATAAATACAGTTATAGATTGTATAAGCATCGTATATTTATTTAGAAAAAAAGTGAGGTCCACTATTAAAAAATTAATAGGTTAGTTACACTTTGTCCCCTCGAATTTTCACTCAATATATAATGTGCATTCGAAACTAATAATTGCATTAAAGTGGACATTCAAACTTTCAAAACTTCCCAATTTCTCATTTTGTCTACCAGTAGCATTAAATCTAACGAAAATTCACTGCACATGCTGCTTATGTGCATAACATTCACTACAAAGATATAATTTTCATCTAATTTATTATCCTTGACCATATAAAATATAAAATAATATATACTATCAATTAATAATAATAAATCATAAATCATTAAATAATTTTTTTATTAATTTATATATGTTTAATGCATATCAAATAATTTCATTGTGTACATAGATTATTTATACTTGCTTGCAATTTAGGTATAAAATAATTTTATATATGGTTAATGATTAATGATTTATTATTAATTAATAACATATATTATTTTATATTTTATATGATGATCAATGATAATATATTAGATGAAAATTATATCTTTACAGTGAATTTTCATTAGATTTGATGCTGCTAGTAGACGGAAGGGGAATTAGAAAGTTTTGAAAGTTCGAGGGTCCACTTTGATACAATTATTAGTTTCGAAGAGATATTATGAATTAAATAAAAGTTCGAAGATGTAAAGTGTAATTAATCCAAAATTAATTTTTCATGTGAATCTTATATTTACTCACTTTTCAAAAAGAATATGTGGTGCTTATACATTTTATAATTACAAATATCATTTCCCTACCTAATATGTCAAATAATAATAACGATAAAAACATTTCACGTTTGCCACATGGCCTACTGCTAAGAGGCTAAGATCACCCCACCGGCCACCAATCACCATATTCAAAGTTAGGTCATTTGAAAGAGCAAGTTCCCACGAACCACACACAAAGTGAAACACGCCCTGATAGGCGTGTGTGTATGTATATATACACTATGTTCAGGCGATGCAGGCAGATTAGATTAACAGAGAGGAGAGAGACGCCAAGAAAGTAAGGGAAAAACTTGAGGTCGTTGTTGAAAGACGGGTGCAGAGCTATATTATAGTCTTATTTACTATTATTATATTCTTCAACTATATAGATTTTATACTTCAATTTGTATTGTCCTTGGATATTTTACTTTATCAACTCTTTCTTTCTGTTGTTTCTTTTGCTATATATAAAGCCTTTTATTTCCCCCTTCCTCTCTTCTGTCTCTAACTTTATCTCTCCTTAACCTGAGAGAGACGTATTGAAGAAAACCGACACCACAGAAACCCTGGTGTGCGTTCCCTCTAATGGCGAGCTGGGTCTTATCAGAATGTGGCTTAAAGCCTCTTCCTCAAATTTTTCCCAGACCCACAACCGGACCCGTCTCGTGCAAGCCCTCAAAGATTAGATTTTTACATTCGAACAAAACTGGGACAGATCTCAAATTTCCTTCTACAAAGATTTTAACTGGGTGTTTTAGAGAGAGAAACTGGAGGCTAAAAGTGAGTGCTCCACTGAGAGTTGCTTCTGTTGAAGGAGACGAAGAGCGGGAACGACGAATCGATGGCGCTAATGTGCTCAAAGAAGAAGAACAACAACCGGAGTTCGACCCCAGCGCGCCGCCACCGTTCAAGTTGGCTGACATTAGAGCCGCCATTCCGAAGCATTGTTGGGTGAAGGATCCGTGGAGGTCCATGAGCTATGTGGCGAGGGATGTTGCGGTGGTTTTTGGATTGGCTGCGGCCGCGGCTTATTTTAACAATTGGTTTGTTTGGCCTCTGTATTGGGCTGCTCAGGGGACTATGTTTTGGGCTCTCTTTGTTCTTGGCCATGACTGGTAATTACAATTTAAACTCATTTTGATTTCGTAGTTACAGGATGTCCCTCCATGCGTTTTTTCATTGCTTGGTTTGTGGTGCTTGATTTGGATGACAATTTGTAGGTTTTCAAGTAATTGATCTTTCACTTGATTCTGCAGTGGCCACGGGAGCTTTTCAAATAATCCCAAGTTGAACAGTGTTGTGGGGCATCTTCTGCATTCTTCAATTCTTGTACCCTATCATGGATGGTATGTCCTGAGTCCTGATAAAAATCTATGTTTTTCTCTCTTTTGTTCTTCTATTGTTGTTACAATCCAACGTGTTTTGACCTTTATTTTTTAGGAGAATTAGCCATAGGACTCATCACCAAAACCATGGGCATGTTGAGAATGATGAATCATGGCACCCGGTTTGTAATTTTCTCTGTTTCAGTTTTCGTCTTCTTTTTTTCCCCTAGAAAAAGCTTTTTTTCAAGCTGAAAGTTTCCATGTTATTCCTGCAGCTGTCAGAAAAAATTTTCAAAAATTTGGACAACATTACCCGGACTTTGCGATTTACTGTACCTTTTCCGCTATTGGCATACCCTTTCTACCTGGTAAGCGTGTGGCGTCATGGTTGATTGATTTCCACCGGCCGGTCTAATTCTAAGAAATTATTTGCTGAATGCTGAGAATTTATATTGCAGTGGAACAGAAGTCCAGGGAAAACTGGCTCCCATTTTGACCCAAAAAGCGACTTGTTCGTTCCCACTGAGAGGAAAGATGTGATTACTTCCACTGTCTGTTGGACGGCAATGGCTGCTCTGCTTGGGGGGTTAGCCTTTGTAATGGGCCCTGTTCAATTGCTTAAACTTTATGGTGTTCCATATTGGGTAAACCCTGTTTCATTAATTATATATCGGTCAATTCTGTTTGTAGAAATATAAAATTCTATGCAGTGGGAATAGAAAAAAGTTAATATTTTCCAATCGTAGAGTTAAAATCTGACTTTGCCTCATCCATAGGGTTTTGTTATGTGGCTTGACTTGGTCACCTACTTGCATCACCACGGTCATGAAGACAAATTACCATGGTATCGTGGAAAGGTATGGTTTTTGAAATTTTATGCTGCTGCTTTTGTATCTATTTGTTTGTTTGTTTGTATCTTGGAATGGCATGAAAATATGAAAGAAGAGGAACGATGTGCCAAGAGTTGTTTGATTAAAGAAAAGAGAAACCCAAGGATATTTTGTTTGATTTTAAGCTTGTATTATGGCGTTTTCTTTCTCTGTGTTAAAGTTTCCTCCATTATGTTGCGACAGGAATGGAGTTATCTAAGGGGAGGGCTTACAACGATCGATCGGGACTATGGATGGATTAACAATATACACCACGATATTGGAACCCATGTCATACATCATCTTTTTCCTCAGATACCTCACTACCACTTAATTGAAGCTGTAAGTATCTGTTTGGTGTGATAAAACAAGTGATCATTCACAATTGTGGGATGTTTTCCCCCAATACCTACAGAATTTTGATGTTCATTGTTGTTCCAACTTGCAGACTGAGGCAGCTAAGCCTGTTCTTGGGAAATATTACCGGGAGCCAAAGAAATCAGGACCTCTGCCGTTTTACCTAATCGGAAGTTTGATAAAAAGCTTGCGACAAGACCACTATGTTAGTGACAGTGGGGATGTTGTGTACTACAAAACTGACCCCAAGCTTAGTGGCTCATCATCTAAGTGAAGTAAAAGCTACCAATTCATTCTTTTATTACGACACAAAGAGGTACTCAAGCCATCCATTTGACCCTGGATTTCCTTGCTTACCTTGATCAATCGTACTTCAATTTGGCGTAATCCCCTTATGGCATATGAATTTCTCATGCCAAGGGAGAGCTAATGCCTGACAACTATGATTATAATAGCTGCATGTTTTAGTGCACAAGCCATATGCATATGTCATTCTCAAAACTGGTGCTGTAATAGGGAAGGAAATATGTGTATCTAATTCTTCTGGGGGGAAATAATATCCCTCAGCAATTATATTATGTATCATTTATAATTTCATAATTGATGAACAGCCAAAGGGAAAGCACTGAAGTGAAAGGATAATGATTGTGTTTGAGATACTGAGTCGCATGTTTTTGTCGTGTTTTTTTTTTTTTAATCTTTTTTGGTGGTTAAGAAGAAAGCACGTAGTTCATGTCTCGCCTTAACTTTTGAGGGTTGGCCCTTTCTCTAAAAAGTAGAGTTTTTCGAAACTTTTCTTGATGAGGGGTTGACATCAGCTACTAATCAAATTCTTAGAAGACAGCTTCCGAGGATGGCTGCTTCATGTTTTCCCATAGAGCTTATTGTTCATTTTTATCCAAAGTGGAAACTGCGAAACCAGGAAATCTGAAACGTAAGGTGGAAATATTGCCAATCACTTTGTTCCTATATCACCACTACTGACATGTAAGATTACGTTGTCGTTTGCAAGTGGTCCTCACTAGCAAGTTGCTAATTTACAAAAAAATTGACACCATCCGAATGATATCTATACATTCAGAGAACACCGACTTAAATTTGTCTAATTTTTTGCAAAGTATTGATGACAGCAATTGTTTCTTTTTCTAGTGAATTGTGAAATACTGTTTCACATGGCTGGTTTTTTATAGTTTGATGAGATGGTTTTAGTTAAAAGTTGAATAAAATATTTTAAAATATTATTTTTTAATATTATTATTATTTTAAGATTTGAAAAAGTTGTAATGATGAGATGAGATACATTCTGAATCCAAACGTGTTCCCAGTCTTCAAAGTTTTTGGGAAACTGAATAATGATTTTTATCGGTAGAATTTTGGGATGAGTTTGTTTCTGCGTTGGAAATTTCGGATTGGGGCAGGATGGGATGTTTGTGCATGCATATGTTTTAATGTCCAAATCAATCAAACATACTTGAATGGACAATATAATCAATTCAGTTGATTTTAAAAGTGAATCTAGTGATATGAAGAAAATGAGGAAGGTTTAGAAAACCTGCAACATGTTCATAATGAATTGGTTGAAGAGTTTTCTAAGCTGAAGAAATTGAATAAGAGACTTCTGAAAAAGTTGAATCATTTTAATCTTGATAGAGAAGGCTTGGTTGCAAAAGTGGATGAATCACATGTTTTAATTGAGAATCTTAAGTCTGGAAATACTATGCTTATTGAACAAAAGAACACTTGAGAAGAGGCTTAAAAATCCCATTGACCATTTAAGCAAATTCTCAAGTGATAAGCTTGACAAGATTAGGGGTACAAAAAAAAAAAAAAAACCCGGCGAATCGGTAAACCGGATCGGATTGGTGGGTTTGGCCTGGTTTGGTACCGGTTCCATTTTTTTCAAAATTGGTCAAAATAGGTCCGGTTTCGGTTTTCATTTTTTGGGACAAATGAATTTTTCCCCAAAAAGTTATTCGAACTCCAACAAAAAACGTTCGAACGGATATGTATGTTCGAACGTATCCTACATGGGTGGTCAATTGATTCTAGTCCGTTCAACCAAATATACATGAGAGAACGTTCAAACAAACAAATTGATGGTTGAACATAAATTATATTTTTACAAATTTACAGATTGAGTAAGCTGTTCGAACATATAATGAGATGATCAAATAATTTGCCAGTTAATAGCCGTTCAAACGGTTTATTGTGATGTTCGAACGGTTGTTTGCGATGTATCCTGATTGAATGTTTTATGGACATTCGAATGGTTAATTATTTATTTTAACCAAAAATTTAAAACAAAATAGGCATAATTAAATAATATTAAAAAAAATATATTACAAATTGTTCAATACAAATAAAAGTAGTCATAAGTCTGAAATAAATAAATAAAATATTGATAATACTAATAATGTCATCAACTTTATAATTAAATCCCAAAATTATGTATGCAAAACATGAAAATTAGTTGTTTGGAGGCCTGAACTGTTGCATAAGCGTATGCATTTGGAGTTGCATCTCTCTCCTGAACTCTTGTTGTTGTTCTTGTTGCTGTTTGATGCGCATCTCCATGTCTGCTTGTTTCGCCAATTGAGCCTCTAACTCATGCTGTCTTGCAATCAATTCTTCGATCCTGAAATTCGCATTCTCTAATGCTATAGAAGTACTTGACGTTGAGGAAGAGGTAGAAGGCTTTACACAGCGACCCAAACCCTTCAAATATCCTAAACGTTGATCCAGAACTTGTGTAAATATTTCAACATCACTTGTTGAGAAATTTTGATCTGACGCAGCTTCAGCACATAGAGCAACCATTTTATCCTACACACAATATAAATAATTAATATGTTCACAAATATTCAAATATGTTTAATTAAAACAGATTATAATACTTACATGATTTTCACGAGCATTGAGATGAGTCCACTCTCTATTACGATCAGTATGTGATGCAACATATAATTTTGTCAGATCATAATTAGCGTTTGATTTTTGCTACAAGAGACATTGTTAAGATATAAAGTCAATATTAAAATTAGTACCTCCAAAAAATAAACTATATAAAATAAAAAATAAAAAGTATATTACCAATTTCATAGAAAGGTGATGGAAAGATATTAAGCCTGCATGATGATGAATTTTCAATTTCGATCTATTTGTTTTATTTATAGAACTTCGCTCCTACATAGAAGTTGTAAATATTAGTAAACAAAAATTATAAATAGGACACGTAAAGAATTCATTTAATTTACCTTATACGATAGATTATCAAATATGTCGCAAAGTTTTTTCTAATCAGAAGGTCCGACATCCTGAAAATGATGCTGGCGTGCATCTTCCTTGTTCTCGTACTTATTGTAATGCTCATGACATCTCGCCTTATACTTGCGGAATGCATTACATATAAGCTCATCGACAATGTTACGCTCCTCTCTCCGACCAAAATTTAGTTCGAAGTCATCATTGAAAAAATATATTCACAGATATTATCACTTAGAATATTAAATAATATTAATATAAATTCATTATTTAAATATTATGTACCAAACAACGCTTCTTGATAAGCTTTTTCACATCTTGTGAGACTTTATGCCATGAACTCATAACCAAAGGTGATTAAGTCCGTGTAAGACCACCTACATTCAATGCAAACCAAGCTGCTTGTTGTCACTCGCCTCCGATATGTTCGTTAAGAATGTTAACCTTAATCTTACCCACTTTACGATATTTCTCTAACGTCACGCCTCTAGTAGCGCCTCGACCTTGACGAGATTGTACTCTTAACTTTATAAAATATTTAGTTACTAACCTTGTATCAATTATCTTAATTGAAAAAAATGAGTATTAGATTAGATATTTACCTTGTTCTGTAGAGTCAATTTCTAGTAGTGAATCAGACGGAGAGCAAGGAACAGGTGAAGATGAGATGCAAACTTCATTCCTCTTCGGTGACATAATTTCGAGATGCTGTGTAATGTGAACACAAAACCGGTCAATCATCAGTATCAATTTCATTTGTAGATTCATTCTTATCATCTGTAGATATTTCTGATGACTCAACATTTTACTCAACTGTCGCATCAACAATTTCAGCTTCAATATCTTCCTTATGTAATGATATAATCTCATATTGGCCTAAATTTACAAATAAGTTAAAGACGAGTTGACTCTCTTGGTATGCTTCTTGAGTAGATGGATAATTTTCATGTTCATCTTGTCCCTCTGCCTCAGGGATAACGTCATATATATTTCTTGGAGAAAATTTTTGTACTACTCGTCATTCATTTCCTAACTCAGGATCGTCTAAGTAGAATAGTTAAGATGCTTGGAAAGTAAAAAAAAAATGATCATCTTCATACCATTTTTTTGATGTATTAATACTTAGAAAAAATTCATCATGGCGCTTTCCCCTTCGAGGATTGCCTAAATCCCACCAATCACATTTAAATAGATACACCACAAGTTCTCCAAATATCTTATTCCAATTACATCGACAATAACCCCATAAAAATCAACGTTGTCTCTATCATAACTTCCTTCAACTAGGACACTACTATTTTGTGTTTTCATATAGCGTTCTCGATTCATTGTGTGATACCTAATTCTTCGAGAAATACATGCAGAATATGGAGTAGCGCGTCTCGAGGAGCCATGACCAGTGCATACAATTCGTCCAATATATCGTTTGGATTAATGCATGCAAATTTACAACCTACATATTAAATAATGCATAAACATCTAAAAATAAATAATCTAATGTATTTTTTAATTTAGAACAGACTCGCATTTGTAATGTCATTACCTGTTGCTCAAATCATTTCGGGAACTCCTCTTCATTATTCTGGTCTATATCATTTACTCACAGTTCTTTGAGCACATTAATATGATCACTAAAATTAAATATTACCAAAAAAATTCTATTCGTAAAATTTTATAAAATAAATTATAATATTAATTAACAGATAATGTGAACTTAAAGTGACTTTCTATCTTGGGGTAATTGTTTAGCACATACCACTGAATCTTCTCGAACTCTCTTTCACACAAATCATAACCATGCGCTGCACCAAGTGGACGTAGTTGTTGGGAAAACATAGAAAACCCGTTTCGCTGTCTTGCTTGGTCAACATCAAAGTTTCTTTTCGGCCGATCAAGCCTCACGTTAACGCCTTGGAAGTATTTGGAACAGAATGTATGCCACTCATCATTAATATATGTTTCTGCAATTGATCATTCTGAGCGGGCCTTGTTACCCACTGTGCGTTTCAACTTCTCAATGAACCGTTCAAAGGGATACATCCATCTATACTGGACTGGTTTTACGAGTTGAGCATCACGTGGCAAATGAACGGTTAAGTGAACCATGACGTCTAAGAATGATGGTGAATAAATACTCTCCAGCTTACATAATATTATAGCAATTTCTTGTTTTATACGATCCTAAACTTCTACATTTAACGTTCTAGCACATAAGTTTTTAAAAAAATACATCAAACTCAGTCAAAGTCACCCGCACATCTCTCGTCAAGTACTCAAGGATGCCAAAAAGCAAGATACGTTGTAAAAATATATGACAATTATGACTTTTTAGTCCAGTAATTTTCCAGTCATTTGTTTGCACACAGCTTGTTAGATTCGAGGCATACCCGTCCGGTAATTTAATCTTCATCAACCACTCACAAAATGTAGCTTTCGTTCCTTGACAACGTATACTACCTAATTGACATGTAGACAGACGAACCACTTTGTTACAAGTGCAGTTCCAGACTTATTCCTAACCACTTCAAATCTTTTCGTGAGTTTATATTATCCTTCGTTTTGCTTTCAATTGACATCAATGTTCCCAACACGGACTCGCATATATTTTTTTCAATATGCATACTATCGAGACTATGCCACAATTTTAACGTCGACTAGTAAGAGAGTTCAAAAAATATACCCTTCTTTGTCCAACTCAACTCAATTGCATTTCGTTTCCTCTTTCGTTGTTTTTTTTACCAAAATCATTAGTTCCGACATCTACAAATTGTATAAGTACATATTCGCCAGACAAATTTGGTGGAGGGTGCCCCCATTCAACAGTGTCATCAAACATCTTAGCATTTCCACCCCATCTATGCTTACCAGGTAAAAATCGATGATGACCCATGAAACATAGTTTCCTCCCATTTATAAGCAATTCAGATTGAGTATGTTAGTTACAAGTTGGACATAACATTTTCTCCTTAGTACTCCAACCTGACAAGTTTCCATAAGCAGGAAAATAATTTATTGTCCATAACACGGTAGCATGCATCTTGAACGACTTGCCAGGTGATGAATCAAATGTTAAGACCCCATTCTCCCACAAATCTTTCAATTATGCAATCAGTGGCTGTAAATGTATGTCTATATCATTTCCCGATGATCTCGGACCAGGAATGAGCAAATTCATCATGAAATTTGGATCTTTCATACACTTCCACGATGGTAGATTATACGGCATAAGTACAATAGGCAAGTACTATGACTAATACTCATGTTCACAAACGAATTAAATCCATCTGTTGCTAATTCAAGTCGCACGTTATGAGGTTCTTCAGCAAACCATGGGTGTTCCAAATCAAGTTCCTTCCAAACTTGAGTTTGCTAGAGTGACAAAACATTATCATTTCTAACTCTAGATGATGAGTGTCATTTCATGTTCACAGCCGTTGAACGTGACATAAATAATCGTTGTAATCTAGGTATTAATGGAAAGTGGCGTATAACCTTTTGCGGCACATTCTGCTTCTCAGTTGTCTATCTTAACTCATGGCAAATGGGACACTCATTCATCTGTTCATTCTCTCGCCAAAATAACACACAGTCATTCTTACATGTATGTATTACATTGTAGTCAAACCTGAGTCATTTTTTCAACTATTTTGCTTCATAGAAGTTGTGGGGTAAAATATTGTCTAATGGAAGTGACTCTTTAAACAGTTCGAGCAATATATTAACAACCTTAATAGATATTCGGCACATGGGTTTTATATGAAGTGGTCTAACTGTAAATGACAACTTGCTGTACCAGCTTCTACATCCTGGATGTAACTCACGCTGTGAATCATTCCACAAACGTGTAAAAGTGTTATGGCCCGCATCATTTGAATTTGATGCATCCACATCACCTTCATCCATAAACATTCCCGCACCAATGTCATCCAACATTTGCTCCATATCCTCTTTGTATTCATCACCAACAACCTTCGAATGTACATCTTCATCAATGTCTTCTTCTTCGTGTCGAGACTCGAATGATGTTGGATATGGTTCTCTGTGTAAGAGCCAATCAGTATAACCTTACTCAATACCTTTGACAAGCAAATGTTCTCTCACCAAATATATCTTATGAGAGCGTAAATTTTTACATTGCCTGCATTGGCATCTAATACGACCATCATTATCAACTATACAAAATGCGAACTCCAAAAATTTCTTAACACCTTTAGCATATATATTGTAGTCTTCACCCAACTAATCTCTACCTCGCATCCAACTCTTATCCATGTTTAATACCCTATTACAAACAGTCACGTGCATCAACAAGCAATCATTTATCTAACATATTGTGTAATTTCTTCATTTTGCTGGGTAGTTGGGCCAATCTCATTCGGGATTGTAAGGTCATAATCGCCAACCTACCAACTATTATCTATCGCATCCAACAACATTTCGGCAGCATCTCCTCATAGTTCTCTAAATATGCTCGTTTAGTCATATGCATAGACAAGTAATAGTTCGATGCACCATAATTGAAACTGCATATCCAGATAACAAAATTGGAAGACTCTACCAAAATCATGATGTTGGACATAATAGATATAGTTTGATAGTTTGCTACAATGATCTTACAATCTCAAACTATCTACTCTGAACAACTCAAGAGTTATCAATCAACCGTTCAACATGATTGATAACTCTCGATTGGGTCTAAGGGTTATTTCGATGTGACATACAAGATACGATAATATCACACAACAACAATACAAGATACGAGAATACAATTATACAATACAACAAAATGTATTTTAAGTATTATGTATTTATATTATTTTCATATAAAGTATTAAGTATTTTTTAAGAATATTCTCATTCTAACTATTCTAATTAAATATGTTAAGAGTTTTTTAATATTAATTATAATTTAAGTATTATTTATTTCTTAAGTATAAAGACTAGTATTTTTCATTAATTATTTTTTGCTACTATTCGTATTTTAAGTATTATGTATTTTTAGTATTGTTTTATATTATTTTCATATTAAGTATTAAGTATTTTTTAAAAATATTCTCATTCTAACTATTCTAATTAAATATGTTAAGAGTTTTTTAATATTATTTATAATTTAAGTATTACTTATTTTTTAAGTATTAATTATAATTTTTCATTAATTATTTTTTGATACTATTCTTATTGGTATTATGTATTTTTACTATTGTTTAATATTATCTTCATATTAAATATTAAGTATTTTTTAAGAATATTGTTTTATACTATTTTCATTCGGCATATATAAATCAGGAATACAACCGTTCGAATCCGTTCGAACGGTCAATTATAGTGTTTGAACGGTTGCAACCCAGAATCCAGACGCGAAATGTAGATAAAACACAAACTCAAAGATCAATTCAAAATAGAGATAAACACACAAATACATCATTTATATATACAAAACACGAACATACTTTCAAAGAACACCTACACAATATATATATATATATATAAAATATAAAATGAATATAATGAAGAAAATTAGTTAATGTAAAACTATGTTTAACAAAAATCATACATTTAATCAGTACAAGTGCCCAGCCCTCTTTGTAATGTGCATAGAATGAAGGATTTTTGGAAGAAAATGAAGGATTGTGAAGGATTTTAGAGAGAAGAATTCGACTGAAAGTTGGGTTGAAGGAGAAAAATGGTGAAATGAGGGACTGACGACACTGGGAGGGATTTATGCATTTTGAACTTATTACGACGCACATAAGTTGTTGTAATAAGTTCCCTTGCATCAAAACGACATCGTGCTATTTAATGTACAACTTATTACAGCAGAATAATCTGTCACCTGGGTGACCTCTTATGCAATTAAGCGTTCGAAGGACAATATTTTCCGGTTGAATGTGAAAAATTCATTAAGCGGGAAAAGTCTTCGCAGAAGCGTTCGAATGTACTACTTTATGGCAAAAACCATTCGAATATTTACATGTCGTTCGAATGGTTTGTATCGTTGTTCGAACGTTTATGATAGATATTGAAATATACTATAATGATTATAGTTATAATTTGTATTAGTATATAGTATACAATAATCTTAAGTGTTAGTAGTCTATAGTATTACTAATATTATAGTATTATTATATTAATATATAATATTACTAACACTAACACTGACACTAATACTAACACTACAGTATGACTAACACTATCGTATTACTAACACTAACACTATAATACTACGAATCGTCGAATACTATAGTATATAGTATTACTATATTACTAACACTAGAGTATTACTAACACTAACATTATAGTATTATTAACACCATAGTATTATTAATATAATATATAGTGTTAGTGTTAGTAATACTATAGTATTAGTATATAGTAATCTTAAGTTTTATTGATCTATAGTATTACTAATACTATAGTATTATTATATTAATATATAGTATTACTAACATTATGTTAACATTATAATATTAACATAATTTTTCTCCACACGAGAATGTTCAATGTGTTGCTTGCTACAACTATATCATCAGTAGGCCAGACATTAGCTATCCTATTCAGATTCTAAGTCAATTTATGGCAGAACCAACCACTTCCCACCTTGCAATAGCACTTAGATACCTGAAAGGAGTTCCTGGTCAAGGGATTTTCCTATAAGCTTCATCACCTATTTAGCTAAGGGGGTTCTGTGACTCAAATTGGGCCTCATGTCCAGACACTAGACGTTCTGTAACAGGTTATTGCTTATTTTTAGGAGATTCATTGATTTCTTGAAAAATCAAAGAAGCAAACAGTTATGTCTGCGTCATCTGCAGAAGTAGAATATAGAGCAATGGCTTCTGCCACTACTGAATTCACATGGCTACGACAAATCCTTGTTGATCTCCTCATTAATCATCCTCCAGCTGTTGTTTTACTTTGTGATAACCAGGCTGCACTTCACATTGCATCCAACCCTATCTTCCACAAAAGGACAAAGCATATAGAGGTTGACTGCCATCTGATTAGGGATAAAATTCAAGAAGGGAGCATAAGGATAGCTCATGTTTGCGCCACCTCACAACTGACAGATATATTTACTAAGGCACTCCCCTCTTATCTACTTCAATCTCACCTCTCCAAGATGGAAATAGCTAATATCTATTCTCCATATTATGGGGGTTGGGGGGTATTGAAGCATGATGACCATGATCGAGTGCACCACCATCAAGATGAGGCTCTTGATGGTGCTGATATGAAAATGCATGCAGGAAGTACCATGCAACAAGCAAGTGATGGTGCTGATATGAAGATGCAGCATGCAGAAAGTACCACGCAACAGACTGGTACAACCAAGTTGATGAAAAGCACAAATGCAGCAGCTAAAAGGTGTAAAGTACTGGCACAGAAAAGTAAAGCAACAAAAGGAAAGTATGGGGCGACAAATCAACCTCAAAGGTTGCACTGATTACACACAAAAGCAAATAAAGTGATGAAAGAAATGAAAAGCAATGTCAAAGGCATCAGACTGCAATAGATTGCTTGTAAAAAGTAGAAGATAAAAGGTTAACTTTAGGACTCTTTCTGTTAGTCATTTCTGTTTTTCTCCAATGTATATATATGTATGTGTGTGTAACAGAACCTTGTATCAATTACACAATGCAATAAGAACAGAGTTTTGTCTCAATACCTATTGTCTTGGTTTTTCTCTCAAATTCTTACAATCGACGTCGACATCGACGTCGCCTTGCCACGCCGATGAGTACTCTCTCTCTCTCTCGATTTCTTTGTCACACTTTGTTTACTACTTTCTCTCTTTGACGTTCTCTCTCTGCTAACACTTCTCTGTTTTGTATCTTTGTCCATCACTATGTATGTCGAGCCATGCCGCCAAGCCTAAGTTGCACGCTGCACACCCTTGCCTCCCAAGCCTGAGATGCATCATCATTAATAGTAGGTAAATCACTAGACTTCACCAGTGTTGAGTTGACGTTTCGGTTGATCGAATGTTAGGGATTTTAATGATTGTTCAATATTTTGTGAAAATCTGAGCACTTTGACTGGTATTGTTGGGAGAGAAATACATTTTTCTTTAGAATTGTTTATTTTTGCATTCTGTGCCTGACTCATGTTTACATACTAGTATAGAGTCGATGGTTATTGAGTCAATGGACTCACCCCTTTATCTTCACTATTTTCTTAGATGACTTTTGTCATGCCTCAGTTTTTCTTAAATATTGGTGGTGAAACTACTGACGTCAGAATGGTAATAAAAAAGAGTAAGTTAATTAAAAACCTTCATTATAAACTGAGTTCAAACCATTAAACTAATTAAACTCAAACTGTTCTTTTATAAAATCCCAAATAAAATTCTAACAATTCTATAGATGTCACTTATTCCATAGCTTTCTTTCTAACCCTCCCATGTGTCCTTTAAGTCTCCTTATTGGTGTGCCTCTCTTTAATTTCTGTAAAATAAAAAACTTTACATGTAGAATGTAAGTCAATGGCTTGGTATGTAGGATTGATTAAGCTAGGTGTAACATGAGTCTCATTGATAAATCAAGAATAAACTGAAAATTAAAAATGATACCTAAATTATGGAATTGACGTAAATTAAAGATCTAGTACAATGTAAAAAAGCACTTCCATAAATTTTTCTACATAGGGAACCATCCCTTCAATGGTAGCTCTCATTCCCATAAACTTCTCTCCATTTGGGATTTACACTTTCTTAATATCCTTCGGTGTACTTATCCTTCCCATTTTCTTATCTGTTTAGGGTCTACACATTTTCAGTGTCTTTTAGTGTAGTTGTCCTACCCACACATTTCTCATTGAGTGGGTCTACACCTTCTCATTTTTCTGATTATTGCCATGTATATATATATACAAAAAGGCCAAAATATGATTGGCATGCATATGTATGTAGTAGTATCTAATGACTTTGTTTGCTAGCAGATCATGAAGAAGTAAAAGCACCTAATTTGTTTGGATTCATTGCAACTTTTAAAACAATCCCATCTTCTGTAGCATAAGACAAACTTTTTGCATTTCAGGTGTACCCAATTTCATCTATCTTATATTGAGATTTGTTGTGCATATTCCGTTACTTAGAAAGACAACCCATTTATGACATCAAAAATGTCAAGAGACTCATATGAGAATAACAAGAAGGCAAAAATTTCACTTCATAAAAAATAAATAATGATATAATAAAGCAAAATTAGGTTTCATAAAATAAATAAGCTATCACAAGAAAAAAAAAAACGTATTTGCGCATTGCTCCTATATAGGCGCTCAAGTTTCCAAGCCATCTAGTAGCGAGATAGTTCTACTAATTTCAAAAGAATTTTTCTCTAAACATACATCCAACAACACAAGTTAATCCAAAAAAATTGCCATTACCCACTAACGTATATATTTCAAGCTCCAATCAACCACAGACAACACGATGTAAACATATCAAGAAAATGAAGAATAGAAATAGACTTACCGAAATCGTTCCAGTTGAAGAAGAATTGAAATATAATAATATTTTAAGTGAAGAAAGATGGTAAAACTCGAAACTGATCGAATTGAGTGAAATGGAGAGCTTCGAGTTGAGGGTATTTATAGGGATACCACCATTGTCTTAGGGAGGAGACCGATGGCCATGAATTAATAAGGAGCTATGTTACGAACGACGACAATGTACATAATCTGAAGGCTGGGTTAGGGGAGCTCGAACATTCTGTTGTTACTTGGCATCATGTGGTGCATAATTTTATGGAGCTTTGAGAGAGAGAAGAACGCTGGAATGATTTTTTGTTTGTTTTGCAGACAGTTGGAAGAAGTGTCCAGCTGAAGAGAAGAGATTTCACATTAGAGTTATGTTTCATGTGTTGGTATCCTTTTAGTGAAACGGTACACTTTAAGTGCAAATCCATCAGCTCCCAATCGACTAGTACTTAACAGGTCATTTGGCTTGGATTGATGGTATTAAGCTACTTTTCCAAACCTTAATGACTTGGGCTTTTACTAAAAACATTTATTAGATTGGGTATTACAACTTTGATGGTTGTGATAGTTGGAATAGATAGCACGTGATAAAATTATAAAAGAAATGTGAGGCAAGTGCATGCCAAGTGACATAAGTGGATTTGGCTAAATTAAGAGAAATTCTGCTAGCATTTTATTTTACTTGGAAGAACTTTTGAAACATTGGACTTTGGAGGACTTTTGCATTTAAATTCTTGTTATTGTAGATTTCAAGTTAAAGGGTTCACCCCGGATACGGGGTGTGACATATTGCATTTACTCTCTTGCATGACTTATCTATAAAGATAATGACAATAAATAAGTTTTGTTATTACAGTTTCCATTACAATAAATAAAGATAGAATGAGATTTTTTTACGTTCCAACATATGGGAAATATGCGTTCGAACGTCACATATACGTTCGAACGTAATGGCTCTTGGATTACCGCATCAACCCAAGCAGGCCGCACATCTCCTGCAGATGTACTCGGCGTATGCTGACTACTAATCCCGACATGACCTGGCTCAGGCTGCATTGGAGGAACTAGATCCTCTACAGGGGTGGCTAACGTCCCCTCGCCTGTCCAATGCTACGTCGATGCGTGGTAATGCCATGGGGGCTCATCTGATCATTGACCCGCTCGTCTGGCTGGGTCGGCACTCCCCGTGCAAGTAATAGTCGGCTGATTAGGACACCATATGGGAGATTATCCGTGGAGACGATGCTCGCCTCGTAACGGATCCTCTCAAAGATGTGCAGTGGCAAATCTATAGGATCTCCACGTGCCACTCGTATAAAAAATTGTGCCCGAAGCCGACTAAATGTGGTTTTATGAGCCACAGGATCGACATTTATTGCAACAATAAGGTGCAACATGCGGAAGAAATGCAGCAGATGGTTCTGGTTGAAGGCGTTCTTCCGCTCGATCTGCATGCGGTCCCTCCCGGTGAGGATGTAGAAATCCTCGTCTCGATCATCATCCTGAATTACAACGCCAGTACCCTCAGCCTCTGACTGGCCTGCATCTCTGGCTGATGCTGGCTCAAATGGGCGGCCAGTAGATGATGTAGAAGTGCCTACATCCTCACGAGGTGTTGAGTGTGCAAATGTCTCAACTCCTCGACGAATCCCGAGGTGCTCGCCGATGACATCTGGTGATACCTCAATGAAAACACCGCGTACAGTTACGGTGTGAGAGGATGCATCTTGAGGCATGTCACACATCCCCATATAGAATTCTTGAACCATTGAGGGGTATTCCTTCCCCTGAATGTGCAGATATTTCCCCAGCCTCTACTGAGGAAAACATCTCTCAAGTTCGTCTGCTGCCAACAGAGTTCGTAGAACTCATTAATCAAGACCTCTCGCTCTACCATAACAGTACGAGCTCCGATACGGGCAGTATCCGACGTGGCTCATTCCCTCCCTCGTTTCCTAGTATGCAGTGGAAGAGCCATATCCTGAAAATAGAAAAGGAAAAAAAAATTATTTACAATAATGCATTTTTTTGTATTAATTTTAAGTTGCTCAGCATTAACGTTTGAACATTTTACCTTTAACGTTCGAACGTTAAAGATAAAACGTTCGGAAGTTTATTTGTACGTTCACACGTAAAATAATGTAAATAAATTTACGTTCGAATGTAAAACAAATACGTTCGAATGTAAAAATGTACGTTCGAACATAAGCAGTAAATAAATATTGGCTGACGTATGTTTGGATGTTAAAACAAATACGTTCGAACGTATTTGTTTTACGTGTGAACGTAAATATGAACGTCCGAACGTAAAAGCATGAACAACGTAGAAAATCACTACATTTGGATGTTATAATTAAACGTCCGACCGTATGTGATTTACGTGCGAAAGTAAAATATTCACGTTCGAACGTATGTTGTTTAATAATATTTAAAAAGTAGTACGTCCTGACGTAGACATTAAACGTTTAGACCAAAAATTGATGAATATGACGTCCGAATGTAAGACAATTAACGTTCGAACGTGGAAGCAGTAACGGCTCTGTAATTTAAACGTCGTACGTTCGAACGTCTTGGTGAAATGTTCGAACGTTTCGACACAGAATGGCTGAGTCGACTCAGCCATTATTGAAATCTCTAAAATTTCTCTACAAGGTTCTAAATGCCGAAATGTCACTGTGGAAATGAAGTATACACTTCAAGAAACATTTCTACGGTGACTATTCGGCCAATGACTGGCTGTGGTGGCCGGAAAATGAAGTTGAAAATCCGGCCACCACTTATCCGGTTTTAAACAAAACTCAATCCAAATCTCAATCCAAATCTCAATCCAAATCTCAATCCAAATCTCAATAAAATACATGTTATTTGAATAAAATATGAATGCCTACCTTTTAGTGACGGTTGTGGCAGAGTTGATGGCGGCGGTGATGGAGGCAGGGCGGCGTGCAACGGAGTAGACGATGGATACGTTTTGAAAATGTTGTTTCGACGTTCGGTTTTGGCCTTATATACACAGAACGTTCGAACGTAATTATTATTACGTTCGAACGTTTGTCAATTTAATTTCTAAAATTTTATCTATAATATATTATATTATAAATGTTTATGTTATATATTAGGATGTTATATAATATTATTGACAATTAGATTATTAGTTTTTTTGTGAGTGCTTATTATATTTCTAAAGTTTAGCAATATGTTTATACATGTTGTTGTGATTTTATGCTTACTCTTGAAATAATTGTGATTATTGTTTGTGAATTTTGTGAATAGTTTATGGTGTTTATTGATGAATTAATAAGTAATAATTTAATATATATTATTGATTTATATATATAGTATAGTTTATATATTATATACATTTATGTTCTCATTTAAAGTATTATGCTATCATACTATACAATGTAATATATAGTTATAGATATATAAAATGTAGTATATATATATATTATAGTATAAGTTAGTATATAATAAAGAATTTAATAAGTAACAATTTAATATATTTATGTTCTTATTTAAAGTGTTATACTATCATACTATTAAATGTAGTATATAGTTATAGATATATAAAATGTAGTATATATATTATATTATAAGTTAATATAGTAGGAATCGTACGTTCGAACGTTTCAAGTTAACGTTCGAACGTTAAACTAAGAGGCGGGAAATTTCCTGCTCAATTAAGGTATCTGTGTGATTATTCAGACGTTCGGACGTTTATACTATACGTTCGAACGTTATTTGATGAAAATCACCAGAAAATTATGTACATCCGAACGCCAAATCTGTCAACGTCCGAACGTTAGTTAAATTAGTGCGGGAAATTTCCCGCTCAAATATGGTAACACTTTGATGAAATGTACGTTCGGACGTTTAAGTTAAATCTTTGAACGTTCATCTGTAAATCTACGAACGTTCGAACGAAAAATTGTGATACATTCGAACATATATGAGGAAAGTGCGGGAACTTTCCCTCTAGATTTTATGTTATATCATAAGAAGGGTACGTTCGAACGTGTACTGTAAACGTCCGAACGTTCTGGGCGGGAATAATTTTAGAATATAACGTTCGGACGTACAACTTAAACGTTCGAACGTTTAAACTAATAATTTTAGAACTTAATTAGTACGCGCACAGGAGGAAGCGGATCATTTTTTCTTCTCCCGTGCACGCAACAGAGAGAGAGGGTCCTACAGGAGAGAGAGAGAGAGAGAGAGAGAGAGAGAGAGAGAGAGAGAGAGAGAGAGAGAGAGGGGTTAGAGTGAGAGAGAGTTGAGTTAGAGAGTGAGAGAGAGTTGAGTTTTGGTAAGAAAATTTTTTTATTTCTCGTCTTTATTTGAATTTTATGATATTTATAGAATGTGTTTTTGTTATAAAATATTTCTAATAAATTAGTGTTGTATTTTTTTGAAGGATTGCTTGTTTTGGGAAGTTGGAAGATTTTGATTTGTAAGAGGATATTATGAGTGCTAGGTATATTTCTAAACTTTATTAATATGTTGTTGTGATTTTATGCTTACTCTTGAAATATTGTGATTATTGTTTGTATAGTTTGTAAATAGTTTGTGAGTTATTGTAAATATGTTGTGATATGAATTTGAAATATTGTGTTTATTATTAGAAATATATTGTCATTAGGCTTTGTTAATACATGTTTATTGCTTACTCAAGTTTAGAAATATGTTAATACATGTGGCATGTTATTTTGTGAATATATTGTGATATAGACTTGAAATATTTAAATTATTATTTGTGAATGACGTTTGAATATGTTTACATTGTTACAAATATATTGTCCTTAAGTTTTGTTAATACATGTGGCATGTTATTTTATGCTTACAATTGAAATATTGTGATTATTATTTGTATAGTTTGTGAGTTATTGTGAATATGTTGTGATATGGATTTAAAATATTGTGATAATAATATTTCAAATTAAGTAATAACAAATAAAAGTAACTCTTTAAGAATTATAATAATTAAAATTATTGTATAACCATTGAAATTTAAGTATGATAATTAAAATAGGAAACTTTAAGAATAGTAATAATTAAATATTGATAATAATATTTGAAATTAAGTAATAACAAATAAAAGTAACTCTTTAAGAATTATAATATTTAAAATTATATTATACTTCTTTTGCAATTTAAGTATAACAATTAAAATTATATTTTAAGAATGATAATAATTAAAATTATAATATAACCTTTAAAATACTCTTCAATAAAAAAGTCTTGAACCTACTAAATAAGTAAAGTTTGAATATGTAAATATACTTATTTATTATAAACTAAAGAGAAAGAAAATAAGGATCAAATAGATTCTTATATAAAAATTATATCCTTATTGTCTATATAAATAAATAACTCACTCAATTAAATATAACAATTAAGATTATAATTGTGGAATGATAATAATTAAAATTATATAATAACCTTTAAAATTATATATAACAATTATAATCTCTAAATTTTAGTCTAATTGCTTGACTGTTATAGTCTTTTCGGCCTTGAGAGTTGTCAAGGTCGGACAGTTTGTGACGGTTAAGTAATTAGACTAAAATTTAAACATTTTTTCAAGATCATTCTCCCTCGTTGTGTACAAGACACGAAACGTAGGGTCACATAATCTTCCATCCCTCTTTAGTTTAACAATATAACACTACTTGAAGGTGACATTGTTAATTTAAACAACATGGAGATATTGTTTGTATGATTTTTTGCTAGATGCGTGTGACATTACATATATACCCTTAGACCCGTTTGGGAATCAGTGTACATTTATGTGTTCACTGATTCCTGAATTGTTCAGTGTGGACAGTTTGGGATTATATTATCTGTATTGCACATTTTTGTTACGCGCTACTTTCCACGTTTAATATGAAATTTCGGTGTCTTCTTCTACTGTTCTTCGTGTATACTGTTTGTAGGGTCACAATCCGGATATTTGAACATGTATACTTGGAGAATTATGGGGAGGTGCTGCCAAAATTTCTACTAACGTGGAAATTAGTAGAGTGACGAGATTTGTGCAATATGAAGAATATAATCTCGAATGGGATAGAACCAACTACCTTATCAAAAAAGTAATGAGAATTGGAGCATGACATGCATGTGAATTTTCAATGTACGTGTTATTAATATATAGATGTTTTTAGAAATGGACAAAAATTAGTTGTGTCTGGACGATAGACTTGGAAAAGATTACGTACCCTATGCATGTGGAGTAAGAACTTTCATTGATTTTGCACGGGCCTCTGCTGATAGTCGTAGTTACATTAAGTGTCCATGTCGAGGGTGTAAAAATTTGTGTGCGATAGGATTGGATGAAGTAGAGCGTTATATATTTGTGAACGGTATGGATCTGGGGTATACGCGATGGGTACTGCATGGTGAGCCGTATGAAGGGTCAGCAGATGTATTGGTCGATCATCACAATTATTTGCAGCACATGGATGATGATTATGAGCATGATGAGATGGAGGAGATGTTGGGTGACATTGGAGTTGGGATGTTTATGGATGAGGTTAACGACAATGCCTCAAGTGGTAGATCAGGGATTGATTGTGAAAATTTTCCTTCACTGTGGGAAGATGCAAAGCGCGAGCTTTACCCAAGTTGTACAAAATATTCAAAAATGTCGTTTATTTAAGGGATTAGGATTTGAGTACAAGTCCATACATGCAAGAATGATTGTGTATTGTTCTGGAAGGAGAACGAGGAGAAACAAGCATATCCTGTATGTGGAGAGTTGAGGTGGAAAGGTAAGAAAAACGTGCCCGTTAAGGTGTTGCAGTATTTTCCCTTAAAACCTAGGTTGCAAAGACTATATATGTGTAAGAAAATAGCTCATGATATGAGGTGGCACGAGGAGAAAAGAGTTAAGAATGACGGGTATATGAGGCATCCAACTGATTCACTTGCGTGGCAGTCTTTCGATAATCAGTATCCAGAGTTCGGGTTAGAAGCTTGGAACGTGCGCCTGGGACTCACAACCGATGGATTAAACCTTTTTGGGAATATGAGTACAAGTTATAGCACTTGGTCCGTGGTATTGATTCCGTACAATCTTCCACCATGGAGGTGCATGAAGGCGCCAAACTTTTTGTTAACTTTACTCATCCCTGGCCCTAGATCACCTGAGAATGATATTGACATATTCATGCATCCGTTGATTGAAGAGCTAAAAGAGTTATGGGAAATAGGGGTTAGAACTTATGATGCATCTAAGTCGACATCTTTTCAGATGCATGCTGCGGTAATGTGGACCATAAATAATTTTCCGGCGTATGAGAATCTTTCCAGCTGGAGTACGAAAGGGAAGTTAGCGTGTCCGACGTGTAATAAAGAAACTGCTAGTGAGTGGCTAAAATACTCTTAGAAGTTGTGTTTCATGGGTCATCGACGTTATTTACCAGCAAATCATGCATGGAGAAGAGAATGTGCCAAGTTTGATGGGAGAGTAGAGGATAGGATTGCACCAAAAGAGTTGTCTGGAGAAGAGATAGTGGAACAAATGCAACATGTTAGAGCGAACAATTTTGGCAAAGGTCGGGGAAAGAACAAGAGAAAACGAGCCGTAGCAGAATTGAATTGGACAAAGCGTAATATTTTTTTTACTTGCCGTATTAGTCGTCATGCAAGTTGCGACATAGTTTGGATGTAATGCACATAGAGAATAATATTTGTGATAATATACTGGGTACATTGATGAGTATTAACAAAAAGACGAAAGACACGATCAAGACGAGGAAAGATCTTGAGAGAATGAGAATTAAACATAATCTGCATTTGCGGGTGGAAGGCAATAGGGTGGTCATGCCGCATGCATGTTTTACGATGACGAGGGAGGAGAGGATGGATTTCTGCAAATGGTTGCAAGGTGTGAAGTTGCCAGATGGTTATGCTTCAAATATTGGTAGATGCGTGAGTCCTGATGATTGGAAAATCAATAGATTGAAAAGTCATGATTGTCACGTATTTTTACAGAAGTTATTACCTGTGGGAATTCGTGGGAAGCTGACATCTAATGTACGTGTCACCAGTTTTTCAAGGATTTGTGCGCTCGGGTAGTAAATCGAGATGTGTTGTCGAAATTGGAAGAAAACGTTGCTACTATACTATGTAAATTCGAGCAAATCTTTCCATCATCATTTTTTGATGTCATGGTCCATTTAGCAATACATTTACCACGAGTTCTACAAATGCACAGATTATCAGGTATTTTACATTTATATCTTTTAATTATTTACATTCATATTCATTTTATATATTATATGTGTACATATTACAATTAACATTTTTAATATATTTTGTAGCACTTGAGTTCTACAAATGCACAGAATAGATCCGTTCTGACTGTCCACCATCGTGCCGGTTCAAGGTCATTCCACCGTTTTGCTGAAAAAATAGTAATTAAAAAATTATAGAATTTATTTATTTTCCTGATATTCTTTCTGATAAGTACTAACATTATCTTTTTAAAATTGCTAATATTATCGTTTTGTTAGAAACGTGATGATCCTGAAAACTTTTCCCTCATTCATGTCTATGCTGCTGCTCACACTAATGAACATAGTGAGTTGATGGATCCTGTCGCTGCAAATAATTATGTAAGCAGTGTTAATTTTGTTAAATAAATTATTTATATAACATTTTAATAATTTATTTCTTATTTCTATTTCTTTTAATACGTTACTAATTATTTACGATCATTACCTTTTAAATTGCAGAGCAAAATGTTGAAGATGCAGTCGGCTTCTGAGGAATCATCTCCTAGTGACATAGACATATTCACGCAAGTGCTCAGGCCGCAGTCTAGTATGAAAAGAGGTTTGGGACGATCTATCAAGCATAAATGTTCATCCTCCTCAACCTCATTGGCTTCACAAATTAATAATCTTACGGCAGATTTAGAAGCTGCATGGCATGAGAATGAGTATATGAGGTCGAGATAGCAAGAGTTAGAGTCTCTCTTAAAACGACAGTCTCATTTAGAGACGCGTTTGCAGGACCAACAAAGAGACCATGAGGAAATAATACGCAGTGAAGTGCAAGAGCAAGTGCAACGGGAGATGATGGTGCAAATGGAGCGTGTTATGTCGCTGCAACAGAATCCCCGTGGGCGAGGGAAAAAGAAGAAATAAATTTTATCAATATTTCTTACTAGTTTTAATATCTAATTTTGTGTTTTTATAAGACATTGTTACTTGTTAATTGGGTATGTAATATGATACAATTGGTATTATGTTTTTAAATTTTATGAAATTAGTATTTCTGATCTGTACGTTCGAATGTAAATAAAAATCGTTCGAATGTTGGTTCACACTGTAACAAACGTTTGAACGTAAATACAATTGAATCGTTCGAACGTTAAACTATACGTTCGAACGTACTCACGCTAAAACAAACAAACCGTTCGAACGGTAAAGCGACTAACGTTCGAACAAAGAACTTGCATTCGAGCGCTCCTTCGTTTACATTCGAAATAACGTCCGAACATTAAACGCGCTACGTTTGAACATTTACGTTTACGTTCGAACAAATATTCGAACGTTTATTGTAATTAACGTTCAGACACATTAACATTCGAACGTAAATATGATACGTTCGAACGATATTCAATGAACGTCAAATTCTCTCATTCGAACGCCAATCGGTCGGGTATAACGTCCGAACGTTTGATTTTACGTCCGAATGTGATTTTCTGTGACAGTTCATAACCGTCACAAAAAAAGGAACGTTCGAATGTTTTACCGAACGGAACACTTCCAACCGTCACTAAAAATATTTTTTGTGACGGTTGAACAGTAAACCGTCACCAAATGTTTTCTGTGACGATCATGGTGATGGTTTCAAACTGTCACCAAATATGTTTAGTGACGGTTGAACAGTAAACCGTCACCAAATGTTTTCTGTGACGATCATGGTGATGGTTTCAAACTGTCACCAAATATGTTTAGTGACGGTTTGCTATTTTTTTGTGACAGTTTCCTCTGTCACAAAACACACATTCTGTTGTAGTGAAATTTGTTACGACCCATGAAGGCAACATATACTTGTCTCTTTTTAGCCACAAAAGTCATATCTAAAAGGTCTGGTTGTGGCGAGTCCAGGTAATATGGCATGTGTGTCGAGAAGAGCAATCGAAAGGGGTGGAGTGTGAGAACCACGTGCAGATGTGGACGGCGTATGAGAACCACGTGTAGTGATTTTCGTAAAACTACCACTTTCTTCCGAACGATTTTTAACCTGTGAATCTGCTTGTGCCGCACGTGTCTCACGAGAGTTATCCGAAAGCTATAGATCTGTCTTTTTCGACCTTGAAGAAATCAAAATAAAACTAAACAAAAGAAACATTGATAGACAAGGTGGGTGAATGGAGGAACTCCTCTAGCGACAAATCAGATCTGGAGCTAGCCTTTGATTTTGTGTGTGTGTGTGTGAGAGAGAGTGAGAGAGAGAGAGAGGATATAGTCGATCTCTTATTATAAAAGAGAAAACGCAAATCTTCTTTTTAATGTTTGGAACGTTTGAGTCCAAATTATTGAGTTTTTTTTTTTTTTTTACTGTATTCCAATATTTATAGATTGATAAAGGTCTAGCTATATATGTATTTCATATATCTTGTCAGTATTAAAAATAAATAATAAAAGTAAAACTATATAAAATAATATTTAAGAAGGGACGCTGCTAGGACGACCGAAAATCATACTAAAGCATTTGTGTGTATACTTTTTTTAATATTTTAAAAACACACAAATACTATAAAAATAAATAAAAAAAAATAAAAAAACAAATACATTTATCGATACACTTAGAAGCACATGATTGATTCATAAGGCAGCTAGCTAAACATTATCGTTTAAGAAACACGGGTGGGACGGTGCATGGGAGACACCCTTCCCTTGGGTGGTCGGTGCTCACACTATTTGAGGGCCGGGGTGAGTACTGACTAGTGAGGTTTGGAAATATTTTGTTAAGTTGCACGACGCTACTTTCAATTCTTATTGTTTTAGCGAACATTAATTTTAAAACTAATATATATAAAATGAAACCTTTTTCATATTATCATATATTAATATAATAAACCATGAATTTCTTTAATTAAAATGTTAGTTTTAAGCTTCAAACAAGCATAATAAATAAATTAACAAAAATAAACTAAAATAAAATAAGTTAATAACCAGTGAAAACTGAAAACCGATTGTTTATTGTACGAGTCCCAAACCAGCCTCGTGCATGCAAGCTCAGCTCGTAGCCAGTCCAGGACTGACAAATGGCCCACCCATACCCAGATTTTAGAGCCCGAACCAAAATCGAAGTCGCAAAAGTCGGCGAATTGGAGTTAGTACGACATGGAAGACCTCGATCATGGGTCCGGACTTGGAAACGTCATACCAAAAAGTCAGCAATTTCGGCATCGGTGCACGTTAATCATTATATTTCCAACAGATAAATTAAAAAAAAAAAAAAAAAGAATCTGTAAATCAAAAAATAAATGAATCACCACAAATACATTAATGTTGATCTCCAAGGAAGATTAGAGAAAAAAATGAATTAATTAAATAAAGGAAAGAGAAAAGACAAAGATATATATATAGCTCGATGCATTCGCGGAAGAAGCCTATTTAATAATTCTTTTTAGTAATTCTGAGCTTTCAACACTCGACGTTGGAAAATAGGTAAACCAACACGCTCAATTATTATATTCATTGTCCAATCTGTCACATGTTTGGCGATAATCTTAATTGCCATGCTGTTTCAAGTTTTAAAATCTCATCTTTGAATGTGATTTCCAGTTTGTAAGCATTCTCTCTATTTTCACTCGAAATCATGGATGGTTTGATATTTAATGACAAGAGGAATTGTTTGATATTTATAATTTTTTTTTCATAAAGTGTGAGCGTTTTTCATAAACTATAAGACAGTGAATAATAACTAATGAGAAGAATTTTTAACAATTAAAATATACATCAATCTTATAATATTATCAATTCCAGTTCAAAGGAAAGACAATCCCGTGAATTTATAAGATTTTTTTATAAGTTCTTATTTAAACATTAACTAATTATGATAAATATATCACATAGTAAGATGAAAATAAAATGATAATATGCTGTATATCATTATTTTTTTTAAATAATCACAATATGTTAATCTTATGGCATGTCTGTTTATTTTCCAACAGTAAAAAAAGTATTTAGCTAAGAAAAACATTCAAAAGATTAAATTCCAAATTGATGTGCCAGCGTTTCAAAATTCTAAAACAGGCATTATAGTCCTGTCTCTAGGCGCGCGTAGGTTAAGGCTAAAGCCTAAATCAACGTAAGAAAGGGTGCATGGCAGACAACACGGTGAGGGCTAATTTGTCTTGATGTCCTTTATCGTACAGTCTATACGCGACCTCGAGTGCGCGTAGGTCCAACATTTTTTGCTGTTCTAACGTGAATTCAACGACCAGCCTAAACCCAGCCATGTACTCATCTACCGACATTATTCTTTCCCCCCTAAATTTAATGGATTATAGCTCGATCCCTCTCCATCTACCCTCCTACTATTATTTTATGCTTTTGGTAACCTCTGTTTAGCTTCCTTAATCTCAATTATCTGCAACAATGTTTTTGCTGACAATTCTGAACCCTTCCCACCATGTTTCTATTTATGTATTGCATGCCAGACTTTGCCTATCAAGGTAGCCGTCTACTGATCCATCTCTTTCCCTGACTGAACAATGACTGATTTTTCACGTAATGCCGATTCCGGGTGTTTCTCCGGGATGTTTGGCCGGAATTCATGCTTTAGGAGCCTCCCAACTCACCCAGCCGATAATGTTATTGACTCGAAGACAGTCGACAAGTCTGACGATCAGAAGGAAAATCCGACAGCCAAAGCTAAAATCAAAGCTCCAGGTAACCCAGGAATCGTTGCTCGACTAATGGGCTTAGATTCATTGCCGGAGACAATTTGGGTCCCTGGAAAAGGAACCTCTGATTCACTTGTGCGCAGTAGGTCAGTTAGTTTTGCGGATTATATGCTGCAGTTGGATATAAGCCAAACTCAGCATCGCCGGGTTAGAACATCGGTGTCGTTTCGGGAGGTTCCAGCGTTGTCACATCAACAGAATCGTGATCTCTTGGTTGTGTTTATGGATAATGTGGATGAAACCAAGGGAAAGGGAACGAAGGTGAGAAAATGTGAAAGAGATTCTGGAGATTTGAAGCAGAGGAAGGCCGAGCAGAGAAGCAAGAAGAAGGAGATCAACACGAGGGAAAGAGCTAACTCTATGAAGAAGAAGAAGAAGATGGAGAATCAGGAAAACAACAGGATCTCCATGTTAAGGAACGAGCCTAGGAGAGTTGTCTCCACTAACCTTTCTAACCGCAATACTACTGGATCTGCTAAGCGTTTGAGCCTTCTTCCAACTCACAAGAAGAATGAGGACAGAACTGATCATGTTGCAAATTTGAAGGAGAAAAGTCCACTCAAGCCGAGAAATCAGAAGAAGCAATCTGTGGAAGCCAAGCCCAAAAGGAACAGAAAACCTCAGGGTACTTTAGCTGTTGAAGTAGAGCGTGATGAACGTCGTGACTCTCAAAATTCAAGTCCTATATATCTTCTTGAAGTCAATGATTCTCGAATGCAACAAGGTCATATATCAGTTTCTTTTTTCCTGGAATTTTACCAATATTCATATATATGCATGTGTTATCATTTTCTAACTCAATTTCTGTTGATGATATAATTTGTTACAGAAGCTCAAAGGCCTATGGAGTTGAATTTAAACCGAACATCTTCACCAAAAGTTTCTTATACGGATGATCTTAGAATAGGAGCAATCAAGAACGACTGCGACAACCAAATGGACATTCCAGAAACACAGTATTATGTGGACGTGGTAGGGCAGCTTTTTAGGATGACAGAAACGGATATTGAAGAGTCAAATTGGATAGCAAAGAATTCCCTTGGATTTGAAGGGTTTGAAGAGGTCTGCCAAGAGCTCGAGCGACACATTCTGGATTTACTACTAAACCAGGTTTTAGATGAACTTGTAGAGATTGATCCCTTTGAAAATCTGCTACATATAATGCTTGAAGAAGCAAATAAAAATTGGGTATAAACTGTGTAAAGTTTGCTTTTATTTTTATTTGTTTCTTTTTGTGCAAATTAACTTCGAGACTCGAAGCTTTCAGCTTTCACACTTCTCAGCTATTTTGCATATTGGACATGTATGATTCACGAACAATATTTGATGCTGAACGTACGTGAAAATTAAACATCAAACGGGAAAATACATTACACCCGTTAATATATATATATTGTTCGATCTATGGCTAGACATATATATAGTATTCTTATAAATTTACAGAAAGGAGATGATCAATATCCAAGACATATACCGGACACAACGTAAAATGAAAAATAAGTTTTATGATCATCTTTTGATTATTCACTTATATATATATGTAGCATCAAATAAATGACAGGTAAGTATAAAAAAATTTTAAAAAAAAAGTTTTTCAATCATTTGACATGTCAAAAAAACCTTTAGAAGTCTTAATTATATGGCATTCAAAGTTTCAACTTTCAACCCAGAATCATGATCAATTAAATTTTCAAGTACTACCTCGCTACATATATATGAGGTGATCAAATGGTAAATGAAGTAAAATTTTAATTCGACCAAGTCTACAGAGCTGGAATGTAAGGAATTGCCATGCAAGCGGGTTTCTATTTTTATGATCAGCACCAAGCAAATCATGCAGGAAAGCCCATGAATATTGATATACAGAAATGGGTAATAATGGTACTGTTTCTCAAATGTCAAGGATAGTGCCTTTTGGAAGTATATAAAGAGAAGATCAATTAATTAGGAACAATTGATTCATGATAGATATAATTAACTCAAACTATCTCACTACTATACACAAACCATCTTACTACTATTCACAAAATTTTCATCTCATATCTCAAGCATTCCCTAAGTTCACTCAAGTGCAACACAGAGAAAGTGGTGGACTTGGGTTGTCCTGGGAAACCTCTTGTGCCAAAGTTAGTGTTCTTCTTTAGAGAATTTTTCCTTAGAATCAGAGAGGAGAGTCTGTATTCTTACCTGGTGTCTGACTTTTATTGTTAGCTCTTTATTGACTTTGGCCCATTACAAACCCATTAATATTAGAAATAGCTAACTAGGATTTGAAGGAGATCGCCATGACTCTCGTAGAATCCCTAGCTCCGCAATCTCCCACCACTTGCCAAAACACTCTGAGGATGAAGGCTGCAGCTCCTCCCAAAGCAATACTATTTTGATAGAAACCAAATTTCAGCTCTTCGCAGCAACAATAAGGGGTTGTTTGGATAATGAGTTGATGTCAACTCATCTCATCTAATCATTACAACTTTTTCAAACTTTCAAATAAAATATAATAAACAATTCAATTTTTCCAAGTTCCAAAATAAAAATAATATTAAAAAACTATATTCAAACAATATTTTATTCAACTTTCAACTCTCATCTCATCTCATCTTATCTAAACTCAACTCAACTTACTATCCAATCCTCCCCAAAATCTAATTCATATTTAAAAAAACTTGTCCATGGATTCGATTGGTTGAATTAAGGGCAAATCACAATATTTGAGGTTCACATTTTACGGCATCAAAATGAGTCTATTAGAAATCTCAAACAGTTTGTTGCGCATACATGAGCACGTACAGCCAAAGGCTAATGCCAATTTCAATATATCCATGACCTGGCTACAATGGTATCTTGTTGCGGTACGCTCATATAGATTTCCCTTGATAATCTTTTTCTTTCCTTCTACTTGTTAATTTCCTAAGAGATTCATCCATTTTTCCTAGTTGTGATATGTTGTGTCACTACAACAGAAACGAACTTTTGCATTGATTGAAATCGCCGCAAAAATACCAAAATATGCCGTAAATAATTAATTACATCCAAATCCAATTGCCGCAAAATGGACGCAACTAGAGCGTCTCAAAAGGTTTATGGCAGCGAAACTTAGTGTGGGTCGCAATTAGCTCTATTATTTGCAGCGAATTATGTTGCCACAAACATGTTTCAATTTAGATGCAAAAGAGTTAGTCAATGGTTAAAAAAAAAAAAACACAATTGCAGTAATATATTTATGCCACAATTGAAAAATATCGCCATAAAAAAGGTTTATTCCCGAGATGTTTTTAGTGTCACAAATAGATATCACTGTAAGTATTTAATATTTGTGGCAAGAAAGATCTTCACAAATGTGCTATTCTTGTGACGCAAAAGATCGACTACGCGGTCGAGAAATACATTTGTGACTAACAAGTGGTGTTGCAAATATAAACAGTTTGCTAGAAAAAATGCATTGCCGACTCCGAAACTATTGTCGCAAAATACATATAAAAATTACACATCTTACATTATATTACAATCCATAAAATAATTACACAGAATACTTGCTTTATATTCTAAGCAATTATATTATATTACAATGTATAAATCAATTACATTATATTTGTGTGCAACTTTAGACTTCTCAAGATACATCAAAGTACAAAGCAGATCAAGTCTAACATACTTGCAAAAATCTTATCCTCCAAAGGAGTGAAAGCCATTTCAATATCTAGTTGTGTGAAAACTTCATCTCAAAAACATATGTAGAGATGAGATAAAAATTTGAATCACACACTTCATTGAATATTGCTAGAAAATTAAACCAAAGCACATCAACTTAGGACATCTAGAAAATAGATAATACTATAACACAATATACCAGTATAAGTGGCATGCTCTTAGATTTGTCCAATAAACTGAAAATAACAAATAATACTAAAGTTGATAACATAACAGAATTTCAATTTGGTAAACATGCTGATAATGTAGATCAACTAAAGCCAGAAAAATGTCCAAGAGATAATATACATAATGTTCCAACCAATGCTGACCAGTAGCAGTTATTGAGATGTTAGAGGAAAATAAAATCAATGGTGATATCAATATAATTTTTTTTGTAAGTTAATATCAATATAAATTATAACTAGAAAGATGGTGTTACCTTTTCTTACTTTACCAATCTTCAAGTCCTTTTGCACCTTTGAACAAACTAAAAAGGGCAAGCTAAGTCCAATTCCATCTACATCCAAAATCAAACACACATAAGTCCTACTCCATCAAAAGTAATTAAAAAATAGATTTGAGTCTTGAGACAACCCACTTTAAGCATCTACACTATGCATGTGTAAGGATACCATTGCAGATCAATTAAAAAATAGAACAATAACTAGAAGATATATGCCACAAGGAATATATAATACAAAAGATATACTTGAAGGCTTCATTAAAAGAAAGAGCAGGTTTATCAGTAGCTATTACTACAACCCAATAAATTGAAAATAGTCAAGGATAATGCATAGGAAGGAGAGAAAAAACTTAGGTGCATGGCCCATCTATTTAAGTCAGGGCCTCCACTTGCAAGAAAAGGTTGTTGAAGAGTAAATAGAAACATTTTACCAAGCTTTTCTCTTGACTTTGGTTAAACTCTTCTCCCACACACTGTTTGTCCAAGGAAAAATTTGAAAATTTAACAACACTGTTATTGCTATCAGCTTAGCCATTAATCATAGCATCAACAATAGCAGTGAAATGGGTTAAGAATAGCTCAGGTTAATGAGTTTGTACATATCCTATAAACTAAAATGATGGAATTTGTTCATAGGCTTGTACATCTCCACTAAAATTAAAAGACATTCAAAAGATGTTAGCCGCCACAACCAAGTAAATATAAAAAGCAAAAATACCTTCAATTAAGATTTTTCAGCTTCCAAATACTCTCTTTCAATCACTATAAAATATAGTTAGCATTGCAAATATTTACCAAATAGCATCAAGTTAGAACATCCAAATTGCAACAAAATTAAAATTAAAGATAACACTTTTGCCAGTTGCAAGAAGGATAACACTTTCTGAGTTCATGTGCCTCTGTGAAATTAAGGAACTTAAGCTGCATTAAAATTTTATAATCATCGAAAAACAACCTACATCAAAGTTTTCTAGACTAACTACAACAAATTACAACCTTCAAGTTTTAACAACCACAATTTTCAAGTCAACACATACTTGAAAATTTCTAATTCAACAATCCAAACACAGTCCTAAAGAAGTTCCTATGATTCTCATCATAAGGAAATTAAAAAAAAAAGTTTATAATGATAGATTTTTTTTCAAAGAATTTGGCAAATAAGCGGAATTTACTTTTCTATGTTATGCATGACAATCATTCCATTCAATGAACTGATTCTATTTTGCAAGAATACGAATGGGAAAAAAATGACAAGCTAAATTAAGGTAAACATCCAAGATATATGTGACCCCATTCATCAATTACCCGTGTCAATAGAGCTCGATAAAGTAGTAACCTTATCCTAATCAGAAAAATTATAAAAAATCAAAAGAACACCAAAGACCTCAATAGTCACACCATCTAAACCCCATCAATGATTACACTATAACACAAGGCTCAACAGAGTAACACAAAAATTAAGAATCAAACCATGCTCTACATAAAAAATTAAAATCTAAAAACCATGTTATACGTTAATCACGTACACAAACTACAATTTCTCAACAACAAATATTATAGAGCAACCAAGAAATGGAAATCAAATCTGAGAGAGAGAGAGAGAGAGAGAGAGAGAGAGAGAGAGAGAGAGAGAGAGAGAGAGAGAGAGAGAGAGAGAGAGAGAGAGAGAGAGAGAGAGAAATCAAGGAATAGACATCGACAGAGAGAGATTTACCTACCGTGATGTGCTCATGGTGCAAGACTTGGGGGTGGTGGTGAAAAGCTACGACACAAAACAAGGAGAGATCAAGAAAGACCAAGAGAGACACGAACGGAGAGAAAAAGAAAGGAGTCGAGAAGAGATAGAACAGCTTACCAGTGTGTTGGACAGTTAGAGCACGACAGTGGCATACGAGAGAGAGAGAGAGAGAGAGAGAGAGAGAGAGAGAGAGAGAGAGAGAGAGAGAGAGGGGATGGAATTTTAATGACAGAATGGGGGAGAGGGAAATAGAAACAGAGACACGGACCTTGGGGCAGGGGGAAAAGAAGAAAGGATTTTTCGCATTTTTATTTTTAAAATCGACCTTTTGCAACTATATAATGTCACTGCAAATAATTAAATACCACATAGACCATTTAACGGTAAATTAATGTCACCGTAAAACAAATCAAGGTGTCAGAATTAGTTTTTTTCGACCAGGTTATTTACAATGAGAATTTAAATTTGTCGCTAAAATTTGGTCACAAAAAGTTATTTTTAGCGACAAATTTTTACTCGTTGGAAATAAAACGATGGGAATGCAAACAAATTGACTTTTTGTAATTAAATTAAAATTCTCACAAAAGAATTGGTCGGAAAAAACTATTTTTCTTGTAATGATTTTTGCGGCATCCAAAAAATGCCGCAAAAAACATAAAATTTTGCTGTAATAAAAAATACACTATTGGAATGTATGGCACCACTTGCGACGAAATTTAGCGTTGATGGTGGAATTTTCCAAATGTCCTTGTATCGTAATACAACGTTCTACTAATTTACTCAACAAATTAGTTAGTCATCAATCATACAATTATATAATAAGAAAATGATAACATAAAATAAATTAATTGTATAACACCAATCTTGGTAATGAAGGAAAACCCTTTAAACAACTCTTTAAAGGCAAAACCCTACGGGGCAGCCAAACTCAGAAAAAATCAATTTTATTATTTGAAAATCAAGTACAAGTAAGTCTCAATTATAAAACCTTTGTCAATTAACTCTCTTACTTGACACGACAAACGACCCGTTTGTTTCTACCGCAGTAGCAGCTAGAACCTCTGACGATCTTTAAACATTGACTTTTCTCCTTAACTTCAGTGGTTGAATCATGATCACTATATCTCCAACATAGAGCATGATCACACTTAATAAGAGAAAAATAACTAAAAAAATTTAAGAGAATTTTCTCATACATTAGCACTCGGAAAGACTATCCAAAATCTCCAAGGCCGAAATCTTTACCGATCATAATCAGTAGGACAGTTTAAATATATCTATGGAAGCAGTTTCCAAGTCATAATGAAACTCTGCTGACGGTTTGCTGGATCCTGACACTTTATCTTCTCAACAGTAGCAATTTTCCATTCAGACTCGTCTCTGGATAAGATTAAAAGTTTTGAAACTTAAATTCTAGTGTTTTGACTTATCTAAAACACTTTTTTTTTTTTTTAATAAAACATGGAGGACAAGCTTCCTTATTATTAATAAACAACATCACTTATAGCGGAGGAAAAAAAAACCATGGTAACAATCTGAGACTGTCTACTTCAACAAAGACCAGCAAAATCAATAACAAATAAAACAATGAAACCCTGATATGCCCTTTAACAAAGTTTCCTACTTTTCTGAATATAGGGAAAACCCCCCTTATCCAATCTAGTAATTCCTCTTATAAAGGATTGAAAATCTGACATCGAAAACCATGTGCCAATGAGACCTTGAGCTCATCTTTTAGCTAAACCATCTGCAACTGCATTAATTTCTCTATAAGAATGAGATAAGGAAAAGGTGAGACCAGCTAACCGATTTTGGATTTCATCCCAATAATCCTCCATATACCAAAGGCCACATCTTTGCGTCTTCAACCAGTGAAGCACAAGCATAAAGTCTAGTTCAATCTCAACCTTTGTCAGTCCCAACATACCAATATGCCGAAGCCCATGGAATAATCCCATCACCTCTGCATAGTTGTTGGAGTTATGACCTGTAGAGGCTGCAAAACCACAACTCAAATCACCTTTTTCATTCCGAATCACACCACTTGCACCTGATCGACCTGGGTTTCTAATAGAGCAACCATCCACATTCAACTTCACCCAACCTTTTTTAGGACACTTCCATTGGACCAGAGCTAGAACCTCTTATGCAACCGATTTAAAAGGCAAATTAAAACACTGTAAAGCCCCTTCGTCCCGCCGAGTAAGTGACCTTACTTCCTTTAGTTTTAAAGCAGCCCAAGACACCCAATATTTAATTGAACACCAAACCTTCTACACTGATTCCACCACGCTTTCCATCCTGGCCTTGCAGCGATGCCACCATAAATGCCATGTAATTATCGACAGTAGAATACCTAGTAGTTGGCTAGATAGAGAAGAATTTTGTGCCCTTCGATGCCAACATTCAACCCTTTTGGAACTCCGTTCATGACTACTAAGAACCATGGATTAGTTATGCAATGTCTAATAAGTGAGCAAAAAAAAAAAACTGAGAAGCCAAATGATTTCAGAACATGCATAAGAAATTCCCAATCAACACTATCATAAGCCTTGGCCATGTCGATCTTCAAAGCCACATTACCACCATGAGACAGTTTATTAATAGCATGAATCATCTCTTGGGTCAAACTAATGTTTTCAAAAATGCTTCGGCCCGGGAGAAAAGCTCTTTGCTCAAGAGAGATGATTTTGGTAAGCAATGGAGAGAGTCGATTAACTAAGATCTTTGAACATATTTTGTAAAACACCGTACACAAGCTATTGGCCTAAACTTATCAAAACTCGCTAGATTTTCCACTTTCGGAATTAAAACCAAGAAAGTTGTAATATAAAACTGGGGAAGAACCATACCTCGTAAAAACTCAGCCACGGCATCCACAACATCAATACTCACAATGTGCCAACAAGAATGATAGAAGCCCAAACCAAACCCATCAGGGCCCGGGCTACTATCTTCCGGTATGGAGCTAAGAGTATCATAAACTCCCTGCGACATTGGGACTCGACATAACATCTCATTATCTTCCGGAAGGATCAGCTCTTGTACCAAACCCTCCAAATTCGACTTTACTCACCTTTCTCCAGCCTCCAAGAGATGTGTAAAATAATGAATGGCCCCATCATGAATATGCTCAAGAGAAGAAAGTATTGTACCATCCACAAGCGTCATCTCATTCACCTCAGTGTAGTTTCGGAGACTCACGGCACGGAAAAAAGTAGAATTTGCTTCACCATTTTTTATTCATCCTTGTTTCACTTGTTGAGCTAATCGTTGCTCTTCCCTATCCAGCCAAACTGAAATCTCAACTTGAGAGACAACTAAATCAGTCTCAACCTCTTCTGAATAATTGAATTGTAAGCTTTCCTCCAACCCGCTTATACGAGACTCAAGCACTGCTCTATTAGTCTCAGTCCGTCCAAATATATGCTTATTTCATGTTCTCAAAGAAACCTTTAATCGTTTAAGCTTTGTCACATGGCTATACAACCTTGAGACCCTAACCTCCTAGCCATTCCACACCTCGGAAACACATCCAAAATACTGTGCATGGGATACCCACATCTGCTGAAACTTGAAGGAAGGATAACCATAGAGAAACAACTGCTTCTCCAACGAAACCTGCATTGGAGCATGATCTGAGGAGGTTCGTGCCAGGTATTTCATATGAGCATCAGGAAATACATCAAAAGCAGCCACATTTAGAAAAGAGTGGTCTAGGCTTGCCCAACTTCTAGATAATCCAACATGCCCTTTACACCAAGATAAATGTTGCCCACTAAATTGCATTTCAAGGAGGCCGCAAGAATCCACCCAATAATTAAATTCTTCCATAGCCAATGCAAGTTTTGACCGACCCCCCCCCTCCTCATTATCATTCCTGATAATGTTAAAATCACCCGTCACCACCCATAGCCTACTATGGATGTTGGCATCCATCAAAACACTCCAAAGTCTTCTACGCTCCATGCAGGAGCATTTAGCATAAACAAAAGTATATAAGAATTCTTTCAAGTTCCCATTAATCCAAACCGTCAAAATTGGTCCCTCATGCATTTCACTGTAAGATCTATATCTTGTGCCCAAAAATTCCATAATTTACCTCCTACATCAACATTAGAACAGCTATTCTCAAACCTCAATCTGTCTCTTCATATCACTATCCTGGAATGATTCACCATCGGCTCAGCAACAGCAAGAACTTTACGACGTAACTTTGACACCAGCTTCTTAAGGCGTCTACTCAAAGTGCCAATGGCCCAAGAATTCCAGAATAGATATGATGTCATCATAAATTAAGTCTAGAGGGTTTGCTAACAACCCTGAAAGATCCCTTAATTTTATTCCTTTTCCTTTAACTATCATCTCCTGGTGAACATCATAAACCAATACCAGAGTTTTCTCCTTTGCTAAATGCTCTAAAGCCCCATCCGTCTCAGAATCCAAGCAAACATGAACATCAGAACACTCATGCCTATCAATGTCCACCCCTTCGAAATCAGGTATGCAACCCTCCCTGGCCAGCAACTCAGCAATAGTATATTGCTCCTAATCAACAGTAATATCATCTGCAATAGTCTCATCTAACATCTCGCCTGCAAGCATTCCTTCCTCACTAGAGACAAGATCTGTCCCCAATGAACCCAGTGCTTGCTCCAAAATCAGACCCCCACCTCCCTCCAAAGACACTGTAATTTCCGGCAACCCCTCCTTTAGATTAACAAACTCACAGTCGTCATTCACTACTTCAGGAGGTATCCCATGCCCCGCCGGACAATCTTCATATTGTGGCTTGGTCACGTCTGACGACATCAAAACTAAATTTATTCCTTCTGCGTCCAGATTAGTAACCCTTTCCTCTTGTGGTAATTTCTTCTGATCTAAAGATTTATCATAAATGTGCAACTACATCTCTCCCATCTTACTGGTTTCTCCTTTCGGAAAATCAGCAACAGGATGCTCACCTGTTTTTTCCTTCCAAACCCAAACCTGATCATTCTTCCCATTATCCTTTTTCACTTTCTGATCCATTTCCTGTCTCTTTCCTTCCCATTTACATGTCTTGCCATTATGACCTTGAACATGACATTACATGAAATATGCAGGTAAAGTTTCAACTCTATCTCTTGATAAAAACTTTGAGGGTTCCTGGGAGTACCAATCCATAAAGCCTTCAGAGGATCCTTTGTGACATCCATCTCAATACAAACCCTCGCACCATCCATACATGTAGCACATTGTGTTGGATTATCCCTCTTGAGGAACCGACCAATAGGGGTCGTGATACTACGTAGGAATGATTCATGATAGAAGTTCGGAGGCAATCCCAGAAACGTGATCCACACCGAAACACATACAACTTCTTGATCTTCTTGAAATTCCGTTGTCTAGTGGAACACCATCAATCTCACAAGTCTCTCGAGCAAATGCCTTGACAAAATCTTCTTCCGAAGTCAATCGAATGAATACGTTTCTCGGCCTACTCATCGAAGAGACAATCGATCGTTTAAGTAGTGTTGTGAAATACTATGCAAAGTACACACACCAACGATGACAAATAAAGTAAAAGCAACACAATCAAGAACACGACACAGTATTTACGTGGTTCGGAAATTTGCCTACGTCCACAGGAGCTGCAAAAATCTTATTAACTAGAGGAGATTACAATCACTCAATCTCAACTCACACTCTCTAGGGTTTTTTGCTCTCACACAATATGCACTCACAAGACAATTGTTCTCTCTCAAAATATGCTTAAGGCCATCCAACACAAGTCTAATATGACATATATATATAGTGAGTGGCGCTAGAAATCCTAATCTGGCAAAAACTATATATTTTGCTCGAGCGGACTGTCGAGCGCTACTCGAGCGAACAGTCAAATGAACATTGGCTCGAGCGGAGTGTCGAGCGAACACTAGAGTTTGTTTCTTGCTCGAGCAGAGTGTCGAGCGAACTCTCGGACTTGATATTAGCTCGAGCGATATGTCGAGCGAACTTGGCTCGAGCCAACTGTCGAGCCAACTTTCAGCAAACACTTTTTCAGCTCCAAAACCAGTCTCCACATATACCCCAACAATCTCCCACTTGGAAACTAGGTCTCCACATGCCAGCCATTGTATCCAGCCAAACTCTATCATCTCTCCAGCTCACAGCTCCCGTTTTCAAGTTAGAGGACGCACTGAAGTCAAGCCCGACTTCAGTCTTCCACATACATCGCCCTTAGTCAGCACATCCACAGGGCGACTCACAACTCCCACTGCACCAGGAGTATCCGGTCTTAAACCGATCTTGGCAACTTTAGCCAACTTTTCCAAGCTTTCATGAGGAACGACAAAGCTGACTCCCTTTGGCTTCCTCATATGTTTTGCGCGATCAAGCCTGCCTTTTTGCACTCTTGTATTTCCCTGCACATCACTGGATCCTGATGTCGAATACAAAGAATTAGATCTCTTACCATGTGCTAAAACTAGCGCACCATTAGTGATCTTCCAAGCTCCTCTAGAGAACGCTACTGTAAAACCGTTGTCATCAAGCTGTCCCACAGAGATCAGGTTTTTCTTCAGATTTGGAATATATCTGACTTGCTGTAAAGTCCACACGCTCCTGTTTGGAAGTGTGATGTGTACATCACCCACTCCCACTACATCCAATGCCTCTCCATCAGCCGTATACATCTTCTCAAAATCACCAGCAACATAATTCTGCATGATTCTCGATGTGACGTGCTATGGAACGAAGACCCTGAATCCAACACCCAATCATCAATCGGACTGTGCACTACAAGAAGTAAGGTATCATGAATTTCTTCTACCACTACATTCACAGCATCATCATCAGAACTTTCTTGATTCCTGCAGTTTCTCTTGATGTGGCCCGGCTTGCCACAACTCCAGCATGTGATCTGCTGCCCAGATCTCATCTTGCTATTTTTCGTACTCTTGGAGCTTGACCTGCCATGTCCTTTGCCCCTATTGTCAATAATTAGGGCCGATCCTGAACCCGAAGACTCACCCATGTCTCTCATACGTACCTTTTCAGCAAGCACCATGTCACATATGTCATCGTAGTTCAGTTTTGCATTGCCGGCTGAATTACTCACAGCCATCCTCATGGCCTCCCAACTGTTTGGCAACGATGCCAACAGAATCAATGCTCTGATCTCATCATCAAACTCAATCTCTACAGATGATAGTTGATTTGTGATAGTATTGAATTCATTCAAGTGTTGGGCTACAGACATACCTTCAGACATCTTCAGATTGAACAATTTCTTCATCAAGTGCACCTTATTGTTCGCAGACGGCTTTTCATACATACCTGACAAAGTCGCCATGAAATCCACCGTGGTTCTCTCCTTACTGACATTGTGTGCCACTGTTTTTGACAAAGTCAGCCGAACAAGACCTAGAACCTGTCGATCTAACAAGGTCCACTCAGCATCAGCTATACTCTCCGGCTTTTTTCCCAACAGTGGAAGGTGGAGCCTCTTCCCATAGAGATAATCCTCAATCTGCATCTTCCAATACCCAAAATCAGTGCCGTCAAACTTCTCGATCCCGGGTGCATTCACTTTATCTCCAGCCATCATTCTCTTTCAGATCCGACCTTGGCTCTTGATATCAGTTGTTGTGAAATACTATGCAAAGTACACACACCAATGATGATAAATAAAGTAAAAGCAACACAATCAAGAACACGATACAGTATTTACGTGATTTGGCAAATTGCCTACGTCTACAGAAGCTGCAGAAATCTTATTAACCAGAGGAGATTACAATCATTCAATCTCAACTCACACTCTCTAGGGCTTTTTGCTCTCACACACAATATGCACTCACAAGATAATTGTTCTCTCTCAAAATATGCTTAAGGCCGTCCAACACAAGTCTAATATGACATATATATAATGAGTGGCGCTAGAAACCCTAATCTGGCAAAAACTGCATATTTCGCGCTAGCGGACTGTCGAGCGCGACTCAAACGAACAGCCAAATGAACATTGGCTCGAGCGGAGTGTCGAGCGACTGTCGAGCGAACACTAGGGTTTGTTTCTCGCTCGAGCGGAGTGTCGAGCGAACTCTCGGACTTGATATTCGCTCGAGCGGTATGTCGAGCAAAGTAGAGCCAACTTGGCTCGAGCCAACTTTCAGCAAACACTTTTTCAGCTCCAAAACCAATCTCCACATATACCCCAACAAGTAGCCCCCATCTTGTTCTGATGAAAGATCGAATAGAGTCCAGGGAAGGCCTTTGAAGTAAGATATTCAAAACTAATGAGCATTGAAATGGCAAAGTCGATCGATCAAGTTCATCCTTAGAGAAAACCACACACACCTCCTCCTCCACAGTTTTATGAGGTCTAAAAGGAACCGCAACCTTTGGAATAGGCTGCGAGGAATCCAGAACCATATCAACAAAGGTTCTTAGGCGAGGGGAGGACACCGAATTGGCCTGGGGGCCATCAACGGCAGCCATGGAAAGCCCTAGTCGCACAAATCCAGAGAGAAAAAAACCCTACATCCACGTCAGCACTTTTTCAATGCTTAATCCTATTGATACCTCTATTGATGCTTAATCCTGCCCATTATATCTAAAACACGTACTTAACAAACTCTAGATAAGATCAAAATAAACTTTAGATAAAATCAAACTATTTTACATTTATTCAAAACTCAAATTTCAACTGAAGATGAAAATACTTTGGACGCATAAGGTCATTTCTGTTCCATCATGTTGGGCTCTCATCTCATTTTTTTGAAAACTGTTGTTTGCTCATGATCTGGTTATTTTTCATAATTTGACCCCATCTCATTACAACTGAAGTTTGTGTTCTGGTATAAAATTAGTACTGTACGTAGGATCTGATCATGGAATATTTACTGAACATTGGAAGATGTGATTCGGTTTTTGTAATGTGCCTGTTCGTTTCTTGACACATTAAGACCATTAATTGAAATCTGTGTCTTGGAGATCTGGATTTGAGCTCTATGGGGGTAATTTGTAAATTAGCCGTAAAGGTTTGGCTGATCAAAACTGCCAAAGATATATAACTTCTAAACATGGCAACAAGTATATATCACTAGAGTCCTCTCTGATCATAATTAACCTGATCAGCTCGTTATATATCGACTATTCCCCTACCGTGCCAAGATATTTTCCTGATCAACATCACAACCTTCCATCTCAGTACGTACATCATGTTTGAAAATTGTTAGATCATCCAATGCACGTGATTCGACCAAATTTTTAAACCACCTACATTGTGATACGGGCAGATCAAATAAGTTGTCCTTCCCATGCCAACACAAAGCATCAATGCAATCCTTTAGCACATATATGTCAACTATATAATTTTAAAATTTATCTTTTAGTCGGTTTAAATTTTCAAGATAATTAATAATTTTATATGGTATTATAGCAGAATTTCTCAAAAGCGGAATCGAGCTAGATGGCGGATAACAGAGGCTTTAAGCAAGCAATTAGTAGTACAAAACTCGTTCAATTGATCGGTTTGTGCAGTGAAAATCTCAAGCCACAGAAGTAATTTCTTCTGGGTTTCAAGATGTAAAGGAACTGCACGTCATGGCGCATATTGGCATGCTTTTTAAAACAAAAGGCGTTTCCTTTAGTTTTAGTTTGATTTGTTTGGTTGGTAGGAAAAGAAGATGGTAAGAGAAAATAAATAATTAAGTATAAAGTTTTCTCTAAATTATTCTAATTTGCAACCCACCCCACCCAACTAGTTTCTTTTATTTTTCCACCATCTTCAGGTAAACGAAACAAGAGGTCTAGAAGTTGAACGACCAAGAAAAAACAAGATCTCAGCTTTTCTTGGAAATTTCTAACAAAGGTCAAGATCATCATGAGTTATGAGGAGAAAAATAAGACATGACAAATTCAAGCAAAGTAACCTACACCACAAAAATGAATTTCAGTACTTGTTAATTAATTTCTGAGTTGAAACTGTCGATCAATCTGATACAAAAGGACATGAGCAGAACATCAGAAATCAGGAAAATGAATCCACGTGGTTACGACTGTGAATTTTAAAAAGCCAAACATTGAATGGATATTCAAGATGATCAGTAGGAGACGTTTATTCGAAGCTTGAAAGAAAAAATAAATAATGAAGAAAATGGGATCATGATCAATAGCTTTGAGAGACTAGACAAGTAGGGTTACAGATGGCGACGTGAGAGCTAATCCAATTCCCGCTAGTTTGGGTTTGGCTTTCTTTTTCAGGCCAGCCGCTTTCAAAACTGATTAACAATGGAGAATTTTAGCCAACTAATTTATAAGCATTTGAATAAAAAAGGACCACCAATTGATTGATGTCAATGACACATAAATATCGCCATCAACTTACACAAATGTTAGAATTAAAGCGGTATAAGATGATACTTATAGTCGTGAGTGTGTAAATGTCGTGTAGTTATTTTGAAAAAAATGAATAAACACGAAATTAATTTTTTAATAATAGATCTCACTTTTTTTCAAAGTAACTACACGACGTTTGCGCACTCCACGACTATATGTAGCATTACTCTTCTTGGTTCACTTTTAGCTCAACTTGCATATATATTTTTTTATAGAGCAATACTACGTATAGTCTCCATTTTGGAGACTGCAATGCAAATCTAAGCAATTTTATCTTTAAAATTTTTTAAAATTACAAAAATATTCCTCTTAAAATGATACTTTTTCTCATTTAATAAAGGGCATACACATAAATTCTTTAAGTAGAGACTGCAAATAGAATTTCTTTTTTTTTATATAATAACAAAAAGAAAGGTAAAGCCATATAGGTTCTATATATCATCATGATGATCTACAAAGAAGTTGTGATCATCTTTCAATAGAAAAGAAAAAGAGATGGAGAAATTCGGGTATATAATCAATATATATATATGTAGGTAAAAGGGCACAATATTTTTTTATTTTTTATTTGAGAGGTTTCGAACTTCAGATTTCTACTTTGGAACAGCTCAAATCACCATATATATATATATATATATATATAAAATATATGTGTGTGTGTAAAAAGCTAATTCACAATCATGCATATATGTACAACAATTTCATCTTTTACATCATCAAATTAAACCATGTGAGTAGTCAATGCATTTGGAGTAGTGCTCATGTAGTTTGTTATTTTCAGTGATAAAATCTAAATGTATATTGTCACTTGAATTTGAATATATATATATATATATATATATTATCTTCTTTTTTTAACTTAGATATTAGCTTAATATATAAAACTATATATTGCCAATATTTGAGAATCTATAGGGATATTAATGGAGATCCTAATTCTTCTACGCACATGGATTGAGAACCTTTCATATTGTAATAATTATTATATGGGTCTTAATTGGACTTGTGAAGGTAATACCCAATAAACTTATGCAGAAAGGCAGAATTTTCAAATCCACGTTTCTTGCCTTCTCACAAATTAAGGGCCCAGTCCCGGTCCCCATCCATCCGACCAAAACACAACAGTATTAGTATTATATAGTAACTACTAATACAATAATGATTTATATAGTTCTTTATATATAGACTTAAAGTGGATTACTAAAACTAATAGTATTTGTATTAGGGTATAAAATGTAATAATATACTAATATACATTAGTTAGTATACTAATTAATTAAAGCGAAATATAATTAATATACTAATGTATATTAGTATTACTAATATATTATGTATTTATCAAAAAGAATATGTTGAGAATTTTTTAGGCCATAAAATTTTATTAATATATATATTTTATGTTTAAAGCATATGATCAAAGAAATTTTATGTTTAAGATTAGAATTTTATGTTATAAATTATAATAACATTATCTTATATATAATTATTATTTATATTATTATATATATATTTTTTAATATAATATAAAAAAATTATATATAATATTAAAAAATTAATTTAAAATATATAATATAGTGAATCGGTTTGATCCGGTCCTAAAAAGCATAGAACCGGAACTGGACTTGTACTAGCCGGTTTGGGAATTAAGGGAACCGGTCCTGGACCAATCCGGTCCGATCTAGTTTCTTGGTTAATTTTTACACCCCTAGCTAGTCAACAAAAAAAAAAATTGTCGTGCGGTTTTGGGTCTAAAAATCCCTAAGATATCACTTCTCTATATTTCGTGATTACACTTAACATGTTTTTTTTTTCTAGATCAAAGTAAATATTACATATTGTGTTTGGTTGGATCTGATTTCATTTTGTAAAGAATGGTATTTCTGAAATCGTCTGATTGAACAATTTCTTTTTAGATATAGACATGTATTACAGATTGTGTTTGGATTTGGTTTGGTGTCATATATATGGGTATGAATCTGTTTGCGATTTATCTCTTAATTTGTTCGGATTTGTTTTGGTTTCGTGTAAATGGGTATGATTTATTTAATGAATTTGTATAAATTTGAAAGGATTGTGTTTGCATCTGCCTTGCTTTCGTCTATATGGGTATAATTATTTCTTTGCTAATAATTTATGTTTGGACTCATGCATATGAAGGAAATGGTTTCTGGAATGTTACAATGAAATAAGTACAAAACAGATAGATAAAAGACAAAAAAGTCAGTCGGTAAAGAAGTAACCAAAACAGAACAAAACGTAAATTCGTCATAAAACCAGAGGCAAAATGGGAAAAAGAATGTGAGACCAAAAAGCACTGTTCATCCTGGATAAATGCATTTATATATAAGAAGATGAAAAAATATATTTACAACTGTGAATTACGCAATCGTCGCGTAATGGTTTTGAAAAAAGTGAATAAAACATGGGATCTATATGAAAAAAAAATGGTAGACCTCACTCTTTTGTAAAGCGATTACACGATGATTATACATTTTACGATTGTATGTAGAATTACTTTAAGAAGATAAAGGTGCGTACAGTCTAAAGATTTGACAAATGGCCTTGAGAGCCGAAATCGAGCACAAATTCTCAAAAGTCAGCGGATGAAAAATCATGTCATGTAATGAAATTCAATAGGATCCACCTAAGTCCATTCACATTTGTCTCCACCAAAACAAACAGTGAGCCAACGTCTAAACTAGGTACGTACTAATGAAAAGTGAAAGTAGAAATATTCAAATTAAAAAATATTTATAATTAGATTGATGCATGGTTGATGTCTCTCACGAATTACACAAATTTTATAAGATTTTTATAGTAAAATTTGTAGTTATAAGTTTAACATGATATCGAGGCCTTTTTATGACGATGAATATATAGATGAACGATATACGTAGCTAGGTCTTGTAATTCGATGAACGATTCTCTGATCTAAGGTCTCGTTTGTTCTAACAAATGAGATGAAATGAGTTAAGATAAAAGTTAAAAATTGAATAAAATATTGTTAAAATATATTTTTTTAATATTATTATTATTTTAGAATTTGAAAAAATTGAATTACTTATTTTATTTTGTATCGGATTTTGAAAAAATTATAATAATTAGATGAGATGTGTTGTGAAAACAAACGAGGCTAAATCTTGCTTATAAAAAGTAATCTTCTTTATAGTTTTAAGTTTTTCATTAAGCAATTTTAGATGTTATCATAATCTCGTTTGGAATAATACGATGGATATATATAATGTAAAATATATGAGTTTAATTAAAATCCTAAGAACTAATTAATCATGTCACGAAATTTCGAAACCGATTAATATGATTTAAGAATTCTAGTACTACACATGTAATACAATGTCATGTATGGTTTTTTCAAAGAATTAATTGTTATCCGGAATTGATAATTAATGTAATAGTTATTCTTCTTTGAATAATTAACCCAAAAATTATTGCCATGACTTGATTAACCAAAGAGGAGAAAGTGTTATGTTGATGTTATGAATTAATTACTACCCAACTCCGATTAGACATTAACACACTCCGATTAATAGACATTAATTAGTTCAAGAACTAATAATTACAAACCGATTAGATATTAATCATGACAATCCTTGACAACCGATCGAGAGTAAATTCCATTCAAACCAAGTAAAATGCTACACTTTCTTACGAAATCTTGTACAAATTTCATTATGTATAAGACTAATATATATATATTATATAATTATCTGATCAAATATTAATTAATACTTGTGAAATGATGCTACAAAAAAAAAACTGATATTTGTCATTAATTATTTATAACGAGAATGATTATTGGTGACAAAAACAGACTTATTTTAATATAAAATAATTATTTCGTTGTAGCTATGTATAACAATGCTGATTAATTTGAAATCTTCCATATGATCATGTTCAAATTAATGGCCGGAATCTAAATAATTTCTGAGTTACAATTAATTCTTGAACAATTGCAATGCCAATTACCGTGTTAAATTTCGGCTTTTATGGTACCTTGTTAAATCTTCACCATTTAGTTTGAATATATATATATATATATATATATATATATATATATGTCTTTGGGAGATAAAGTGATTATATATAGAACAGATTCAACAGAATGGCCAAAAAAATTAAAAATATATTCTAGTTGTAAAGTGATTATATAAAAGTAATTTCATAAACTGATGTAATTTGATGTGATTCGTTATATTATAAAATTATTTTTATTATAAAATAAATTTGATGGATTAGATAAAATTGTAAAATTATTTTTATGATAATTTTTTTTGTAGATTTAGTAATCCTTAACAAATTATGAAAAACAAAAAGAGAGCTGCTATACTACAGCCTACACACGGCGCACACTCACATCATTTGTTTTTTGTTTTTTTTCACTCAATGCATTGAGTGTGCACCAAATATTTTTCCAAACAAAAAAATGTCGGAGAATTTACAAGCACCAAGCAAAAAATATCTGTCGGTGAGAACATTTTGTACAAGAACTTCTGTCAAAGACGCGTTTGTGTGTCTGCGAGCTCTAGCTAGCTGGACCTCACTTCTCTATGCTAAACTCAACTCACTTGACAGGGGTATCATTACAATTTTTTCAAATTTCAATACAAAATATAATAAATAATTCAATTTTTTCAAATTCTAAAATAATAATAATAATAATAAATAATATTCTAACAATATTTTATTATCTCAACTCAACTCAACTCACTTCAACATCCAAACGCACCCTAGAGATTGGAAATTGGAATACTTAAGTAATATTATATATATAAAAAGAGAAATTATAATATAATTTAATGTGATAATTAGTTAAATCTATTTTATAATAAAATAATTTTATAATTTAATATACCACATTAAATCAAGTCAATTAGATTTTACTTTTTATTTCTTGTGACTAATTAAATATAGTACGTACGTGTGCTCAGTGGTCGTGCACTTCCTAAAAGATCACAAAAGGAGGATAAAAAGAAAGATCGATGGGGGCAATTCGGCTTTTCTTTGAGGAAAAAGAAAATATAAAAAGGTTAAGTAGTACTATCTAGATCTCATTAAAAGAAGCTAGCTGGGTGTCGAGGGGAACCTGTGATCGGGGGGGCCAGGGTACTGCATGGCGGGGTGCTTATAAAACATCTTGGTTGAATGCATGCAAGAGATCAAAGAATAAATTAAAAATTACATGAATATTAATTTTAATCTTAATGCATGGTCGGCGCGCAATTAATGCATCCTTAAATTAATGGAAGATTTTAATCTAAACAAGCTTGTTTGCTAGACCATTGTCATTAAATATTAGTCCTAGTACTACTTCTACTACATCATGAAGACATGATTAGTGGCACTCTTTGACTTTGATTTAAAAAGATAAAATATTTTACGTTTTATCTTTGCATACGATGATCAGGTTCATGCCGGCCTTGCATTTTTTTTTTTTTTTTAATATATCATGATTCAGGAAATTAGAAAATATCCCAATTACGTATAGTATCTGATAATCATGAACACATATATATACACCGTGGATCGTACGAACATAAAAATGATAAAAAAAAAAAAAGGAAATTATATTCTTTAATTTCTAAAATCAAGAAGTTTATTAATTTATTTAATTAATGGAGGGCCAAGAGCAACTTCAAATTAATTAATAAAAAACATTAAATGGAAAAGCTCGCTAGCTCTTGAGAGATCGATCTCGATATATAAATTTCGATCCACTAAAAGAAGTTTTCCCACGAACCAAACATAGTTCCGAAAAGATATAAATATAGATGTAAAATCTTTTGAGAAGCAATCATAGTAGAAGCAATAACTATTTTATTTTGATTCCACAGTGAAGCAACACCAACCAAATCAAAGCAAGAAAAATTTCTGATCACACCAAATCAAATCAAAGCAACACCGAAGATTGAGTGCTAGGGTTTGGTAAAATCACACAATCGGGATTGCTAAAAATTTTATGAGTTCCGAAAGATATAAATATAGAGGTAAAAAAATTTCAATCCACTGAAAGAAGTTTTCTCACGAACCAAACATAGTTCCGAAAATATTTAAATATATAGGTCAAATTTTTCCGATCCATTGAAAGAAATTTTCTCACTAACCAAACATATTCAATGAGACAGAAAGAGAGAGAGAGGTAGAGAGATTACCTGATTGGGAGGGATGAGAAATCTAGAGAGAGAGAGAGATCGAGAGAGAGAGATCGAGAGAGAGCCGAGAACAATGGTAACTCTCTTCCTTAAGACAGAAAGAGAAATAGAGAGAGAGAGTTCTTGAACTTTCTTCGGGAAAGAGAGATAAGAGAGAGAGAAATAGAAAAGGTTCTTGAATCCGCGTGTAGAAAGAGATAAGACCTTGCGGGTATTATGCAATCCGTGTGTTGTGCTTTAGTATATGTAAGCGAACGGTGGATGTCCTTCTAACTTGTGTTTCTTGGTTGGAGTGGACGGCCAGGATGAGCTTGTAGAGGGTGACGCGGATTGTGATAACTTAAATGCAACTCAACTGATTTTAATTCATCATAATAATTTTTTTAAATTACAAAACAAAATATAATAAATAAATTAAATCTTTTAAATTTTTAAAATATTAATAATATTCTAAAATAATATTCTTAAAATATTAAAAAATAAAATTTATACCGAATTGTATTTTTTTAAATATTTCTTTTACTTAATAATTAAGTAAGTGTTTACTTAATGATTAATTTTTTAAAAAAAAAAATTAATTATTATTCCTACATAAATTTCTTACCAAAAATTTCCACCAATTGCATTTTTTTAAAATTTTTCTTTTTACTTAATGATTAAGTAGGTGTTTTTGAGTGGTGACGCGGATTGTGATAGAAATAAAATGTATTTCAACTCATTTCAATTCATCATTATAATTTTTTTAAATTTTAACATAAAATATAAAAAATAATTAATATTTTTAAATTTTTAAATATTAATAATATAATAAAAATAATTTTCTAACAATATTAAAAAATAATTTTCTTACCAAAATTTCTATTGAATCGTATTTTTTTTACTAAATAATTAAGTAAGTGTTTACTTAATGATTAATTTAAAAAAAAATTAATTACTATTTCTACATGAATTTCTTACCAAAAATTTTCACCTAATTGAATTTTTTATTTTTTTATTTAATGATTAAGTAAGTGTTTTTGAGTGGTGACGCGGATTGTGATAGAACCTAAATGCATCTACTCTCAAAACTTTTCAAGTATTCTTGTTCTTTTGAAAATACTTCACATGCCAAACAACTTAAAATACTCTCAATGGGACCCACAAACCCACTTCAATCTCTACTCACAACTATTCACAAACATTCTATAATATTTATCACTATTATATATAAATAAAAAATAAAATCACTATAATATTTATCACTATAATATATAAATAAAAAATTAAATCACTATAATATTTATCACTATTAAATATAAATAAAAAATAAAATCATTATAATATATGAATAAAAAATAAAATCACTATAATATATGAATAAAAAATAAAATCACTATAATATATATATATAAATAAAAAATAAAATCACTATAATATATAAATATTTTCTAAAACATTTTTTTATGTGTGATATTAAAATAAATACGTTTATAGTCATTGTGCTCCAGCTGTGCCTCATTTAGTGGCTTTAATTTTTGACGGGGGTAGTTGGTTTCCCAATAGATGTCGTTTTATCATTTCTTCCCTGTTCTTCCATTCTTTGTTTTTTCTCTTAAATGTTGACACGTCTGCCATAAATAACAATGGCTGAATGTGTAAAAAAAAAAAAAAAAACCTTGAAAACAAACATTAAAAAAAGAATCCATACACTTCTTCCAAAAAATAAATAATGAAAAAAAAATAGAGAACAAACATTTAGGAAAAATGGATGAGAATGGAAGAACCAAAGTGATTTCTGAACGAGGATAATATGATTTCATAAAAGTCTTTATACAAAAATGCTCATGCAATACCTGTGAATACTTAAATAAAAATTCGTTAATTATTAGCATAACTCTAAAATCCATAATATCAGCTAATCAAAATTTCTACTGAATTGTATTTTTTTTACTAAATAATTAAGTAAGTGTTTACTTAATGATTAATTTAAAAAAAATAATTAATTACTATTTCTACATGAATTTCTTACCAAAAATTTTCACCTAATTGAATTTTTTATTTTTTATTTAATGATTAAGTAAGTGTTTTTGACTGGTTACGCGGATTGTGATAGAACCTAAATGCATCTACTCTCAAAACTTTTGAAGTATTCTTGTACTTTTGAAAATACTTCACATGCCAAACAACTTAAAATACTCTCAATGGGACCCACAAACCCACTTCAATCTCTACTCACAACTATTCACAAACATTCTATAATATTTATCACTATTATATATAAATAAAAAATAAAATCACTATAATATTTATCACTATAATATATAAATAAAAAATTAAATCACTATAATATTTATCACTATTAAATATAAATAAAAAATAAAATCATTATAATATATGAATAAAAAATAAAATCATTATAATATATGAATAAAAAATAAAATCACTATAATATATATATATATAAATAAAAAATAAAATCACTATAATATATAAATATTTTCTAAAACATTTTTTATGTGTGATATTAAAATATGTTTTTTTTTAGATTTCAGTTTCATAGTATTTTATCATTTCATTATTTATTTAATTTTTTATATGTAATATTGAAATATGTTTTTGTTAGATTCCAGTTTCATAGTATTTTATCATTTGATTATTTATTTAATTGACCATTAGAAATAATAGTTATTTCTTTATTTCATCCTGCTTGTGTAGAACAGTATCCAACAGTTGAAAAGAATCATTTTCTTGATTAACATAATGAGAAATGGTAAGATTCTTCAAATAATTTATTTAAAAAAATTTAACAACAAAAATATAAATTCGTGTCAAATTTAAGTCTATAAATAATTTTTTGAAGATCATGGAAAACAACCTGCAAAAAGAATCTTGTATAAAGATTTACCAGAAGAGAAGAAGGAGGAGATTCGTAGAAAGCAAAGAGAAAGATATGCTAAACAAAGAGCATATAGAAGCAACTCGATTCGTATTAATGATTCGACATCATTTGGTGATGATGATTCTAATAGATCTGTTGGTGATCAAACGACTACGTCGATTGTTCAATATTCAAACAATGATGTCCAATATACAGACAACATTGAAGACTTTAGTCTTGTTCAAAGAGTATCAAAGAGACAACGAAATTCTGATATTCATATCGATATCACTGAAGAGGATCCGTCTCGTGAATCATGTGTTCTTCATGGTGTTGATGTCTGTGTCATTAATTCAGAGACACATTCATCCATAAACAATGTCTCCGAACCATCTAATCAACTCTTTATCCAGCAGGTTCTCCTCTAATAATTTTTCTAAATTTTTTATTCACCCATCATTCTGTTATTTTTCTCTGAGATTTTGAAAAATATTATACAAATAGGATCCATATGTTGTTCGAGATGAGTCAAGCTATGGCAGGTCGCATCCCGGTTCTACTGGATTCAGACAATTGTTGAAGGTAGTGCCATCTGAAGCGTATTCTCTACCATTAGTACCCAGCTGCATATACTGTAAAGCAAAGCGATTCTGCCATGAAACAACTGGCTTTTGCTGTGCTGATGGAAAAATTTATTTAGCCACAAATGATGTTCCGGATCAGCTTTATGCATTGTTCACCTCCAACACGGATGAATCTACACATTTTAGGACATACATTCGAACTTATAACAACAAGTTCGCTTTTACATCCTTCGGAGTGAAATTTGATAAAGATCTATGTAGGAGAAACAGAGGAATTTATACTTTCAGAACTCAGGGACAGATCTATCACTATATCAACGATTTGCTTCCTTCAAATGGTTGTCCTTCTTATCTCCAGTTGTATTTCTATGATACAGAGCATGAATTAGAAAATCGCATTTCTGATTCAAATAGAATGGATCCATCAATTATAGCTCAACTCATCGATATTCTTCGCATCAATCCATATTCCATTTTTTTCCGTTCTCTTGGTGATTTGCCAGATTTAGAAAATCAAAAAATCCGCATAAGATCAGATGCTGGCCTAGATCAACGTGTATTTAATGCCCCTACATCTTCACAAGTTGCAGCAATATGGGTAGAAAATGATGATGGAGGTCAACTAAGAGGACGCGACATTTTTGTCTTTAACCATTCTGGTGGAAGTCATATAGTTCAGTACTATTTTGGATGTTATGATCCGCTACAATATCCATTATTATTTCCTTTTGGCGAAATTGGTTGGCATCAAGGAATTGAAAGGGTCAGTAGAGGAAGAAGATCTACACATAACGAAACAAGCCGATCAATAAATCCTCAACAATCAGGAACTGCAGATGAATTACTTGCAAGAGAACAGCGAGGTTAGATTGCGATATTAATTTTAAAAAATTTCATTTAGCATCTACGACCAATTTAATAACATTCCATTTACATTCTACTTTTGTAGCGTTAAACAGAAAAAGGAAGGATCCGATTGTTTCTTGCCGTGAATATTATTGTTACAAATTGCAAATAAGAGAAGATGTCAGATCAATTTTACTACTTTCTGGTCGACTACTGCAACAATTTGTAGTGGATATGTATGTCAAAATCGAGACGTCAAGATTAGATTATTTTAGAAATAACCAACAACATATCCGATCAGAAGTATATCAAGGTATTGTTGATACCATTACGCTTGGGGAAACAAACGCTTCTAATGTTGGGAAACGGATTATACTGCCTTCGTCATTTATTGGAGGTCCAAGAGACATGAGGAAAAGATATATGGAAGCAATGGCTTTAGTTCAGCGATATGGCAAACCAGACATTTTCTTAACAATGACGTGCAATCCAAACTGGCAAGAAATTACAAACGAATTAAGTCCGCATGAGGAGAGTCAGAATCGACCTGACTTGGTTGCTCGGGTCTTCCATTCAAAATTAGAAGAATTAAAGGATCAATTATTCAAGAAGCATATTTTTGGTAAAGTCTCAGCATATGTCTACGTTATCGAGCACCAAAAAAGAGGTCTTCCACATGCGCATTTTTTAATTATCTTACAGAATGATTGGAAAGTCTATGCGCCTGAATCTTTTGATGAGATCGTATCAGCAGAGATACCTGATAAAAATACAAATCTGTACTTGCATAACGTTGTTGTCAAGCATATGATGCATGGACCATGTGGAGCCTTGAACCCATCAAATGTTTGCATGAAAAGAAATGGTTGTTGCAAAAGTAATTATCCAAAGAATTATGCATCTGCTACGACCGTTGGAAATGATTCATTCCCAATATATAGACGTAAGAACAATGGAATAACTGTCAAAGTCAGAGGCAAACATTTAGACAATCGTTGGGTTGTGCCATATAATCCATACTTGCTTGGAACATTTGACTGTCATATCAATGTCGAGATTTGTTCTACAATACAAGCAGTCAAATATCTTTATAAATACATTTATAAAGGGCATGATCGTGTTGCTTTCAACCTGGTATCTGAACAAAACAATCAACAAGTTGATGAAATCCAACAATTCCAATCGGCTCGATGGATTACTCCCCCCGAAGCTATGTGGAGAATATATGGGTTTGTTATTAATGAAATGTATCCTGCAGTGTATAGTTTACATTTACATCTAGAAGATCAACACCCAGTGACTTTCCGAGCAAATGAAGATCTAATTAACGTTGTCAGTTTAGATCGTTCTAGGAAATCGATGTTAACAGAATTTTTTGCATTAAATCGAGTAGATGATAATGCAAAGAGATTACTGTATAAAGAATTTCCGGAATATTATGTTTGGAACCAACAATACAAAGAGTGGACTCCTCGAAAAAAGAAAACCGTTATAGGTCGTATTGTTACAGCAAATCCATTTGAAGGCGAGAGATATTATATGCGGATATTACTAAACCATATAAGAGGACCTTTGTCCTTTGAAGATCTTAGAACAGTTGATGGTGTTTTGTCCCCAACATTTCGCGAAGCAGCAACAATGCATGGTTTGCTACAAAGAGACAGTAGCTTAGAAGATTGTTTACAAGAAGCATCTCTGTATCAAATGCCGTCCAGTTTTAGACGATTATTTGCAACAATATTGGTTTATTGTAATCCAACCAATCCCAGGGAACTATGGGAACGTTTTGAGCAAGACATGTCAGTTGATTTCAAATCAACAGAAAATTCTGTATCAAATGTAAGAACCAAAGTATTGAGGTCAATCTCCTTCACAATCGAATCGATGGGTAAAGACATTAATTCCTACAATTTACTTGATGATGACATCTGTTTTGATGAAGAAGAATTTCAGTCTAGAGAAATCGATGATGAATTGGCTGTTGAAATTCCAGAAGAAGATATTGCCGCATCAGAATCTCTTAACAGTGAACAAAAACATGTCTATAATGCAGTGCTGGAAAAAGTATTTGCAAACCAAAATGCTGCATTCTTTGTAGATGGCCCGGGTGGTACAGGGAAAACATTTTTATACAAGGCACTTCTCGCGACAGTACGATCAAGAAAATTGGTAGCACTTGCAACTGCTTCATCAGGTGTTGCCGCATCTATTCTTCCGGGAGGTCGAACGGCACACTCACGTTTCAAACTTCCACTTGATACTGACAAAAAAAGCACGTGTTGTGTCAGCAAACAAAGCGCACTGGCAAACCTACTTCGTTCAGCAAAACTAATAATATGGGATGAGGCTCCAATGACAAGAAAACAACACATCGAAGCATTAGATAAAATGTTACGAGACATCAATGATTCGGATGTAACATTCGGTGGAAAGGTTGTTGTTTTCGGCGGAGATTTTCGACAGGTTTTACCAGTGGTTCGCAAAGGAACGAGACAAGAACAGGTTACTTCCAGTTTGGTTTATTCGTATTTGTGGCCTACATTGACCAAGTTCCACTTAACTGAAAATATGCGAGCAAGATTTGATCCAGTTTTTTCAGATTATGTGTTAGAAGTAGGCAACGGAATGCCGCCGAACACAATTGATGAAACCATAAAAATCCCGAATGGGATGCTTGTTCCCTATGAAGATGACAACACTTCTTTAGATCATTTAATAGAAGATGTTTTCCACAATATTCAAGAGTATTCAGCAAATATTTCAACTATGATGAATCGGGCTATATTAACACCAAAGAATGGTTCTGTTGATGAAATAAATGCATTGTTGATTCATAGGTTCCCAGGTGAAGTTCATCGATATTACAGTTTTGATGAGACAATAGATGCATCTGAACAATCAGTTATGGAAGATTTCTTAAATACTCTAACCCCAAATGGACTTCCGCCTCATGAATTATTACTCAAGAAAAACTGTCCCATCATGCTGCTTAGAAACATTAATCCTTCAGAAGGTTTATGCAATGGAACCCGTTTAATTTGTCGGTCTTTTGATCGAAATATCATAGATGCAGAAATTGCAGTTGGACATCATATCGGAAAAAGGGTGTTCATTCCAAGGATACCATTCTTACCAAATGTTGATGAAAATAGTGGTTTCCCATTTAAACGAACTCAATTCCCTATAAGATTGAGTTTCGCAATGACTATAAATAAGTCACAAGGGCAGACATTGGACTATGTTGGGATTTATTTACCTCAACCAGTTTTTTCACATGGTCAATTATATGTGGCTTTATCAAGGGCGAAGACAGCATCTACAGTGAGGATTCTAATACGACCAGTGTCTACTGAACAACGTGAAAATAACTACACAAAAAATATTGTGTTCACGGAATTACTAACATTATCATGTTCACATTAATGTTATACAGGTAACTAGATTTAATTGTATAGTTCTGATTTACTGTCTATTATAATATTAATCTCTATATGACTAATATTGAATTATTTAATTAAATGCCTTCGTCAGTTGCTCTGGTAGATCATGAATTTAAATCAACATTTGTTATACTTATGCATTTGAAATTTTTGTATCTAAAAAGGAGAGAAAATGCGGACGGTGTATACATCAATAAAGGATATCACTCCAAATACAAGAAACTGGAAAATTAAGATGATCGTTGCGGAGAAGTCGCCCAAGCGAATAAGCCAACGTACAAATGTGAAGTACCAAAATCTGACATTATTTGATGAAGAGGTATAATATTTATTTTTTTAAATAACAAAAATACTAATTACATTTGTAATGGCAATTGGAATGATATTAACTCCTATTTATTTTTATTGTTGTTCCAGGGAAATCGTGTACAGGCTGCAATGTTTGGAACTGATATTGACCACAGGGAAGACACTTTAAATATTTTCCAGTCATATTATATCAGCAATGCACATGTCAAACCAGTTGATCCGAGGTACAAAATTGGAGAATATCACTATCAATGGACCCTGAACTCAAGGACAATAATAGAAGATGTTCCACAAAATGAAGAGCAAATAGAGACTCCGAAATATGAGATCGTCTCATTTAAGGACATAGACGCCTACAAAGAGACGATTGGAGAAATAGGTAATTTAATTTTAATTTTATTATAAATAATAATCAATAAATTAACATTTCTGTTTGAATATTTAGATATTTTAGCTGTTGCGATCAAAATTAAGCCAATTAAAGAAGTAATGACAGCATATGGACCAACAACAATCCAAGAGATATATATCATTGATGAAAGGTAAAAAAATTCTTATAACTTCACATTTCTTTTAAATTTGAATTCCAATATTAATTTTGATAAATTCTATTAATTCTTTTAATTATTTCAATTTTGTAGCTTGAACCCCATATGTTTGACTATGTGGGGTAAATTTGTCCAAGACGAATGCCCGAAAATATCAGAAATTATTGAAGATAAACCAATAATACTTGGAACAAAAATATCTGTTCGATCAAAAAACGGTATTTATAATAATTAAGAAGCTTAGTTATTTTTCCGTATTATATATATCTGCATTAATATTGATCTCAATTGCAATAAAGGATTGTCTCTGTCATCTCGTCCGTCAAGTACCTTTACAATCAATCCCATTCTTCCTGAGGCAGCTACAATGAAGAAATGGTAATTTTCAATAATTAAATATTACATATTTGTTTATTTATATTATAGTTAATTTTGCGATTTATGTAATTTATCTACATATTTCATTTCCTTATATTATTCTTCATTTCTGTATTTTAAGGGCGGATGATAATGATTTGATCATCAAAAGTATCATTGCAAGAAACCTAACATACCCATCTGCCCCTCTGTCATCTGTTGGTATACGAGAAATTATGAAGAACTGCGATATTGCAGAGTTGATGAAGGGTCTCCAACCCATGGAGGTAAATATTATTTTATTAGTAATAAATTAAAATATTTACACAAACATTCATTCTAAAAATTGATTATGATTTAATGTAGAAACTCAAAATCTGGATAGAGGCGAAGATAAAAGTGATTGACTTGGACCAAGTCTTTTATTACATGTCATGTGTTGGCTGTAATAAAGGAACTGGATATAAGTATAATGAAAGTTTCGTTTGTATATATTGCAAAAATCAAGGGGTCTGCAAACCACGGTATGTATCTTACAATTTAAATTTACAATCGATATATAATTTAATTTAGAATTCAAAAATATTCAAATTTAAATTAATATTAATATATTCAATGCATTTAAAGTGCTAGGGCATATGTTGAACTAGACGATAATACTGGAAAGATAGCTGCTATTATGTTTGGTGAAGTAGCAGAAAAGGCATTTGGTTGTTCAGCAGTTGAGTTGATGGAGAATTCTGGAGAGGTATATTCTAAAATTTTTATTCAAAAATTGAATTTGATTATAATGAGTTAATTAAAAATAAAATTAGGTTTTAATTAATTATGTAAAACTATTCAATTTTTTTTTTTTGTAGGAACATCAACCATATATTAAAAACGTTGCAGACAAATTATCAACAAAAATCTGGAAGATTCAAGTTTATGCAGATCCAGATAAATTGAAGGAGAAAAGACATAAGAATTTTAATGTTCTCTCTATCGAGGCAATGGAAGATGAGAGAAATGTTGGATCATCATCTTAGAATTAAAATTATTTCAAATAACTTTCATAAGACTATGGATGACGTTTATTTACAAGATTATGATATAGTTTCTATTAATGCTCCTCATTTATTTGTGATGTTAATTTATACGAAATAAATATTACATCATTATTTAATTAAATAAAAAAATTATGTCCTTATTAATAAAAAAATAATTCTTAAAAAAATTATAATATAAACTAAGCAAACGTGCATTGCACGTTGCTTTTACCTAGTATATATATATATATACACACAGACACACAATGACAGTTGAGGGCGTAACTCCAGATGATTGGCGAATTAAAGATATACAAAGTACGTAATAAATAAAAATAATAATAGAAGCTATATAGCACATTGAAAAGGATTGTATACCAGTTCATGGATAGTACCGATAATGAACAGCTGATAATGATATGACAAAAAAAATACAAAGAAACTAAATATTATTATTGTAAATACACAAAAATCCTTTCAAGAATATTCATTCCCTGTAATAAGTTTCATATTAATTAATCATCCTGCAAGCAATTACTTGATGATCAGTACGTATATATATATATATATATATAGCTAGCTAGCAAAGAAACAATTGTAACGTACATATATATATATATATGAGCTTATTTTCCTTTTCTTTAATTTTCAAGTAAGAAATTATTTTTTATATGAAGTATATATATGCAGCTCAAAATAATTTATCTCGATTCGTATATACGCACAGATCTTCAAATACATGATTCCAAAATATTTTAGCAGAAATGATTGATCATAAACTCAGAAATATTGTCTCCAGCGAAGCCTATCAAGATAGCCTTGCAAGCTGTGTGTGGGTGTGCACATGATTCACACACACGGCAGCTGGCTGCATGACAACGACTAGATCGATCTACCTATATGTTTCATATATACGAAACTATTCTCTAATTCTTAGCATCCTTCCCTTCCTATTTCAGATCTCCCATGAAGAATTAACGAAGCTTAAAACTAGTACTCATATATATATATATAGACACACACATGATATATGTATCGAAGATCTGGATATATGCATGACATACAGACCCTAGCAAAATAAAACATTACTCACATTCAGGCCTCACTTAATTTGGATTACAGAAATAATCTCATCTCATATCATCTTATCATTACAATTTTTTTAAAATTCTTATAAAAAATATAATAAATAATTCAACTTTTTTAAATCTAATAATAATAATAATATATATATTCTAACAATATAACATTCATCTTTGTGTTAATCTTTTCGGGTTATTGGAAGATCTTCCTTCCAATGTGATCATGACTTTCAACGCAATTACAGCTGCCAGATAACTAGCTAGCCAGTTAACCACCATGCATGTGTCGATTAACAAACAGAACCAATTGATCTGATAGTATTACTACTGACTCTGAAATGAAAATGCTTATTTCGATCCATGACAAGCTAGAAATGATCAGAAACTACAAAATAAACAAAAATCAATGTATATATAGGACAATATTTTCATAACTATTCTGGCCATAACTTTCAAAGATAATTTTTATTCGGCTAATTTCTAGGTTTTGATGGCTAACAAGTAATATATATAAAACAGTACTAGTACTTATCAGGGACTAGCAGCACCACAAAATACCTAATAAGAGCGAGATATATCTTTGTATATATATAGCTAGAAATTAGTTTATCTGCAAGACTGCATCCAAGTGAAAAGTATGCCGTACGACTAACTTGATGATCAAGAAGGACTACACGTGCATCATTTATAGTGGAATGCTATTTTCTTACTTATTACCTCGGACGTGTGGTAATGTTTCGAGGTTTTTACTCAGCTAAATATGTGTATAAATTGTGTTCTTTTATCCAGATCAGCACTAAATTAACAAGAAATCGGTGCTTTTATTTTATGATCGCATTAATTTAGAGTGTATGTGAGCTAGCTAGCTTTTGGTGATGATCTTCTCTGAAAGATAGATATAATATATATATTTAATAGAACTGAATGATTTAGATCGATACTAATTCGGAGATCATCAGCGAAACAAATAAATAAAAAGATGAAAATATCATCTTTTCTGGTGAATATCTATGCCAAAGAATCCTCAGTAGTGGGCAATACAGTAGGAGATCATAATAGATGATAAGCCATTATAAGAACCACAACATATCTCCAACATGAGATCAGTTCCAAAGACAAACCTCTTCAAGTCTCAAGAGAGCTTGCTTCGACTCAGTAGTACTACTCCGATCTGTAGAAAGAATAACGAATGAAGAAAGCTGAGTACTACATATCCTCTCGCCTGAGTTTGTTTAGCAGAGCTGTGATAAGAACGTCCCTCTTCTCGGCCCTAGCCTCCTCTCTCATCCTCCTTTGCTCTTCTCTCTCTCTCCACCTCTGCTCCATCATTATCCTCTCGCTTTCTAATGCTTCCATTGTCTGTCTCCACTCCATCTCCTTCAACCTTCTTTCGTTTTCCCTCGCATCGAATGCTTCTCTCCATTGCGCTTCCATTTGCATCTGTTGCTTCATGAAGTCATCCAATATCTCCCTCAAATCCTTGATATTTCCTCTAATCCCACCGCTGCTACTTCCAATATTAATATTGCTCTTGCCCTTTTTTATCTTCTTCCTGGAGCTACCGGCCTTCTCTCCCTCACTGTCCTCGTTATCTACCTCTTCGTCTGATGATAGATGGGCAGCTTTCTTCTTTGACCCGCTCGCTCCTACTTCCGCTTCAGCCCATAGCATTCTCTGCATCCTTCCAGCGACAATCGCTTGAACTTCATTGTAAAATGGGAATTGTTGCCGCATCGGTTCAGCTTCCTTTGTCTCACACCCCTAAAAATGAAAAAACAAACCAAGAACGATTTACCAAAGCCATAAAACTGAACTGCTAATAGTTTCCCTAATCAAGAAAGGGAAAGAAACAGAAAAACAGAAATCTTCAAAGCAATAAGTAGAGTTTCATTAAAGATTAACGTTTCTTGATATATAAGTACCTTATAACGTGTAACGAGGTTCTTCCACTTGCACTTGCACTGCTCAGCGCTGCGATTGTAACCCTTTTCTTTCATCTTTGTGGCAATAACTTCCCACAGAAGCTTATTCCTCTTCGTTTCCATGAAAGTTTGATCGAGCTCTGCTCGGATTATCAAAAACTCCTTTGTCTCGTGAATACTCCATTGAGGAAATCTATCACTCGCATCGACGTTAACACTGATATGATGCTGTTGTTGATGCTGATGCTGCTGATGAAGATGATGAGGACGAGGATGAAGATGATGTCCCTCCATAACACCTACAAAATCAAGGAAAGAAGTACAAGATTCAATTTTGCTGCAAAAGCTGTATTAGAGGAGAGAGAGAAAGACGGAAAGAGAAAGCTAGAGAGAGATTTATATCAGGTTGGTGTGAATAGCAGGTGTGAATCGTCAAGGAAGAAAAAGAAGAAGATTTTCTTGTTTCATAGGTGTCAAACGAAGCGTTTTTTTAATATTCGTTCCGATTTCTCAAAAAAAAAAAAAAAAAAGACAGAAAGAGAGAGAGTTTTTCTTCCATTCTTTCCTTCTTGTTATAAACAGTCTCTTCCCAGTCTCATCTGTCTACGCGGAAACACACAATCTCTCTCTCTCTCTCTCTCTCTCTCTCTATGCTTTTTTTTTTTTTTTTTTGTACATCCCCGTTTGTTCCCATTGCGTTTACGAGTCGTCACGCTTACGAGATATTGGGATTTAATTCACTGTGGCCAGTTCTACAAAGCATTCCTAGCGAACTACTCGTGTCATAGTTAATCAACCATGCATATATTATACTTATAGCACTTGCTTATTTTTAAAAAATAGAAATAGAATGAAAATAGGTAAATACTTTAATTATCTGGTTTGAAAATTGTAAAGTTACTTTTATTATAAAGTAGATTTAATAAATTTTATAAAAGCATATCAACTTTTAAATTTATTTTATATAATTTATTTGCCGCTGTTATGAAAATATTTAAACATTTTCGTTTTTTAAAAGCTATTTTGGTCCTTTCTGCGACCACGAAGTTGACAAAAACCAGGCGATCTTAACGATCGATCGATTTGATCCGGTTGGCGATGGAGCTCTGTTTTTTCATGTTTTTTTTAATTTACTTTCCTCCGATAACATCAAGGTCAACAAGTAAGTCTTTAACGAGCTCCCTAGACCGTCCATTTTGTTTAATCATTTACGCGGTTGTCTAATGTCCCACGTGATGCCTACCGTCTCCGTCCACGTGGCGTGCATGCAGAAAATTTCAAGCTGGAAAGCTTCGGACCCACGAGTCTTGTGGTTCACACTTGCCGCTTACGGCTTATTCTATTATATATAGGCCTTCCCGGCCCAAACATTTGACCCCATTAATTAATAAATTAATCCTTTTCATTATTAACAAATCGGCAAAACAGGATCAGAGTCGCTTTAAATAATTTTAAAAATAAATAAATAAATACTGTCATGTCATTATTTTTTACTATAATTATTTTCATTAATATAACCCTTTGACGGACTTCTACGAAGGTATACATTTCCCATTAATTGGCTGGTAATCCATCAATATAATTACATTGACCCGTTTGATGAAATTCTATATTGAGACCAGGCTTTTTATCTTTTCATATATCTTTCATCTTCAGCTAGGGATTACTTAAAGAGCAAGCATCGTGATTGACCTGTTCTCCTCGATCTCTCTTCCAATATTTTACAGTGCACGTACGCATGCATCCTTAATTCACACAACTCTTCCGCCCTCCAGATGCCCAAGAGGCTGGCCACTCATTTATCTCCCAAGGCAGAGATAATTGATTTATCATTTATATATGCCTCGGAAGAACTCCATTTGAGGAAAGTCAAGGTACATGACAGAGATTTGTCTTTTCTAGAATCCTCTGTTTCGTATAGGGGGGTTTTAGGAGGAGACTGTTGCTAGGTTACGAGGTAGGTAAGAATGGTCTCTTCCATATATGCCAGAAAAACAGAAAAAGAAATTAAGGTGGGTACGTAGAAACTAAGATATTTGTACCTAGCTAATACATCAGTAGTGACGACCGACCGACCTTAATTTATTCAAAACTACAGGAAACAAATTCCAAGAAATATATGCAATATGGTGATCTCAACAAGCACTAAACCAGTATTCGCACCTTGCTGGTTTCTAATTTATAGATCAGCTTAATTTATGTCATACGGTTATTCTTCTTCTATATATTTTATAAGCATAAACAAATTTTATAAAAATAAACTCATAAATTAATTAGATTTAAAATAATATGTTAGATTATATTACAATCTAAGTTATGTGAGTTTATAATATTTTTAAGTTTATTTGTGATTAGAACATTTATCTTTTGATTTTGACGTATGCTAAGTGGCTGTGGGCTGTGGCTGCTGGCAGGTAGCATGTGAAAGATCAAGAGAATGTTAGCTAGGTTTCTGCATGCATGCGCGCAGTGCTAGCTTGTTGGGAGACTGTCTTTATTAATATGGTTGCTCCACGTACGCTACTATTTTGGGCTTAATATTATGCATGGCGCACCAATTTCAGTTCGTATGTTTAAATTAAGCATGATGTATATATATATTATACTTTCCGCACGTATAAAGATTATTCCAAGATCAACTGACCCATTAAACTAATTGATCAGTACTGCAGCAAATTAGATAAATTATACCAGTGAAGGAAAAAAAAAACAAATATATTAATTTTGGTAATTTGTCTAAATTAAAATAGGCAAGAATCCAGTTAAATTACAAAGATTGTAAGTCTGCCACAAAATCGGGGACAGATCAGAAATAAAATCACTGCTAAAATAAGAAAATTAATAGATGTCAGCCTAAAAAGGCAAAAATTAAGTACTCTTGTTAGCCAACAAGAGTTTTTTTCAAGTTGGGATGTACTTATGCATTATTTTAATACCCTAAGCCAAAGTAATGAACTTATAATATTGACTGATTAAGTGCCACAATTAGTGCGTTAAATATTGCTAGTCTTTCCACTCAGTTGGGATGGACTTGCTTGGCTAGAAAACTAAGGGCTTACTTGGTCATGAGGATCGAAGGACCTCCTCAATTGCTACGATCTTCCTTAGTTTAGATGATAGTCCTAGCTAGGTTTGAATTATCTTCCTGATCAATCAGTTTGATCTTGCGTAGTCAAAATGACCAGCTTAATTCCTTGGTCGACTTGATCTTGTTTGGTCGAAATCATACCACAAATGCTCCGAATTTGAGCAGCCGGTCTTTCCTATCACTCTAGATGCTCTAGTGCGCGCGATCGAATCATGACTTGAAATTCAGTTCGGCATCTGATTCTCACGTGTTAATAATAGTACGAGTAATCAATGATTAAGTGGCGGCACTCAAGATGCATGAGTTTGACAGATTTCTATTATGATAAATCAGTCAAAACCCAGCTCTGACCATGTTCCATCATCACATTACAGGCCACGCTAAATATAAAAATAGTACTGGGAGATAGCTAGATTGCTTTTCATACATAGCGGTAATTTACATACATACATACATGCATACATACATGTGTACACATATATATCTTTGAAATAAATTAATCTATATATATAAAGTGATGCATCTTTTTTAATTTCTGATAATGGTGCTTGAGCCTATTTGTCCATCCCGACTAATCTCCCCTCCCACACTCACCTGTATTTTACTAATTAGCTAGCCACATTAAATTCTAGTGTGATACCTCATATGATATGGATAAGGGTAGGTGGTGTATGGAATTCCACATTGCTTGGGAATGAGAAGTTCTTATTCTTTATAAGGTTCCAATGAGGCGCCAATTATATCATTGACAAGTCTTTTTAGAATATAGACCATGTGGTTTGAGCCTTCTATTGAGACGTTACAAATGCTATAAGAGCCAGGTTCCAATCAGAAATGTGGGACTTGAGCCGTGCCACCTACAACGGACAGGCCCGACGAGGACGTCGGAAATTTAAGAGTGATAGATTGTGATACCCCATATAATATGGATAAGGGTAGGTGGTGTATGAGATCCCACATTGCTTGGGAATGAGAAGTGTTTGCTCTTTATAAGATTCCAATGATGCTCCAATTGTATCATTGACTAGTCCTTTTAGAGTATAGGTCATGTGATTTAGACCTTCCATTAGGACGTTACATCTAGGATGGCCCTAAGAGGATTTATATGGGAAAGTGGAGTTTCAAATTCTTGAACTACAGGGTAGGTGATCCTAAAGGCTCAACTTGCAACTTGAGTTTCCTTTTTAAAAGTTTAAAATTTAAAGTGATGTGTTAATTGTTACAAAGTTGCATAATCTAGTTCCTATTATAAGATTGGTGTGTGCGCACGCGTTTATTTTTTTGTATAGTTATATTTATATATATATAGTAGATTATTGCAAAGAAAGAACCTAATTAATATACATAATATAATCTAGTCTTACTCTCATCTGATCACTATATTATATGCTGACACGCATTGGCTTATCAATCATTGAACCTTTTTTATTTTTATTTTCAAAAAAATAAGAACTAATATAAGGGTTGTCAATCGTGTATACCCATTGATACGGTATGATGAGAGTGAAATGAGAGTATAGAATATGATCACATATCTCTCGTAAGGATATATATATATATATATATATATATATATATGAGTATGTAATTAGGATTTTCGTCTATCGCTTTGATATGAGCATGCAGTATATGTGAGGATAGTTTGACATCATAATTAGAATATATTATTGATATCAAAATAAAGTGGATCTCATAATATTTACTTGAGTGTTTAATGTTATTAGAAAAAATCACATGGACAATAGTAATTGCTATTGAGACCTTTTTTTGTGTCTAGGGGAGGATTGAATATCAAAATTATTTCAATTCATTTCATTATTTCATATAATCATTACAAATTTAATTTTTAAATAAAATATAATAAATAATTTAACTTTTTCAAATTTAAAAATAAAAATAATATTTTAACAATATTTTCTCAACTTTTAACTTTCTTCTCAATTTAATATTCAAAACTCCGCCCCCAACTCTCTGTGTCTCTATGATTACCAAAGTGACCTATTCATAGTAGGATAAAGCTAAAGCCCCTGTTCTCGGTCTTGCTACATTTGTTTTTTAATTTTTTTAATATTTTTTTTATTTAATGATTAAGTAAATATTTATAATTTTTTAATTTTTTTAAAAAATATTTTACAATGTAAAAAAAATACATATATAAAAAAATGAAATAAAAAAATATAAGATTTTACAGTAACGGAACCGGAAAGCGGGACTCGGAGCGGGGCTGTAGAGGCGTCCTTCATAGTAAAAGAAGGGTCGGAAAATCGTTATTAATCTTGCATGCTTGTGCTGCACGTACGTCTTCATGTAAACAAATCCAAGCCCATCGATTTTGCTCGATCAAGCGGTATGAGCTAGTGCTGCGCGCAAGATGAAGACGAATTTATAAAGTTCAAACGTCCTTTCTCACGGCCGGCCTAAAACAAAAGTAAAGCACAAAAATAATTAATAATATTTTCAATTTCAATTCTACCTGCAGCATGCATTTTCGCTTGACATGATGCCAGATTAGACGTCATCACCTGTGAAAATTTTGTGAAATCGCTAAATTAGATATTCCTTAGTTTTGAACTTAATTGCTTAGTTATAAATTAGAATTACCTAAATTTCCAATGCTTTAATAATTAGAATGCAGTACCGTACGTACATCTTTGACCAAATAGGAGAAGACGCTTTCACATCAATTTAGGCGTGGTTTGTTAAAATTCAAAACTTAAAAATTTTAAAAATCTTTTATTTTATTATTATAATTTTTTTAAAATTTTCATATAAAATAAAATAAATAATTTAATTTTTTAAAATTTTAAAATAAAAATAATATTAAAAAATATATACTAACAATTTTTTATTCAACCTTTTAATTTTAATTTCAATAAACAAACAAGCCATTTAAAAAAATGGTTATCAATTTACCTCTAATTCTTCATAATTAATATATCAGCGTTTCGTATATTTTCATAATTTTTCAAAAGTTATTTTATTTAATAATTATAATTTTTTTTAAATTTTTACATAAAATAAAATAAATATTAATTTAATTTTTTAAAATTTTAAAATAAAATTATATTAAAAATATATATTCTAATAATATTTTATTTAACTTTTAATTTTAATCTTATTTTACCTCATTTCATCAATCTTACGAGACCATACACACAAAGAGATGATCGATATCCTACAAACCGAAGAATTAGTTCATGATATTGCTTTGTTTTTGCTTGCTATTTGATGAATGATCATCGGTATTACTTCGTCAAAAAGAGAAAAAATAAAAAGAAAATTAGGTACGTAAAGTTTTACGAGGACGACAGAGCTGTAACAAGAAATAAAAAACATTATCTTTTCGTCTCATTGACATGCACCAGGCCACTCCATGATTGCGAATGAATGAATATGACTGATTGGAAAGTTTCAAAATCGGTTCATTCAGAGCAAACAAAATAGATGACGAATTGGATTACGTGTCAGTATAGCAAAGGCGTGCATTACCACCTAAATTCACATTTAATTGATCAGGCACCATACAATATGGATCATTGTCTGAGCTGGCACCATCATTTTCAGGCCAGGAAAATAAATGGAGACCAAAATGTGAAAGAGATCAGAGGCAAAAAGCTTTCAAATCCAGATCATGTGTGACAAATTAAATACAAATCGAGAAACATACAACATTCATTGATCGTAGTCATACAAAGTATAAGTAGTCAAGATACTGAATGCAGGTATAGACAGAGATTTATCTCTCCTGATCATGTCACTGATGTTACACTCTAAATCATGATTAATAATTTGGCCTATATTAATTATTTAATATATAGTTTATCTACAAATTATATATGTTAACTACATTATATTATACGTATGTACACATGAATGAATGTCTGTCGTCGGTCATGCATGTTTTAGATAACCACTATTTAATGAGCAACGTTACATTTACAATATATTTTTTATAACTTTATTTTAAAATTTTAAATTCAAGTAAAAATATATAGTATTTTTAGTTCAAGTAATAATAGTACTATATATGATATTAATTATAAAAGAAATCCTATGAAAGGTTTTATTAGTGTATATAGATACCATTATTCCTATCTAATCCCCACGTATCTCGTCCATTAAGAACAAGGGATAGTAGATAAAAAGCTGACTCTTAACAGCTTAGCTAAAGGCTACCGTATTCACAAGTACTTTACCCTCAAATGATCGGGGTGACAATGGCTGCATGTAAAGTGAAAACTGACTTCCTCCTAAATAACTACACACCGATAGCAGTCAAAACTCTCTAGAGAGAGACTCTGCATTCTCATTAGAAAACTCCATCTCCGTGAGAGCTGTCGTAGAGATGAGCTTTTCTTTTCCTTTCTATTTAGGCATTGTGTATACATTTGATAATATTTTCTTCCCTTCTCCTTCTATTGGTTCTATTTTGACCAGATATGTTGCTCTCCAGTCGCCATCCGCCTACACGCGCCCCACCACCCCATCTGCCATCTGCCGATCTGTTGGGACAAAGCGGAGTCGCGCCAAAATGATCGGCGAGTGGCCTTCACGCACCACTGCGCATCGACGGCTACACGCGTCGTATCAGCAGCTTCATCTCACCGAAATCTTCCAAATCTGGGCCATCCCATCTCCATCCCACCAGCGCGTGGCTGTCACGCACCATCATAGGAGCGCGGGAATGCATATATTCACAGGCCACAGATGTTGTATTTTCTTCTATATTATCACTTTCCCTAACCGATGAACTCGAAGAAGGGACTGCGGATCTCTCTAAAAATCATCTCAACATAATAAACAATAGTGCACCTGCCACTCTCACCACGTTCAGTAAATGTTCCATTGTTTGCAAATTTTTGCGAATATTTTATTACCGTCTTTTAAGACGGCGTCCTCTTTGTAGGACATGAGTGAAGACCAAGAAATTAGTCGCAAAAATCAATTTTTTTCTTTTTTATCCACCACTTGTACTGTTATCATTGTTCTGGGGTATTTGTTGGGGAACCCCACCCCTCCTCATATATAATCTTTTCTAATTTCTAATGAAGTTTACTTGCTTGCTAGGAAAAAAAAAACTACAATCCGTAGAGTTATATGTGTTATAGCCAAGCTAGCTATCTATTAATTACTTACCTAATATAAATATAAATATATATATATATATATATATATATAAATAAAGATTAATTAGGACCATATCTGGATATTTTACCAAAACATCTTGGCTTAATCGGTAAAGATATATAGTCACTACAACAAATTTGATTTTTAGAGACCAAATTCAAATCTCGCACCAAAATTGGTCCTGTGTGTGTCGTGTTGCATTCAATATGGCACCAACACTTTTTTTTTTTGAAAAATAAATTCAAAAAAAAAAAACTATCTTTATTGATCACTAGATGTCACTCAATACAATAACTTTCCCTCTCTACAATTCTTTGAATACATTCAGGTATGTCTTCTATCCAAATTAATTCGGACCGTAAATATAAACTTTCCTTAGCTAATTAAGTGTGTGCTACTGCATTGTTAGACTTATATGGCACCAACATTGGTTTCACATATATGTATTTCTGTTTCTGCTCTATTCATGTAAACATGATTTCTCAGCTACGTACGAGTTCAAAGGGTTCCCTATCTATGAAAAGAAGGAAACCGCAAAGTATGCTTTCAACCAGACGAAAAGTGCATGCACCAAGAAATATTAGTCAACAAATTTTCTCTAAAGTATTAGCACATCAATCAATTGCAAATTTTACATTGAAGTTTTATAATTATGCTTGCTGCATGAATAGTCAATATTATATGCCTTGTATAATTAAAGAAGCTATCATATCACATTTAAGTTTGGCCAGCCTTTTTTTACTTAGGTGCCGTTTAGACAGTGAGTTATGAGATGAGATGAAAGTTGAAAGTTAAATAAAATATTATTAGAATCTTATTTTTTAATATTATTATTATTTTAAGATTTGAAAAAGTTAAATTTTTTATTATATTTTACATGTAAATTTGATAAAATTGTAATGGTGATATGAGATGAGATGAAATACTTTCACTATCTAAATGGACCTTAATGTTTGACCATAAATTCATACAAAATTTCTACCAAAAGCATAGGCAATGGAGCTGTAGACAGTCAAGTAAAATCCAATCTATAAAATAATTTGATCTATGAGCAACATCATTGTGGTAAAGGTCATAATTTTAGGAGGCATCCAGAAAGCTGTAAACTTTGAAAAAGGCTTGAACAATCTAGGGAGATGTTCTGATCGATCAAAAAGAAAAATCTACTTCAACCAATATGCCCTTTAGGATGTGAGCTGTTATACGAAATAATTCCCAACTGGCCTTTTGTAGAATGTATGCATCCAAGTTTAGCCAATATGTGTTGGGTTTGTAGAGCCTATTTTGTTGGTGTGTTAACCCAATTTGATGATCCGATCTGACAATAATGCATTATGTTTTTTTTTTTTTTGTGGATTTTCAAGGAGGCTTGGGGGACTGGTCTGCCCAATTTGATGACTCGACCCACTTGTCGCTCGACGTTTGTGCAACAGGTGGCTCGAGCAAAACTCAGACAGAGAGTTCGCTCGATAGGTAGCTTAAGCTAGCATTGGATAGATATCTCGTTTGAGACACGCTTGACAATCCGTCGCGTGACACTTTAAATATCTACTTAATGAGCATTTTAGTATTCCTGAGTATTTTGAACAATGAGATTTCGCCCCAAAGTGTATTTTTGATTCCTCAATATAATAAAATCTTCTGCAACTTTGTAGACATAGGCACGTTGCCGAACCACATTAATTTTGCATCATGTGATTGATTTACTTTTATTTACTTTTGCTTGTTTGTCATCATTATTTGCACAACAATATGGTAATCTTCTGGTACTCTCTAAAAAAGACCCAAGTTTAATGCATTCATGTATGTAGATTATCTTTCCCAAAGTTGACACAAAAAATAAAAAAGAACTAACCCTTAATTAATTCCCTTATTACACTGATCATATGATGAATACTTTTCGAAATAGAACAAAATTAAAAGATGATATGATAATAAAGCTAAAATTAGAAACAGTCAAAGGCTGACTCATCTCTTTTCCCTCTTAAAGTTGGAGCCCAATTAAGGATTACTTCACAATCATGAATATAGTACTACGTAAAATGATCGAGTTGTGCTGAAGTTGCAAGCAAACATCAAAGGAAGAAAGCTGGTCGTTGGAGTGCAAAAACCGAGACCCACTTAACTTCTTTTGACGGTAATAAACACAAAAGAATTGACAGACAGACAGACAGACACAACAGGTTCCCCCTTTTTTTGATCTCAAAATGCATGCCAAAAGAGATAACATATATACTTGCATTTTTACTTTCTCATTTCTTTCGCCTGCTGGTCTTTCTGTGTGTCTGAGTCTGAGTCTGAGATCATCGGCTCTTGCATTTTGCTCCCACAATTGGCCTTAATCCTACTCGATACCTCGGGCAGGCATTCGGGGAACATAATCATCAGGCCTGTGTTAATTCCCTTCTGAAGAGATGGATTCAGAATATACGACATTTATCGAGGGAGAAAACGAATATGCAACAAGTTCTGGGGTGGGAAAAAAAAAACTTTAAATTATTTTATTAAAATAAAAGGCGATTTCTTTATTATTCTGTCTGTCGACTCAGTGTCGCTTCTCCAGTGGGGCTCCGTTTAATACCCTTTCCAACGACAAACTAAGGAATAATAAATTGCATATAACGCCTAAACGGCTAAATCCCTCCCTAATCTTCGTCGTGTTCACATTCGCTGTCCCGTTCCAACCAGTCTCTATGATTAGCCGACGACAAAAGTCCATCAACCGAACCGAAAATAATAAAAAAATTCTAAACAATTTTGAAGTATGAAGATTTTAATGTTATTTAAAGTTTTATTATCTTCAATCAATTAATAATTTTATATTTACTTTTAAAAAATACAACACTAAAAAAATGCACTATACTAAACCATCTGGACCGTTACCGAACCTTTGCTATTTTTTTTTTTTTTTTTAAATTTTTTACAGAGTTTCTCGCAGACCAACACTTCGCTTCGATCTCGCAGCACTTGACTCTCTCTACTTAGGGATAGGGTTAGGGTTGGGGTTTCGGCATTATCATGTGAAATCCTGGCTACGGCTAGTAAGGGTTTTTTCGAGATCCCGGACGAGATCGAGAGCTTCGAAGTATGGGAAATTGTTGCAGATCTCCGGCTGCCGTGGCCAGGGAGGACGTGAAATCGAGCTTTTCTGGACACGATCACCCCCGGCGAGACTCCAACGCCGGGAAGAAGCCTCCGGTCACGGTCTTAACTGGTGTGTCCAAGGAGAACATCGAGGAGAAGTACTTAGTCGACCGTGAGCTTGGCCGTGGGGAGTTTGGGGTCACGTATCTGTGTATCGACCGGGAGAGTAGGGAACTATTAGCCTGCAAGAGTATTTCGAAGCGGAAGCTGAGGACCGCTGTGGACATTGACGACGTGCGGCGCGAGGTGGCGATTATGAAGCACTTGCCGAAGAATTCGAGTATCGTGAGCTTGAAGGAGGCGTGCGAGGATGACAATGCGGTGCATTTGGTGATGGAGCTGTGCGAGGGGGGTGAGCTGTTCGATCGGATTGTGGCGCGTGGCCATTATACCGAGCGGGCGGCCGCGGCGGTCACGAGGACCATTGTGGAGGTTGTGCAGCTTTGCCATAAGCACGGGGTGATTCATAGGGACTTGAAGCCCGAGAACTTTTTGTTCGCCAACAAGAAGGAGAATTCGCCATTGAAGGCCATCGATTTTGGGCTGTCTATATTCTTCAAGCCCGGTAAGAATTTTGCTGTTCGGTTTTTGCAAATATTTCAGCGATGGGAAAAGCCCTAACAAGATACGTTGAGTATTGAGACTTAAGCTTAGATCTGAAAACATGAAAAACTAAGTTTGATTAAGGAAACAAATGATATATGTGGTAACTTGTCTCGAAAAGGAGTTAGGCTGTTATGACTAATTTGGCATGTTATATATGCATTCTATGGATACAATATGATATTTGAATGAGCATCACTGCTTAAAGTTAACCCCTGTGTTCCCTTAGGAAAGTGTAGTCGACTTATTAATTTTGATGTGCTTGGGAGGTGGAATTGGTTTGCACTCATGTTCACCGATCGAAGAATGATGATGTGGACGCCTCCTAATTGCAGATGTTATTTCAAAAATTCTCGTAGCTAAGATGCTAGGTTGTAATTGGTGGTTTTGACATGTACTGAACAGATCTAAAAGAACCTCTGAAGGTATGCAGCTATTTAGAGTGAGTTTGAGGGGTGATTTGGGGAAAAAGGTGGTGGCTAGGTCTTGCTGTACTGCACTTGGAAACTAAGAAGATGGCCTGCAGCCAAACAAGAATATATAAATGAAATGAAGGAAAACTTGAATACTTCTTGTTTGAGATAGGGAGTTTTGACTCTATGAAGTGAACTTTTGATCTGACTCTATCAAGTCATTGAATATATTTTCTTCTAAATCAGACCGTTGATTAATTTTTATCTATTTTGCTCCAGTTTTAATATTTCAATCACTACTATTTGTGATTCAGAAGATTTCACCAAGGGATTTTTTTTGGGGGGTATAAAGATCTTTAAGAGCTCTTTTAAGGGGAGGAAATTATGTGCCACCATGTCCGATCCTAGTTTTACTCAAAAAATAAGGAATGCAGGCACTTAATTACATGAAAAGGATGACCTCACTTGTGTGATAATGCTTAATTGAGACTTGGAAGTTATAATGGTTTTGATACACGTATCTTTGGTGCCTTTTCTTTTTTCTTTAATGGAATCATATTCATCTACAGTTGTTTCATTATCTGCACTAATGGAATTAATTTGACTTGAATTTGGGAAGGTTTCTTCATTACTAGAATATTAATTATATGATTTTCTGAATGTCTCTCTCATCCTTCTTACTTCTTGACTAGGTTTGTGCATGTGTGCCGACACAAGTGTGTGATGTGCATGTGTGGATTCAAGTGTCCGTGCCTGCATGCCTTGATAAGATAGCAGGGGTTTTTTATACTATTTTGAAGACTTGCTTTTTATTTCGCTTTGTTGTTTATATCTCTAATCCTGGGTAAATTTCGGAACTATTTAGATATATTCCCAATCAAATTATCAGGCATACATTCACCTGGTGACTGTCATATATGATTAAAGCTTTGAGACTTGGACTGACCATAATCCTTACTTGATTGTTTGCTATTCTTTTCTGATTTTTACTATCTTCATTTGTTTTAGCATAGTCACACTAATACATCAACAAAGAACTGTTTGGTTAATTGGTATGGAGTCGTGTTGAGAGACTTAGGTACAAGAGATTGGAGGCTAAGGTTCTCCTCAGCATTTTGCTTGGAAATAAAATATCTGTAAACCTGGATAACTTATGAAGAGCATAAAAGTTTTGTTTTATTTATTTTAAATCCCCTCATCTTCATCGACAAATGTTGTGAGGCTTATCATTGCTGACTGTTTGATTTTGACATTAGGTGAGAGGTTCTCAGAAATTGTTGGAAGTCCATATTACATGGCTCCCGAGGTGCTCAAGCGGAACTATGGGCCGGAGATAGATATATGGAGTGCAGGAGTTATTCTCTATATTTTACTTTGTGGGGTTCCCCCATTCTGGGCAGGTAATTATATGCATAGTGATAGTAGTGCTCTCTCTGCCTGCCTCCCTCCCTCTGTATGTGTGTTTTTATGTGTTTGGGGATGGCTGTCTGTGAGTGTGTGTGCATGCAGTGTGCACTATTCATGAATCAAACCTTTGGGCCATGGGTATTGACCTAAACAGTGTATTTCAAGTGCAGAGTCTGAACAAGGTGTTGCACAGGCCATTCTTCGTGGGCTAATAGATTTCAAACGGGATCCTTGGCCTAATATTTCAGAGAGTGCGAAGATTCTGGTAAAGCAAATGTTGGAGCCAGACCCTAAGCTTCGACTTACTGCGAAGCAAGTGCTCGGTATTCTTCATCTCTTTTGTGCTGATCATATTACTACATGACTAGGGTTCATTACATGACATTTGGTAAATGCATCGTAATCAAACTTTTTTACTTGCTTTTTCTCATTTCAGCACGTTACTTTGATCCATGTCCATCCGCCAGTCCAGAACTTAAAAAATCTATGCTCATTCTATATATCTCTACTCTCATCAAATTAACAAAGGAAGCAAAGAACACAGACTAGAAGTTAACAGAAGGAACTCAGCCACCTTTGCTAGAGTTTAAGTTTTGAAGAATTAATATGAAAATAAGATTCTCCCGGTTTCTCATAAATCTCTGTAGAAAAAGGGTGTTGAGGAAAATAAATAACGTTGTTGGTCATATTAATATATTTATTGTTTGTTATGTGACAAATCGGCAATATTAGGTAGCTAGATGGTGTATATCTATACACTAGTTTGTAGATAGCTATCTTGATAAGGTGACAAAAATCTTGATGTTTTAAAGTCTGACTTTAAAAACGAGGCAAATATATAAGGAAAACTAGGTATAGATTAGGGTGGACTCTAATGTTGCTTTTCATGCTGACTTTGGGCTGACTTTAGTTATGCTTGATTGATTTTGACATTATGTCAAAACTTCTTGACAATATTTTCTGTAAACCATGAATGGTAAATTTCTTGCAGAAAAGAAACTCCCATTAGTCGTTTTGGATCAAAAGCTATGATACATGGTGAGCTGGTAAAGGTGCTCCGACGGGAGGATTTAGAGGAGGGGGAGATTTCGGTGGAGCCGTTAGTGCAAGAAAGTTTGAGAAATGCTTTCGCGTCCTCATCACTAGGGATGTTGGTGGAGAATGGGCATTCTGATCCGTGCGTGGTGGTCGAAGGATCTGAGGCTGTGCAGGTGCAGTCTGTTTCGCTGGAAAGTGGGATTTCATTTCAGGGTGAGGGTGAGGCTGTGCAGGTGCAGTCTGAATATCCGTTTGGTTCCTCACCAATGGAGTTGAGTGTTCTTGGTGGGATAATTTCTGGGGATGGCATTCCTCTTAAAAATATGGTTTCAAGTGGTGAACTAAATAGTTTGGGTGGCACGAAATTGCTTTTGATTCCCAATAACAGTGTTGGTGAGGAGGGGGCTCTTACTCCTCTGTGTACACTCCCTCCCAGTTCAGATTATGGGAGTTGCTCGTTGAATTGGATTTTTAAAAAGGTAGAGAAGTTACAAAATATCTTTGGGGTCTCTTTTGGAGGTTATGAGGAACAATTTATGGCCTTTCTTGTAGCTATTGAAGCTAGTCTTTCGAAATCAGCTACAAAACAAGACAGGGAACTTAAACGTTTAACATGCTCCATCAATTATGATGTTAAGGATGGGAGTAGCGGAAGGGTTAGACCGAAGGGAGGGGAAATTTAAGTTTTAATGAAGCCTAAGATTGTATCATGGAATGTACGGGGTCTCAATAATAGCAATAAACGTCTTCGTATCAAAGTTTTATTGAGGTTGTGGAAGGGTGATGTGATATGTTTGCAAGAAACAAAGTTGGGTTTTATTGATAGAAGATTGGTGCGTAGTATATGGGGATGTTTGTATGTGGGTTGGTCCTATTTGGCCTCTCAGGGAGCATCAGGTGGAGTGTTATTAATGTGGGATAAAAGAGTGGTTGAGGCGATTGAGGAGTGTGTTGGTGAGTTTTCAGTTTAGTTATTATTCAAAAATGTGAGCGATGGGTGGGATTGGGCTTTTGCAGGGTCCTATGGTCCCAACATGGATAGAGATAGGCGAAGGTTGTGGGAGGAATGGGCGGGAATATACTCTTTATGGGATGTGCCGTAGTGTATGGGGGGTGATTTTAACATTACTCGTTTTTCTAGTGAACGATCGGGGCATCATAGGCACACTCTGGCCATGGCAGAATTCTCCGAGTTCATCTTTGATATGGACCTTATGGACCTTCCCTTGGTGGGTGGTGAGTACACATGGTCTAACGGCCGTGCTTGGTCGAAATTGGATAGATTCCTTGTCTCGTCGTTATGGGAAGCCCACTATCCAGAAATAAGTCAGAAAACGTTAGCTCGAGTCAGCTCAGACCATTTTCCCATTCTCTTAGATTGTGGGGGCATTCATAGGGGTCGCCGGTATTTCAAATTTGAGAATATGTGGCTTAAAGTGAACGGGTTTGTAGAGTTGGTGAGTACTTGGTGGGCATCGTACCAGTTTAGTGGCACTCCGAGTTTCATTCTTGCAGGTAAGTTGGAGGCTTTAAAACAAGATTTGAAGAAGTGGAACTTGGAAGTTTTTGGGCACACTGACAATCAAAAGTCCACTTTGTTGGAGGAATTGCAGGAGTTAAGAGGGTAAGGAATTATTGGGAGGGGCTTCTGAGGAGGAGTTATTGAGGAAAGCCACGATTGTGGCAGAGTTGGAAAGGGTTTTGTTGTCAGAGGAGACATCATGGCGCCAAAAATCCAAAGCTATTTGGTTGAAAGAGATAGGTGTACGAAGTTCTTTCACAAAGTGGCTAATTCTCATAGACGTAATAATGCTATCGAGTCGCTTCATTCAGGTACTCAGGTGCTATCCTCTCCCGCTGAACTAGAAAGTCATTGCACATTATTATGAGACTCTTCTTACCGAATCGGTAACTTGGAGGCCGAAGCTTGATGACTTATCGTTTGAGGTAATTGATCCGCAACTTATGAGTGTCTTGGAGAGACCTTTTGATGAAGATGAGATTTTCAAGGTCATTTCTGGTATGGCCAAGGACAAAGTGCCAGGTCCGGATGGTTTCTCAATGGGTTTCTTCCAAACTTGTTGGGATGTGATGAAAGGTGATGTCTTGCAGGTGTTCAGTGAATTTCACACTTTTCAAAAGTTTGAAAAATCACTTAACGCGACTTTTGTTGCGCTCATTCCCAAGAAACATGGGGCTTTGAGTATTGGGGATTTTCATCCAATAAGTTTGGTTAGTAGTGTCTATAAGATTATTTCAAAGGTTCTTGCCAACCGGCTTAGTCCGGTGTTGGAAAATATTATTTCCAAACCTCAGAATGCTTTTATTCGAGGGAGACATATACTTGATTCGGTGCTCACCTAGATGCTAGATTGCGGGAGGGAAGCCTAGGTATTCTTTGCAAGCTAGACATGGAGAAGACTTATGATCATGTGAACTGGGAATTCCTTTTGTATTTGTTTAAGAGGTGTGGTGTGGTTTTGGAGATAGGTGGATTTCTTGGATGCGTCATTGTATTTCAACGGCCCGTTTTTCAGTGCTAATTAACGGCACTCCTGCTGGGTTTTTTGATAGCTCGAGGGGTTTGCGACAGGGTGATTCGTTATCTCCTTTTCTTTTTGTCATAGTTATGGAGGCGTTGAGTAGGATGGTGTAGGCTATTGTTGGTGGGGGTTTTTTATCTGGTTTTCAGGTGGGAAATGGCTTTGGTAGCCCTTGTATCATTTCACATCTTCTTTTCGCAGATGACACTCTGATTTTCTGTGAAGCGGATAGGAGTCAGGTCCAAACTTTACGTGCATTATTACTTTGTTTTGAAGCAGTGTCAGGGCTTAAGGTGAACCTTGGCAAGTCTGAGATGGTTCCGGTGGGTGTCGTTCCTAATATACGCAGTCTAGCAAGTCTTCTATATTGCAGAGTGTCCTCTTTCCCAATGAAATATTTTGGCCTTCTGTTAGGTGCAACTTTTAAGAGTAGAGCAATATGGGATGGGGTGGTAGAGAAGATAGAGAAAAGGTTGGCTGGATGGAAAATGGTGTATTTATCGAAAATGGGTCGTCTCACTCTTATCAAGAGCACCCTCACTAACCTTCCCACTTATTTTTTTATCTCTCTTTCCTATGCCTGCAGGGGTGGTGAATAGGATTGAGAAACTTTTTAAGGCTTTTTTATGGGGAGGCATAGGGGAGGAGAAGAAATTTTATTTGGTTAATTGGAAGACAGTATGTGCCCCCCAGTTGTGTATGGAGGGTTAGGTGTTTGTAATTTGAGAACTTTTAATAAAGCGTTATTGGGGAAATGGTTTTGGAGATATCATTTGGAAGGGGGATCTTTGTGAAAGGAAACTATAGATGCTAGATATGGTGTTGCTTGGGGTGGTTGGTGTTCCAAAGAAGTGAGAGGGGGCATGGAGTGGGGCTATGGAAGTTTATAAGGAAGGGATGGACAAGCTTTGTAAATCATATTCGCTTTGTCGCAGGTGAGGGCAACCGAATCAGTTTTTGGCGGGACGTGTGGTGTGGAGATCATGTATTGGAAATGGTGTTTCCGGCTTTATATCGTATTGCAGTTAATAAGGAGGCTTCAGTGGCGGATGTGCGGTTATCTGTTCATGGTTCGCATCACTGGAATATTCTGTTTAATAGGGATATTCATGATTGGGAATTATCTATGGTTTCAGATTTTTTCAGCTTGCTACACTCCTTAGGAACTACTATGGCACAACATGATAGCTTGAAGTGGAGGTTTTAGGATCACAAGAAATGCACAGTAAATGCGTATTATAAACTCTTGATTATACAGGATCACACCCCATTCCCTTGGAAGAACATTTGGAGGTCTTGTGTGGCGTCTAGAGTTGCTTTTTTTGTTTGGAATGCCGCCCTTGGGAAGATCTTGACCACGGACAACTTGAGGAAGAGAGGATGTATAGTGTTGGATTGATGTTACATGTGTAAAAAGAATGGAGAATCGGTAGATCATCTTTTACTACATTGTGACGTAGCAAGGGAGTTGTGGGATGAGATTTTTTGAAGGGTTGGTGTGGCTTGGGTAATGCCTATGACGGTGGTGGATTTGATGGGTTGTTGGAGAAAATTGCAGGGCAGTCATCAAGTGGCAGTAGTTTGGAGAATGATTCCGTTGTGTATTATGTGGTGTATTTGGACGGAAATGAATGCGTGCTGTTTTGAAGATAAGGAACGAACAATGGTGGAGCTGAAGAATTTTTTTCTACATACTTTATTGCTTTGGTTTTCAGCTATTGTATTAAATGGGGATGGTATTCATGAATTCTTATCCTTAGTTCATCGCTCTTAGAATGTATTTAGGTGTTCTATTGTATACTTCCGGTGTACTTGGTACATGCCTATTTCATTCACATCAATAAAGTTTATCTCTTACTTATCAAATATATATATATATATATTGTAGACTTTTGGTTTTTGTCAGATTTGAACATGTCTGATAAACATTGATTATGTTTCACCTGTTGTCTTTCTTCCATTTACAGAGCATCCTTGGCTCCAAAATGCTAAAAAGGCTCCAAATGTTCCACTTGGAGACGTCGTCAAGTCAAGGCTTAAGCAGTTTTCAATGATGAACAGATTTAAAAGAAAAGCCTTGAGGGTTGGTTGACCATTTCTTCATACCTGTTTTATGTTTCAGAGTGTTTCTTGTGTTGACCAATTTATATTGTATGATGAAGCAGGTTATTGCTGAGTTCTTATCCATTGAAGAAGTTGAAGACTTCAAAGAGATGTTTAAGAAGATGGACACTGATAATGATGGTATTGTTTCAATTGAAGATCTGAAAGCTGGACATAGAAATTTTGGATCCCAGCTTGCAGAGTCCGAAGTCCAGATGCTCATTGAAGCTGTGAGTTTAGTTGCTTCCACTTTTACGTTCATTAATATCTCTTCATAACATCAAGGTGTAACTTCTCAAAATCAATATTTATTACCACCCTTTTTTAGCTGTAGTTGCCTTGTTTAAGCAGGCTCAACATATTGTTAATATGATCATAAGGACCATAATAATTATTTGACCAAGCATCAGAAGCAAAATGTTCCAAGACCCCCTTCTATGCATGTGATTACACTTGATGTGTTATTTTTTGTATACCACATAATTGGTGGGCAGCCTTGGGAGTGCTTTCTGGGCAAGTGCTTTATGCAAACTTTGTTGACAATTTATGCGTTCTTGTACCAGTTTCTTGTTTACAGGAAAGTCATTTTGAAATGATTTAAAGAAATTATAAATTAATCGTACTATGAATAAAATGACATAAAGCATCATAAAGTCAATGTTTTATTTCATTAATTATATTACTCTTAGATTACTTGGCGAGACTGTGCAGGTTGTATGGCATGACATGTCGAATGTCTTGACATACTGGAGACATGTTGGACAACATGTCGAATGTCTTGACATACTGGAGACATGTTGGACATGTTGTCTAATGTCTGTTACTTTAATATCAAATGTTTTGACATTGTATGCTAGAATCGGACATTTAAGGGACATGTTGGGACACCAGTAGCCCATTGTAATGGACAAAATATACAACGACAGGGAAGAGGAATGATTAGACCACCTTGATTCTTAACAACTTGGTTTGTGTCTTTTGGTCTCATTCCAATAATTTCATTGTTCCTGTCTTGTGTCCATTTCCCATTCTCCTTGTCTATTGCCTTGAAGCATTACTCTTTTTTAAAGCTATTAAAAGCATAATCCAAGATGTCATAGTAAATTAGCTCCTTTTTGGTTTGAATAAACTTCCTGGGAACAGGTAGATAATAATGGGAAAGGAACACTCGACTATGGAGAATTTCTTGCTATTTCCCTCCATCTGCAACGGATGGCTAACGACGAGCATCTTCGCAAGGCCTTCTCCTACTTTGACAAGGATGGCAATGGGTACATTGAACCAGATGAGCTTCGGGATGCATTAATGGAAGATGGAACAGATGATTGTACAGATGTAGCAAATGACATCTTCCAGGAAGTGGATACAGACAAGGTTAAGACCTACAATTTTCCACTAACCCAGTTTTGCTTTAGCTGATTGTACCATCTGACAGTTTTATGGATGCAGGATGGGCGCATCAGCTATGATGAATTTGCAGCTATGATGAAGACCGGAACGGATTGGAGAAAGGCTTCTCGACATTACTCTAGGGGGAGATTTAACAGTCTAAGCATTAAGCTGATGAAGGATGGTTCATTAAACTTGGGGAATGAGTAGTATATAAATATGTGCAAGTTGTTCAGTTTATCCACGCAAAAAAGTACTGTTATCGCCCGCCCTACATCCGGGACTTGCCGTCTTTTGTGATTATTTGTTCGGGTCCCTTAACCAAATGCAGCACCTTTTACTTGGTGCCTTATAAGTGTCATGCAGGGTTGGGTGCATCTAATTTGTCCTTGGGAATGTTAATTGTGCAAACACGGTGCCTAGAAGCCATGGTTTTGGCATGTATGAGTCTGTTCTTTCATTTCTTTACCACTCCAACCTCTTAGTGATTTATATCTGCTTGCTTTTGTGGAATTGATATCTCTAGTTGTGCAGTATAATTCTTTTTCAAAAGAAATATGAAGGCCTTGTAGTATTCCTTAGTGGAAAATCCTTGTGATGAATGCAAGGCCCTCCCTCTTCGCTTTAACTCTGATCCAGAAAACCAAGCCCATTTCTACCATCCTGACTTGCCACGTCATAATCTTCCTAGTTATAGGTCTCACATGTTCTTAGGGAACAGATTTCATGCATTTGGTTACAGATTTATACACATGGGCAGTTACTCATAAAGTGAACCATAATCACATGCATTTGGAACTTTCTGCTTGGAAATCCAACGTTCGAGATGGGGTCGATGTTGCTGGCTAACATTCTGTTACAATAATAATTAAAAAAAAAAAAAAAAAAAACAGCTAAATAAGCTGAGTATTAGTGGCATAAATGATTATAATTTGTACGGTAGCCAGTGGAGGCCTAATACTTGTACATTTGGAATTTGGGTCCATTTTGTGAGGAAGTCGTGGCAATTTATATAACTATAAACGCAATTTATATAACTATAAACACTTGGCTCGGTTTAGATGCTTCTTTTGGATGTTGAACTGAGTTGAGTTGAGATGATAAAATATTGTTAAAATATTATTTTTTAATATTATTATTATTTTGAGATTTGAAAAAGTTGAATTGTTTATTATATTTTGTATTGAAATTTGAAAATTTTTTTATGATGAGTTGAGATGGGTTTAGGAACCAAACGAAGCCCGATCAAATGATCTGTGAATAGTAGTAAACTGTTTATGAATAATAGTGAAATAGTCTGATAATATCTTAAAACAACTGTTTGAGAATAGCCAGTAGAAAACAACATTCCTAGTAGTGGTAGTAGGGGCTGGTGGCCAAGTTTTCAGCTCGTTGACATACCCTTAGACCTAAGTTGTCCTACTTATTACCATGTAAATTCCCTAAGTTTCAACCATTTTAATATGAAAAGAAAATTTCTATTTACAAATCAATGTGGAGAACGGTTGACATGCCAGATTCAAAAAAATCGAAAACTTTAAAAGCTATTACCATTTTAGTGGGTATGTGCTCTCGACCTGAAAGTACAAAAATTGCTTTAAAGATCACGTTTGAGATCTTGCCACTAGAATGTGACTAGAATAAAGGAACTAGATCTACACGATGATAGTTGCCGGGGGTTTTTGTCGCTTAAGAATCTGTGAAAAACATACTTATCAAAAAAAAAAAAGAATCTGTGAAAAACATTCCACCCTCAACCTCCAAAGTCGCCTTACTAAAAACGTGGATGTAGTCGAAAGAGAGAGATCATAACGAAGGACTGCGGATAATTAAAGTAAAGGGGGGCAGAGATAGCAGGTGATAGAGGCGTGTCAAGTTTGTGTGGTGGTGTCTTTGGGCCGACCACATTCTCTTGTTCATAAACCATACTCAATGGAACCCTCTATTTCCTGCCAAGGGAAGGGACTCATGCATGTTCTGCCCCACTTCTTAGGAAGACCCATGTTTTAACTTTTAAATCAGCAATAGCTGACACGAGGCAGGCGGGGCAACATATATAGACGCTTTTGGGTTTTAAGAGAAAATATATTTACAATATTAGGATGTGCAAGCACTGTATATTCCGTGAAAAATATGTGTAAATATGAGATTCATAAAAAAATTATATTTTTAAATAATAGATCTCACTTTTTTTTTTAAAAAGAAAGTGTAACTTGCACGCTTTAGTGCTTGGTCCCAGATAGCAGCTCCTGATGAACAGCCCGACTAGGCACGATCGCAGACAGACACAAATGGGGCGCGAAGCCGCTTGCCTTAGTGAACCCTCCAAAGAGGAAGGGGAGGACGCTTTTGCACAAGAACAAAGGTGGAGTCATAGGGGATTGCTTGAAATCTATCACTACTTTTAACTATGTGTCGATGGTTTCAAACAACAACGTCAACCATTCATTTATAGAACGGATTGATGAATATTTAGTTTTATTTTCTCAATCGTTTGATGTTTTAATTTCTACGTTGTGTCGAATATTGATATTTTGTGTTGTTTATTGAGAACCCAACTCCCTTTTTATGTGTTTCATTTTATCAAAGACCCATTCTACATTTCTATTCATCCTACACCACACATCACACACCATAAATCACATACGATTTTTTTTATTTGTTTTTATTTGTTTTATTCTTGCTAAACTAAAAAAATTATTCTACTTATCATCCATATACCACATATTTGATAAGGGAAAAAAATATATCTGATATGTGGTGTAAGGATGATAGAGTAGAATTTTTCTTTATTAAAAAAAAAAAAAAACCCTCTCTAATCATTTTACTACTTAATAAAATAAAATTTATAAATTAATGCGGTTAGAGGTAATATGTCGAGTTTATTTTACACTAAAAAAGGATTTATAATCTGATGTACAACACCAAATCATATCATAAGAGTTTTACTTTTATAAAATAATTTCATATATCAAATATATATTTAAAGCAATTATGGATCGATTCCTTTGTTGCATACTTTATTTTTATTTTTATTAGGATCCTGAGAATACTTGATCTAGGATTAATTGCGAGAGAATACTGTAAAAGTTTAGATCATTCTGACATTCACATTACCGAAGCTGAAGTCAATAGGTCTATTGGAAAAGAGTTGGTCTATGTAGAGTCTTCAAATAGGGACTGCTCATACAAACCCATACAATTATGTTTTAAGAAAATTTTAAAATTATAATAATATTATTTTTAAAATGATGTTTTTTCCTTTTTTCTTCCCATTCAACAATGAGACTGCACACGCAATCCCCTACTCAGAACTGTAAATAGAATTTCTCATGAGGAAACTATGCATGCATGTGATGTACGTGTGCTATAACTAGAAAGTTCGTTATCGCTTGCCTAAGAGGGATACTAGAGAACAAAGGAATCTCATAAAGGGATTTAACACACTGATTTGGTGCACTACCAGTGTGCCACGTCTCTTTTATTTTTTCTACCCCTTCTCCCTGTGCCTCTCCCCTTCTCCCCTTTCCCTCATCGGCGATGTTTGCCCCCCTGGGTGGTTTCCAACCACCCCAGCCACCAGACAAAAGCAAGTTGCGACCACCACGACACAATGCACAAAACCTCTCCCTATGCCTCTTCCCTCCTCCCCTTTCCCTCTCCCTTTCCCCACCGGCAATGTCTGCCCCCCTGGGGTGGTTCCCGAACACCTCAACCAATGGACGACGGCCGTCGGCCATGCAAGCTGCGACCACCCCAGCCACGCAAGCCGCGACCACCATGACACAGTGTACAAAACATGCACGACAAGCTCACGGCATTGCCGCGAGCTCCCATCTCCCCGCCGGCGATGCCGCTTGGACCGCCGACTGCTTATGTCCATCCTGAGGTGGGTCCCGACCACCAAGGCGGACACAGGGAGGGGGGGGAGAGAGAGAGAGAGAGAGAGAGAGAGAGAGAGAGAGAGGGGAAGGGGGAGGAGGGGAGGGGAGAGGCTGTTGGTTTTTAAACTTATAAATGATTAAAATATTTGATGTAAAGTAAAAAAAAATAACGTGAACCATTACCATTGTTCAATATATCGGTTTGATTGTCTAGATTTAAATGAAAATGTATGATGGTAACTTGAACCAATATATGCCTCTAGGGAATAGGAGTCTTAACCGCTTGCCAACCAAACAAAAAGTTGTGTCCTTTGGTGAATGAGAAACCTTCTCAGTGTATTATCTAATATTTGAGAAGTTGTGACTTCTCAAAAGTGTTCCTTCAATTTAGTTGTGACTTTTCACAAGTACCATTTCATTTATATGATGTGACTTTTCACAAGTATCATTTCATTTAAATAAGTTGTGACTTTTCCAAATTTGCCATTTCATTCCAGTTGTGACTTTTCACAAGTGTCATTTCATTCTCTATAAATAGGGAACCCCACCCATAAATTCATTGACTAAAAATACTCTACAAAAATTAGAGAAACACTTCATTCTTCTTTTTGTCTTTCTTTCTTTGGGCTTTGGCTATTTTATATCGGGTTCGATGATCTCCTTTTGTGTGCACCAATAAGAAGATTAACCAGAACCGACATTGTAATATCTTGGGAGTAGACTATCAAGAAGCTTAGTGCATGTTTAAAATTAGAGGCGGCATAATCTACTCTAAGGAAAGCTTTTATCACAACGTGCCTCAATACCGGGTTCTCTCTTTCTAATTTGTTCTTGTTATTTTACATATACTCTAGTTTACAAAGCGTTTCAGAATATTTCCCAACAATCTTAGAGTATAATCTCTTTGTTAAACTAGATGTGTGTTTAATTGATTGGTTGGCACCATGACTTTAAACGAACCTATTGCACTCGAGAAATTTGGAGAAGTCAATTTTAAGCATTGGCAAGAAAAGATGAAAATATTTCTTACAATACTTGGATTATATTTTGTTATTGAAAATGATCCTCCTTCTGATGATTTATATGAGCCCGTGCATACTATTGAATTGCAAACTTATGCAGAAAAAGATAATTTGTGTAAATGTAGGATTTTAAATCATTTAAGTGATACACTTTTTGATGTTTACCTACACATTAAATCTACCAAAGATATTTGGAATGCTCTTGATAAGAAATATAATGTACAAGATGCCGTAAGAAATATGGTGTACAATATGCCGGAATGGACAAGTACACCGCAAGCCAATTTCTTGACTTTAAGATGGATGATTCCAAATCTGTAAAAGAACAAGCCTATGAGTTAACTATCCTTTACCATAAATTGGGCTAACGGGGAATGATTATTACCGAGCATCTCTAAGTTATTGTACAATATTCAAGTTGCCTCCTTCATGGAAGAATTTTGGTCAATCTCTTAAACATAAGACTGAATATATGACCATATAAACATTGATCTCTGCCATTAGGATCCAAGAACAACACTTGAAAAATGATCCTGTCCTACCATTGGTTTCTGATTTTCAGTCTAAAGTAAATATTGTAGAAGACCATAAAACACATAAGAACTCATTACATCAGAAGTCCAAATTCAATAAAGGTAAAACTAATTATGAGAATAATTTGAAACTAAAGTCCTATATTAACAAAGATGATAAGAGACCCTTTTGTTTTAATCAAAACAAACTGGGTCACTTGGCCAAAAAATTGTCACTATAAGAAGAGGAAAAATCAAGGCAATGAACAACCAAGATCACCTAACCCACAAGCTCTTATGGTGCTTTTAGGGACTGACTCCATTGGAATCGATGAACGGTATGTAACCATAAGTCCCCAAGTTTATCTGGCTTGTAGTTGCTACTGATTGGATAATAAACACAAGAGCCAATGTACATGTCACTTCTTATCGCAATATTTTTTCAACATATTAGGATACAAAAGGCATGAAAGTAACGATGGGTAACTCTACCTCGGCACAAGTATTTAGAGTAAGAAAAATTGAACTCAAATTAACTTCTGGAAATACTCTTCTTTTAGAAGAAGTATTTTATGTACCAGAGGCGAAAAGAAACCAAATTAGTGGATCTTTACTTAGTGGAGTAGGTTACACATTATTATTTCAATCCAATAAAGTTATTATAACTAAATAGGTCATTTATGAGGAAAGGTTATGTAAGTGGTGGTTTGTTTGTAATAAATATTCAAAATAATGTAGTAGATAAATTTGATTCTAATAATAAATTTGCATTTTATACATATTCCTCTTCAATATGACATGCTAGATTAGGCCATGTTAACTATCATAATGTTAAAAGAATGATGGATTTAGAGATTATTCCTAAATTTCCTATGGATTTGGATTAAAAATGTTTAATCTGTGTTCAATCAAAACAGCCTAGAAAGCTATTTAAATTTGTAATAAGAAATTCATCACTTCTTGAATTAATTCATAGTGATGGTTGTTATTTAAATGGTGTCTCCTCTAAAAATGGTAATAAATACTTCATTACTTTTATAGATGATATGTTCAAATTTTGTTATGTTTACTTGATGAAAATAAAAGATAAATCATTTAGTAAATTTGTCGTCTATAAAACTGAAGTTGAAAACTAATTGGAGAGAAAGATTAAAATTATCAGGTCTGATAGAGGAGGTGAATACTCCTCTAATCAATTGGTTCAATAATGTGAGGATAATAGTATTATACATGAGAAAGCTTCTCCATATTCTCCTCGGTCCAATGATGTTTCTGAAAAAAAAAATAGAACCTTGATAGATATGGTCAAATGCATGCTATCTAGTTCCGGCCTACCTGAGCAATGGTGAGGGGGGAGCAATACTTGCATATTGTTTTATCTTGAATAGAGTACTATTTAAGGGATCTGACAAGACACCGTATGAACTCTAGAATAGTAGAATATCCAATATTAATTTCTTTAGAGTTTGGGTTGTTTTGCAAAGGTTAATTTTCCAAAAATTAAAAAAATGAAATTAAGTAGATGCAGTATTCATTGGGTATGCTAGACATAGTTCTGCATATAGGTTTTTGATTATCAAATAAGAAGTTCAAGGTATTGATCCCTACACCATCATGGAGTCTAGGGATGCAACATTCTTTGAAGATCTATTTCTTTTAAAAAATAAGTTAGATAGATCTTTACCTACAGTAAGTTTTCCTTCTACTAGTAGTCAACCTACCATTATATCTAATCCTGATAGTGCATCTGGATTAGAAAATGAACTTGGAAGAGGAAAACGAGTTAGAAAGGAAAATGATTTTGAATATGATTCTTATACTTATTCTAAGGAGGAAGATCCGTTGAATTTCAAGGATGTCATACTTTCCATTGATTATATTTTCTGGAAGAAAAAGTAAATAATGAGATGTAATCTCTTAAGACTAATGGCATTTGAAACTTATGTGATCTTCCTCCTGGATGTAAGTGAATTTTAAAAAGAAATTGAGACCTGGTGGTACTATTGATAAATTTAAAACTAGGCTGGTTACAAAGAGCTTTACATAAAGAGTGGATATCGATTATTTTGATACGTATTCTCATGTTACTAGAATAACCACAATTCGTGTTCAAACTGCTCTAGCAGCGATCCATAAACTTGAGATCTACCAAATGGATGTAAAGACCGCATTTCTTAATTGCGATCTAAAAGAAGAGATATATATGGATCAACCAGAGAGGTTTGTGGTTCCAGGACAGGAAATGAAAGTTTGTAAACTTATTAAATCTCTCTATGGTTTAAAGCAAACCCCTAAATAATGGCACCAAAAGTTTGATGAAATAATTTTATCTTATGATTTCAAGATAAATGAATCTGATAAGTGTTTATACACTAAAATAATTGATGGTGCATACATAATGCTATGTCTTTACGTTGATGATATTCTCATCTTTTGTACCAATATAGATATTGTTCCTGATGTTAAAAACTTTTTATCAAAGAATTTTGACATGAAAGACATGGGAGAGACACAAGTAATTCTTGGTATTAAATTAATGAGATCTCATGATGGTTTTAGCATAAATCAATCTCATTATATTGACAAGATTCTTAAAAGGTTTCGATTCGAATGCAAACCTGTCAGTATTCCTCTTGATCCTTGTTTGCATTTAAGTAAAAATCTTGGAGATCCTATGTCACAACTGAGATATTTCCAGCTTATTAGTACATTACTATAAATTGGTAATTCTACTAGACCTGATATTTCATATGTTGTGAGTAGACTTAGAAGATATACAAGTAGGAATGATGATTCTCATTGGAAGGCATTGGACATAATTCTTATATATTTGAGAGGAATCATGACATATGGTATCCATTATTCTGGGTATCCCACTGTAGTAGAAGCATACAATGATGCTAGTTGGATAACTAACACAATAGGTAAAAGAACAAGTGAATATATTTTCACTCTCGGTGGAGAAGCTGTGGCTTGGAGATCTTTCAAGCAAACTGTGATTTTACAATCTACTATGAATGCTGAATTAATAGCCCGATACTACCAAACATGAGGTAGAGTGGCTTAAGAATTTATTGTTAGAAATTCCACTAGTTAAAAAACCAATGCCAGCTATTTATGCTCTTTGTGATAATCAGGTTGTGATAAATGTTTCTAATAATAAACACTTTAATCATAAGAAGAGACATTTGAGTATCAGGCATTCTACAATAAGATACCTGATAAAAAATAGATACCTGACTTTGAAATATGTAAAGTCAGAAGATAACCTAACGGATCCTTTGACGAAATGACTAGCAAAGTCGAAGGTTATACGTACATCAAAGGGATGGGACTGAAGCCCATTAATTAGGTCAGCGGTAGCGGCAATCCAACCTTCCTGACTGGAGATCCCAAGAAGAATGTTCAATGGGAAGAACAAACTATTTGAGTGACTGGATAACACTATTAAAATATTATTATAGATCCATCTCTAGGGTGTGAGTGCTACAAATGCAATGGCAAAAAAAAAAAAAACAAAATGTTTTGAATGAGTCCAAGACTAAGGTGAGGTATTCAATTGCAGGTACTATTGGAGGACTCACCTTTGTGAGTGTGACTGTGGGGCCACAGTCTATGGTAATTTGGCTATTCCCTAGAACGCTCATGAATCCAAGATACGGTGCACTACCTTTATGCACCACCTTGAAAGGAACTTGATATATGACGTACTATGTGTATGGTGTGGAGAAACCTGAGTTAAAAGATTCTGGTTCAAGACTTGGTTCATCATGGATCTTTTAGATGGAAACATGCTAACACTAGGTAGACGTTCAAAGGCGCAAGCTACCTCTATTGATGCATAGTATTTAGTCCAAAGAAAATTTTATTTTATTTTGTCTTTTAAAATATGTTAATCAGGTGGGGGACTGTTGGGTTTTAAACTTAGAAATGGTTAAAATATTTGATGTAAAGTAAAAAAAATAATGTGAACCATTACCATTATACAATGTATCGGTTCGGTTGTCTATATTTAAATGTAAAGCTATCATGGTAACTTGAACCAATGTATGCCTCTTGAGGATATACAGGAGTCTTAACTGCTTGCCAACCAAACAAAGGGTTGTGTCTGACCTTTGGTGAATTAGAAACCTTCTTAATGTATTATTTAATATTTGAGAAGTCGTGACTTTTCAAAAATGTTCCTTCATTTTAGTTGTGACTTTTCACAAGTACCATTTCATTTATATGATGTGACTTTTCACAAGTACAATTTCATTTAAATAAGTTGACTTTTCACAAGTGTCATTTCATTCCAGTTGTGACTTTTCACAAGTGCCATTTCATTCTCTATAAATAGGGAACCCCACTCACAAATTCATTGATTGAAAATTCTTTATAAAAATTAGAGAAACACTTCTCATTCTTTTTGTCTTTCTTTCTTTGGGCTTTGGTTATTTTATATCGGGTTCAAGGATCTCCTTTTGTGTGCATCAACGAGGAGATTAACGGGAACTGACGTTATTGTATATTGGGAATAGACTGTCAAGAAACCTAGTGCATATTTAAAATTGAAGACAACGGAATCTACTCTAAGGAAAGCGTCCATCACAACGTGTCTCAACACTGGGTTCTCTCTTTCTAATTTGTTCTTGTTATTTTACATATACTTTAATTTATAAAGCGTTTCAGAATATTTCCCAACAGAGGCATGGGGAGATAAGGGGGAGAAAGAAAAAAAGGTGGGGGGAGAGACGCGGCTTATTAGCAGTGTGTGGCATTAGTGTGTAGGATCACTTTATGAGATTCTTTTATATCTATAGTGTTTTCTCTCGCGTAAACCAAAAGGTAACCGTCAAAGCAACCAATATTAAAGAGGTCAGTCAAAAGTACAAATATTATTCAATAATGTTGTTATCATGTTTCTGCCTGCAAGACACCAGCGATCGGATTGAAACAGCTAGCCATCATGCATAATTACTTATACAATGTCGATTCTAGCTTTAAAGGACGAAGAAAGACACGAGTCCCTCCATTTTCTCTCCTTCTCTGTCTGTCGGCAGCTTCAATTCATGTGCATGCTTAAGTTCTCGTATTGTTAGGCGCATGCAAATTAGTTTGTTTTAGTGATCACGGCCTGTCTATGGAACGATATTATATATATATATATATATATATATATATATATTATTATAATTAATGTTATACATCACACTCTCATCTTATTTTGATTATAATAAGTGGTATATGACACATTTATCACTATTATTGATCAGAAAAATTTGTTTAATTGCGGCCAGTAAAAGTGGCAATTGTGGCATGTTTAACCGGCAAGTCGGAGACGATCGGAAATGGCCAACAAATGGTCTGTTGTGGCCGTTTTTTATACCATTTGCAGCCAAAATTGTGGCCTCCAGAAAAACAGAAATATGTTGTATCATGATCAACATCATCTTCGTCTCATATATAGACGCATACGGCAACTTTATTTTGTCGATGTGTGTGCAACTTTATATATGCACACACATGAATATTAACAATATGTCCAAGATACCATTATTATTGTTCGATCGTTCACATGATGCGGAGATATTAATATGCTAAAGTTATGGATGTCTGGCAGTTTGCGGCTGCCTCGAGCCCGCAATTAGTACTATATATCCCATACATGCACCTTATTTAAACTTATCGTCGCTGCTAAATTAGTACTAATGGAGCCTGTTGGATAAAGTTTCACATGACAAAAGATACAATCACGCACCTCATCCGTGTTAGAAATAATAATTAAATCAAATAATATTCAATCTTGAATTTCTTTCTAACAATCTGAATTGGTTGCCAAATTCATGAATATTGCCTATTGGCCGGTTATGGTTCTATAAATATATATATATATATATATATATATATATATATATATTGCTTGCTATATATTTTTATATTGTATATATCTTATGAGTCTTTCTATTTACAAGTCCATTTCTAAAATAAATATTTTCACGCCATCATCATGTCAGAGAAAATAAAAAGACCGTACAGCTGATCGTGGGAGCTGGATCATGTGTTTTGCAAATAGAATTTTTTGAATTTCTTTCTTATTTCTTAATATTAATTATTTTTATTTAGATCGGGTGCTGAGTTTATAGATATAAAATAGAGAATAGTTATAATAAAACTCGATCGTTTATCAACACATGCATCACACGTACAATTCCACATTATTACGACAGCCACAAAATTCAATAAAGCTGTTTAGTTCATAAGTTCAATAACATATTTATATAGAATGATTCTATTTTAAGATATTTACACAACATAATGGCCATTCACGTGATATAATTTAATTTAAAAGATAAATCTTAATGTTAAGGATATGTTTCACACCATCAACTGCACGGATGACCTGCAACAAAGGAGATGGCGACACGGTGTGTCCAGTGGAACTTGAATGCCTAAGTTAGAGAGAAGTGGTCTCAATATAAGTATATGAATGAATGTCAAATACGTATGTTACCTTTAGATGTTATTTATAGGAGCATGAAGGTGATGATAATGAATGACCTCAGAGTTTATCTTGGATAACCCTGGAATAAATTGGTAGGATAACTTTCCTAATCAAACGGAGGCGTTATTTGTTCACTACATTATCCTCCATGCGTCCGTAGATTGAAACCCTTGGCTTGCAGACAAACCCTGATTCTTGAAGCCTTAGACTTGAGCCCTCCAACACATGGGCTTATCCCTCCGAGGCCTTGAATATCCCTTCTAGTTACCCTACTAATTCTCTTCGTGCCTGCACATGGGGAATTTATCAATTCGAGCACTCTCTACCTCACTAGTTTGGGACAGATGGACGACCCCTGGGATCATGACTCTTTTTACCCCGCTAAAGGTCTATGCTAACTAAGGTGTGGGCTTTGGAAAACTTAATTTCCCATTATGTTAAGGGCGTGGCCCACGTCATTTGTAATTGTTCCGGCGCTTTTATTTATTTATTATTCTTCTATTAAAAAACGATAGCTGACGGCGCTGCCACCCTTTTGACTTCCCAAGAATCCCCTCATCATTGCTTCTTTTTCATGCTCCACTTCTTTCATCTTCTTGTGTCATTTCATTTTCTCGTTTCCTTTCCTCTTCTTGTTCCATTCCTTCATTAACCTTTTCGCTTATCGTGTTTCAAAAACTCACAATCCTTCACCATTTTCGATCTTGTTTCTTTCAGTTTACACAACAATGGCTCAGTGTGGTCCTTCTTGTGTTCCCAGCCAAGCTTCTGCCCAAGCCTCAAAAAGGGTTTCCTCCAACTCTGCACCTGAATCCTCTCATAGTCAAACTCTACCTTTCTTTGAGGGGTTCACGTGGCACTCCACACTTATTGCCTGAGACTTGACAAGGCTGAGGACTTCATAATTTCGTATCGCATCCCCGACGCTGGGGTTCTTACTCTTTCCTCTGAGGGCGCAGTAGACGAGGAAGGTTTCTCGGGGAGAGTTGCTCTTTCAGTTTGTGCCCTAACGCAAGGTTTGGCCGTTCATTCTGTCGCCCCGTTCATGATGTCCTTGATTTCATTCGATTAGCTCCTACCCAACTTCATTCACACGCTTGGCGTGTGCTTTTGTGCTCATGCGTGATGTTTCATATGGTTCTGGAACATCTGGGGGAGATGTATCCAAACCTGACTGCTTGCGAATTCCTATCTTTCTATTCTATAAGAGGGTTACCAGGTAATATTTATAGTTTTCATGCTCGCTCACAACATTTAGAGGCATTTGAAAGCTGCCATTCGAATGCCGAATAGTGGCAAAATAATTTTTTCTTATATCTTTTCCATCTGGGCTAATTGGGGAAGGGTCCCTGATGACAAGAAGATTCTTATAGATTTGACTGACAGAGAGCGTTCTCGCGTCGACATAGTTCTTAGTTGGGCCAAAGATAATGATGATGCCATGTGAATTGAGAAGCTCTTGACCCCCACCAACATTGACCGATTCCTCATTGTCCCTAACCGCTCCTACATTAGGGGGCGTAAATTAAAGGCTGTGACGCCTCCTTCAAAGAAAAGGCCTGCTTCCCCGCCTTCCGAGACTCCTAAAAAAACATCTCCACTGTATTGAGGGCGAGGCATCGGCTAATCGCCTTGTAGAAGACATTGAGGGCATAGCTGACGATGTTAAGCCAGAGGTGGCCGTTGATTCTGGAGCTAATACAACTACCGATGCAGGGGGGACGCCCTTTGCTTCTCTTGTGAACATGTCGCCGCCTGGGCTTGGTGACCTCGATAGGATCATGGGCCAAGCCCTCATTAACTTGGCCACTACCTTTGACCTTGATCTACCCCCCAAAGGGTCAGACTCAATGGGTATGCCCCCTTTAAGTTCCATTCTCTCATCTCCTCAATTTCAACTCCAAGCGGCGCAAGTTTACGGTTGACATATATGACGCTTTCTTTATGGGCGTTGCTGGGGTTATAGCGTCTAAAGTCATGACTCCTACTAATGGAGGCACCCAGAGTTATGCCGCGGACTCTGTCTGTGAAGGGAAACCTTGATGACCGTGGGGACCAAGGCTCCAATCTAAGCTCCCTCCCTACGACTGTCTCAGTGGGTGAGACTTTGCCTATAGATCATGAAAGAGTCTCCATTCCCTCCCTTTCCCCCTCCTCCTTTGGTGGTAATGTGGATTCTCAACCCCAAGGGAATGAGGTGGGTCGTCCAAGGAGGGCAGAGCGGAAGGGGGAGACAGAGGATATGGCAACTCTATCAACAGTTTTGATTTGTCACCCTCATGGACCAGGGTGCATCTGTGCCTGAGGGAGAAGTTTCAGCCACCTCTTCTATACCTTTAACGCATTCTTTTAGGAGACCCCATATAGAGGGGCGGCGAGCCACGGCAGGAGGGATTGAGGGGCCATCTCACTTGTGTTCCCCTCCCTAGGATAGAGAAGTGGCGGAAATGGCTCAACACTTGAGAAATTTTATGTCTTCGGTATAACATTGCTGGCTTAGTTACACTTTCTTTTACATGTATGGCTCATACCTTATTGGGTCCTTGTGCTTGCAGGGTGTGGATGACCTGGTGGCTTAGATTGTGGATGATCGTGCCAACTTGGAGTCAGAAGTTCGTACCAGGCGAATATTTGCAGTTTTTGCTAAGAACGAACTGAGTCGGCTATAGGCTGAGAGAAATGAGTTGGAGTCCTACCTGGAGCAGGCGGATGGGCACATCCGCTCCCTGGAGGGCAACCTTGAGCACCTTCGCAATGAAGCATTTGAGCTCCGAGGTGAGCTACTATGCGTCAAATCCATCAACATGCGTAACATCTTTGCCTTGCAATTGGCAGAGTTTGAACGAGATTTTGCTTGTGCCCAGTTATCTCATGTGAGTGGAGAGTTTAGCTCCTCTCAACAGTTGTTGGTTGCCACCGAGCAACGATGCTTGGGGTCAGGCGTTGGCTTCTTCTGAGAAAGCCCGCAAGCAACTTGCCCTTGAACTTTCAGAAGTGAAGGCATCGTATGAGGAAGCTCGTAGGCAATTTGGCCTTGAGCTGTCAGAGATGAAGGGATCTTACGAGGATCTGCACGGTAGGTATACTACATATAAGAAGGACAGGGACGAAGCACGTGCCAAACAGAACAAAATGAACCAATCCATGCTACACTTAGATACGAAAGTGAAGGAGCAAAAGAAGTGGTTGTTGAAACTGGAATCAGAATCGACTGCTTCAAGGGGCGAATTGGTTTGTTTGCCTCCACAATAGGTGGCCGCCAGGGCTGTTAAGCATCGGGCCTTCGAATATGAATATGGCGCTAGCGTGGCCCGCTTACAATCTTACCTGCTGGCACATCCTCGGGCAAACTTGAGGCGGTTGGACCTCGACGCGTTTATGCTTTCCTTGGAAGACTATCGTGATAACCATGCGTTTATGCTTTCCTTTTGTAATGTTGGCTCTTGGTTTAGCCTTGTTTTGCATTATTGATATACAGCTCCCGTTGAGCTTTCCTTTTGTCATATTGGCTATTGGTTTATCCTTGTTTTGCATTATTGATATACATTTCCATCGCGAGTCTTTGGACTTGGCTAAGTAGGGGGTCGTTGGGTCTCTTGACCTCCACGTCCATTGGCTCCACCACGAGTCTTTGGACTCAACTTTGGTGGCTAAGTAAGTGAGGTCGTGGGGTCTCTTTACCTCCATGCCCATTGACTCAACCTCGAGTCTTTTGACTCGACTTTCATGGCTAAGTAGAGGGGGTCATGGGGTCTCTTGTCCTCTAAGCCTATTGGCTCCACCGCGAGTCTTTGGACTCGACTTTCGTGGCTAAGTAGGGGGTCATAGGATCTCTTGACCTCCAAGCCCATTGGCTCCACCGTGAGTCTTTGGACTCGACTTTGGTGGTTGTAACACTGGGGTGGGACATGCAAGTTGAACAACTATCCGCATTTATTGATCTTGATTTATTGAATACATCTTAGAAAAGAATCAAGGGTAAAATTTCTTCAAATGCTCGGCATTCCAAGGGTGTTGCAACTTATTTCCTTTAATATCCTTGAGGCGGTATGACCCTAGTTAGTTGCTAGCGACTACTACGTATGGCCTTCCCATTGCGGTTCGAGTTTTCCTTCGTCTTGTGTTGTCACTCCCACTTCTTTGAGTACCATGTCACCTACTTTAAAAGATCTGGGTTTGACTCGTTTGTTGAAGTAGTGCTCAGTCTTACTTTTGTTGAGGATATTTTGAATCTCAGCTTCTTCTCTTTTCTCTTCTAAGAGGTCAAATTGCTCTTCTAGCACCTTGTTGTTTTCAGGTTAGCTGAGGTAGCAAGTTCGGTTCGTAGGCAAGCCGACTTCTACCAGGGCGACTGCTTCACTCCCAAAAGCCAATATGAACGGTTTTTCGCCTATTAGGGTCATCACAATTGTCTTGTAGGCCCACAACACCCGTAAGAGTTCTTCCACCCATTCTCCTTTCTTGTTTGTGAGCTTCTGTTTTAGAATCTCAAGTAAGGATTTGTTTGTCACCTCGTCTACCCGTTAGCTTGTGGGTGCCTTGGTGACGAGTACTTGACTTGGATTCCCAGCTCTTTGCACCATTCTTTGTAATGTTCTGAATCAAACTGCTTCCTGTTATCGGTGATTATACTGTGGGGTATTCCGAACTGGTAGACAATGTTCTTCCACAGGAATTTGGTGATGGCTTTTTTCGTTATGGTTGCTAAGGGTTTTGCTTTACTCATTTTATAAAATAATCTACAGCAACGACTACATGTTTTAACCCTCCCTTCCCTGGCGGGAAGGGACCTACCAAATCAATTCCCCATTGAGCTAATGACCATGGGGCGGTGATAGAAAATAACTTCTCAGGGGGGAAAATGTGGGACAAGAGCATAGATCTGGCATCTCATGCACTTCTTCACAAACTGCTTGGCGTCTCTAAGGGCGTTGGGCTCATAGTATCCCACCCTAAGGGCTTTTCTTGCCGAAGCCTTTCCGCCAAAATGGTTGCTGCAGACCCCCTCGTGTATCTCCACCAAGACGTATTGGGCTTCCTCAAAGGAGATGCTCCTTAACAATAGGGTGGCAAAGCCTTTTTTATACAGGATTCCATCAACCCTGACAAACTAAGCCGCGTTCATCTTTATCTTCTTTGTTGTTTCTTTCTCCTTGGGGAGTTTTCCTGTGTCCAAGTACTTTGATATTGCCTTGGCCCACTCTGGCTCCGCTGGCCCTACTTGGTTTACCTGTACTGTGATCGCTGGGATCTTTATCACTCTCCTTTATACCTCCCAAGGTAAATCCGCCTCATCCCTCATAGAGGCAACTTTAGGTAGCCTATCTGCTACTGCGTTATCCTCCCTCGGTATTTGCTCGAGACTAAAATAGGCAAGTTGATCGCGAATCTCCAACACTTGGCTTAGATACTTTTTCAGTTTTTCCACTTTCATGGCGTACACTTCGGTTACTTGGATTACCACAATTTGGGAATCCGCCTTTGCTTCAATCTCCACAACACCTAGAGTTTTCCCGATTGAGGGTCCAGCTATCAAGGCTTCATACTCGGCTTCATTATTGGTGGTTTTAAATGTAAGTGTGGCCACGTAGTGGTGCTCTTGTCCCCTTCTCCCACGATGTAGATCCCTACTCCTCCTCCTGCTTAACAGGCGAATCCATTAACGAATACCAACTAGGGTTGTCGATGGGGTGCAACTTTAGCTTCTGCTGGGAACCACGTGAATTCAGCGATGAAACCTTGCCAAAGCACGTAATCAATGTCGAATTCATTAAGTTTCACTGACCATCCAACCAATCTTCCTGAGCTGTCTGGTCTTTGCAATATTCTCTCGAGGGGTGTTCGGTTAAAACCTTCATGGGGTGGGCTTGGAAATATGGCCACAATCTTCGAGTGGCCGTCACCAATGCGAACTCCAATATTTCCATTCGCAGGCATTTGGTCTTAGCATCCCTCAATGCACAACTATAGTAATATACTGGCGCATGTATTGCTTTCTCTTCTTTGACTAGGACCGCAGAGACGGCGTAGGGGGATGCCACCAGGTATACGTTCAAGGTGTCCCCCTGATTAGGCTACTTTAACAGAGGTGGGTTGGATAAGTACTGTTTCAACTCTTGGAAAGTCCAATCGTATTCTTCGTTCCATGGGTGTATCTTTCGTAGAACCCTAAAAAAGGGGAGACATTTGTCCGTGGATCTTGAAACAAACATATTTAAGGCTGCCACTCTATCCGCCAACTGTTGGGCATCGTTGATGTTCTGCGGCACCTTCATGTTTAAGATGACGTCAATCTTTTCGGTGTTTGCCTCGATGCCTCTTTCAGAAATAAAGAAGCCCAAAAATTTTCCCGAATCTACCCCAAAAGCACACTTCGTCGAGTTCAATTTCATCTTATACTTGGGAAGCACACCAAAATATTCTCTTAGGTCTGCTACGTGTTGGGCAAGTTCTTTACTTTTCACCAGCAAGTCGTCGACGTATACCTCCATAGTCTTCACATTCTGTTGTTTAAACATCCGATTGACCAGCCGTTGATAAGTCGCACCAGCTTTATTCAGCCCAAACGGCATCATTCGGTAGCAGTAAACACCTCTGTCGGTAATGAATGTCGTATTCTCTTCATTCGACTGATTCATGCAGATCTAATTGCATCATGAATATGCGTCCATAAAACTCAGCACTCGGTGTCCCGCCGTGGCGTTGACAATAATGTCAATCCATGGCAAATGGAAGTTGTCCTTGGGGCAGGCTTTTTTCAGGTCTGTGAAGTCTATACACATCCTCCATTTTCCGTTCTCTTTCTTAACCAACACCACGTTGGAGAGCCACTTTGGGTGGTATGCTTCCCTTATAAACTTCGCGGCCAAGAGGCAATCTATCTCCTCGGCTATTGTTGTGCACTTCTCCGTATTAAAGGTTCTTTTTTTTTGGCATATCTTCTTTGTCATTGGATCAACACAGAGCATGTGTGTAATGCTCTCAATGGAAGACCCAAATCACATGGCCTATACTCCAAAAGGACTAGTCAATGATACAATTGGAGTCACATTGGAACCTTATAAAGAGCAAGAACTTCTCATTCCCAAGTAATGTGAGATCTTATACACCACTTACCATTTTCTTTATCATGACTACTTCCATACAAGTTTAGGCTCATTCAAATTAAAGAAATTATGCTGAGAAGCTATCCTAAAAATCAAAATAACTGTTTTAAAACTAAAATAATTAAGTAGACGACAAATTTAGCTAATCAATAAGTAAAAATCAACCAGTCTCTTACTCTACCCATTCCTACCCAATTTCAAAATCCAATAAATATCCTAGAGTCTGCAGAACCTATCAAACATTTGCTGCCCTAATGGATGACCCAAACCACATGATCTATACTCCAAAATGATTAGGCAATGATACAATATGAGCCTCATTAGAACCTTATAAAGAGCAAGACCTTCTCATTCCCAAGCAATGTGGGATCTCATACACCACTTACCATTATCCTTATCATATGGGGTGTCACACTGTGCTCTATGACAACACTGTCAATTCCTGGAATGTCTTCATGACTCCAAGCGAATACGTCTCTGTGTTCGATCAGCAAATGTTTTAACACCTCCCTATATTCGGGGGGAGCCTTGTTCCCTCTCGCGTTGTGGCATTCGGCCTATCCGTTTGCCTCTACCTGCATTAAGTTGTTGTCATCCCTAGCTTCCATGTCTTGGCAAGCTACGATTAGGGGTGGGGGTGGGGGTTTCCCTACCAACCTTTCCGCGACACATACGTCTGCCACCCCTGCTTTGAATTCCTACACGTAGCACTCTCGTGTTGGGATTTGCTCCCCCAAACCTTGCTAACGCCTGTCTCTGTTGGGAACTTTATTTTTAGATGGTAGATAGAAGTGACAACCTTCAAATCATTCAAAGTTGGGCATCCCATTATGGCATTGTAGGATGATGGGGCTTTAACAACCAAGAAATCCGTCATTATTGTAACCATGTGTGCCCTTGACCATTACTGGTAGTGCAATGGCGCCCACTGATTGAATAGCCTTTCTGGAGAACCCCTTGGTAGGTGACAGTCGTAGCCTATCGGAGCTAATGTCTATTTTGGCGAAGGCATCCCAGAAGAATATTTCAGCTGAACTCCTGTACTAGACAGGCTAGCTAAAGCTGCCTCTGCGAGGGATGGAGGTGGGTTTACCTTGGGAGGTACAAAGGAGAGTGATAGAGATCTCACAGACGACACCACATTTAAGGACGTGTTTTATACATACCACAAATTGCACGGATGACCTACAATAGAGGAGATGGCAACATGGTGTGCCCAGTGGGACTCCGATGCATAAGTTAGAGAGAAGTGGTCTCAATATAAGTATATGAATGAATGTCAAATACGTTACTTTTAGGTTTATTTGTAGGAGCATGAAGGTGATAATAATGACTGACATCAGAGCCTATCTTGGATAACCCTCGAATAAATTGATAGGATAACCTTCCTGATCAAACGAATGTGTTATCTACTCACTACATTATCCTTCATGCGTCTGTAGCTAGGTTGTATCCCTGGACTTGCAGACTAATCCTGATTCTTGAAGCCTCAGATTTGGGTCTGCCTCCAACACACACTACAAGAAAACAGGCTTTTCTCAGCGCTAGTTTTCGTCGCAATTACCCTCCCAATTCGTTGCAGTCCCTCGCTCTCGACGATAAGCAAAACGCCGCACGTTGGTTGAAATTAACTGCATTTTTTTGATGACAATCAGCGAGATGTTAAAATCGCCGCAACTGGTGTTCCTGTTCCCGCGAAACGAATTCACCGCGAACACTGAAATTATCGCGGCAAATGCGTCCACGACATGCCAACTTATCGACGGAATCAATTGATTTCGTCAATTTATTTCGCCGCCACAAATTGAATACCTCGACGCAATTAACTTCGCCTCAACTCGGCGTCTCAGTAATCGCCGTACTTACAATTTATAGCCGCGATTCTCTTCGACGTAAAATCTGCCTCTATCGCTGGAAATCTAATGAGGCGACCAAACTAGAGTCTGCCGCAATATGTCTATTGCGGGATTTAATTTCTGCTGGCGGCGTTCCTTCATCGCCGCTATAAGCATTTACCTACGATGTGAGCATACGACGTAAATGCGTATGACCCAACGTATGACTCTTGCAACGGTATTTTTTTCGCCGCAATAGACCTGTTTTCCAGCGATTTCCAAGTTCGACGCGCTGTAATTGGGATGCTGGGGTACTGTCGTTCCCATTTCGCCGCAATAGGGATATTTTCCTTGTGCTATTTCAACCCAAAACGTGGACGTATTAGAGTGGGAAAAACTCCATTTGTGGGCACTTAAATTGCTACTGTCCTGTTGCACTACGTTTGGCACAATTTTACGTACATACCCTAAATACATATAAATACAATAGTTTGTGTTAACATATATGTTATAATTATGCAATATATATATTTGCATTAAAACCCAAGTGGCAGGTATACCATCCCAGATTGACGTTACGTAACGTCAATCTGGGATGGTACATACTTTATAATATTTAAACAAACATATATATATGTGGGCTTATTATGAGTTAAACGCACAAATTCAATTATAATTAAATTTGCAATCTGGATGCAAATTTAACCGACTAATTACCAGACACTAGTCAATGCATAGTAGTCATCTAGTATAATATAGCATCAAGTTGAGAATGACGATCCTGCTCACCCAATTACTATATACATATATATATATATATATATATATAGAAAGACATGATTCCTTTTTCTATATTAAATAAACCATCATCATCATGAGACAATAGACAGAGATGATCATGATTCATTCATCAAATATCTAAAGCAGTTCATATCAACAGCATAGCCCCCCAAGAGGTGTACATCATGTCATTTTAACAAAGGCAGATAAGCCACTATATAATTCTGGTCCGGTGCATATTGGATATAGACATGTAGAAAGATTTATGGCTTGAGCAGTTAGGAATGATACCCTCAATAACACAAACATACATTGACTCAATGACCGAAAGCTTTCTCCTTCAGTCCATATGGCCACACAAGTCTTAGTTATATCTGACTCTTGTTGCCGCATGCATGACTACTGGATCTCCACCAACATAAGTACTGCATCTACTTATCGCCAACACACTAGCAGCATATTTTTTCCTTTTGTGTACATTAATCAGCCCTTGCATCTGGGTTACAACCCTGCATCTCAGTGTAATACATCTTTAACATATATCATTAGTGAGATGAAACCACTTGAATATAACAGTGTTTCTATATACCTCATGACATACATTCTTTCATTGCTTATATATATATATACTACATGACATGCACTTAACATGATTTCTCTCTCTGTAGATTCATGGTATCATTAGCCCCAGTCCCACTAATGGTATATCATACGTTTTACCATTACTGGTCTTGTAACAATGATACTTTGCCCATTTGATCTACAGAGAAGTAATGAAATTAATCGATCTATGGTAAGCTGATAGTACTAATATTGTGGCATAAAAGACTCAGAAAGCTGACTGAAAAACATTCCCCTGGACCTTGACACGACTGATGGGCACTGATTGGATCAGATTTACATGATTATCGTCGTGATAAAATAGTTGAGGAAGATGCAGAGATTTGGCAATTATTTAACACAATTAATTAAATGAATATCCTCATGATAACATCTATGAGTTTGGTTCTTTGTTTGTATCTCAGTACTACTTAGTATTATTAAATCATGGACAAATTTACACATCTCTCTCTCTGTCTAGATCTTGTCAATAACCCTTCAAATATCTACAGATTGAGGAAATACTATTAAGCTAAGGTAGCTTCAGGTCTGTCTTCCCAGGGTATCCAATATGCATGTAATGTTACCCACAATACATTAACTTTGTGGTGAGGTTGTACATAATTAGCTAGTTGGCTCCATTCATTCTGATCTTCGCTAGCCAGCTTCCTTTTCCCTTTTTATTTTAGGACATTTTTGAATGTCTATGTTGTTTTTTACCCAATAATGACGGATGTCACTTTTACATGATATTTCTTGAAGTTTTTCATTATTTTGAAACTGGAGGTACATATATATATATAATATATATATATACCTCACCTATGCATATATATATATATATGCATATTATATATATATAATGGTATATATGCAAATCCATTGACAGACTAGTTAGAAGTTAGTGCATATATGCCAACTTCCACTCAGCATTCCCCAGGTTGGTTTGTAGGATTTTTCATGTATTTGGTCCCCGGAGTGTGGAAACTAGTTGGCTAGTTTGTTTCAATTTTTGAAAATTGAAATTTTTTTCTCTTCCAGCATGGATAAATTACTATATATACCATCAATTAATGGCATTGGGTAATTTTTGTTTGTTGTTGACATTAGATTGATATATGCTGATAAAGGTGGGCTATAGTTGTGGACTGATTTCAGCAAAATATGCTGATGTATCCTGGCACTGAGGATGGATAGTTATTATCTGAAAGTTGCTGTAGTCATTTTTCACAAGAAAACAGACCGAAATGTCTTGTGGTGAGTATTCCTTACTATCTAATTTGTCCATGATTTAATATTAGTCTTGCTGTACCTATGAACACCCTATGGCAGAGTATTTACTGCTTCTATCTAACTTTGTAGACATCATGCAGGATGTCTATTACACTCTACTGCCCCTACATTCAAAAATTCCCCCACAAACGGTATGCAGCATGTTAAAACTCTAGTTATAGTTATGACAAGTATATCATCAGAATACTTGATTGTTATCATGGAATTACAAAATAATACATATATTTTGTGATAGTTCAAGTATCATCAGCATATATTGACACTATTGTATGTAGTGTGGAAGATAGGGAAGATATGTGATGGAGGTGGTTTTTTTTGCAAACAAAAAAAAACAGAAAATTGACATCTATCATACAGAAACATGCTTAATTTCATCTTCGGGTTATGTCTGATAATATATTCTTAATCTATATAACATGAAAAACAACCGCACCTGAAATGCAATTCCAAAGGAAAACACTGGCCTTTTCCCCAATTATGCATCTTAAGTACAACTTGCGAAACGTCCGTCTCTCCCACCTCATGAGTCTTAACCACAACTTGGGTTAACGTTTCCCAATTTAACCCAAGTCTGCCCATCAGAAGTGCCTGCATAACAACATTATACAGGTGTTAGATAGCATGCCAGTAGTCACAATTTATATCACTGAATTTCAGGAAAATTTTCGGAACCAAAATCTATGTTGATCATACCTCGTTACCATTACAACACAACCTGTTGTGTCCCCCCCAAAACCTGTCCTTACCAAAAAAGCAACATCCATATTACTAGATCGGCAGATCCTCTCATATAAAAAAAGATGTACATGATTCATATCAATTGACACTAGTTTGCATCGAGGTTATTCTAGTTACCACAAAACCACTATATCTCCAACCTCCAATGCTCAAAAACTGTCCAGCCACCATCTGTCTACCAAAAATGCACCCAAAATATGTCCATGATCCCACCCAAAAATCTACTGATTCTCTCTTGTTCACTGAGACCTCCGAAGAGAGTCAGTGAGCTGAGAAGGGAATTCGGCAATGAATGTCGTCAACATCCTATCCATCTCATTCTGTCGTTCCAAAACTCTGTTCAACCTTTCCTTCATCTCGTCTATTTCAGCTTTGTGCATCTCTGCATCTCCCTTATGTTTGGCCAGTAAATCTAAGTATCGTTGATCTCGCTCCCGGTCACGAACTCTAGTAGTCTCTGGTATCACCATCTCACCTAGCCCTCGTGCATAACCTGGTCGATTTCCAAGGACCTCCCTGAAGACTGTCGCCGCTGCCTCCTCAGTACGTTGGGCAGGTTCTAACTCAGACATCTTGGAGACCATGGATTTCTGCACATGGTCAGAGAAGATTTGTTTTAAGTGGTCCTATGACGTTGATTTGTTTATCACTTTTGGAACAAAAATTTAACCAAGAAGTAGTAGTGGCTGAATGTAATTTCTCAACACGCACATGTATGTCTTCTGTGGTAGGCGTCACAAATTTTTGGTTCTTCTTCGACCACCGAACTTCCTTGTAGAAGTCCACCAAGTTGGCTCGTTCAGCCCTCTACAAATTTGTGCATATGACATGTATCAATCGAATATACACTTTATATACAAAAGATGATTATTCTAAAATATATTCCGTTACTCAAGCAATGCTTATTAGAACTACCACAGCTAGCTCTAGCAAAGCTGAATCTATTTTACGTACCGCTTATAGCATATATATCCCACCCAATTTCGGGGAATATTACCTTCTCCTCTAGGATCCGGACAAACGATTTACGCCCTGCAGTGTGATTGGTATTGAGTCTCTTCCGGTTCTCCCGATTTTGGGCTGACATTTTCTGGCAAATTAACAACCATTCTTAGTACTACTACACGTGTGATCCCACCAGCCAACCTCCAATCTACAGCACTATATATTGTATTACTTATCAAACTAAGTTCAGAAAACAACCACACCATACCTTGAACGTGTCACTTCCCCATCGACCACATAGCTTTACCCATACGAGATTGTCCACCAAAGTTGTCCCAGCCGCCAACGCTTCTTCATGGCTGCCATAAGCCATGTACTTCTTATGCAACTCATGGTGGAAGGCGTTAAACCTCTTTCGCAGCTGTTTTGTAACTGCCAATCGATGATTATCCAGCTCCCAATCTAATTCGAAGTCACCCTATATATTTAGAACAAAAAATGTAGTTATTTACCAGACATATATGCTAAGTTCACTTTTAGCATTGTCAGCGAAGTTTTCAGAAAATTACCCGGACCCGTTCAATCAGCTCATCCTTCTCTGCCTTCGGTACGTCACTCCATCTAGCATATGACATGTCCAAATGATGTTTTAATATCCATGTTATCCGTGTCGTAAACATTGACGCGTTCTCACAACAAGGTGCAGTTTCTCCATCATTAATCTTCAAGTGAATTTTCCCATGCTTTCGCAATTTCTCAAACTCTGTGCACTTCGCGGGCCCCCGCTTCCGTTTATTCTAAACTTGGTTTACAATAGGCACCATCGTTGCCTCCATGTCTGTATGAAAGTATAAATTAATATATAAATCTCACAATAATAAATGTCTATTATATTTTATTGTACTACTACATGATTAAACTACATGGTTAAAACTGTTAATCAGTGTTAATCCAGTTATCAACAGTAGTTAACCTTACCAATCTCTTCTCTAGTAGGTTGCGGTTGTGGGATTGGATTGGCAGGTGGAGTCTCCCAAACGTGTGAGGGAGGCTGTGTTGAGTCATCTGAGTTGGACTCAGATGACTCAACAGGGCTGTGGTATGACGCGATGTGAACACCGCGTGGTCGGCGGGCTCGAGTTGACCACGGTGGCAAGCGTCTTCTAGGACGGATCACTGGTCCTCTTCCTCTAAAACGCCCACTTGTCTCCATGAGAGCACCTAAAAATATCACTCATTAAATCTTATCAGTTGTAGTTATTTAACAATTTATTAAAAAATAACTCCCGGATGCATTGACCATGCCAAAGTACATTTAAATATGCTGGAACATAAACTAATGTCAGAGCATAAGTAGCAGAATATTCATATATAGTCGCCCTGCGAGTGATTGCAGCGAATTGGGGGGGGGGGGGGGTCATTGCGACGGAAACTGGCGCTAACAAATCCATCTTTTCTTGTAGTGCGCATGCAACAAATCCCCAAGCATCGTGCTACGAAATGAATATATAGTACTCGATTGGTCCCTGTCTCGGCCCCACTTAAAGCATGCACGGTAGTGTGCATGCTTTTGATCTTTTGCATACAGGCCAAATTTTATATTTCAATTTGAATCTGGACATTTGGTTTTTCATCAGTTTTTCTATCCCAGCCTTCCTCCATGCATGCATCTAATTATTGAACTGAAATCACCTAATATCTGTAACTTTCTGCAAATTATAATTGATCTAATATATCATCAGTATATACCGATGTTTAATTATATATATATATATATATATATATATATATATATATATACGTTTTACTACACACAGGGTATATATGTAAGTATCATTACATATAAAAATTCTGAGCAGATGGTCAATTATATACGATGCCAATGACTATTTTCTATCAATATCAGAATGGAGTAACAAATAAATATGTAGAAATACAAATATTTCACTATGTATTATAATGATCATGTGCATATATATATATATATATATATATATATATATATATATCAACTTTCATCGACATTTTTTTGCCTAACAAAAGAACTAGTTTCACAACTTTTGGACTGTGCTGCTGAAAATAGCTTCCAGATATATAGGCATATCTAATATATTATATAGATCGATGGAACTTGTTCTTATTAACAGCAGAATATTCAAAATCAACCAGACTTCATATACCAATATATATATATATATATATATATATATATACACACACAAGAAAACAGACACCAAGGATCACTGGGTTCAACCATTGTATACTAACCTTCTGTTTTGGAGATTTTGCAAGTGGGTGCAATACCATATTGATGTCTGAAAACAAATTAATCTGGTTCCCGTTACAGAGAACCAGTAAGTAAACATGATTTCTTTAGCCTTTTATATCCCACCCACATATTTGGCTAGATATAACTATCTTGTAAATAGCTACCCCCTCCCTACATGTGTTTTTAACCCAACAAACCCCCCCAGGACAATACCCAGGAATTGCAAAACAATATAGCTAAAACATGTTTCGGGGAATCCTCACACTTTTATGGACAAAGTGTGCTTAAGGGTCTTTAACAATACGTATAACTAATTTAGTGGGTGAAGCCTACCACACTATACCAGCCACATCTCTATATGACTTGCTTAAAAATGGCTCCAATGCAACCACTTACCAGGAAACAGCTTAAGTTATGGAACCTTTGTGGAGTAGATCAGCACTGGTCCAGTGCAGGTTCCAGGTATGGATGTGTGTTGGTGAAAAGCTGAAGCTTTTCTTCAGGTTGCAGCAGGGCAGCCAGAGGTGCATAAAGGCAGGAACATCTATATTCTTCAAGTGTTTTCTGGTTCTGCCGTGTGAAAGTATGAATAGGTGCATGACTTATGCTGTCTTAGCTCTCAGTCTGATCATGTCAGCAGCATGAGATGACTATTTTGCCCTCAATCTGTCTCAGCTTTTTGTAAAACTCCCGCCCATCTTGTCTTGGATGTTAGCGCCAACTTTTTGGGATTTATCCTGAGATACATAAGTTTCGGATATTAGTAGTAGATAGGGACATGCTAATTGGCTTGTAACTCCCACGGTGACAGCTGTATATATACTTAGTGTAGAGAATAACTATCATTTTGAAATACAGAGTGTAAGGGAGTGTAGTTCATGCTAAATTAACATCGTGGTGAAAATCCTTGGCACCTCTCTACTTGGCCAGATTTCTTTGTTATTATCCCCCAATCTGTAACATATGTAGTTGACACCATTTATATAGTGTTTCTTAGCATATATATATTTATAGAACATACGAGTAGGAACATTTTACTGGCAGCAGTATGGGACCAGTAAATCTAAGTCTTTAGTTGAAATTTGAGAGCTCCATATAACATATCAGTTATTGGACTGGGTAATGTAAAGGCCACTTTTTCTTTTTCTGCAAGATGTTTATTCATCAATCGTACCTAACTTCTCTCTATGCCTTGAAGAAATGTCTTCCTTTCATGGTTGGGGGATTTTATTGTCAACCTGCTTATTATCCAACATGCAATTCCTTCAATCTTTGAGATATAAATTAACTATGTTGCTCATATATGTTTTACATGCAACCAGTTTTTCCATCCCAATTATAAAGTTACACCATGTGAATTGACCATCTTGCATTAACTCAACACCTGCTTATTATCCAACATGCAATTCCTCATTAACTTGAGATATAAATTATACAGGTGTTGCTCATATATGTTTTACATGCAACCAGTTTTTCCATCCCAATTATAAAGTTACACCATGTGAATTGACCATCTTGCATTAACTCAACACCTGCTTATTATCCAACATGCAATTCCTCATTAACTTGAGATATAAATTATACAGGTGTTGCTCATATATGTTTTACATGCAACCAGTTTTTCCATCCCAATTATAAAGTTACACCATGTGAATTGACCATCTTGCATTAACTCAACACCTGCTTATTATCCAACATGCAATTCCTCATTAACTTGAGATATAAATTATACAGGTGTTGCTCATATATGTTTTACATGCAACCAGTTTTTCCATCCCAATTATAAAGTTACACCATGTGAATTGACCATCTTGCATTAACTCAACACCTGCTTATTATCCAACATGCAATTCCTCATTAACTTGAGATATAAATTATACAGGTGTTGCTCATATATGTTTTACATGCAACCAGTTTTTCCATCCCAATTATAAAGTTACACCATGTGAATTGACCATCTTGCATTAACTCAACACCTGCTTATTATCCAACATGCAATTCCGTCAATCCATTGTATACTAACTAACTATGTTGCTGTAATCCAGTTACATGCAACCAGTTTTTCCATCTAATTATTATAAATGAGGACCCCTAATGAACTCGGCTCTTCATGGTAGATTTCTAACATTACAACATAACATATTAATTTAACACTCTGATCACCATCTACACTCTATTTGGCAAATGTTGCACCTAAGGGTGATGTCATTTGTACTGTCATATTCCATTTGACATACTTTTTCAGATTTTAAACAAAATCTGCGTGCTATTCCAACGATGTAATTTAGCATTCAAAGCACCAGATTAATCTCCCATTAATCTGGCAATACCAGCTTAATTCTGTAAAATTTCATTTAGGGGGTGGGAGGTATACTTACGAAATGCTGCAGATTTGTTTAAAGATTATCATGGTTTATATAGATTCCCTAAACAATTAATGGACTGCTTTCCTTAGATTTAAGATGCCGCTAATGGCCATGCATATTGCTGGATTTTGGGAATTAGCCTATATTCAGGTCCATATTGTAGTAGTATCCATTTGAATATATCCCATCTTATTTCTCATGCCATGTCTTGCGAACATGTACACCAACCTTGCACCTGCATTAACAACACGTGTATCGAATAAATGAGGTAAGTTGCATCTAACTCTTATATATCTTAGTGGGTGAACAAAATGTGTTGGAAAAAAAAATTTACCAGCAAATCAAGAAGTTAACTTTAATTATTGATGAAATGTTGTGAGTTGGGCATCTCGAATCAATAGGGAGCATACACCTGTTAACAAAACCACAACAGTTGGGTTAGCTCAATAAGGACATGTAATTATTGAGCATATTAACGGCACGAACCAACGCGATTGAAAAACTATGTTGTAGTTGACTTGGAAACAAGCATGTGTCCAACATCCCATTTCGGGGGTTTCAGAAATTAAGAGCATTTACCTTCCAATAAATATTCCATGTAAAATTGTGTAATTTTACATGGACTCCTCATCTGTGGATAGGTCTTCCTCATCGGAATATTCTCCATCCCCATACCCATCATCTGAACCAGACATGGCGAGTGGATCTTCCATGCTTGCTCTTGTAACTAAATCTATGCCTGCTGGACCCATCATTGCCACTTCACGTGCATCAATTTGCCTAGGTTCTATATCAATCCGACTTAGTGGAGTCACCACAGGAACTTCATCACATTGCATGGGTACGTAATCATATGCAGATTCATTTTCTTGATAAGCATCATCGTCACTACATTGACCATCCAAATCTTCTAACACCCTCATGATGGGTGGAATGTCATATACATTCCTATTATTGAACTTCTGCACAACACACCAATTTCCCCTCATTCTTAGATCTCTAATGTAAAAACACTGCGAAGCCTGGCATGCCAACACATATGGGTCGTCCTTATACCAAGTCCTGTCCATATTGACACTAGTCATGTGGTGGTCTACTCGTACACCCCGTTTCTTATCGCCAACATCAAACCAATCACAAGAGAACAAGTACACTCGACGCCCTCCCATGTAGTGTAACTCGATGACATCATTGATAACACCATAGAAGTCAAGATTTTTAGACTGTTGGTCCCCAGTTACCACCACACCCGAATTTTGTGTTCGTCGCCGAAGTTCGCGCTGCTTTGTATGGAACCTTTTCCCATTTATTATGCAAGCAGTGTACGATCCCACCCAATTGTCAGGACCACAAGCTAACGCATATAGATTGGCAGAGACCCCAAGTGGGTTGCTAGATCGCTGGTCTTGAACCTACAAAATAGTGACACGTCCACTAAATCTAAGTAAGTCACACAGGACGTATAGAATGGTGTTATTGGTCATTCTAAGTAGACATGCATCAGTCAAACTTACACGTTTCTTTAACCACGCTGGAAACTCATGTTGATGTGTTCGATCAATGGAATTTTGGTTGTTCACCTGACATTTCGCGTAGTGCTCCCTGCACACAGGACATAAAGGGAATCTACCATGTTAGTACTACCACTTGATCGAACATGCAACAATTTTTGCCACAAATGGGAAGGACTGAAAAACGTCGATTGTGTGTAAGAAGAAATTAATAATGGTACATGGTATATCAAGGATGCTTACTCCAAGTAGGGGCCAATTTCTTGGCAATTGTTAAGCACGTACCAACGAGCTACGATAAAAAGGTTGTCTTCTAATCGCACGTCAGAAGCAATACCCAACGGACGAACTTTTTGGTTAAAGATTGAAAATCCATATGAACTCGGCTCTTCTTGAACATCAACATTGCGGTCCGGTCGATTAAATCTCGTCTCAACATCATTAAGATACATCGAGCAAAATGTTAGGCATTCGGTGTGAATGTATGCTGTACATATTGAACCTTCTGGGCGGGCTTTATTTTTTACGTACCGCTTGAATTTGCCCAAATACCTCTCAAATGGGTACATCCACCGGTATTGTACTGGACCCGCAAGTATGGCCTCACGGGGTAAATGGATAGCTAGGTGAACCATGACATCAAAAAATGATGGCGGGAATATCATCTCTAATTTGCACAGGATGCTTACAACATCAATTTCAAGCTGGGACAGGCGATTGATCTCTAGTGTTCTCGCACCCAACTCTTTGAAGAAAGTGCTTAGTTCAGTCAACGCTAAGGCGATATCACTCCTTAAGTACCCGCCGACAGCAATAGGCAGTAAGCGCTGCAAGAAAACATGGCAGTCATGGCTTTTGAAGCCAGAGATTTTGCAATCATGTACAGAAACACAGCGGGAGATATTGGATGCGAACCCATCTGGAAATTTAACATTGGTCATCCAAGAACAAAATGTCTTCCTCTCATCTCCGTGTAACGTGTACAATGCATGAGGCATGGTAATTTTCTGCCCTTCAACCTTCAAATGCAATTCCTTTCTTAACCCTAACAACTCCAGATCACGTCTAGAGTTTATATTATCCTTTGTTTTCCCAGGAATATTCAATAAAGTGCCGAAGATGTTATCGCATATGTTCTTCTCAGTATGCATGACATCTAAATTATGTCGAAGTAGTAGTGTTGACCAATAAGGTAACTTGAAAAATATGCTGTGCTTCGTCCAGTTCAACTCAGGGGCAGTCCGTTTTCTCTTCCTAATAGATTTTCCAAATGGTACATCCCCAAGCATCTGTAGCTGACTTAAAATATCTGCTCCCCCTAACAGTCTTGGTGGAATGCGATGATCTTCATTACCATTAAACAACATCTTTTTCTTCCTCCAAATGTGGTTTTGCGGGAGGAAACGCCGATGTCCCATATAACAGTGTTTCCGGCCATATTTCAACCAATGGGAATCTGTATTCTCATTGCAACATGGACATGCAAATTTTCCTTTTGTTGACCAACCGGAAAGATTCCCATAGGCAGGAAAGTCATTGATTGTCCACAATAAAGTGGCATGCAGCATGAACGTTTCCTTGATGGAGGAATCATACGTAGGTACCCCATGTTCCCAAAGTTCAAGCAATTCATCGAGCAACGGCTGCAAATAAACATCGATGTCATTCCCCGGTGATTTTGGGCCAGGAATAATGAGGGATGTCATAAAGAATTGGTCTTTCATGCATAACCACGGTGGCAAGTTATATGGTACAAGGATCACTGGCCATATGCTGTAAGGCTTAGCCATATTGTTGAATGGATTGAAACCATCACTTGCCAAACCAAGCCTAACATTGCGAGGATCGTTAGCGAACCAACTATGTGCCTCGTCAAAAGCCTTCCAAGACTTAGAGTCAGCGGGATGACGCAGAAAATTCTCATCTGTCACTCGCTTCTCTTTATGCCATCTCATTTCAGCTGCTATCTTTGTAGACAGGAAAAGCCGTTGTAATCTTGGCTTTAAAGGAAAATGCCGCAACACCTTATGAGGGATCACCCGGGTCCCATTTGTAGTTGACATCCACCTTGAGGCCTTACATATAAGGCATGAATTTAGTTCTGAATATTCCTTCCAATATAAGATGCAGTCATTGGGGCATGCATGAATTTTGTTGTACTTAAAGCCCAAACCTCGCTCCAATGAACGAGCATCTTCATATGAGAGTGGCAATTCAGCATCCGGAAAAGCAGACTTCAACAACTTAAGGAGCATATCAAATGACTTGATTGACCAGCCACCAAGGGTTTTTATGTGTAACAATTTCACAATGAACGAAAGTTTAGAGAATTTTGTACAACCGCCGAAAAGTGGACGTCGAGCATCCTCTAATAGCTCGTCAAACGATGACACTGGACATGCTTCAGGAAATGAATCCCGCCTCGGCAATGGAGTGCTACTTTGGGGAACATCGACGTTTGTCCCAGCCAATATGTCGTCTAGCATATTGTCCATATCATCGATGAATTCATCTTCATCACTAACACCAACTTCTTCATCGTCCACATCGAAATTTCGGGTTTCCTCCTCACCATGGAAAATCCATTCAGTGTAGTTCACATCGATCCCATTTATGAACAAGTGACTCTCTACGGTAGGTAAAGGCAGGAAGAGATTATTAGAACATATTCGACATGGACACCGAATGCGATGACTTCCCCTAGCATGGTTTTGCGCCATCTCAAGAAAATTGTTAACGCCTGCAGCATAAGCAGGTGATCGAAGTCTATTGGGCTCAGTCATCCAGCTTTTGTCCATCACTACAATAATGATACAACATTATTAGTAGAGTATATCTCACATAGTCGTTTGGAAGCTATTCAAAATGAGAATATGGCAATATCAGCTCTCTGTTCTGAACACCCAATGGCAATCAGAACAGAGAGCTAATAAGGGTGGATGGACAAATGTTGGGGTCTTTCTAAATAATTAGAAAGACCCCAACTACGTCATTATGCCAATATAGTTAGTGAATCTGTGGGAGAGCTAAATTAACTTGGTCTGCCAACCACCAACGCCAAAAAATGGATATATTTCTGGTGATATATATGGTGATAGAGGGGAAGTTGGCGGGGCTAGTTGGTTGAGATGAAATTATGGGTTGAGAGCGAAGACACATTTAAGACCAAATCGCCTTGGTCTGTTGTTAGATTGGGATGTGAGTTCTTCACATCGGGATCTAATTCTTTGTTCTCAATAAGCAAAGGTTTATTGATGGCTGCAATAGCTTTAAATCTCACATACCAGTAGGGTATGCAGTCACCCTTCAACCCTATGGATGAGAGCACTAGTCTAAATACAATAACAATTACGTACAGTTGATCAGAGCACAACTTCTCAACAAATTATCTACAGAGAGAGAGAGAGAGAGAGAGAGAGAGAGAGAGAGAGAGTTTGGCATGTGAAAAAACAAAGGGCCAGGAGAAGTGCATAAAAAGAAATGAAACATCTAGGATAAACATTATTAGATCAGTTGTAGACCATTGAGAGAAGAAAACATAGAGTACACCCACATTGGATATGCATATCAGGAATGTATAGGGTTGCAAATACATGAGGAATATATTCATGTATTTGCACAATTTCTTATGCAATGATGTAGGTAGAGCTCCACATGGTTAGTTTACATGATTACAGCCAAGGTTATGTTATAACATAACCTGCTAATTGCATTAAATTCCATTTTACTTTGCACAGTAGGGAAAAATTTTGTAACGTAACATTTATGAGAAATGTATTACTTTTATATTCGAAGGAAGGAAAAGTGAGTAGTTGAGTATTATACAAGGGAGAACTAATATTGTAGTTATAATCCAAACTCAATTTACAAAACCAATTGAGTCCCCCTTAGATCCCAGTCATTCCCCAAGTATGCACAAAACCATCAAACTCCGAACTAATATTTTAAATAGCAGTGTTAGACAGTCAAAGCGAATGGGTTTTTGGTATAAAATGATTTTAGGACATACATGATTGGGTTAAGTAAAGAGAACAGATCCACATAAAAAACTATTACAATTTATCAAATTTGTTATTTGATTTGTTGCATGGTAAGCATTTCACATTCACAATTTTCCCCAATGGTATTAGACGTTAGGATCAGATTTCAAATCTTACAAAAGATTATTCAACCTTTTATCGGTATACAATAATGGCCTAGCAGCGAATCCAATGTGGTGAGTATTCCTTCCCAACTCATGTATCGCACATGAACAGTACTACTATCATGTGCCAGCAATTAGGAATTGAAGATACTTTTCCATCATATATATTCAATTGTGTGAACGCTGCCATAAAGTTAGTAGCATTTCAACTTATTGATGCCGGCATCACCTGATCTATATTTGTGGGCTTCACATGGGTACCCTTAAGCTTTATACATATGTAGATGTGAAGCCTGCGCACAGCTTGAAGTCTAAAGCTTTTATCCCAAAAATCTACGTACTATGGGAGTTCCTCAAGTGTCAATGGCAGTTGAGTGCAGTAAATCTAATTTATGGTGGGAACGAGTTTTCCGTGTAAAACTCTGTTTCTGGCTCAGATAACCATATCTGGAAGTTATGCAAACGTCTAGAGTTAATGTCGTGATTAGCAAAATCAGTGTTATGATCCACTAACGAATCATAACACTGAATTGGCGCACTAGAAACATAGTCCAAATGCGCCAATTAAACAAACTATACATATAAACAACAACCTCACACTAACAGAAAAATTCAGGTTTTTATCCTCTCATTGCTGAAACAAAGTTATAGAGAAAGAGGAAACACATGAGTTGATGCAATTGAATATATATTATTCGTGGGGACGATGAAATAGTAAAATGTGCAGATCTGAATTGACAGGTAACAATTCAGATCTGCACAGTAGCATGCACCAAGATAGGGTACCAAAATAAGTAGAGAACAAAAACTCCCCTTCTTGATGACACTCGTACAATGACAAGTCAAGTTGTTGCGTACCTACCCCAAAGTAATAAGCATATTGTAGTAATTAGTTTTCATGTAATGACCACGGTCTTCTAGGACACACTACATAGTTATGTAGTGGCAGTTAGGAATGATTAGCCCTTCCAAGTAGTGGGAGGGATTCAGTCAAGTAAAATCCATTAACTAGGCATCATGAATGGCTGCCAGCTACGATATACAATGGCTATAGGAAAAATAAATAAAACAGCAAGTCAAGAATCCAAATGGTGCAATTCGTTGCACAGTTGAATAGGGAGAGAAATCCTTAACCCAGAAATTTTCCCCAATTGAATGTAGTATATAAATTCGTTGTTCATGAGAAGCAGGTGAATTTTATATATTCAACAAAAGCAGATTCTCTGTCCTAAATGCCACGGGGAAATTATAATACTGTTCGGGATCCGCTTAACATTACCCAACAAGACTCTATATACAAGGTAGCTTAAGTGTCGCTATAAACTTCATAATAGCCTGAATAAATGCAGGATTTTTTTGATGACTTAACCAATATGTAAAACTTCGTTTGTTGATGACATATACCTAGTAGCTACAGTGATGAACGAATATTTGGAGGATTTAACCATCTATTAAACAAGAAAACAGGACTTATGAGAATTTGGCACAATACATGAACTAATATAATTAATAAACTCAATATAAAGATCTAAAGATATTTAATGAGTTTAATTGTAAGAAAGAAACAATTTAATTACACTCAATATATATCCAAGAACCAGTAACTTAATCAACATTATCAGGTGGGACATGTCAACCATTCTTAGTCAGTTTGATGGAGGTCTAAAGACTCTCGCATTTGAGATGGTCCAACATGCATATATACATCATTTAAGTCACTTTTACAGACATGCACCATTATGACATGTATGTGGGTTGATAATAATGCCAAAACAAATGTTGAAAATATAGCTGGTGAATAATGGTATGTTTGGCATTCCAGTGCAAAATCAGTGCATATGTGCTGTGTCAACTGCAGAATACTACCCAAGGAAAAATTCACCAGAAACTAGTTACCACATGATCAGAATGGCACACAGCAGACAAAAGGCAAATACCTAGAGGAATTTGTAAGTATGTACTAATCACTAAACCACAGCAAAATAATGAGTAATGGAATATGGCAATGCAATATCGAGAACTGCAAGGGTGAAGGGGAGCGGAAATCCATAGAGGTATAGAGTTACCTCTAGAGTTGTAAAAAGTCGGGAGGCAATTTATGATTATTCAAGACAATAAACCTCCGATGTGGGTTGCCCAACAGTCACTCGACGGCGACTTAGTAGAGTCAATTCAAGTCGAAATTGGTGCCAAGAACAATTCGGGTCCCCTGTCACAGGGAACCAGAATTTCCACTTTGTGGAGGGATCTTCTCTGCAAATAATCAGTAGATTTGGGTGCGGTGGAAGACGTTGAATGAGGAGGAGCTATCAATTCGGCGAATTTGCGATTTGCCCCAACCTTTGGCCAAAAATCTTGTGCGAGTCCAGTGGATTCATCATGCTAGGGGCCCCTCATTGTGGATGCGAATGCAAGGAAAACAGGGAGAAGGTGACCGAAGATTGCGACAATGGAGTGGAGAAGGTTGCTATGGAGAAGGGATTTCTGTGTGAGTACGGCGGATTTTGTGGTAAATGGAAGAGGAAATATGAGAAGGGGTTCGTGTTTTCGTGTGTTTTGTGTTTTGGGTTTCGAGGGTTTGCGGAAGGAAATTTGGTGCGTTTCAGACTGGCGCCCAATTGATCTTATCTTACCGTTGAAGCACGGTCTTTGCCGACGGAAAAACCGACGCAACAAGTTATGAGGAAGTTGCGACGAAAATGTCTATTGCAGTAGACCATAATATCGCTGCAACAAGTAAGGCCATATCCAATAAGTGAAAACAGTTGAAGTTGCTGTTAAAAGTAACCGGCGACCACAAAGTCGCTGCAATTAACCGCATATTGCGGCGTTTTTTATTACGGCGAAATTAAAACCGCCGCAATAGGTCTGTTTTCTTGTAGTGACATGGGTTTATCCCTCCGGGGCCTCAATATCCCTTCCACTTAATTTATAATGGGAATACGTAAATGATCATTGGACAGCAAACACCCCCCGATCAACAGCTAATTAATATCCCTTCCATTTAAGCTGCAGTTACTAGCGTTAATTACCTGAAGTCTAGTAATTACCTGAAGTTTCAAAGTGGTTATGGACAGTCCTGCATTACTTGCCATTGGGGAAGCAGCTAATTAACGTCGATCGCGATGATAAATGTTGAACAGATGGATGTACGTACGTAGTTTCGTGTGGCCATGCACCAACAGCTAGCCTCAAATTATATTATATATATATATATATATATATATATATTATAATTAAATTGTCTTGCTTGCTAGCTGCTACCCTCATTATATTACAACTCAAGTAGATCAAATTAATCGTGAAACACATGACGTACTATATACATCATGTACATGTTGTAATTATATATATATATATATATATTTATATATAAAAGAGTGCTGCCTTTAATTATCTAATAATTAGGTCATAAGGAAACGTCGTAATTAGCTTTAGTTGGTAAAAAGCACCAACAACGTACGTCTGTGGAGGGGCCGAAAGAAAAGATTAATAATGAGAAAGTACAATGTGCGGCACTACTACTGCTGAGATTACTTGTAGGACTTGTGCACATCATGCATTCCGACCTTCACTTTTGTAGGGGACTCTTTTAATTTCTCCAAGTACTTCTTTTCATCGTCATCATCATCAAAAGCATCACAACTTTTTGGAAGTGGCAATGTATAGATTCCGGCCTCTTAGGCGTTTAGTTCGTGAAAATAATTATAAGTGTTAGGTTTTATATCAATAATAAATCATTTATGATAAGGGTTAAATCTAAAGAGATTTTTTATAAATAAGTTTATAAAATAACATGACAATCATATGTCAAATCTAATTTACAATAAAAAAAATATTTTAATTAATAATCTGACGTAAATCATATTAAATTGAAAAAAGAGACCTAGAATTCCCCATTATTAATTATTCGGTAAATTTGGAATTTATAATTAATTTTATTTAATATTATAGGAAAAATATGACTAGCTAACACTTTCTCATCAAGATCCTTACAGCCAATTAATGAGCTCGCCCTGAACCTTATCAAATATCTGTTTTCATGTCCAATAGAATTATTAAACCGATGGAAAGAAAGAAATTAAATATAAATCAATGCCATGTATGAGTTCACTAATTGTATATATCTTTATATTTATTTGGATATGAGTGGGTTCTTGCAAGCCATCCGGCAACTTTTCTCCCGTTTTCTTATAAAGGAAAAATTGACGGGTGTTCGTTTGCTTAAGCAATTCAGATAAGATAAGATGAGATATTTTGTTAAAAATCAAATCAAATATTGTTATAATATAATTTTTTAATATAATTTTTATTTTGAGATTTGAAAAAGTTGAATTGTTTATTATATTTTATATTAGAATTTAAAAAAATTATAATGATAAATTGAGATGAGATAAGATGTTTTGTTTATCCAAACCGAAAACTCAAGAACTAGCTGTTCCTCAATACCGGTCAAAGGATTTGAATCATCTCGATCGGCTACTTAACAATACTCAAATGATATTGTGAGGAATATACCCACGATTCCTATTGAAAGTCCCTCCTTTAACTACCTCTTTTCCATAGAGGAAAGACAAAAAAATAAACACTGAAAAATTATTTACATAGTCCTAGAGTAATTCTCTCGTTTTTCCTTTAAAACAATATAGAAAAAATTCGGGACTTACAAAAGCATTATTTTCATGATAGACCCCATTTTTTTATAAAAAAAAAAAAAAAAAAAAAAGAGTGTTCAATGACGCTTGCATATTCTAAAATTGTATCTAACATTATTTTTAAACAAGAGATAACAAAAAGACTCCCTAATAAATTAAGCAATTGACATATATCTATGGAGATAATCATTGCCTTGATATCCAGCATTGAAAATGTGTATCCTAATTCACTATTGAAACTTCGGCAACTACATATGAATGATTAGAAATTACAATAAGCTAAATTAAATTAAATTGAAAAATGAAGTATTATATATATATGATAGCACGTTGTAGTTTGTTTTATAGCAATTCATTGACTACGTCTGCAATGATCTCTGCCCTAGTGGGAATTGCCAGCTTTCACAATATTTATGCAAAAAACTATCTCTTTATCTCCTATTATATATTGTATGCAAAAAGTCGTCGTAGAAATCTTTAATTTTAGAGGACAGGGATATTGGATGGATCGATCCTTCTCATGAGCCATTATATATATTATCACGTTTTTCCATTGTCATTTCCACCTGATCTATGACTATACCGCGTTCACACTTCCCTTTCATTACATCATGCATGGCCTCGATCCACACCCTTCTTCTGATCTCTATCCCAACTTTCTCTTTCAGCCTATCATGATCTAGACTTTTGTACAAATTGATCTTGTATACTTTTATTATATATCATATTGTTGTACTGCAGCAACATCAAATTCCCTTATGTTCTCTGATATTTGGTCATATATCTAGTACTTTGTCGTGATCATGAGCTAATTTATATATATGATCAAGATGTTAAGCAAAATACTATTAATCATCATTATTTATTATTTTTTATGTCATGTCATATTAGAATAGAGTAAAAGGCTGATAGTTAAAAGGCTCGATAGTTGTTGAGGACATAATTTAAATATTTAAATTTAACTATTTTAATTCGTAAGCTTTATTTTTTGCAACAGATACTAATAATTTAATATATGTAATATCATAGTAAAGATTTTGAGTTCGAACTATAACTCTACAAATAAATATCACAGCCGTCGTCTATTCTCTCTTAAAGTCACCTTGAGCCATTTACATGATGCGTACCATTACAAATTAGCTTCTTCATTGCTTAATTGACGCTCGCTCTTTATTCAACAAGCTTATCCATATGGTCTTGGACAATCTCGGCATAAGTCATCATCTACACATGAAAGTTGTTTGTGTGTCTGTCGGCCACCTATATATATATATATATATATAGGAACTAAATTATCTTTGGTGGAATTGAAGAGTTGAAGATTATGATTTTATATTTTATGGACTTGGATCCATCCCTCAATTTCTTATAATTAAAAATTTAATGGTTTTAAATGAGAAAGATAGATATATAAAGTAGATATTACATGAATATTTATTGCGTATTTAATACTGCTCAAGAAATCCACATAAACAACAATAAATGACATTGTAGAACATTTTATGTCTATTTTTCTCTACTATTTGAAGCCTTCAACTTCGAATTATAAGAACTTGATGAGAGGATATATTTTCCTATAATTTACCAATGTATCTATCATTTTTAGCAAATAGTATAAGCTCATGTAAACTATATAAAAAGAAGAAGATCAATAACATAGGAGAATGTACGTTCGGTTGTTCATGTTTGTGACAAACTTGTACAAATAGAATACTCCTAATTGTGACAAACTTGTCTGCGTAATTATAAGAATCGTGAAGAACCTCTGTGTGTGTGAGAGAGAGAGAGAGAGATATTAATACTTAACTCCTACTTAGATCAGACTTGTTCTGATAAGTGTACATAATTAAATTACATTAATAATCAATATTATTTTATTTTATATGTTGTTCATATATATAATAACCTAGCTAGCTAACCTCCTGCCGCTTAATCATTTGTCTCGATCATTAATTTCCCTGCATGATGTACGCGGATATGGAGCTAGCTAGCTTGCATTTGGTTTTCTGAAAATTAAGGCTGAAGTACTACTCCTACGTGCCATATGAACCAACATTAATCACGTGGGAAACAGTACTACTTTGTATTTTTATCACAGACAGTGCTATACAGCCATCATATATATAGTCGTGATTCATGCCATGATGATCAATGGTCCATATATATATATATATATATGATTAAGGTCATATCAATTCTTATAGAAGTTAAGACAATATCTGTCACAAAGGAATTTGTGTATAGGGATGTCTCAGAGCAGATGTGTAGTTTGACTTATAGTCTGGATTTTCTCTATATATATTGATAAGTCACAGTTGTAACTTCGATTTTATTGAATGAAACGAAGTCTATTTCCATAAAAAAAAAAAAAAAAAAGTCGTATCAATTATATATTATTGTTCAAATTAATTTAAAGATTTCAAATAGAAGAGAAATGGACACATGAAATAATTAATAGTCTACATATTACGTGCACAACTTCTTCACCGGCCATATTGTATGTACACATGATCATGACGTATGTTGCATGCCATGATTGACAATTAGTAGTAAGCCTAATAGTTATATAAGCATAAATATCTTACAAGTGAGGTAGAAAGTCACCATATTATATGCATGATGTTTTCTCTCCTAATAATTCAACACCACTATCGGTGCATTTAATATATATAGATCATTTCTTTGGTCCAAGATTAATTGGTTTGTTGCGATCGATGCGAAAAATTATAAGCTAGTTTTAGACCCACATGCAGGACGCCTGAAAATAGTTTAATACATTAATTTAATTAAAAACAACAGATCATAATTGTTTATTATGTTTTGAGATTATATATATATATATATATATAATTTTTTAGATTCATTTTATATAATCTACTCATGTCAAAATCAAGAAGAAGCCGATTAATTTGAAAATGGGCAAATGAAAGAAAACAAGTATAAGCTGGTAGGTAAACTATAATTAGCATATGTTATCATGTATCAATTAGTTGTTTCTTAAATAATATTAGAATTAAACCAAGTATAATTTCATTTCATCATTATAATTAAAGAACCCAAGTTCTTTAGAGTTATTTTGTGTATATATATATAACACAATTGTAACCACTTTATATATAAGCTAGCCTTCTCTATATTGTGAGAGACTAATAACCTAAATAAAAAGTATTTAAATAAACGAGATCCTTTACACTTTCTAATAGAAAATTTTCACATTAACTTTTAATAAAATAATAAAAAATTAGCGCACTCCACCACCCCAACCACCCTCTTATTTAACCTAGGACCGGCCACCTCTCGGCCGGTGGATCTTTCCACCAGCATCGGGGTGGTTGGAATTATATATTTTAATTATGTATCAAGATTAATGCTAATCATATGTATCCATCAATTAAATATTGATTAATTTTTAAGAATATGATCAGTAGTACTAGTCTCCATATGCGTTAGTCTTTCGTACGGACACGTATATCTCGTGCTTTAATTTTTTTTTTTTTTTTCCTTCGCTCTCTCTCTCTTTATTTTCTCTTGCTGGCGATTATTTTTGTCTTGTAATGAAAGCATGGAAAACCAGTTTTCTTTTTCCAATCAAAGCATGGAAAACCAGTTGATCAGACAGAGAATACGACAGGATTTATAAAAAAAAAAAGGAAGAAAAAGTGTTAGAAAACAAAAGGGCTGAAAAAGTCTTATGGGACATATAGAAGACAGCTTATATATAGCTCGATCGTGGGCTGTTCATGGATTCGACCAGACGCATTATAGTATTATATATGCTAATAATGTCACGTGCCATATAGCTTTTTAGGAGTTAGGCCGCCAAAACATGTTTACCACGTGATGAAATCATGAAAGATCTAAAGGCTGGCCTGGCCATACTCTCATCGATCAATCTGGTGGATGTGATTCAGCGGTGTCGGCCAAACTTTATCTTTTTGTCGACTATATATACTTTTATATTAGGAAAATGATAGGTACTATTTATTTATTACTCTTTTTTTATTTGATTGTTTTATTAATTTTTATATTTCATGGCATGATATCGATTGACATCATCTACGAGTAATGTTATATATAGTTGTAAAATATATAAATGCTATATAGTCATTTTGAAAAATAATAAAGGCTATTATTCAAAAATTAATTTATTTTCATGTGGGTCCCATATTTATTCACTTTTTTCAAAACGACTGCATGGCGTTTGCAAACTCACAACTGCAAGTATCATTTCTTTTTTAATAAGTTTACTTATTATTATACTTTTTTTATTTTTTCTATAATAAGAATATGGTATATAGAAAATACATAAAACAACTCAATTAATTTAATAAAAATAAAATAAAATAAAAAATAATTTTAAAATGTATAAAATGTATGATATGGAATGCTGAACCTCCCTCGGAAAGAAAAACATGGAGAGTAGTTGCTTTTTCAGAAAAATAACAAAAAAAAAAAGTATAAAGGAATTTATTTTTCTTGAGATAAAAATTTTAATTAGTATATCATCCTTATATATAAAATTTTAATTAAATATTAGCTACGTATATAAAATTATTTAAAATATATATATATATATATATAATCCATTAATAGTTTCTTAGATGAAGCTATGAGCTCTTTTAAGATATATAATCACTAAAACAACTGAAATATTATATATTGTCTCTCCCTATATATTTTGATTGGCCAAGCCACAGCAACCGCCGAGTTTTTATCTCCTAGACACTATCAAAAAAATTGAATTTTTGTGATTAATTTATTACAATCAAAAGATTATTTATAACTAATTTTAATTGTAAATAGTCATTTCGTTGGAATTAATTGATCGCAAATAATCAATTTTCTTGTAGTGGAATTCTGCATATTGCATCTCATATTTATTTTATATTTTGCTAATTTAAATAGTAATTTTTAGATGATTTTAGGTTTGTAATTTTTCTTTTCTAAGCTGAATCAATGTTTTCAGCTTTTGTTCTAAAAAAACTCATTAGGAATAGAAAACCGGCCTAAATAATGGATCAGGTCAGTGTATATATCCAGTAGTACTGTTGGTTCTAAAAACTTAAATAGTCAGGTCGAGGTATAATAAAACTCTAAACATTTCCTTGGCAGCTTAATTATATATGAAAGTCACTAATTTTATGCATATTTTGTTATCTAATGCAAACCAATTATACCTGATTTATCTCTTTTTAAAATATTCAGAAGCTTTGATAATAATATACGTATCATGTTAAGATCAATAATACAGATAAAACGTCATGCTTTTTACCACAAATAATTCTCATATATACTACACTAAATCCCCCAACAAGATTTTTATATTGAGTAATGCTACATACAGTATTCGTGGAATTCGCAAGCACCTTACAGTTGTTTTGAAAAAGAGTATGGTCCACTATTAAAAAATTAATTTTCTTTTCATGTAAGTCTTGTATTTATTCATTTTTTTTTAAATGATTACGTGGCGCTTGCATACTCATGACTACAACTATCATTTCTCTTTTATATTTGCATTAATTGAGTCTACTCAAAACTATTATTCATCCAGATTGAATGTTTCGATCTTTTAGACATTGTTTGTTTTCACAATTCCTTTCAACTTATCTCATCTAATCATTATAATTTTTTTAAATTTTCACACAAAATAAAATAAACAATTCAACTTTTTTCAAATTTTAAAATTAAATTAATATTAAAAATATATTCTAATAATATTTTATTTAACTTTTAACTTTAATTTCATGGGGTGAGATTACTACAAAACTTAAGAGCAGCTTCTGTGATGTCACAGGTTCAGATCAGAAAACATGTAATATGGAAGCCTCCTTGCAAGTGTGCTAAAGCTTAACACTGACGAGGTTATGTTTGGAGATCTCAAAAAAGTTAAGATTGGTGTAATTTTGAGAGATGCTTCAAGAAATGTGATAATGGTTGCAAGTAGTATTGAAAATGAAGTTGAAGACCTAGAAGCTATTGAGTTGTTGGTAATTTTTAGAGGGCTTCAGTAGTGTTCTACAATGGGTATCCCGAGTCTATTGGTTGAGAGTAATAGTCTATTACTAGGGAATTCCTTACAGCAAAATGGTATGGGGAATTCCATTCATGGGATCCTGTTTGCAGGAGTTCAGAAGCTGAAAGATTATTTTGGGAGTTGTTCTTTTCATCATGTATATAGGGAAGGAAATATGACAGCTCATCAGCTTGCAAGAAATGCTTGGAGAGTAGATAATTTAGAAATACGATGGGATTGTATTACAGACTTTCTTTCTCAAGTCATTTGACTTGATAAATGTATGTAATTATTGATCTCAAATGAAATTGATTGTTTATAAAAAAAAAAATTAACTCATCTCATTTTCAAAAATAAATGAGGCCTTAGACTCCGTTTATATTCGAAATTCACCTCAATTCATCTCATCTCATCTCATCTCATCATTATAATTTTTTTAAAATTTCTACACAAAATATAATAAACATTTTAATTTTTTAAAATTCTAAAATAATAATAATATTAAAAATAATATTATAATAAATTTTATTCAATTCAACTAACACGTTTCAATCCATCTCCAAATCTAGGGCCCATCCTGTGATATGATGAATCATGAATGCATGCAGTGAAGAGTACTGCTAGAGCCACCAGCAGTGGCTCCTGTTGGGAGTTACTGTTGGTTCAGTATGTGTTTTTTGATATGATTTTTTTAATTATTTTTTATAAAATAAATTTTTAATACTTTTAAATATTTAAAAAAATAAAATAAATTTAGAATATTATTAAAAAATACTTTTTTAATCATAAAATAAAAAAAATATTAAAAAATATTTTTTTAATCACGAAGTAAAATAAAAAAAGTATTTTTTACTTATTATTTTTATTTTACTTCGTGATTAAGAAAATATTTTTTAATAATATTATGAATTTTTTTATTTTTTTTAAAATATTTAAAATTTTTAAAAAATCTATATAAAAAAAATTAAAAAAAACCACATAAAAAAATATACATCAATACAAGCGGTAGCGGTAGCTTCCGGCGGATGCTGGGAGCATTTTCCTGCAGTGAATACCCCGGCCGGCCGACTGCAAAATTAATATTGCTTTAAATGTAACTTCGGGCGCCCCCACTTGCGTAGGTGCTCAGCAGAATGCGTGGATGAAATGAAGTCAAGCCCACGTGAACAATTAAGAAGGTCCTCCTTTCAATTATATATATTTAGCGATTGTGGATGAGAAAGATGGTACTTTTAATTAATTTTAAAAATAGGTAGATAGATAGCATGGCCGAAATGAAGTAGCTAGTCTTCTTCTTCATGCATGTTTTTTTATGTCGGCCGGGCGTCCTCCTCTTTAATTTGTGTGAACTGACAGTACACGAGCTCTGTGTACGTACTTTGCAGCTCTTTTCCACAGCCACTTTAATAATTAGAAAAATGATAAACTCATAATATTTTATATAATAATAATTAAAAATAATATTTTTATAAAATATTTTATAAAACTAATATTATTTTATAAAAATATTTTTATTTTATAATATATATTGTACAAAATGTTGTATAAAATATTGTATGTTTATTACTATTTTAATAATTATAAGGTGTTCCAGAACCGAATTGTTTGTTTGTGAGCGTACTTGGCAAGTTGCTATTAATTATTTTTTATAAGATTTTAACAAGCAAAAATGAATATTGTCCGTACGTCGCTATTTATAAATTCTTTTTTTTCTTTTTCTTTTTGAAAAATATTAATATATATATATATATATGTTGTAGTTATATATCTCGATGGAGACGTACTCCGAACGAACAAAAGACGAAGTACTTTCTGCGACATTTCTGGCCCAGTTTGTCCTTCCAATAAATTAATATATATAGCAGTATCATGTATATGAAAAAATATTAATAGCAGTCGCTATTGACTAACAGTTATTTTTATACATGGTTTCATCTAAATCATATATCTTTTAAAAGTTATAATTACAACCGTGATAAGAGAGAGCAAATATGAGAGACGGTGAGAGAGAGACCAAGATGAGAGAGAGTAGAGATGAGAGAGCAGGTGAGAGAGAGATCGAGATGAGAGAGGGTCGAGGAGAAAGACGATGAAGGATGAGAGATCTAATAAAAGAGAGTCGAGGTGAGAGAAAGAGCCAGAGAGAGATGCTGGAGAGAGATAACGAGAGAGGGGAAGAGAGAGAGAGAGGGGTAGAAGCTGTCTAGTACATTTTGGGTAAAAATAAATAAAAAGATTAGAAATAACACGTAGTATGTATAATGTATGCACAGATAAAATGACTTTTCTATAACAATATTCTATATATAATCGACTTTTTAAGATGGATGCAGGTAGGTGGACGCCAATACTGCAAATTAACCACTGATCATCACTTAACAATAATTATTCATAGGGTTTAATGTAAAATAGGAAATTAATTAGTACTTTGATTTAGTAATTTCTCGTTCTATTTTGTTGTTAATTGGCACAAAAAAAAAAAAAAGGATGGTAAAGATCGATGATCATCAGTACGTAGAAATAGTAAATATATATATAAATATAAATACACGAGCAAATGATCAGATATTATACGTGGCTTGCCTGAGATTAAAATTAGGAAAGGAATTAGTAGGTTTTAACGCTTAATTTGGAGTTTAACATGACGATGGAGCTGAGAACAACCTTTTGATCAGTACGTGTATTTTGGATTGGAATAAATATAGATAGAAGTCACTATTAGAAGTATTCATTTTATACACATGATGTGGTATCATCTAGACCATATATCTCCAAGTGAGTGTTGGGAACAATTAACTAGAAGCAGCCACACAGTGAGTGTAAAGTATACACTACTATAATGACTTCTCTCTAACATTACTCTTTAGATCGGGTTTAGTTATATATATAGTACTTTAGTTGTTCGATCTCTCTCTCCGGTTGGATCTTTATCATCATCAGAAGCTGATGTTCAAACTACTTAGAGCACTCCCAATAGATTTTTTATCTTATCCTTTAAAATACATCACTAAAACTCATTTTTTCTATTTTACATACTGACTTTTACAATATGTCATCCATCAGTTTATCTATTTTTTCTCTATATCATTTAAATATTCTTTTTTTATTCTTTTTAAATATTTCATTTCTACCAATAAATTTACAATATCCATATATTTTTTTATATTTGTAATTTATTTTTATATACAATATAAAATAATTCAGTCTTATACACGTAAAACAAAAATATATAAGCCAAATAAAAATTAAAAATAAAATCAAATATGAAAAAATTGGTTTAAAAATAATTCTAAAATATTTTTTAGAAGAAAATGAAATATATATATTTTAAATGATGAATAATAAAAAGAATTTGCTTATATGATACAAATCAAAGTAAATAAAAATGAGGGAGTAAATGAAATATCAACAATAAAAAAATTTTTACAGGATGAACAGTACCCGCTACATGTAGCGGAGTACTGTAACTAAATGTATTTTATACTTCATTTTACATAATCAGATAGAGTTTCTTTTTGAAACAATTCTTCAAATTATTTATATTTCTTGTATAATACAAAAGCTATTGAGAGTGTTGTTACTTTTCTTCATGTCTCGATCGATGTGTTTAATTCTTCGGTCATCATCGATCGTTATTTCCATATATAATAGTCATCATCAGATAATAATTAATCGATTACTTAAAAGGTAGAATCACCTTCAAATTCAAACAAATTAATAATTCCTCATATAATTAACAGACAAGTCATGTTACGTACGGCCTAGCTGTATTAAATTGATATAGCTATGAAAGCAACTCTCTCTCTCTCTCTCAAAAAGCTGCATGAAGCAGCTAGCTAGCTAGCTAGCTATATCATGTTCCAGCCTTCCAGGTGCAATTTGTGGGCATATTATATAGGAAAAAGGTATTATGCCGTCCCAAACTAATCGCTTAAATTTTTTTTATTTATTTAATAATTAAAGAAGTAATTTTAAATATATTAATATATTTTTTTATTTTTTAAAAAAATATAAATACAAAAAAAAAATTGAAATATAACTAAGGGTAAAATAGAGCGGCGGCAGAATAGCCCGACCGACGTTTGTGCATGGTACTGGTTGTCAAACCGGCCTAGCTACTTGTAGAAAGAAATATTGGAACAAAATATTGAATCAGCGTGGAGGTAGTTGGCTACTTGTGAAGTTCTTAATGATGCTTGCCTGAAATAGGATTATTTCCATAAGAATGTGTGTATGCTATTAGCCCAAAAGTCTCACATGATTTTACTATTTTAAATAAATAAATAAATAAAGTTTCCAAGGAAAAGGAAATTTATGACCCCTTTATTTTTACAGATGAGATGAGATGAATTGAGATTAAAATTAAAAAGTTAAATAAAATATTGTTAGAATATAAATTTTTAATATTATTTTTATTTTGAGATTTGAAAAAGTTGAATTATTTATTTTATTTTGTATTAAAAGTTAAAAAATTATAATAATTAAATAAGATGAAATGAAATGGTTTTAAAAAAAAACAAGACAGTATAAAAGGATGGTTCTAAAACCAGAAAAACTAGATGCAGAAATGTAGTTCACTTTTGATCACCACTAAAATTAGAAAAGTTTTAATCATCATTCCATATCTAATACCACATAATTTTTTATTTTTTTAAATTAAATATATAGTATATGGATGATGAATAAAAAAAATTTAATTAATTTTAAAAAAATTAAAAATAATTATAATATGGGATGTATGAATGACGAGAAAAAAAAACTCTTGTTATTAATGAGCTGCGTACCGCTGGTTGCAGACTTGTAGCTGCTTGGGGAATTGAACTCCACAGTATTTATGATTTAACCTGAGCCTGACACGTGTGTCTGAAATAGCTTTTTCACCATTCATAATAGACACGCGGATACAACTGGCCACCGGCTCCTATCCCTGCAGATCCACGTGTCTGGAAGTTCAAGAGTCAACTGCAACTTGAAACATATTTTTTTTTTAAGGGAAATACTTTAATAAATTTATAAATTAATGGAATACATCATATTATAAAATAATTTTTATTAAAAAATAGATATAACAGATTTCATAAAATTAAATTAATTTATGGGTTTATTTTATATAATTTTTTTGTATATGTAATAGTTATCTTTAGAATTACACAACAATAAATTTATAAACTAATGTGATTTGGTGTGATACATTAGATTGTAAAGTTACTTTTATTGTAAAGTAGATCTAATAAATTCTATGAAATCACATTAGTTTATGAGTTTGTTTTATGTAATATCTTTGTGTATGTGGTTTCATGGGATCTATTAAATCTATTTTATAACAAAAATAAATTTACAATCTGACATATCACATCAAACCATATTAATTTATAGATTTACTTTTATGTAATATCTTTGTGTCTAAAATATTTCCCATTTTTAAAAAACACCGTATTAGTATATTAAGGTTTGTTTGGATAAAGAAACGATTTCATCTCATCTCATCTCATCTCATTATTACAATTTTTCTAAATTTACACACAAAATATAATAAACAATTTAACTTTCTTAAATCTCAAAACAATAAATAATTCAACTTTTTCAAATCTTATTATTAAAAAATAATATTTTAACAATACTTTATTCAACTTTTAATTTTAATCTCAACTCACAATCCAAATCTCTAATATTTAAATATTCTAGATATGTAATGATTTACAGAGTCTTAAATGTATAAATTTTGTATAAGTTTTTTTTATAAAAATATAGATTTTATTATTAATTAAAATTTTTAAAAATTATTTTTATAGGCCCTATATTTTTATAAAGAGTTATGTAAAATTTGATATTTGGTATACTCTACTTTAGATTAAGAATGTTAAGAAGATGATAATAAAAAGTAGGATAGAATTTTTTTTTTAAAAAAAAAAAAAAAGAAAAAGAAAAAGTAGGATAGAATTTTCCATTTTTGATATGGTAGGAAGAAATCAAGTTTGTCACGGCGCCAATACTAGCCGATTCTTCTTATACATCTATCTTTTCATTGTACGTATGTGTCACTATATATATGTATGTGTACCGGTATAATATTGTTCAACTCAAGTCTTCTTGTCGACCTCGCAAGCCTATATATCTAACGCCCACCATATATATAATATTAAACCCAGTACTAGTACTCTTATCTGTTTTGAGCTAAACAAAAATACTGAATAGATCATCATGATGAGTTGCTTGCAAAGTTGGCCTGAGCCGATTGTCCGAGTCCAAGCCTTATCAGAGAGTGGGATAAGAGCAATCCCGGAACGCTACATCAAGCCCCTCTCCGATAGGCCGGTTAGGCCGGACACTGCCGACACCGTCGCCGCCAAGAAGAATTCAGAGACGTCGTCTCCTCCCATTAACATCCCGGTCATTGACCTGCAAAACCTTTTCAGCAACGATCAGAGACTCTGCGACGAGACTCTGAGTCTGGTATCCCACGCTTGCCGCGAGTGGGGTTTCTTTCAGATTGTGAACCACGGTGTCAGCCCTGAGCTGATGAAGAGTGCGAGAAAGACCTGGCGCGAGTTCTTTAGCCTCCCGCCCGATGTGAAGCAGGAATATGCCAACTCTCCGACCACGTACGAAGGGTATGGCAGCCGTTTGGGAGTGCAGAAGGGGGCGATTCTTGACTGGAGCGACTATTTTTTCCTCCATTACATGCCTCGGTCGCAGAGGAATGAGAGCAAGTGGCCTCAACTTCCACCATCTTGCAGGTATGCTGTCTTCTGTTTGTTTGTTTGTTTGCTTGCATGTCTGCGCGTAGTTGATCTCTCGAATTCGCGTTGAAAATTAACACGCTTGATCCCATGCAAATAGTTCAATGTCTTCTTTTTTATATTACTCATGAGTCTGCAAGCAATAGTAGTCGTACCTTTTTCTGCCTTCGAATTAACGCGTCATGGATATTATTATTCCCAGTACTCCCTCGTGTCCTAATTTTCTCGAGTGGAAAAAAGTGTCATTTTAACTGTAGAAGATATTTTAAAAATCACTTTGTTTTAATTTCATTATTAAATAAGTGAGGGAATAGCTTTAAAAAAAATAAATTAATGAGATCCTCTGCCGGAGATCATAAAAGTAGACATATATATATATAATTAATATATATAAACTTTACATATTTAATTTAAAAATAGACACAATAACATTGAATAAAAAATATTCGAAATTATTGAAAAATCCTAGAAATATGAATATACATGCATGCATTAAGATCCATTGAATATACGAATTCCTTCTGATCTATATGCCTTGTCAATGTAAATCCATGCAGCTAATTCTTTTACTAGTGATTCTGTAGATTCTTCAGGTTTTCATATGATCCCAATCATCCTAATTTATTTAAAAAAGAAAAAAGTATTCCTGATCTAATTAAGGATCATGATGTCATGTAAACGCATTATAACCACGTTGTTGACCTGATGTTAATCAAGGATCATGCGGATGTGACTTTTGTGAGTAGATCACGCCGGTCGAGATGCCTAACTCGGCCCCCTGGCAACGATATTTATGTGGTTTACTTTTGTTGATCACGGGGAGTAGTTGAAAGTGAATGATCATGAAATTATATGCATGACTTTTGCATGCATATAACTTATATTATTATTTGGTGAAAGTAGTGAGCGATCGAGCAAGACGACGACTAGTCAGTCTTCTCATGATCTGGTTTACATGCATGCATGACTTATTTTGATGAATTAAACTTGTGAGAAATGATGAATTTGATCAATTATATATCATTATTTTGACAAACTTTGCATGGATCTTTTGCGTGGGATTTAGGAAAGTGATTGCGGAATATGGCGAAGAAACGGTAAAGCTATGTGGAAGATTGATGGAGATATTGTCCATAAATCTTGGGCTTGGGAAGGAATACCTCCAAAATGAATTTGGAGGTGAGAACATAGGTGCATGCTTAAGGGTGAACTTTTACCCTAAATGTCCACAACCTGACCTTACACTTGGTCTGTCCCCACACTCGGATCCCGGTGGCTTGACCCTTCTTCTTCCTGACGATGACGTGTCCGGACTTCAAATCCGCAAATGCAATGACTGGGTTACTGTTAAGCCTGCTCCAAATGCCTTCATTGTCAACGTAGGAGATCAAATTCAGGTCTGTCTAATCTCTTCCTAGCTAGTGGATTAAAGAGTAATGATATACGTACAATATTTTTTACAATACATGATGTAAAATGAGAATATTTTTGTAAAATGTGTTACTTTTATATAGTATTTTATAATATTATCCCTCATTTTAAAACATGCATGATTGTGAAATATATTGTGAAAAGTATCACATGTTTATCATTTGTCGTGAAGGAAAACTACTTTTTTTTCGTCTCAAGTTTTGCCGTTATATAATTAAAGTGAGAGAGATGGATACGTACTCATGTAGTAGTTTTATATATATATATAATATAGGTACTGAGTAATGCAATTTACAAGAGTGTGGAGCACCGGGTGATCGTGAATGCAGTGAAAGACAGGGTATCTCTGGCCTTATTTTATAACCCAAAGAGTGATTTACTTATTGAACCTGCCAAGCATCTGGTGACAGAGGATCGACCTGCACTTTATCCACCAATGACATTTGACGAATACAGACTTTATATCAGGACAAAGGGTCCATGTGGCAAGGCTCAAGTTGAATCCTTAAAATCTCCCAGATAAATTATTAATACAACATATATATTATGTTGTTCTGATCATGAATAATATTCCTTTCCTTTGTAAAATTACCCTGCTAACCGTGGGTTTATAAAGATCACTTGATGAATTGCACGTACGAGACAAGGAAGATCATCAGACAATATGAGTCACAATGATTGAACTTTTGATCTAAAAAGGTGCCCTACTTTTAATTTTAATGAAGTTCGTACATTACTTTCTCGTGTCAATCAAGCTGGAAGAAAACAAAATGAATCTGCATCATCCGGCCATTTATACTAATATTGCTTTTGAATGTTATAGATTATATATATATATATATATATATATAGTACAGCTTTTTCTTTGCATGTTTTTCTTGAGAACTTGGTGAAGTGATTTGATTGGTTGATCGGTTAATTGTATATTCGTCGGCCAACAAAACGAATCCGGCCATGATCCAATGATGGAATGAATTTTATGAACCAACTTTTCAAGTTGCGTGGGAAACTAATTTGTTCTTTGTTAATTCGGGAAAGAAAATCCAATCATAGACTGATATCCAATTATTATTTCATTGGGGCAACATTTTTCAGAGCCTCGTCAGTTTCCAAAAACATCAAGTCGGCAACCAAAATATAATGCTAGATCAACCCATAAAAATGATTGATTAAATTATTTATTTATTTATTTTTATTTAATGGTTGAGGAAGTACATATTAGTGAATTGATATTTTTTATTTTTTAAAAATATTTAAAGATGTATAAAATGATTAATGAAAAAGAAGAAAAAAAAAAGTGTATTTGCACTTAACGGTCGAATTCTTCAGTTAAAGTCTTGGTCCTCGTAGCACGGTGCATATAATAATTATTAATAAAATGTTTTAGCAAATTTTTACTATCTCTCTCTCATAGTAGAGCCTATACATATATAATATATGGAAAATGCTAAATATACAATTAAAAAAAACTTACAAAAAATTTATTTATCCATGTGTTAGTTATTGATATATTAAAAATCATGAAATTTGAATTTCAAAATAAAATTAACACAATGAGTCTTGTAAGTAAAATTGTAAACAAAAGTACTGTAAGTACATGTAGCACTACTCAATTTATTAAATGAAAAAAAAAACTCTACTCATCATCCCACACAGTACTACACACCACATTTATTTATTTTTTTTCTTACCAAATGTGTCTTGTATGGATGATGAGTAGACGAGTTCAATTAGTTTAAAATGAATAAAACCAAAAAAAAAACAATAAGTGTGATGTGTGTGGATGATGAGTAGCAAAACTCAATGAAAAATATTTTATAAAGCTCTACTTATTTTAAACGATTCGATAATTAATATAAGAGTAATGTCATTATAATTTTAGAATATACAAGCCTCACGCAATCCATTTGAGAAAAAATGTGACTCACCATTAAAAAAAATTATTTTTTCATGTGGGCCTCAGATTTACCCACTTTTTTCAAATGAAATACACAAACCTGGACACTCTAAGATTGCAAATATTATTTTTTAATATAAATTTTATAGAAGTTATTCATGAGTAGTTTGTAGAATTTTCCTACTAACATTAATTATTAACCTCTTCATCTCAAAAACTTGGTTAAGAACATTAATCTCTCTTCGACCTAATTACTCTCGATCGTTTGCTTCTATAATACTAGCAATTATGACGAGAAACTTCACAAATTTTGTTTAATTGAAGAGAGGTTGTAAAAGTTCTTTATATATATAATGTTCCAAAACACTAATTTGGTTATAAATTAGAATCAACATATGATATAGTACTTGGGATCTTTTACTTTGAATAAAATTTAATAACATTTATGAATCTATTGATTATAAAACTAATTAAATTGAAAAAAAAAACTCTTTAAAAAAAAAGCATCAAGAAAAAAAAAAAGAATCTACAAACTTTAAAATTTGATTGAGTTATATTTTTAAAAATTCAGGCAAGCTAATCAAATATTTTTCAAAATTGTTAATAGGCTGATCGGGCTGCCAAATTACAATTAAAAACGTACAAACTCATGTACCTAATTAAGAGCACTGGCATTGGCTTAGCCAAATGCCAGTGGTCAGTCAAATATAAAGAATTTGTGGGTAAATTTGCTGGCATTGGACTAGCCATAACATCTTCATCCGAATTTTGATCTACAGTCATTCTTCATATTTGAAGAATACTGTAACTCAGTCATTTTATTTTTTAATTAATATTTCCCACCAAACCCACTTCTCCTTTCTCTACTTCGTTTCTTTCCCACTATTTCTCCTCTCTCTCTCCACTTCAGTTTCTTTCCCACGCATCAAAAATTTCACATTTCCCTTTTTATTCCCCACACCGATCGCCACCATTAGCTCCCTCGGCAATATCCTCATCCATCATTGCAGGTTCAACTCTGACTATAAACCAGTATCACCTCTGTCACCGGCATCCCTTCAACGGAGCCCTTTCTCTGCCCTCATTTCAAGCAACACGACTGGATTGAACATCACCATTGCCCACACACGACGGTTTCGTTTGGTCTTGAAGGTGCCACCCCAGCACCCTCTCATCTCTCTCTCTGATCCTACCTTTTCTCTTTCTCCCAGTTGGATTAGGTATTTGCTGTTAAAAAATGGGTCTTTACATTTCTTCTTCCTCACACATTTCTTCTTTAAAATTTGTGCTTTTCCTATCCAGCTTGTCTCCATCTCCATAAGCAACTCAGTCCAAGACAACCCACTTCTTCCTCATCGCCAACTCCTCCTTCGCATTGCTCACACCAAAGCCCATTCTCACAGGTGAGTTTTCTCTTACTTTCTTTCTCTTCATTTTTCATGTTCTTGAGTGAAATTCCTTGTGTGAAATTTGAATGAAATTCGTGAGTGAAATTTGGGTGAATCTAGGTTGAGCTTGACAGCTAAAATTTGGGTGAAATTTGTTGGAGTTAGTGGGTTGGTGGGAATTAAAGATGGGTCGTGGTCCATGGCTGAAACAGAGTAAGGACCTGGGGTCTGTGTTGGTGGGAATACTGCTAAAGAGTAAAGACCTGGGGTTTGTGTTGGTGGGAATATTGCTTAAGAGTAAGGACCAAAGTAAGAATACTGCTAAAGAAATTCAAAAATGATAAATGATATTGAACAATAACGTGGTCCATGGCTGAAACAGAGTAAGGACCTGGGGTTTTTGTTGGTGGGAATACTACTAAAAAGTAAGGACTTGGGGTTTGTGTTTGTGGGAATACTGCTAAAGAGTAAGGACCAGAGTAAGAATACTGCTAAAGAAATTCAAATATGATAAATGATATATATATTTTTTTTTATTAAAGAGTTAGGGTCACCTGTCCACTAGTGACCCCTCCCCAATTTTATTAATAGCCCTCACTTATGATGGAAGAAAATCGTGATTACAAAACAAGCATCTGGGGTATAAACGAAAACCCAGAATACGAGAAGAAAACCAAGCTAGAAAAAACTAACATAACCAAGGAAACAACAAAAAAGAAGAACCACAATCACCCGAAACTAACTAAAACGAAAAGACGCCAACCCGGAGTAGTCCATGCGGATAAGACCACGCAACGCATGGGGAGTCTCCAGTAATTAAGAGACAGCTAAATCTTTACCAGAAGCCCCATGTTTGGCTAACCAATCTGCAACTTTATTTCCCTCACGAAAAACATGATGAAGCGAGCAGGTCATGGAGGTCATAAAGACATAATACTAAATTCAATCGTTAAGAAAGACATGCCCTTAAGATATACTCTGCAACGTAGTTATTACAATCCTAATCTAGATCATAAATCTTACAATCTTATAAATCTTATAAAGAAAATGATATTAACAGGAATCTTAATACTTGGGGTATATTGTTTTAAATATTTACTGAATTTGTTTGGTTACAGGAAGAAACTTATTGAAGTCAATGGTCAAATGACTACCTAATTATTTGAGTTAAAACAATTATTACATATCGAATGAGTTCAATTTTCTTTTGCAATAGAGAGACATTCCGAAAGGCTAAAGCTCAGATTAACTTTTCTTTATGACTAGAAGATATTAGATATAGCAATGTTTCAACACTAAGGGTAGATGTGGATTTTTCTCAGATTTCAACACCGTATACTAGCTAATTGTGTTTTTGATTTGGTTGGAAACTGGAACTAATGATATATTATCATACATACATTGTTTTATTTTTATTATCAATTGTAAGAAGTAATATGAGATCTCATTCATAATTGCTAAAGTAGTCAAAAATTAATATAATAGCTTCAAAGAAAAATATGCTTAGTAATTCACATCTGATGAGCATGGAAACTGTAAAAATTTAGGAAAAGCAAATGAGGGTATTGTACCGGAAATTGCCAATAAAAATGTCACTAAAGAAAAAGAAAACCAATGAAAACATTGATATGATAAGACACTAGAATAGATTAAATATGCAGACTCCTCTTTACAGAAAAGATTAGTAAATAATAAAAATAATGGTTGTAAATATCAATATATTTATTTCCCTCAGATGAACATCATGTGTTTTTAAATTAGTGATCTTACTGCATGTGTTTTTAGATTAGTGATTGCACAGACTGTGATAATGTGGGCAACAACTATATGTATCCATGAGCTGAATGTTTGCCTTTGTTTTCCAAGACTACATTTGATCTGGTTGTTCATTGAATTAATGTTTGCCTTTTTACTCCTTATCTACATATAATCTAAGTCTGATTTTGTACAATAATAATCTCTTTAAGGATGGACGCCACATTTGATGAAGATCCCTTCTTCACCACCCTATTGGAAAGTGGTGAACAAGATATCTCCAACACTTCAATGGGTAGCAATCATGATAATGTTGTATTCCAACCAATACGACTGGAAGGTGAAAAAAGACCACCTAGTAAGAAATCTGCACGAGGTGTGTCTTTCACCGTAGAGGAGGACAACCTCCTCGTGTCGGGTTGACTCACTGTTAGCATTGATTCTATTAGGGGAACTGACCAAAAATCTACATAAATGTGGGATAGAATTTTGGATTATTACAATGAGTATAAGAAACCTAGCAATCCAGAACGTTCTGTTGTGTCACTGACCAATCGATGGTCGGTGATCCAAAAATGCACAAATAAGTTTTGTGCTGCTATAGCCCAAGTAGAATCATTGCATCCAAGTGGTGCAACGGAGCAAGACAAGGTATAAATTTTGAACTGTTTCAAATATGCAAATTATTTAGAGAAATTATATTCTCACATTCTCCCTTGGCATATTTAGATTGAAAATGCCAAAATCATGTATAGAGAGATTGAGAAATCCAGCTACACCATGGAACACTGTTGGTGTCTATTGAGACACCAACCAAAATGGCAGCAACATGTGTCAATGTGTCAACAAGAAGGAAACCGCCTGGGAAACGTTTAGCTATTGCAGACTCGATTCCAGTAGGAGACGACATAGTAGGTGAGAACGTTGAGGTCATTATTGAGAGACCTCCAAGCAAAAAGGCTGAGAAAAAAAAGGAGAGAATGAGGAAGGTTACGGAAGCTTCGGACTCTGAATTTCATGCCTCCTTAACTCAGATGCACGAGGATAGAGCCATGTTCATGCGGGAGAGAAGGCAAGAGGCCAGCAAAGCGAACTCTGATAGGTCTGAATTAGTAGCTGAAAAGAAGAGGAAGACCGATATGGAGATAATGAAATTGGATCTTGCTGGTATGAATGCAATGCAGCGAGAGTATTTCCAAAATCTTCAAAAAGAAATTTTTGAGGAATCTAAAAGGCGGTTTTCATCTACATCTACATCTACATCTCCATCTCCATCTCAACCTTTTAGGGGTGTATAGCCATTTCTTGTCTATATTTTGGGCTGTTGTTATCTATTTAATATTGTAATAGAACACTTTTTAGCTGGTTTTAGTGGCAAGGTAGCCACTATGTGCATAGGAAGAGCTGTATTTTGGGCTGTGTTGTGGGCACTATTGTTGTTATATTTTGCGTATTGCTGTAATGTGGGCCTCATGGGTACTGCTGCTGTTATATTTTGTGGGTAACAACTATATGTGAAAGAAACTTCTTGGTTTTGTGCTAATTTTTGTAAATTTTGAGGAGCAACTATATACTTTTATTGTTATATTTTTTAGGTTGTTGTATGTGGTCAGCAACTATGAGCTGTTGTTATGTGTGTGCAACATCTTTTTGAGCTGTTGTTATGTGTGGGCAGTAATAGTGGTCAACAATTATGAGTTGTTGTTATGTGTGTGCAACATATTTTTGAGCTACTATTATGTGGGCAGAAATGTGGTCAGCAACTATGGGCTGTTGTTATGTGTGTGCTGCATCTTCTTGAGCTGCTATTATGTGTGGGCAGCAATACTGGTGAGCATAAGCTGACTAGTGCTTCTTTTTGAGTTGTTAGTTCTTTTTATCTCTTTGTAAAGCTTGTGATTTGATTTGTAGTTGCTTTGAGAAGTTTTGTTTGAAGTTGTGATTTTATTTTATCTGTAAATTTTGGACAACAATTGTGTAAGTGCTGAAAGTAGAGATTGTTGGATTGTAAACAATAGTGGCAGTGTTTAAATGATAATAGTAGTAGCACAACTTGTTGCTCAACTGAAAATGCTTGTGGGGGAGAGTTGTGAAAATAAAAAAGAAAATAATTATTGGGGTTTGTTGAGAATAGTTGGAGATTATGAATAAATAAATAAATAAATAAAATTATAGAAATTAAAAAATATATATATTAAAAAATATATTTAAAAAATAATAATATTTTATTATTATAGAGAATGAAATAGCTAATTCAATGTGGAGTGAGAGTTTTGAGTCATTAGTCAAAAGCCAAAAAATCATCATATTAGCCAAATTTTGACTTAGAGATAACTAATCCAATGTGAATGCTCTAAGCCACTTTAATGATAGGGTGGTGCTACACCCACTGATGACGAAAGATATCATCGTATCGATCAGAATTTTTTTTAATCATTTGTATGTGTATTTTTTTAAAAAAATATATTAAAAAAAATAAATACACACAAATGCTTTAAAAGAAATATTGATGGGTGTACTTTTTGGTTTCATAAGCATTTTCCTTAATTATACTTATTAGTAGGTTGATCGGTCCAATCACCTATAGGAAATATATAGTCCAAGTGATGGTAATCTTGGAAATTAATTAATTAATTAATTACTGGGCCCTCATCAACAAATCCACACGTTTCTAATAAGCAAGTACTTTTAGTACTAAAAGTAAAATAAACTATCATGACCTCTTTGACGTGCGTAGTAGGTGACACCATAACAACTCTTTTCTAGTACCGGTCATTCAGGACAAAATTTCTTAAGTTTTTTCAATTTTATTTTTTTTAGATAAACATAAATTGAACAAGAAGGAAGAATTAGGAGACAGGTTAGGGGCCGACATTACAGACATCTCAAATCATGCGACAAATTAATCAAATAAAATAACATAGATAAGATGATCATGATTTGGAGGTGGAAATCAAATCGGAGGTACCTTACTATAAGAAAAATAAATGCTATTTCCCCACCGAAAATAGTATCAAAGGTCGCCGGAATTGCACATTTGGGACATTTTTGAATCGCCAAAGCGTTGTTGCTTTTGTAAAACATTGCAAATAATAAGGTTTTTCCAGCGATTTATCTTATCAAAAAAAGTAACACATTTTGTAAAAAAAAGGCAAATCATGGTTAATTGTTGCCGCAAACCATTTGTGATTTTTCTTGATTCAGAACATTTTTTCCGACCACAAAAAGCACCGCAAATGAATTGTTTGAGAACAATATTATTTCCGGTGAGCTAAATTCATAGGAAATAGCCAAATTGTTGAAGTGGTTCCCACCCAAACAGTTGAAGTAGGCTTTTTGTGATTATTTTTTTATTTGCCATAAATAAAAGTAGTCGCAAAAACTACTTTTTTCTTGTAGGGTCCTCTGCATAAAGCTAATCTTATAGCCTAGAGGATTATTGGACTACAACGACTGCTTAATTAACTATCCACATATGTACAAATTCCTATAATTCCCATATCAGAAAATATATATATAACTAATTACTAATTTAGGATTTTTTGGCCATTCGTCCGTCACTCAATTCATCACAACTCAAAAAGAACTCGAAATTAATGAAATCACATATCAATGAAATTGCAAAACAATCAAACAAAGATGAATACTAATCGGAGAAATGGAAGCACAAATTAGACAATGGAATGATAACAAGACAAAGAACAAGATCAAGAAAAATGAGTAGGAAGAGGAAAGTGGAGGCCAAGCCTTGGGTGCAGTGGATGGCATGAAGATACCCACACAGCACACGAGGAACCAATAGCTCCAAATACACATATGGAAACCGAGTCACATACCATCACCATAAACCCAATGGCTACATATGTATATATGAAAACTTATCACAAAATCATCTGTCCCTAATCTCCTTTAGAACGCTCTTTTATTTTCCATGTTCTTGTATTTTATGTTTACACCTTTGTACATACTCTATATATAATGGAAGGCTCTCATACATGTTCTCACGGTGTTTGAAACATTTATATAAACACTTGGACTCCATTTGTCTTTATGATATCAAGAGCCATGTAAAAGTGCAAGAGAGTCTTACTCACGTTTACCATGGCATCCATTTCACTAAGTGTTAACAATTTTGTTACTCAGACTCAATCAAGGGAATTACCCTTTATGGAGAGAGCAACTATTGGCTTTGGAAGAAAGCCAAGACCTTGTCAACCACCTCACGGGCGACTCCCCTCCACCACCCAAGCACTCCGATGGTGACTTTCTCACCCCAACGCAAGAATTAAGTCAGTTATACCTTCAATGGCACAAGGTTGTCGTCTCCTCCATGGGTGGATAACTGGGGCTTTGTTCGAAGAAGTCCGAAGAATCCCTTGACTTGGTGGTTGGCCTTGACACCTCAAATCAAGTTTGGGAAGCCCTCAAAGCAGCGTACGCTCAGGTCTCCCAAGAGAGAGAATTTCATCTCACACAACAGATCTTGTACCTGAGGAAGGAGCCGAACTCATCTCTTGAAGAACACCTGCGGCAATTCAAAAGCTCATGTGACAATCTTGCAACAATCGGCCGGCCAATGGAGGACAAAATGAAAGTTTTTTTTTTTTTTCTCTTGAACAACCTTGGACCAAAGTTTAAACTGTTCACCACCTCCATGCTCAAACCACCGATGCCGACGTACACCGAACTCATGCCGTTCCTCCAAGGGTATGAGCTTCGTTCCCATCTCCATGATTCTTTCTCTAACCCATATGTGGCTTTTTATGGACAAAAAATAGGGCCTAATGGTTGGCAGCAATCTGACCAAAATTTCTCATCCAAGCGGCGTGGCTTGACCCAATTCGTCCAGCCCACTCGCCCATCTAATCCCTCCACACAATCTGGTAGGTCTCAAGGTCGTGCATATGTTGGCTTGGCTTCTACACGTGATATTCATAGAAGTGGAGTTTGTCAAATTTGTGGCAAAAAGGGACACGTGGCACTTAAATGTTAGCATCGTTTCAATCATGCTCTTCAACCAGATGATTTCCCACAAGCTTTGGTTGCACTCACTCTTAGTAACACTGTTCCCATCAATGAATAGGCTACCGACATAGGGGCTACTGCCCACATGACAAGTAATTCAGGTATGCTTGAAAATCTTTGTCGTTATTTTGGTAATGACGTTGTTATTGTTGGTGATGGTACTTTACATAAAATAACCCATATTGGTGATACTATTATTGGGTCTGGTGCATCTCAAATCAAATTAAAAGATGTTTTCTTAGTTCCTGATCTTGTTAAAAATCTTTCATGAAGGAATCATTGTAACAAGATACTTACAAACGTTCCCAAAATGACACGCAAAAAGCCTCTAGAAATTACCCGAGAAAGCTTCTAAGGGTTTCCTCCCAAGGTGGCCAAACTTCATGGGCCTTAATAAACAAGTTGGCTTCATTTGGAGTTTAAAGAGGGTTTGAGATTCTATCAAACCTTTTTTTTTTTTTTTTTTGCCCAATCAAATTTCCAAAGTTTACAGGGTTGGATAATGATATCCATATTATCGCCCAGAAAGACCTTTACAAGGTTAAAACAACTTTTGATCAATCAAATGACCATAAAATCAAACAAACGAGATACCTGCGAAAACTAGACTCAAAGACTAACAACTTTCATGAAGAATCATTGTGAGAAGATACATACAAAGGTTTTAAAAATGGCATGAAAAAGCCTCTAGAATCTGCCTGAGAGAGCTACTAAGGGTTTCTTCCCAAGAATGTGGGTGAAAAATGATGAAGTGAAGGAAATGGTGACTTGAATGCCTCAAGTACTTCTGAAAAGGAAGGTATGACCTTGTATGAGATCTTGAGGTATGGTGGTTAGATCACAAAAAAGTAAAAATAGTGAAAGAGAGTGAGCTGTTGATGCTATTGTGTAAAAAGAGGGTAATGAGGTGGATTTTTCTCTCACATCAAGGGACTATTTGGGGTTGTCATGGGCAGAGATTGGTCTGCCATAGGTGGGGGGAAACTTCCTCAATAATTTTTGTCAAGGTGGCCAAAATTCGTGGGCCTTAAATAAGTGGGTTTCATTTCAGCTTTAAAGAGGGTTTGAGATGCTACCAAGCCCAAATCCAAATATTCTTGGCCCAATCAAATTTTCAAGGTTTACAGAGTTGGATAATACTATCCAGATTATCGCCCAGAATGACCTTTACAAGATTAAAATAACTTTTGACCAATCAAATGACCATACAATCGAATAAACGAGATACCCAATGAAACTAGACTCAAAGATGAACAACTTTCATTAAGGAATCATTAGTGGAGATACTTACAAATGTTCCCAAATTGACACGCAAAAAGCATCTAGAATCTGCCCAAGAGAGCTTCAGAGGGTTTCTTCCTAAGAATGGGAGTGAAAAGTGGTAGAATTAGGGAAGTGGTGATCTGCACGCCTTAAGTACTTCTGAAATTGGAGGTTTGTCCTTATATGAAATCTTAAGGTATTATGGTTAGGTCACAAAAAGGTAAAAACATTGAAGGGGAGTGGGCTATTGTTGCTGCCTTGTAGAAGGGGGTGATGAGGTGGATTTTCCTCTCACATCAATAGACTATTTGGGGCTGTTTTGGGCAGAAGTTGGTTTGCCATGGGTGGGGGGAAACTTACTACCAAGGTTTCCAAAATTCATGAGCCTTAATGGACCTTAAACAAGTTGGCTTATTTTGAGATTTAAAGGGGGTTTGAGATTCTATCAAGTCCAAATCTAATTTTCTATGGCCCAATCAAATTTTCAAGCTTTACAGGGTTGGATAATGCTATCCAGATTATCGCTCAAATTACCTTTACAAGGTTAAAACTACTTTTGACCGATCAAATGACAATGAAATCAAACAAACAAGATACCCACAGAAACTAGACTAAAAATGGAACAACTTTTATAAAGAAATAATTATGAGAAGATATTTACAAAGGTTCCAAAAATGGTAAGAAAAAAACCTCTAGAATCTACACGTGAGAGCTTTTAAAGGTTTCTTCCCAAGAATAGGGGTGAAAAGTGGTGAAATGAGGGAAGTGGTGACATGCACGCCTCAAGTACTTCTGAAAATGAACGTATGACCTTGTATGACATTTTGAGGTATGGTGGTTAGGTCACCAAAAGGTAAAAATAGTGAATGGGAGTGGGCTACTGCTGCTATCTTGTAAAAAGTGGGTGATGAGGTGAAAGAAATGGTGTCCTGCACTCTTCAAGTACTTCTGAAAAGGGAGGTATGACCTTGTAAAAAATCTTAAGGTATGGTGAATAAGTCACAAAAATGTAAAAATAGTGAAGGTGAGTGGGCTGCTGCTGCTGCCAGGTAGAAGGGGGTGATGGGTGGATTTTTCTCTCACATCAATACACTATTCGGCGCTATCATAAGCAGAGGTTGGTTTGCCATGGGTGGGGGGAAACGTTTGCTATGATGGCCAAAATTTGTGAGCCTTAATGGTCCTTGAACAAGTTGACTTCAATAGGAGTTTAAAGAGGGTTTGAGATTCTAACAAGTCCAAATCTAATTTTTCTTGACCCAATCAAATTTTCAAGATTTACAGGGTTGGATAATCATATCCAGGTTATCATTCATAATAACATTTACAAGGTTAAAATAACTTTTGACCAATCACATGACTATGAAATCAAACAAACCAGATACCCACGGAAACTAGACTCAAAGATGAACCACATTTATCAGAAATCATTGGAGAAGATACTAACAGACGTTTCCAAATTGACAGGCAAAAAGCCTTTGGAATCTGCCCAAGAGAGCTTTTAAGGGTTTCTTCCTAAGAATGGAGGTGAAAAGTGGTGAACTTAAGAAAGTGGTGACCTGCACGCCTCAAATACTTCTGAAAAGGGAGGTATGGCCCTATATGAAATATTGAGGTATGGTGGTTAGGTCAATAAAATGTAAAAATTGATAAGGGGAGTGGGATGTTGCTGCTGCCATGTAGAAGGAGGTGATGAGGCAGATTTTCCTCTCACATCGAGGGACTATTTGAGACTGTCATGGGCAGCGATTGGTCTATCATGGGTGGGGGGAAACTTGCTGCCAAGGTAGCCAAAATTCATGGGCCTTAAACAAGTTGGCTTCATTTGAAAGAAGGTTTGAGATTCTACCAAGTCCAAATCTTTTTTTTTTTTTTTTTGCCCAATCAAATTCCAAAGGTTTACAGGGTTGAATAATGCTGTCCAAATGATCACCTAAATGATCTTTACATGGTTAAAACAACTTTTGACCAAACCAATGACCTAAAAATCAAAGAAACGAGATACATTTTTGGAAACTATACTCAAGACGAACAACTTTCATAAAGGAATCATTGTGACAAGATACTTACAAAAGTTTCAAAAATGGCAAGAAAAAAGCCTCTAAAATCTACATGAGAGAACTTCTAGAGGTTTCTTCACAAGAATGGGGGTGAAAATTTCACTGGTGAAGTGAGGGAAGTGATGACATACACGACTCAAGTATTTCTGAAAATGGAGATATGAACTTATATGACATCTTGTGGTAAGGTGCTTAGGTCACATAAGGGTAAAAATAGTGAATGAGAGTGGGATGTTGCTGCTGCCGTGTAGTAAGGGGGTGATAAGGTGGATTTTTCTCTCACATAAAGGGACTATTTGGGGATGTCATGGGCAGATGTTGATCTACCACAGGTGGGGGGAAACTTTCTCGAGAAGCTTTGCCAAAATGGCCAAAATTCATGGGCCTTAAACAAGTGGGCTTCATTTGAGGTTTAAAGAGGGTTGGTTAGGGTTCGAGATGCTATCAAGCCCAATCCAATTTTATTTGCCCCAATCGAATTTTCAAGGTTTACAGGCTTGGAAAATGCCATCCAGATTATCGCCCAGAATGACATTTCCAAGGTTAAAATAACTTTTGACCATACAATCAAACAAACGAGATACCCGCGAAAAATAGATTCAAAGATGAGCAACTTTCATTAAGGAATCATTGGAGAAGATACTTATAAACGTTCCCAAATTGACACGCAAAAAGCCTCCAGAATCTACCCATTAGAGTTTCTAAATGTTTCCTCCCAAGAATGGGAATGAAAAGTGGGGAAGTTAGGGAAGTGGTGACCTGTACGCCTCAAGTACTTTTGAAAATGAAGGTATGACCTCATATGAAATCTTACGTTATGGTGGTTAGCTCACAAAAAGGATAAAATAGTGAAAGGAAGTGGGATGCTCTAGCTGCCTTGTAGAAGGGGGTGATGAGGTGGATTTTCCTCTCACATCAAGGGACTATTTGGAGCAGTCATGGGCAGAGGTTGGTCTGCCATTTAGGGGGGGACTTCCTCCCAAGGTCACCAAAATTCGTGGGCTTTAAACAAGTTGTCATCATTTGAGGTTTAAAGAGAGTTTGAGATTCTATCCGGATCAAATCCAATTTTTCTTGACCCAATCAAATTTTCAAAGTTTACAGTGTTGGATAATGATATGCATATTATGCCCAGAAAGACCTTTACAGGGTTAAATCAACTTTTTACTAATCTAATGATCATGAAATCAAACAAATGAGAAACCCGAGGAAACTAAACTCAAAGACGAACAACTTTCATAAAAGAATCATTCAGAAAAGATACTTACAAAGGTTCCCAAATTGCCACGCAAAAAACCTCTGAAATCTGCCTAAGAGAGCTTTTTAGGGTTTATGCCAAGAATGGGGGTGAAAAGTGGTGAAATGAAGGAAGTGGTGATCTGCACTCCTTAAGTACTTCTGAAAAGGAAGGTATGATCTTATATGACATCATGAGGTATGGTGGTTAGGTCACAAAAAAGAAAAAAAATAGTGAAGGGGAGTGGGCGGCTGCTGTCGTGTAAAAATGGGGTGATGAGGTCCTCTCACATCAAGGGTTTATGTGTGGCTATCATGGGCAGAGGTTGGTCTGCCACAAGTGAGGGGAAACTTCCTTAAGACGTTTTGCGAAGGAGGCCAAAATTCGTGGGCCTTAAACAAGTGGGTTTCATTTGGGGTTTAAAGTGGGTTGGGTTAGGGTTTAAGATGCTATCAAGCACAAATCTAATTGTTCTTGACCCAATCAAATTTCTAAAGCTTATAAGGTTGGATAATGCTATCTAGATTATCGTCCAAAATGACATTTCCAATGTTAAAATAACTTTTGACCAATCAAATGACCATACAATCAAACAAACGAGATACTCATGGAAACTAGACTCAAATATGAACAACTTTCATGAAGGAATCATTGGAGAAGATACTTACAAACATTCCCAAATTGCCACCGCAAAAAACCTCTGTAATCAGTTCAAGAGTGCTTATAAGGGTTTCTTCCCAAGAATGGAGGTGAAAAGTAGTGAAGTTAGGGAAGTGGTGACCTTCACGCATCAAGTAGTTCTGAAGATGGAGGTTTGACCTTGTATGAAATCTTGAGGTATGGTGGTTAGGTCACAAAAAGGTAAAAATAGTGAAGAGGAATGGGCTGCTGCTGCTTCCGCGTAGAAGGGGGTGATGGGGTGGATTTTCCTCTCACGTGAAAGGACTATTTATGGTTGTCATGGGCAGAGATTGGTCTACCATGGGTAGGGGAAACTTCCTGCAAAGGTGGCCAAAATTCGTGGGCTTTAAACAAGTTGACTTCATTTGGGATTTAAAGAGGGTTTGAGATTCTATCAAGCCCAAATCTCATTTTTCTTGGCCCAATCAAATTTCCATAGCTTACAAGATTGGATAATGCTATCCAGATTATCGCCCTGAACGACATTTACAAGGTTAAAACAACTTTTTACTAATCAAATTACAATGAAATCAAACAAACGAGATACCCACAGAAACTAGAGTCAAAGATGAACAACCTTCTTAAAAGAATCATTGTGAGAAAATACTTACAAAAGTTTCAAAAATGGCATGAAAAAAGACTCTAAAGTTTGCTCGAGAGGGCTTCTAAGGGTTTCTTCCCAAAATTGGGAGTGAAAAGTGGTGAAGTGAGGGAAGTGTTGACCTACATGCCTCGAGTACTTCTGAACATAGACGTATGACCTTGTATGACATCTTGACATATGGTGGTTATGTCACAAAAAAGTAAAATAGTGAAGGGGAGTGGGTTGCTGCTACTGCCGTGTAAAAGGGGGGTGATGAGGTTGATTGTTCGCTCACATCAAGTGACTATTTGGGGCTGCTATGGGCAGAGTTTGGTCTGCCATAGGTGAGGGAAACTTCATCAAGAAGATTTGCCAAGCTGGCCAAAATTTGTGGGCCTTAATTGGCCTTAAACAAGTAGGCTTCATTTGGAGTTTAAAGAGGGTTTGGTTAAGGTTTGAGATACTATTAAGTTCAAATCCAATTATTCTTGGCCCAATCAAATTTCTAAGGTTTACAAGGTTGGATAATACTATCCAGATTATTGTCCAAAATGACCTTTCCAAAATCAAAACAACTTTTGACGAATCAAATGATCATACAATCAAACAAATGAGATACCCACAGAAACTAGACTCAAAGATGAACAACTTTCGTTAAGGAATCATTTGAGAAGATACTTACAATCATTCCCAAATTGAAACGTAAAAAGCCTCTAGAATCTGCCCGAGAGAGCTTCTATGGGTTTCATCTCAAGATCAGGGTGAAAAGTAGTGACATTAGAGAAGTGGTGCCCTGCAAGCCTCAAGTACTTCTGAAAAGGTAGGTGTGGCCTTGTATGAAATCTTGAGGTATGGTGGTTAGGTCACAAAAATGCAAAAATAGTGAAGGGGAGTGGGCTGCTACTGTCGTGTAGAAATGGGTGATGAGGTGGATTTTCCTCTTACATCAAGAGACTATTTGGGGCTATCATGGGCGGAGATGTCTGCCATGGGTGGGGGGAAACTTGCTGCTAAGGTGGCCAAATTTCATGGGCCTTAAGCAAGTTGGTTTCATTTAGGGTTTAAAGAGGGTTTTAGATTCTATCAAGTTCAAATCCAATTTTTCTTGACCCAATCAAATTTCCAAAGTTTACAAGGTTGGATAATGCTATCCAGATTATCGCACAAATGACCTTTACAAGGTTAAAAAAACTTTTGACTAATCAAATGACAATAAAATCAAACAAACAAGATATTCGTGGAAACCAGACTAAAAAAAGAACAACTTTCATGAAGGAATAATTGTGAGAAGATAATTACAAAGGTTCCAAAAATGGTAAGGAAAAAACCTCTAGAATCTACACGATAGAACTTTTAAAGGTTTCTTCCCAAGAATGAGGGTGAAAAGTGGTGACATGAGAGAAATGGTGACCTACACGCCTCAAGTACTTCTGAAAATGGACGTATGACCTTGTATGACATCTTGAGGTATGGTGGTTAGGTCACAAAAAGGTAAAAATAGTACATGGGAGTGGGCTGCTGCTACTGCCATGTAAAAAGCGAATGATGAGGTGGATTTTCCTCTCACATCAAGGGACTATTTGGAACTTTCATGGGTAGAGGTTGGTCTGCCATAGGTGGGGGGAAACTTTCTCAACAAGATTTGCCAAGATGGCCAAAACCCGTGGGTCTTAAACAAGTGGGCTTCATTTGGGGTTTAAAGAGGGTTTTGTTAGGGTTTGAGATGCTATCAAGTCTAAATCTAATTTTTCTTGACCCAATCAAATTTTCAAAGTTTACACAGTTGGATAATGCTTTCTAGATTATTGGCCAAAATGACCTTTCCAAGGTTAAAAGAACTTTTTACCAATCAAATGACCATACAATCAAACAAACGAGATAGTCACGAAAACTAGACTCTAAGATGAACAATTTTCATGAAAAAATCATTGTGAAGATACACACAAACATTCCCAGATTAACACGCGAAAAGCCTCTGAATCTGTTCGAGAGAGCTTCTAAGGGTTTCTTTCGAAGAATGAAGATGAAAAGTGGTGAAGTTAAAGAAATGGTGACCGATACGCCTCAAGTACTTCTGAAAATGGAGGTATGGTCTTGTATGAAGTCTTAAGGTATGATGGATAGGTCACAAAAAGTTAAAAATAGTGAATGGGAGTGGGCAACTATTGCTTTTACTGTGTAGAAGGGGTGATGAGGTGGATTTTCCTCTCACATCAATGGACTGTTTCAACCTGTCATTGGTAGATGTTAGTTTGTCATGGGTGGGGAGAAACTTCTGCCAAGGTGGCCAAAATTCGTGAGCCTTAATGGGTCTTAAACAAGTTGGCTTCATTTGGGGTTTAAAGAGGGTTTGAGATTCTATCAAACTTAAATCTAATTTTTCTTGACCCAATCAAATATTCAAGGTTTACAGGATTGGATAATGTTATCCAGATTATCACCCACAATGACCTTTACAAGGTTAAAATAACTTTTGACCAATCAAATGACCATGAAATCGAACAAACAAGATATCCACGGAAACTAGACTCAAAAAGATGAACAGTTTTTATGAAGGAATGATTGTAAGATAATTCTTGCAAAGGTTTCAAAAATGGCATGAAAAGTGCCTCTAGAATTTGTTCGAGAGAATTCTAAGGGTTTCTTCCCAATAATGGAGGTGGAAAGTGGTGAAGTGAGGGAAGTGGTGACCTGCACGCCTCAAGTACTTCTGAAAAGGAAGGTATGACTTTGTATGACATCTTCAAGTATGGTAGTTAGGTCACAAAAAGGTAAAAATAGTGAGGGGGAGTGGGCTGCTATTGCTACCATGTAAAAGGGGGTGATGAGATGGATTTTCCTCTCACATCAAGGGACTATTCGAGACTGTCATGGGCAGAGGTTGGTCTACCATAAGTGGGTGAAAACTTCCTCCAGAAACTTTGCCAAGGTGGCCAAAATTCATGGGCCTTAAACAAGTAGGCTTCATTTGGGGTTTAATGAGGGTTTGGTTAGGGTTTGAGATACTATTTAGCCTAAGTTCAATTTTTCTTCGGCCAATCAAATTTTCAAGGTTTACAGGTTTGGATAATGCTATCCAGATTATTGCCCATAATGAAATTTCTAAGGTTAAAATAACCTTTGACCAATAAAATTACCACACAATCAAACAAAACAAGATACACACGGAAACTGAGCAGGTTTTCCTCGAACTCGTCGCTCTACAACCGGCTACTGCATTTTCCTAGGTAGCAATTATATCCCATGGTCCATTAGAAACAACACACTATTTCTAGATCTAGCTCCAAAGCTGAGTATCGTGTTATGGCTTACATTGTTGCAGAACTTACATGGATCTCTTTCCTACTTTGGGATCTTGGTATTCAACTCTCGTCGCCACCTGTCCTCTTCTGTGAAAACTTAAGTGCCCTTCATATGACAGTTAATCCTACTTTCCATGCTCGTAGCAAATATATTGAGATTGATTACCACTATGTACGAGAATGAGTTGCTCTTGGCCTTCTCCAAACGCGACATGTCCCTGCGCCACTTCAACTTGCCGATATTTTCACCAAACTTCTTGAACGTCCTGCTCTTTCTTCGCTACATTCCAAACTTGGCCTTCTACCTCGGCACAGTTTGCAAGGAAGTATTGAAGATACCCACACAGCACACCAAGAACCAATGACTCCAAATATACATGGAAACCGAGCCACACAACACTACCACAGACCCAACGGCTTGAAACACCCATATGGAAACTGAACCACACACCATCACAACAAACCCAACGACTAGATATGTATATATGGAAACTTTGCACAAAATCCTCTGTACCTAATCTCCTCAGTAATGTTCTTTTATTTTCCATGTTCTTGTGTTTTCCGTTTACACCTTTATATATACTCAATATATAATGGAAGACTCTCATGCATAATATCACGGTGTGTGAAACATTTACACAAACACTTGGACTCCATTTGTCTTTACTAGGGACGAAGTGGATGAGTCTCAATACTGGTCAACATGAGCTTGGACCCGGTGAAGAAGAGAAAGGAGAAGTAGCTAGGAGCGACCGAGAGAAGAAGAATAATTAGGAGAAGAGATGGAGCAATGATAGGATGAAAAAAGTATCATTTAATATCTCAAGTTAAAACATAAGTTGTAAGGTGAATGATCCATTATGTGAAATTACTACTTATCCTATATTAAGCTTAAACTGATGGGGAGAGGTTAATTTAATTATTTGTATTATATTTTTAACACTCCACCTATATTCTGATATCATGTGAAATCATCATTTATCCAAAAAACTTAAGCTGATGGGAGAAGTACATTTAGTTATTTGTATTATATTCTAACACATTTAAGACATTACCTTCAAAATTGTATCATATCAAAAAAAATTTTTTTTTTTTTAATCTTCATGATTAATAGATCTTCACTAGTGCATATGTTGTAATTTTATGTTCCAAATTGTAGTGCAAAATCACAAACTCGGTATTTTTTATATCAAGTTAAAATGTAGATCGTGATTGGTTTCATTACTTATGGTTATAGTAAGATCATGTTTGTTCATCTTTTAATACTTCAGCTAATTTATCTTCAGTCAACAACTGTTTTTGGGTCAAGTAAAAATATATTAAGCCTTAACGATAGTAGAAGTTTCATGAAGTTTCGTAAAAAATAATATAAATAATTAAATCTGTCGGCCGCATGCAGTTTTGTAAAAAATATATTAAGCCTTAACGATAGTAGAAGCTGCATGCACTTCTGCAGAAAATAAAATGGTGTGGCATTTTTAGAAGTCACAAAACCTGGGCTTGAGTGTTTTTAATTCGGCCCAAACCCTATATAAATAAGGTAAGGCTGGGTGGGTTTTCTCTTCAAAATACTTTCAAATGGACAGGTTGAGAAAGTTTGGGCTTAGCCCAATTCGTTGCTATTTCGCGTTATCGGTTTCTTATGATGTTGGGGCGATATGTGAATTCAAGCCATGCTATTTTTCATTTGAATTTTTATCATTTTTATTTAATTAATTTTTTAATGATTTTCTACATCTTAACTGAAAATGATAAAATGTAATATAAACAGTATTTCTCTTTATGAATAATGCATGAATTCCTATGAAAAATAAGCCATAAAAATAGCGCAAATATTCCGGATCTTTTTCTATGCAGCCAATTAAGTAATTAATTCTATTAAAAGTCTGAAAATAATTACGAGATTTTCATGAAGCTGCTAAGGCAGAAGAACGCTATAAGGATCATGAGAACACCAATTTACCATCTTGTGTAACATGTTTGAAATACGTGTCGATATATTGGCATTTGGCATATATATGTGTGTACATATATATACATATATATATATATTTTTTAAATTGAAGCTTTTTGTAAATATGAATATCATTATTGTATAAAAATGCTCTCCATTAATAATTTCAAAACTGAATGGTAAAAGCTAGCGCTGTAAAAATGGTTATCTCCATCATTCAGGTCCCTATAGGTTAACTTGCCAATCTCTGATCAGCACAAGTTTCCGATAGAGAACCGCAGTCTAATGCATGGCAAATGATCTGTCTTTGTTTATGTTCTTTTTAAAAAATGACTGCATCAAGACGTACGCGTGTGTGTCTATATATATATATATATATATATGAAAAAGTCTTCTTGCAAGTGAATTCGCGTATCAAACCACGCACCAATACTGACATGTAAGGTATTCATTTAATAAAACAGTGCGAATTGAAGACGAAAATGATTTTCATGAGACAGATGACATTTTCTTCTCTTAAATTTTTTTTTTCTTTTCAATAAAAAAGCTATATCAACGTCAATACGTGATTTGATTTGTCAAACCACTTGTATCTAGCAAGGTTTTATATATATATATATATATATATATATAATTAATCTACCCATCAGCCACTGTTTACTACTCCACATCCTATAACAAAAAAAATTGTAAAACGTGGAGTGTGAGGGTGAATAGTATATAATATATGGCAAAACCCTATATAAATTATATTTTATATATAAATATAGAGTCTTATAGTCAAGTGTCGAAACCAAACCACAGGGAGCTTCTCAGTTAATTAAGACTCCGATGCATAAATTAATAATTAAGGCACATGCATGAAGCAAGTCATGTTAGGAATAATAAGAGGAAAAAAAAATTCAACAGAGTAGAAATTTAAAAAATAAAATTATATATGTAGATCGATATTCTCCTCCGGTAGATCATGAGACGTAGCACACAAATATAATTTTTATTTATTTTCAAACTCAGATCAAGCAGAGCATGCATTCTCAACATATATATACATAAAAGATCAAAGACATCATGGTTTCAAGTATATATAACTGTTGCCATGATCGATGCATGCATATTCTTATTAGCTAAGAAACACTCGTTATTGAAGATATCTATAGTTGCTTCCAATAGATCATCATAGAGCTACCCACTCCATTAATATACGATCTAGTGAGCTAGCTAGCTGTGGAAGTAACCGATAATATCTCTGATGATTATTTATTTATATATAGCAAATTAATGTATTGCTCTCTCTCTCTCTCTCTCTCTATATATATATATATATATATATTTAAGAAATCTAGAAAAAGCTGGGAACCAAAGGGGATGAGCTGCAGGCTGTGAGCTGATTCCATGCAAAGTTGATATCATGGGCGGCAGGATATGAAATTTGAGCTTGATGGTCGTTTGAATTAAGAAACATGCCTTGAAAGTAAGATTCCACTTCGAGTGAAGCAATATCGTTAAATCTCGGAGACAAAACATCATCCTGATCTTCAACCCTAAGCCTCTTTGGAGCTCTGTATTCTTCCACAGGATCATTATAATGTATCTCGCCGATCTTGTCAGCTTCTGAATCGGAATCGGATTCTTTTGCATTAGACTCGGACTCCTCGCAAAGGGAAGGCAGCATTAATAATATTGGAGCAGAAGGCTTGCCCGGTTTTGTAATGTTATTGGTCGTGCGGTTTCGACGTTCCTCAGCAATTGTGTCGAGGAATCTCCATTGGGCTTCCATTTTAAGCTTCAAGCTCTTTTGAACCTTCAATGTATAAACCGAAAAGGGAAAAATGAGAAATGATAATTGCAATCGTGAGTGGACAAACGCTACACAATCACTTTGAAAAAAATGAATATATACGAAATCTATATGAAAAAAAAATTAATTTTTTAGCAGTAGATCTCATTCTTTTTCAAAACGATTGTACGGTACTTAAACACTCAACGACTGTATGTATCACTTGGAAAAATTATGTTATTATTGATCTAAATTAAAGCTCAAGTATTTTACGTGTAATTTTTCTCTCTTTTTTTGTTCCCTTAAATTGGTTTCTTCTTGATCTTTTAGTTCTTACTCGACCTCATGATCATGAAGTTATATATTGCAAATGCAGATCATACACGTATAATTAATAAAGATTACCTCAAGTTGATCACTCATTCGCCTTCGTACTTCCATCTGCATTTGTATAGCTTCACTAAGTTGTGCAGCCCTGTAGATATCAGGTATTTATAACAACGTAATTATATAGAATACTAATTAATATTCATATAAATATTTTACTATAAATATCATTGCTCCAAAAATTAATTAACGTACGTACGTAACTAGAACAAGCCAAAATCTAGGGTAATTATCAGAAATTAAGCACGATAAGCTCGCACTAAAAAATTAATATACGATCGAGTAATTGCAACAACTCACGATGTTGTACTGAAATTAGGCAGCATTTCTGAAATAGTTCTATGCTCAAACTTGCCTCCTATAAAAAACAAAAATAACATTAAATAAATTAGAGAATTAATGAAGCATAAAGAAATATTAGTAATTAGTTTATTATTTTAGAATTTCTTAGAGATGAGAGAATTCATTTATAACTTTTTTATTTGTTGACTTACCACGGCCTATCGTTTCTGGAATATATTTTGAGATCCTGTATTTCTGGAAAATAAAAAAAAAAGGAAAAACCCGAAAAGATTATTAGCATAAACATAACCTACATGGATAAAATTAATTCAAGATTTTTACAGTAAAAAAAATCATATTTATATATATACATATATTAGTATTTTTTTTTTAAATATATAAAAGTAGTACTATGCCCGAGACAAGAATTCTGGAATTGTCAGTTTGAAGTCTAAAGAGAAAAACACCGCAACTGCTCCTCTTGTAATTATCCAAAGTTCGTTCTAAGCTAATGATCCGAAGTTGCACCATAGTCTCCCTAGCAAGCTATATATATATATATATAGAGAGAGAGAGAGAGAGAGAGAGAGAGAGAGACCTGTAAATGGCTTTTGACATGATAGATGTTTAGCTCAGGAATGCCCATGGTCTTCAGAATACCCTTTGGAGTTGCCCCTGCCAGTGCCAACCAACCCAAAAAATAAATAAACGTAACTTAAGGCCTGAGGTTGACAAAATGTTCCAACTCAATAAAACCAATTCATGCATATGAAATCAGCTGCTAATGCAATTTCTTCAAAATTATCTTTAATTTCCAACAGATTTTATCATCGGATCGAGACTTACTATCGGGGCCCCCAAGCTGATTAACCGCCTGTACAAACTGATCATGTAGCTCTTGTGTCCATCGCAGGCGTTCTTTCCCGGAGCCATCTGAGCGACTCGAACCCATTTCGATCCGAAGTGGGGAGTGGAGCAGGGCCCAAAAAATTGCGTGAGCACTGGGCTGTTAAAGAGGAGGATTATAGTGAAAAGAATCGAGACAAAAAAATGTGTTGTTGGCTGGAAAAGGACAAAAATATAAGCCGGCGATGGGCACTAAGGTAGATTGAGAACTTTGGATGCCATAAACTGTCTCTAGTTGTCGGAATTAACCAAGTACAGGCATTCTAAAGTTTCCTTTTCTTGTCTCTCTTGTCGAAAAGACATGTTGTTCAAACCTGACTTGGCGAGCAAATCTAAGGTTAGGACCTCAGGTTCCAAGGAATAGTCTTCTTTACGCGCAAGTCAACACAAACCATAGGCGTATGAAAGCGAGGACAATATGGTTGGATTGGTATTAACGCCTAGAAACATGGAGAGTGAAACAAAGCGAACAAATACAATCAATCTCAGCCCCATGCCTTGAGTCCTTGTAAATGCAAGCCAGTGGAAAGAAATGCCCTATACAAAACTATCATAGCATGATTTGATATTAAAGACAAGAGAATACTCGGAACAATCACACGTCATTACAATCACAATACAGTTAGGTACTTTCCATGTACGTTTCTAAAATTTTCTTGATAAAGAAAAACAAAATCAGGACATCAACTAGATGCATATCATTCATGATTTCTTCTTTCATAAAATAAACATTGTCATTATACAAGCAAATATTTAACCAAGGATTCACAGGGGAAGACTAACTTAAACCCCTTCAGTACGCTCTGTTAGAGAGAAATATCACAGCAAATTCATTACATAACATTAAAAGGTGACACTGTTACACTACTTTGTAAGCCACTGGAACAATGCTATCCATCCACCAACATTGGCTTTATAGTGACTACTACTGCCTCCCCCTCTTCATACAAGATGGGCATTTGTATTGCTTGATGTTCTCCGCCTTAGCAGGTGTTATCTTCACACACTTTCCATGGAACCACCTCTCACAAACGTCACAGCCAATCCAAAACTCATCTGCACTGTAATTCCCACCACAGCTCCCACAAAGGGTTTCGCTATGCTCATCATCTTCCTCCTCATAAGTCTCATCAGCAAGCTTAGGGTTGTTCTTAACTTGTCCATCAATTGATCTCTACAAAAGAGCAAATCCAGTAATGATTACAGATCTGAGCATGAATTTTTACTATGAAAGAGTGGTAAGTCACTAGGTTTAAGGAGAATAAAATTTCTTCTTGCAGGAAGTCAATTGTTTATATTAAAGTGCTCTGCAAGACTTGGTCATCTCAGGGTATCCCTTATTTGAATAGCATTTTTTACTTTTATTTTTATTTTTTATAAGTACTTGAATATCATTTTTGAAAAAAGCACACCGTCATTGTCGAATACAGATCATCAGAGAGGATGTTCTAATAGAGTTCTTTTTTTATTTTTTGACTATCATTTTAAAAAACAGAACATCGGATAACCAGAGGCCGATACTCACTTTTCTTTTCTTTTTTTGATAAGGAAGACAATTTTATTCAAACGAATGAAATAGGTGAAGCCTATGTAGACAGGGCAGGGCGTATACAAAAAGAGGCCGAAACTCCCTAACTTAAGTATGAGATATTCAACCAAAGATACAAATCAAGAAATTATAAAAATAAAAAAAAAAAAGTTAATATATCTAACCTTTGTGCTACCCCGAGATTTGCTTCCGCTGTCCACGCTGGGCTTGTCTTTCATAGGCTTCCTCTCTGTCACAACTTCAAAAACGGTGGGCAGATCATTGATCAAGCTAAATAGACGCTTCCTGTCAAGCAATGTCAACTTAGCTGCTGATGAATGAAGCCATACTTGAAGCACGTTATGTTAAATAGACATTACAACAAAGAAACGTTGTGTGATACACAAAGATCCTTCTAGATCATTCCAATAGTGGACATCAAAACATAGTAAAAAGTGAATAAATTTTCATCAGAAGGTGTGGGCGAAAGAGCGGCCTGATTCCTATGTATAGTGCAAACATATACGAAGAATAACTCACTCTAAGTCTCAGTCCAACATCTCATCTTTTTTTTCTGAGTTCTTTTTCCTTCTGAATATTCCAACTTCTCATAAACCGTTAAATAAATTCCAGCATACCACTCACGGGTAATATCTGACCCAAAACTGCCAACCTCGCAGGATGAGATGGGTTTGAACTTGAACAAACATGGCCTTGGGCACCTTGTCATAGCATGGAAGAGAAATAATATTCACGTCTGCTAGTAATTTGCCATTGGTGCTATAGTTATTTTAGAGGCATATGACATCATTATAACATATAAAGTATCTCAAGTTATGCAATATGAACTTAAAAAGGCATGAGAAAAAAACTCGGCAGATTTACTGAGAAATGATAACATAAACCAACATAACGGTTGGAGATAAATAACTTAATCACCCTTTCCCTTCCACTAAAAAGACTAAGTAACCTGACAAGCAAAAAGGAACTAATGTTTCCTTGTGCATTCTATAAATAATCGGCTAGCAATACATCACAATATCTTCTCATAGTTTTTTTCCTTGGTACAATGACTGAAACTCTTCCATAATACACAGACCATGCTCATGAATCATATTTATTTTCCATCAATAAAAGATTAAATGATGTAAAACTTAATGAATTAAATGTACATCAGTGGAGAAATGAAATAGAAATACTTTTAAATTTTAAACGAACAAAAAAGAACTATGGCAAACAATCAAAATCACATTTGGAAAGTGAACATTACAGAAAGAATAAAGCATATTTTTTTATCAATGAATCAATCCTATTAAAGAAACATGTCATGATAATGCTACTTGTAAACCAGGCAAAAAGACACCTTTCAGGAAAGGAGATTTGAGTTAGAATGTATGACACGCAAATGAGCAGATTAAGGCTATGTTTGTTTCAGCTGAGACTATTTTCTAGGAAAAAATTTTCATCTATCGGCCCATTTGAAAAGGGCAGAAAAGAACGGTTAATGGAAAATGGCTAGTGGGTCAATGGGAAAATCATATGCATGAGGTGGAAAATGGCCTACCCCTCTTCAGGAGGGTAAGTCATTTTCCGCCCCTTGCTTTACGCATTATTTTTTCACTCAAACAATAAATAGACGTCATTTTTCACTCAAATAAAAGAGAGAATCTTTGGTGAAAAAATGTTATTATTGCAAATAACCTTAAAGATTATTTTTTTTATAAGTAAAAATTTATTAATATCAAGAGGCATAACCAAGTACACTGGGTGTATATAAGAGAGAACACCTAGCCCATAATAGACTGGGTGTATACAAGCAAATAACCTTACAGGTTATTAGATTTGATGTTTTCTTCCCCTTACATGCTCTCTCTCTCCATCTCTCCATTCCTTAACTCTACATTTATAGTGAATCTACAAAATTTTATTGAAGCTCATAAATCTTAAAAAGTATTAGATTGATTTTCTATTTTTCTAAAATATATTATTATTATGAATTAAAATTATTAATATACGAAGTCATACGAATACAGTCATGGTTTTCAATGCAACTAAACACTAGAAATTCTTTTCAGTATCATTTTCAAGGTGTCAACCAAACATCGGAAAACAGTAATTCCTCCAGAAAATATTTTCATCTTAACATATTTTCCTCGTTTTACCTTGAAACAAATGCAGCCAATAATTAGGAAAAAGAGGAACTGACGCACACTTAAGTCAAATCACTCTAGTTTCTAAGCATACCATTTGAAGTTAAAATCCATTGACAACAATGGGGCCAGCAGCGATAATTAGTCATTACCACAACTTATGTTGTAGATCCATGAACTTCATCTGTGAAATGCATTAACTCTTCAACCTTTACCATGATGATGGCTGACCCCTTCATTGTATATGGGCTTTCAGCAGAAAACTAAATATGAAATACAATGGGGAATTCAAATTACTAAAGCCATCCAAGATATCAGTAACAAGCATGTCAATCATGATGATCTCGAATTAACAACCCAGATCAACCACATCCTCAAACGAACACCAAAGTGAAACACTTTACCTTTCATTGCGGTTAAGACGGGCTCCAAGATAGAAAGCTACAGAAAGCAACCAAGAATCGCTATGCACAGCAACCAACGAAAGCCAATCTTTCCGGTTCATGCCATCTCTTGCGAAATTAATTCCAAGTGCTGGCTCGGGAAGCTCTGGTGGAACTTCCTCGGCTGGCAAAGTTACTTCCCAGGTTTCATTTGGATGTCCATACAAACACAAGTTCTCCTTCTCTAAAACAAATAAAAAAAATGGTGTAATAAAAAATATATATAAAAAATAAAATAAAAAATAAAAAAAAAAACTTAAAATCTCCACTTGGATTGAGAAAAAAACAGGGGACTCAAATAAGTTTTTTTTCTACAATTGCTTGGCCGACGCTGTTGTTGCACCGAGTTGAATTTAAATTCAAACTCCAATTGCATGAACGTAATTACTCCATTTTCCAAAGAAAATGTCTCATTCAGTCCACAGATCTACCGAATTTCAAATTGAAAGAGCAAATAAATGTTGCACGTAAAGCAAGCAACAAAGAAATAACCCTTTGGACCTCCAGATCCAATCTCCGGGCTCTTATGGCATACCAAGCAACGAAACATAATCACCGGAGAGTTTCTACAAACCAAACGCAGAAAATACGTACAAAACTTCAAGATTCCATCGTTTTCTCTCCCTTGGTTTCTCGAAAACCAAACGGGACTCTTATCCACACATCGAACAACAAAAGACTCGAAGCAAAGATCACAACCGAAAGCGAGAATATTTAAAGTAAATAACAACAGAGGCTGATTACACAATACCTGGATCACAGAATCCATAAAATTCATCAACATCTGCGCCAAAGCAAAAGAAAAACATGAAACCAAACAGTCTGATATACGGAGAGAGAGAGGTAGAGAGAGAGGGAGGGAGAGTACCGTGAGTCAAGGCCCGAAGGAGACCAACTCTTCGGGCACTGTAATCTTTGAAGATCTCCTCGACGGTTCGCGGACTCGAAGAATTGGATCTAGCGGAAGAATTGGAATTGCTGAGAGGGTAAAGGGAGACCATTGAGGACGGATCGAAAAGAGAGCGTGGGAGACAGTCTCAAGAGCCTCAGAGATGCACGTAAAAAAGTGGGGAGGAAAGCGAGGCGGGGCAGAGAAGAAAAAGGGAGAATTTCAGGTGGAGTGTACCAATATAACTAACCCTCTCCCCTAATCGCTATTTCCACTCCTCCTTTATGTTTCCTTTGGGAATCCGAGGACGAGGAGTTGGACAACAAGACCACCTCCGGAGTGTACAACTTAAAAAGGGAAGTGTGTGAATCGTAATTTTCTCTTTTCACCTTTTTCTTCGCTGTATTCGCACAAATGCCCATTCATTTTTGTAGTTTTGATCCTGAACCCCCTTGCTATGTTATTCTTTACAATCTTAACCAGATGAGTTCTTGTTGACAATTAAAAAGAAAATATATAATATAAAAACAGATCTAACGTGTCTTTTGTTTATTTTATAGTATAAAGAGTTTTATAATTTAATTTAAGGGATCAAATCATATCAATTTATAAATTTTTTTTTTTGATGAGATCACTAGGTAAATCGGGTACTTCTCTTTATTCTAGGGTTTTCTTTTTCTTATTTTGCAAATAAGAAGACCACAAAGAAAACTCGAAACATTTGAAATTATCATTTGTTCAAAAACTTAAGTGATGAAAAGAAGTATATTTAGGGGAGATTTAGATATTGAGTTGAGAGGAGATGAATTGAGATTAAATAAAGATTGAATAAAATATTGTTAGAATAAATATATTTTTTTAATATTATTATTGTTTTGAGAATTGAAAAAGGTTACATTTATTATATTTTGTATAGAAATTTTAAAAAGTTGTAATGATTAGATGAGATAAATTGAGATGAATTAAAGACATTTTTGTATCCAAACCGGACCTTAATTATTTATATTATATCCTTAGACAAAGATAGCGAAAAAACTCGGAGGATGTCAACTGCTTGTTTTCGATTTGAAGACTGCAACTTAAAACGTTAGCACCGAATATGGAGTAGCGTTATCTGTTCTAAAATTCTCCATTTTTGCCTGAAAAGTGTCATTCCACTAGCAAAAAGAAATTGCAGTTTTTAGCATTCCAGAATTTAGGTGTAAGCTAACATTTTTCACCAAAATGGTAGGCATGCATGCTCAAGTATTTAATCATTTCATTCATAACAGTGATCTGGTGAGCAATTGAGAAATATGAAAATAAACTGAAGGATGGGAGAAGGGAATATAGCTCAAGCCATTGTTTTGGAATAGATATTTTGTTTTGTGATGGATGGGAAAGATCTCAGTGCTCAAATAAGATTGGAAAAAGAAAAGAAACAAACACATGCATTTGGTGGGTCTTCAAGTCCACGACTTCACTCCCCCGCCTTTCCACCCTGTTATTTAGCGAGAGATGTCATTTGAACTACAGCTCTTTACCACTCAAACAAAGATGATTCAATAAAAAGAAAAGAAACATAAACAATATTCAACTACAAAACAACTGTTTTTGTGAAATCCTCAGTTCAGCAAATTTTCTTTGCAGCATGAAAATCAGTAGAGGAAACAGATGCAAGTTTACACAAGTTTTGGAAGATTGTAGGGAGAACCACCACCAGTTTCTACGGAGACGTTAATAATCGCTTGATACCAGTTTTTTGCTCTGAAGTAAGCCTGGTCGGGAACTTGATGTTGAATTTGATTCTTAAGTTCCCTTTTTTGGAAGGTTCCTTTGGTATTGGCATCCCCTCTCCTTTAACAACTTCTTCATAAGTTGGACTGATGATGGAGTTGATGGGAACTGTCAGATTCCGACCGTCGAGGGTTGTCAGCTGTGCTGTATAACCAGTCAAAGCCTCCACAAGAGATATCTTCTGGGTGACTATCAGATCATTGCCATCTCTCTTGAAGACACTATGAGGCTTCTCGTCAATAATAAAGATGAGGTCTGATGGTATGACACCTCGCTGTTCATGTCCCTTCTCTGGGAAGGTGATTTTTGTGCCCTTCTTCCAACCCGGCTTTATCTCAATTGTAAGAATTTCCTCCACTGTGACGGTTCTCCTGTACAAAAGAACAAGATAAACAAAACAGTCAAGTACAAGAAACCATAAGAAGCTCCATATACTGTATGCTGGGATCTCATCAACCATTCTACTTTTCTAGTCCTTATCATACCATTTTATTCCGTACTGTAAGTCAATAGATTTAAAGTTATGCTATTTACTACCACCCAATCTCACTGCCATCTCACTTTGGTAATGTGGCATTGCCTATTAACCCTTAGATCAGCTCTTAACTTTTAAAATAATGAATTCAAGAGTTGATGGACAATGCTCATCAACACAGTGGAATAACAGTAGTGTGTAGTATATGGTATATTTTCCATAGATTTATAACATGAATAAATACTATCTTAAATAAATGGACATTAAAAGGGAGATTTGCAATAATAACCAAAAATAAGAAAGAAATGGCATTGATTCTCAAAAACAAAAGGTAGCAAATTGCATTCTGCTGCACACAAGTATTTGGAAATTCCTTAATCCAAATGAAGTCAGACACTTTCCATTCTCTCACTCAGTTGACCCGATAAAGATAACATTATTATCGATTGACAAAAGCAAAAACTCCTGAAAGCACCATTATGAGTGCACTCTTTCCTAAACCGATCAAGTGTCGAACATGCAGTAGTTTTGGAGCAGTTTTTTTTATAAGTAGGTTTGGCGCAATTATTGACCTGAAAGTGACATAAAGAAAACATGTTTTTTTTTATTAGCACCGGGTGTCCGGGAACGACGTCCCCACTAACCCGAGAGTGCACCGGCCCTTGGCAATGAGTTTTCCGCAAGTGCACCTCAGCTAATTCAAGGAGAAAATCCCCCAATCCGATGGCCCCTAGAGATTGTTTGCACCCAGTGAGATTCGAACCTTGAACCTTGGAGGGAGCATACCACCAAGACCAAGGCCTTTACCACTTGATAAAGAAAACATGTGATGCCATGAAGACTTCATTCTATGGTCAAATCTTGAAAATTTTTAAACAGGCAGCACCTTGATTAAAATAAAAAATGGGCTTTCCACTGGCTCAGAAAACAAGACCTCAAGTACTGGAGACTTCCTTATAAAGAACAGGCAAAAAAAGAAGTAAAGCACCAGTCTTAATTAAAAAAATGGGCTTTCCACTGGCTCAGAAAATAAGACCTCAAGTATGGAAGCCTCCAGTATAAAGAACAGGCAAAAAATGGCAGTAAAACTAGGGGTGTAACATTTTTTCCTTCGGATCAAGAAAACCGACTGGTTTCGGTCGGTCGGTCCAGACTGGACAGATTAAGGAACTTGTCGGTCTCAGTCCAAGAAAGTAAAGAAATTAAATTTTCGGTCCAGTCTCGAGGTAGGATTTTTTCACCCTGGACCAGACCGGGCCTAATTTAATATGAAAAAATCTATTCATCATCCTAACTTCCATCATCCTCCCATCATCCCATGATGTGGCATTAGATGATAGGTTTATAAGTGAAATATAATAAATAATCTCCAATCATCTAATGACATCATAGGATGATGGGAGGATGATGAAAGTTGAGATGATGAGTAGCATTACTCATTTAATATATATAAGTTTTTAAAGAATTTTTTATATCATATTTTATAATTTTTTTTAAGTAGTTATATAAATTAAAAGCTTATGTAATTTTCTTCTAACTAATTATAAGTAATTATTTAATTCTCTTTTTTTTTTTTGACGGGGGAACCACCCCACAGCAAAGCCCTTAGAACTCACCCATGGAACCTAAACCCCCCGGGGAGACTAGCACAGCAACCCACCGCCATGGCCTCCCACTTAAATCGCAATTTGATCTCAAGGGGAATCGAACCTGTGACATGGGGCTCATGCACACAAGTTCGCCCTTTTTTTTTTTTTTTTTGATTGGCACTGGGTGTCCGGAACAACGTCCCGACTAATCCCGGGAGTGCACAGGCCCTTAGCAAGGAGTTTCCCGCAAGTGCACTTCGGGTAATTCAAAGGGGCACACAAGTTCGCCCTTACCACTTGGGCTACCCATGGGTGGGTTTAATTCTCTTCTAACCTAATTATTTATGCTTAGATTACATAAAAATTAAAGGTTAAGAATTTTAAGGCAAGGTATTAACTATTAATTTTTTTTTATAAGTAAAAAGAAATATATTAGATCAAGAAAAGGGCAAGGCCCGAGTACATAGGGAGGTATTAACTATTAATTATTGATAGTACACATACTATTAACATTATTACTTATAAAAAAAAAAAACTATTAACATTATTAATTTATTATACTTAATTAGTCAAGTATATACTTAGTTAGACAACTTAAATTATATCATTTTACATCATTTTTGGTCAAAAAATTGAAAAAAAGAAAAAAGAAAAAATGGCCTGGACCAAAACACCCCTATAAGACTGACTGGACCGGACCAAAAGTGGTCCGGTCCAATGCAAAAGCCTTATCAGTCCGGTCCGGTCTGGATTTTTGGAAGACCAAAAAAATTGGTCTAGTCCAAAATTCTCATCCAAGACCGACTGGATCGAACCGATTACACCCCTAAGTAAAAAGCGTGCAACATCAACACAATTCACTCATATAAATATATATAACCATGAATCTTTCTGTTTGCCGGCATATAAAGGAACTATTTGACATCCATTCAACAATGGCATTATACCCCTCCTAACTGCAGCACATAAATCGGATATATCTTTTGCATGTCTTCCACGACTGGCATAGAAGTACAGTACACTTTTTAATAAGTAAACAAACTAGAAATAAATATGTTCATACATACACATGCCCTTTCTACCATAACACAATAACATTTCCGCAATCTATCTAACAAGTTATGCTAGACTATTTCAATCAGAGGGGGATTTTCACAGGTGTTGCCATACAAAAAGCCTTACTTTAACTTTACAGACATATGAATAACAGAGCCAAGGCATAGCATCATGCAAGCCTAAACACTGGCATCATCCAATATATATTGGATCAGTAGCATTATCAGTTGGCATAAAATATGACAATAGGTAAAATACATTTTTTATAAGAAATCTTTCGTTAGAAAGCGAAAGACGCAACCATGCACACAGCATGTATACGTCAAAATAGGTATGAAAAGTCACCAAAAACTAAAGTTGATGTTGCAAATTTGTATTAGCTATTTAACGAAGGTTCAGTGGATATTTAAAGCTTTTTCTCCTAATTAGGTATGTTGGCATGAATCAAGGTAAAATTATCCCAGAGACTACTAATAAACAGGGATAAATACACAATTACACTTCAAATTATGCCAACATTAACAATGTCAGCTGGCAACAAAACAAAGATTGGGCACATTGATTAACCACAAGGCAGGACACACAGAGACACATGTACATGCAAAGAGGAATCTTATAAATATTTTTTTTAAAAAAAGAAGAAGAACAATCTTTTAGTTCTGAGAACCAAAAATATTCACAAAGTAATGATATTGCAGAATGCTTTCAAGAATAAGAAACAAAACATGAGGAATTTCCTAGGAAGGAAAAATTTTACCATATAGCTGTAACACCCTGTCCCCTAATATTGGATTGGGTTGTTACAATAGCAGAAAAAGTATCAACATAATAAATACGATTCTCTTTTTTTTATAAGCAACAATAAAATATGTGGAATGAATCATATTTGTTGAAGGAACAAATATGGACCATAGTTATTCATTCAACGTATTTTATCACATAAATGCTAAAACTGCATTATGAACCAAACATATAACAAGTTGCAGAAAACCTCAAAGGAATTAAACAGAAGAAATAACATATCTATGCACTTGGCACCCCCATATTACTTTAAAGCCATATTACTTTAAAGACCATCACATTGTCTTATTTTGTCCATAATTAATTTCTCAGTTCACTCCATTTCATGTTCAGATCAAAATGTGAACTTCAGGAAATAAAAATATTAAGTAGATTGATTCAGAGTGATACCTCGTTACATAACCACATCTAGCCCCTCAACATTTTCTTGAGGTGGTTTATTGGAGAGTGAACATTAAACAGATTTTTTAAACAAATGCTACGATCCATTAACGAATAACACAGTACACTTACTAAAATCTATACGCTTTATTAAATTCAGTTTCATTCTCGAAGAAATTATTTCATAAAGAAAATTATGAGCTTGCAAAAGCATAATTACATATAGATCTCGAATCTAAACCCACCTCTAATTCTGCCCTATTATTTGTATGAATGCGATCAATGTGAGACAACGTAACTACCAGAATAGCCAATCCAAATCACACCCTTTAAGAATTGATTATGGGTTCCCAAGCTTACCCACTGGAATCGTTGACGTCCCTCGAGATTTTCATCTTCTTCGTAGTCCCTTTGTACAAATCCTCCAAACTGCACGGCAATGTGCGCTCTATCGCCGAGGCTTTCCTGGGTGCGTTCCCGGAGCCCTCTCCACCTCCACCTCTAAACGAAGCAAAAATATCGTCGCCAAACATACCCCTCGGAAACCCGGACCCGCCGGCCCGTGACCCACCACCGAAGTCGCTCATACCTCCAAAACTCGAAAACCCGAAAAGCTCAGAGAAGATATCGTCCGGACTCCTAGTGGAGAACCGGAACGACGTCGGTCCGCCTTCAGTCCCACCCGGAAAGACACCGGCACCCGGCGGCGGCACCTGACCTTTCAACCCCTCCTCTCCGTACTGATCATACACTGCTCGCTTTTGCGGATCACTCAAAACCTATTCACACATATACACACACCAATTATCAGAATCTTCCGTTTTTTTCGCAAATAATTAAGAGTGAGAAGGAAGGGATTTTGGTGGGTTTACATCGTAGGCCTCGGAGATTTGTTTGAACTTGGCTTCGGCTTCTTTCTTGTTGTTGGGGTTCTTATCGGGGTGCCACTTCATGGCGAGCTTCCGATAGGCTTTTTTGAGGTCATCGTCCTTGGCGCTCCGGTCTACCTGGAGAATCTTGTAGTAATCCACGCCCATGCCTCTTCTTCTTCTTCTTCTGATGCTTCTTCTTCCGTCTCTGATTTCTTCTTTCGACCTTTGCCGTTCTGATTCTTCCTTAGCTCGGCGTGGGTTTAGTTTCGGCTTTTCTTTCACCAGCGCCTCATTTCCTCCCGTTAAAAGAACTGTGTTGAGTGGTGAGTTATCCAACCACTTATGACTCGACGAAGATCTGCAAATGGGCCGGTCCACAAAATAAAGTTTACATTTTTTTTTCTCCCAAGCAATTCCAAGTCCCAAGAAAAGAATTTGTGTTTGGTTCTTAAAACAAATTCAATTTATTTCAAATTAATTATTTATGAAATTAATTATTTTTTTGATTTTTTATAAAAATATTAAATTCATTTCAACCTACTTCATATATTTTAACTTGAACATATCTTAACCTAAAAAAGTTAAACTCATCTTAAAGGGATCTAAAAAATATTACTATTCACAAATCAACTCAATATCCAACTTTATTCATTTAAAAAAATATATATTGTAATGATTCTTTTATATTGGTTAATTTTAAGTAATTAATAAAAATATAAAACAATAAAAGATTTAGTAATTTTATACAAAACTAATAAAGAGTATTTTATTCAGATAATATCATCATCATTTGATTATATGCCTATCTTATGTTTTTTTTTTTATCAATATAAGTCAACCAAGTTCTTGACAAAAGTTTTGTAGAGAGGGATGCGTCTACGTTGGATTAGGGGTGGGTAGCAGGAGCCCGATCCAAGCTATCCCGCCCCCGTCTGTCCCGCCCACGCATGATTAATAGGTATTATCACATCAATAAAAATAAAATGAAAATGGAATGCTGATATGGTATATAGCACAACTCTTTTAGAATATAACCATCAAACCATTTAACTTTTTTCTAATTTTACTTACCAACCAATTGTCTTATAATTTGTCGACTTCTTTAAGATCTAAACATGTTTTTCATCAATCTAAGTCAGATATTAACATGCAAGTAAATTGTAACTTATGTTTCACATTATAAGAAAAAAAAAATAACAACCTTGGTGAAAAAGAAAAAAAAAAAGTTTGAAGATGTAAAAAAGTAATTTTTCCCTTGCAAAAATGTTGATTTTGATTAAAGTCTTCCTTGTGAAAATTATTTTTAAAACTACAAAGATTTTATTATTAAGTTTTGTAAAAAATAAAATTTCTAAATAGATTTTCTCTATTATTAAAATTTAAAAATAATAAGGCTGCCAAAAGAAGAGCATATGCAGCTAATGAATTTTGCTAAACTCACTAGGCTGAATATGAATATCTCACACATCTAAGTCTAATAACTTACTAATGAATTCCTTAGATTTCACAATTTAACCCCCAATTACATTTGTTCTTGATTAATGAAATTCTTAGATTTGAATTTTCTGTGTTTAACTAGTCACTGTGTACATTCAGACTCTTCGAGCTAAGAATCAATAGCTCCAAGAGCTAATGACTTTTATTAAACTCACTAGGCACAGTATAAATAGCTTGGTTGGACAAGTGTCGCGTATTTGTTTTTTTAAAAAAAGTTATGTCTATTATTAAAAAATTAAAATGTTCATGTGGATTATATATTTACTCAATTTAAAAAAAAATGTGCAGTGTTTATGTATGAGTAATGCTAAAGAGAAGTCATTATAGCAGTGCACACTTTGCACTCACTGCGTGGCTGCTTCTAGTTGATTATTTTCAATACTCACTTGGGAAGATGTGTGGTCTAGATGATGCCACATCATGTGTACAAAATGGATGCTCCTAATAGTAGTTTCTATCTATATTTATTCTATTGAAAACTCTTGCTGTAGTCGCCTAGTACAATCGCGGAATAAACGAGGCTGACGTGGACTCAAAGAGGAGCAACTCGAAAGTCAAAGCTGCAATGGATGCAAAGAAAGTGGGCACAAATATAATAGCTTCAAATGTTGAGCCTGGAATTGAAGTCTCGATTGCCGCAGTTTTTAGCACAAAAGAGATTATCACAAACATTCCCACAAAAGAGGAAAATCGATTTTGGAACCCCACCTAATTAGATGGGTTTTAAGGAAAGAAGTTATAGCATTGAGTTTTGTTACATTTAGTAATTTTTATATATTTTTTGTATAATCTACTGATTTAATTAGTCAAAATAGTTATTTTATACTTTAAAAAAATGACGCAGTCAATTACATTAATGAAGTGCGTAAAAAATATATAAAAATGATTATATATAAAATTTTTGTATAGAGCATTACTTGAAGTATAAAAGTGACAACAGACTATCCCTCTCAAAAATGTCAATTAAATAAAGATTAATGTTTAAATAAAAGATCAAGAGTTGTATAAAATAAGCGAGAGTGTAATAGACAGGGGCAGCTCAATACAAATTGAGGCCTAAGGCAAAACTTAAGTGAGTCATTCGTAATTATAATACAATAAAATATAAATTATTATATAGAATAATTTCCAAATTTTTCAATAAATTAAGATTTTATTTAAAATATTTAAATAAAGTTTGTATCTCAATTTAATACAACAACGTAAAACGAGGCTTCAATGCAAATTTTGTATCTTAATTTAGAAATATCTTAAAAAATATATTTAAAATATAAATAATTCATTGTATTAAATATTAGATTTAGTATTATGGGGCCTTGCACACATTAAAAGATATAAAAATTATTTAAAGTTTTATTTAATGAAATGGTTTCTATTTTTTTTTTTTTAATTTTAAAAATATCTCAATTTTATTTTTAGGACCTTACATAAGTTGGAGCCTTAGGCAATGGCTGGCCTTACCATTGAATGGCTTGAAAATTGAATAGCCTGAAAACCAAATGATGTTTAGTAAATAAAATTAATGTTGAGATGGTTATCAAATTGTTTTAATAACTAATACGAAGTGCAAGAGACTCTAATAAAGTAGTAATAAAGTGTGAAAGCTGATTGGAATTGCAAGATATGGGCAATAAAGTGGTAACAAATGGTGGAAGAGGAGGGCAATAAACGGTAACAAAGGGTGGAAGTGTAAATGTGTTTATATTATAATTAGGAAAGAACGATAATTAAAAAATGAGGTGACACAATATTTTTCAAAGATGATGCTTAACTTTTATATATTGTAATAGATTTCATAGTTCAACTCCTAGTTAACTTGTTCTCCAATAATTAAATCATTAGATTCGGTCGTTTTGGGTTTACATTCACACTCTTATGATTATCAGACTAGAGAAATTTAATTGTTCTTTAAATTACTTGATGTGCATTTGTTAAGAACTCTATCTCGAAGGTCTATGCACCAGGGAAATTAATCAAGAGTGTTGATGACGTGTTTTGCACACCGGATACTAGATTTAGTCACTTGCAACACAGAGGAAATGGTGGGCTCGGGGTTATTATGGGGAACTTCCAATACCAAAATTAGTATATTTTAGAGGATTCTTTTCTAAAAATTAGAGAGAGACCATCGTTACCTGTGTCTGACTTTTATACTAGATATTAGGGGGACAACTCGTACCCTGTGTTAGGGATCAGCGTCTCGAGCACAAGTGTCAGGCTGTAATCTTTAATACGGCGTGGCCTCCTGAGTTGTGCTTTGACAACAGGCGGGCAGAGCGATCACTTCCCGTGCACTCCGTCAGAGGCAGGGGTGTTGTCCGTAATCCCCGTCCGTTTGCCGGATATAATCCTTAAATGCAAGGTGTTCTTGCATAAAGGTGTCAGAGTTGGTGGGTCTTATTTGTCCAAGTCGACACGGGCCTGCTGGCTCAGGGGCTCATGGGCTAGTGGGTCTTGTATGGCTTGTGGGCCGGCTATGTTGATGGTTCCTAGGAGCACTGGAAGGGCGCAACATAGGCTGTGATGGACTTTAGTATCTTGGTCAAGCCCAACCCAAAAGAAGGGATGAGAATTATCCCCTCTGAGATTTTAATTTAGGATATCTAGTAACCTTATTATGTGCATATATGTATGTATGTACGTATGAATATATGTGTATCTGTGATATATATGATTATTGTTTTGATATTTGAAAAAATTGAATTGTTTATTATATTTTGTGTAAAAATTTGAAAAATTATAATGATAAGATGAGATGAGTTTAATTTAGATCGTTTGTCAATCCAAACGGAACCTAAGGTGATTTACTTTAAAGTTGGCCATGACATTGTCAATGTTACGGTACGGAGACAAGGCCAAATTCGCAATGCTCATCTATGGTCTACTCCATACGGCTGATTTACCTTATCACGCCAAAATAATAATTGTATGCCTAATAATTGACTATAGCGGCTCAAATGAATGTGGTCCAATTACATAATAAAAGTTTAAACTTTACTACTTCCCGTGAAAAAGGACTATTACACTTTATTTCTATTTTTCCACCTCATTTTTAATTTTTACAAGATACTACTTAAAATTTATTATTTAATATTATTTTATACGTGTAGTGTACTACGCATTACCTATCAAGTAAGAAAAAAAAAAAAAAGTAAGAAAAGAAATGATATATAAGTTCCAAATGCACAAATCTCTAACAAGTACTCGTAAACGTCGCGTAATCGCTTTGAAAAAGAGTGGAGTCTATTATTAAAAAATTAATTTTTTTTATGTGGATCCCATATTTTATTCATTTTTTCAAAACGATTACGTAGCGGTTGCACAATTCACGATTGTAAATAACTTTTCTCTTATAAAAAAGTGAATCATATCATGAAAAATGAAAAAGTGTGAAGAACCCTTTATATATATATATATGACCTACATTTTTACGAAAAAATTATATAAGAGTTATACATTTAGAACTTATACAAATAATATACATAGCATGGTCATTGGTGTTGATGTGATGCTTTTGAGGATTTACAAATGGGTGAATTAATTTGGTTAATCTTAATAATAAGATATTACTTGAATATAAAAATTTATATTTGGAAATTGGTGCGGAGGGCATGAGCTGACGTGTCTAATTGAAAAAAAAATTAAATTTATAAATTTCACGGATTTGTTTAAAAAAAGTTTTCGTCTCAAAATTCTCATATCTCTTTTATTTTTTATTTTTTTTTAAGAAGAGAACGATATCCTAATTTTATTGATAGCTTTCACTTACGACGGAGAAATACCATAGTTACATCTTGACACTTGGAAGTTACACATTAAAAAAAAAAAAAAAACCAAACCCAGACATTAAAGCCAACTAGAAAAAGGCTAATAACTATACAGTACATCAGAAACAACAAAAATACCAAAAGCAACAACGATAAAAATAAACGAAAATTAAATAAAAGGCTAAAGAAAATAAACCTGAAACCAAACTTGTTATTTTTTTTATGAAGAATGTGCAAACCAATTTTATCCATACGAACAACTTATAGAATATCTTTAAACGGACTATGAGTAGACACAAAGAAAACTTTTTTGCCACTAAAATGGAACTCGATTTGACAAGTCTGTAGACTATGTGATTCGTTTCTCGAAAAAAGTGAGAGATTCGTATCACTACCGAGCTCACCATCATTTTAGCTTGTTTTCAGTATGACTAACTTGTCTAACTTATTCACGTGATAGGCACACCTTAATCCCACTATTCAACAATTCTCATTTCTTCTCATTTAATTCCTACGCATTACTCAAATATAAATATTTTTAAATTAATTATTACAAATTATTTTTAAACTAATTATTACAAATTTTTTAAACTTTCAAATAAAAAATAAAAAATAATTCAATTTTTAAAACCCTCAAAACAAAAATAATAATAATAAATTATATTTTAATAATATTTTAATATTATAATATTTTTTATTCAATTTTTTCTTTTTTATTTTCTAAAATCTTATAAAATATTAACTCAAACTATCTTATTATTAGTCTACTCATCTCATCCAAATCACAAATAATTAAAAAAATAATTAAAAAAATCATCAATTTTCACGTCGAGTGCTTGATTATGGCCTCAGCATTGGATAAAATTGGCTAAAGAGAGAGAGAAAAAGAAAGTTCCACAGAGGCGCTCAGTGTCTCTCTCTCAATCTCTGTGCGGCTATGGCGGAAATGGGCCACGCCGAAGTCGAAGTGCGGCGGCCACTGCAAGTGTGGCGAGCTCTGATGGACTGGGTGGCGTTTTTGCTCCACATAATCCTTCAGATCGTGAGGGGCACGCCCTCTGTGGCTCAGTTTGTTCTCTCATACATGGGTCTCAACAGGCTCCCTCCTCTTCTGGCTTCTTCTTCTTCTTCCTCTCCCTCCTTCAAGCCTTTGCCCCTAATCGAACTCTCTCTCCACGATTCTTCTTCTCCGTTGGCCAAGGCGCGCGTCAGCGTCGACAGTTGCGTGGGCGAAGATAATGGCTCCGATGAAGATCATCGCATCGTAAAGCTCACGGTATTTATTTCTCTACTAGAGAATTTTGTTGGATGTATTTATCTATTTCAATTTAATACACTAATTTAGAATTCCTGTGTGTATGGATTTAGACGAGAATGACTTCATTTGCGTTATTTGTAAATCAGATAGACACACTCACACTTTTTGATCGGAGGACTATGAAAACAAATTGCACCTCCTTTTTAAATTTTTATGGGCTTTTAACGTTTAAGTTTTATTGTATTTCGCTAACACTAACCTGTCTCACTGTGTTTGAATGAATAGACCGTTGTACAATCGGTTTCCTTGAAAATTAAACGTTTGTGGCTTGATTAAGCTGGTGCTCCTGGGGGTTTATGAGCTTCCTATTTTAAGGAATCTGCAATTCTTCGAAACTTAATTATGGTGGTTCGTGTACGTTAAAAAAATGTGCCGGTTTTTTTTTTTTTTTTTTAATTATCATAAAAATAAAAATGTGTGCCGCTTGATTTGGTAGTACGAGCTTGTCCTGTTTTAGAAATGTGCGTTTAAGAAGTTGGCTTGGGCATGTAGGTTGTTCTTGACTTGGATGAAACTCTAGTGTGTGCATATGAAACTTCTAGCTTGCCTGCCATTGTCCGTGATCAAGCAATAGATGCAGGGTTGAAGTGGTTCGAGATGCAATGTGTATCCTCAGCCAAGGTCTCTCTCTTTCCGTGTGGACTTATTATCTTGGTTTCTTTTTCACACAAGGGCAATATTGATATGATATTTTTGGGTTGAAGGATTTTGAAGGGAAAGAAAAGGTCAACTATGTGACAGTGTTTGAACGTCCTGGCTTGCAAGAGTTTTTAGAACAGATTAGCGAATTTGCAGAACTTGTTCTATTCACTGCTGGTCTTGAAGGTTTAATGTTGCTTCACCTTCTCCATTTGAATTTATTTTTTCTGTTTTTATTCTTTTAATCGTCTATGGGAACTGTGCAGATTATGCTAGACCACTTGTAGACAGAATAGATGCAGGGAACAGATTTAGCCTTCGTCTTTATCGGCGTTCAACAAGTAGAACGTAAGTATCCCTGTCTAATTATTAATCAATGGGACTCGCATGTATTTTGTTTCTAGGAGAATGTATTGTAATCTCTTCAGCAAATGCAAATGCAGCCATGCAAGGGTTGATATATTCTAAAAATCTCTATGATTGAATGATTGAACCGACTGACATTTGAATAGGTCTGGTGTAATGTAATAAATAATCTTGGTTGATGGTAGGATGTATTGACATGTCTGTCGATTAATAGGGATCTAGTTGTAAACCTATGGATTAAATGAAAAATATTTTATGTATCTTAGTTAGCATACTTCAAGGTTTTAAACAAGTCGTGGAAACTTTTCTTTCTTCCATATTTGGACGCTCTCTCCATGTAACAATATGCTACTGCGGAAACACAGAAGAAATGAAATCTTCGATCAAACCATTATGTATGGATGGTATGAACTACCTAAACAAGAATTCTTGAACAGAAGAATTCAAAGCATTTCCATTAGCAAAAGATGTATATGCATTGGGATATAAAAAAGACAGGTTGGATTTAATGGTTGTTGTTATCTGTTACGATTCCGTTCTTTGTTATTCTTTAAAAATGGATTCAAAAAATGAAATGTATTTTCAGAGGAACCGAAAGGCAATTAAGCTTCCATTCCTCAAACTGCTAGAAAGCAAAAATCATTTTTTTTTTGGTTTTTTACCTTTCTTTTTAATTGGATCTTTATTAGGGAATCGTTATTAGGGAATCTATGCCAAGGTTTCAGACAAAAAGGAAATAGGTTCTTTCTCTGAATTCCTTTTGTTAACCAGTTTTTCAGAAATTATTTTTTTGTTAATTGAACGCACTTACAGGTGCATTTAATAGAGATTTTTTTCTTCCAATCCTTAACTAGAACCTTTGAAAGGGTGTCTGTTGACATTTTGATCTCAAAACTTTTTGTTGAACAATTTCACAATCTAACCCTTACTCATTTGTTTTTATATCAATGATCAGAAACCTCAAACTTTGTTCAAGCTAAGAGAGGGATAAAGATCTATTTGTATGATGTGCCCACTAATTTAAATTAAAACTTCATAATTTAAATAAATATATTGTTTTTCATTAGGAACTTTAATTTTAAATAACATCAGTAATTTAATTTGATATATTATTTTTTCATTTGATAATAACATAGCAAGATTCTTAATGATGCAGTTGCATCAGACCAAAACTTATAGTACTGGTCATAAACATGCACAATGCGCTTAACTAAATTTAATAGATGAAAAAATAATCTAAGTAACCAAGTTAGTATGCCTCAAAGAAGTATACAATATATAGAACCTTAAAAAAATGTCAGTCTTAGCATGATGATCTCCAAAATCTTGGTTGACTAACTTTACCTCCCATTCACTACTTTGTTTCTATGTTAGTGATGAGAAAACTCTCAAATTTTACTTGAGTGACAAGAGCTATTTGTATTGTGTCAAAGTAAAAGGTCATAAGTTAGAATAGATAAACACGTGTTAGGAAAATAAAAGGCTATTAATCTTGAATAAAAAATTAGTAATTTTATAGAATTTATTATTTTTCATTTAATAATTTTAGTTCAGATAAAATTAGTAATTTAATTGGATATAAGTTTAACTTGGGTATAAAATAGATAAACACTTGTTAGGAAAATAAATGGCTATTAATTTTAAATAAAAAATCAGTAACTCAAATGAATTTATTATTTTTCAAATTTTAATTGAGATGAAATTAGTTATTTAATTGGATATAAGTTTAACGTGATGATATATTATTTAATATTTTTAATAATTACATGAATTGGAAGTGGATGATGTGGTTTTATAGCCCTACTTGTCATTTAATAATAATATAGTGGAAAATGAATTATATGGCTTCATAGGAACAAAGTTTCATTCTCTGAAAATTATATAGCATATAGATTTTATGGACAGGCTCAGTTGTCAACCTACAGTGCACTCTTGGTAACTGCTTTTTGTCGAATTTCGTTTGCTTTAGTAGTTCACATGCTCATGTGCTTAACCTTTGTTGTGAGCGTATAAGGTCTTCTGATCATATTGATTTGCAGTTTTATACGGGTACCATCTTCTGATCAATTGAAAGCCAAGATATTATGAGAAGCCGAGATTGGCTGCTATGCTGTTGGTTCAGAATGCATGAAACGGAGAAATATGATTGTAAAATAGATCTAGCACTCTAGCTAAATTGAAGATTCATTAATAAGGACTATAACATTAGTTTTCACTGTTTGGGAGAAATTGAAGATTCGTGTAAGTAATAAATCTGGGGTTAGTTGGTCCAGGTGCTTGGAAGTGTCCCTCTGTGGTGATTTGGATGCCTACTAATGTCTTGTAGTACACGTACAAACATGATTGTATATGCACAGATAATCCAGGCCTTGGATGTAATTGAAGATGCATAAACAAGGACTGATTCTGTTGATGGTGGTCTTGAAACTTTTCCACTAGCTGAACGAAACACCAAGCTGAAAAGTACTGCAAAATAACATACTATTCAATTTTTTTTGGCCCTATTGAATTACAAATGCCCTGGTTGATGTTTCGTGTAATTGGATACATCGTGTACAACGTTCAATGATGGGGACTAAAAGTTTTGGACATCAAATATAGAGCTTTAGATTGACAATTTCTTTGACATTTATGTATTGACAGGGAATATCGAGAACATGTGAAGGATTTGTCATGCTTATCAAAAGATCTCTGCCGAGTTGTTATTGTTGATAACAACCCCTTCAGTTTTCTGCTGCAACCACTGAATGGAATACCATGCCTTCCATTCTCCGCTGGACAGCCATATGATGACCAGGTAATTGGGCCTTATCAATTCAAAGGAAGAATCGAATGATTACATCCTACATGCTAACTACATATCTTGGTTTTATCTCGTCTTTCATGTGGCCTGTGTAGCTTTTGGAGGTCCTGCTTCCACTCCTCAAGGACCTCTCCCTGCAAAAAGATGTGAGGCCTGCACTCTATGAGCGGTTTCACATGCCTGAATGGTTTCGAATGCAAGGGCTTCCCGTTTCTGGATCAATGGTGCAAGATTATTTAAATCATGTGAGCAACCTGTGATATTCTGGTAGCCGAGTATATAGGTGTCTCATAAAAGCAGTTGTTTGTCATCATTTGAGCAGCTGCCAACCTATGAATTCAAAGAGAAATACTACTTCTACGAAGACATCTTGTAAAAGTAAGTTTACAAATTGATATGGCTTAATATGATACGTCATATCTATTTTATATAAAGTGTTTTACAATCTCACATACTATATCAAGCCATGCTAAGTCATATCAGTTTGTAAACACTTTTTGTAAATCAAACATTCCTTGAATTCAAAATCTTTGGGATAACCTAGGGCCACTATGGTTTACTCTACCAGAAAAATATCTGCAGAGAAGGCTTATCATTGTTGAGTTGGCTCCATAGAAGTCGTGGGAAGACTAAGGGAGGGCATTATGAAGACGTCCTCATAGAGGGAGTTTCGGGTGGAGTATTAGTCTTGCGGGGGTGGGGGTTGGGGAGGTGTGTTCTATTTCAATTCTCGCTTGATGTATTTTGAATAGATTTCTAATTTTCATGGGCTATTTGGGTCATTTGGGACTAGCTATTATGGGCTAGGTGTTTTCTTGTATACGTCCAGTGTACTTGGTTGTTCCTATTGATATATATATATATATATATATATAATATTTTTACTTATCAAAAAAATTGTTGTATCATCACAAGGTCCCAAATGAATTTGCATGATGTCAAACTTGTTCAGATTTAGTTTTTGTTCATGTAACAACATTGCTATTTATATGTAAATCAGTCAAAGTAGCAAGCTTGTCTCATTCAATATATAATCAATTTGCCTAGTTCACCTACTTATTTAATTGTACATGTGATATATTATTCTTTTTTATTGTCTTAAAAGATATCAAAGGGCGTAATGAAACTGGACATGAACATTCTGCCGAGATTACTTGTATAAATTATACAATTTGGGTCCACTTCATCTCCCTAACACAAATCTGAGTTTATTTTTTCATATATTTAAATATATTTAAAAAATTAAAAAAATACATTAATACACTAAAAATCACTTTCTTAAAAAAAAAAAATACATTAGAATACTTTCTCGTTGAGAGCCACGTACCCAGAACTAGGCATTTGATAAGAAGTCAGGCATTCAGGAAGTTAGAAAGTTAGGCATGCTGACAACTCCGAATTTCGATCCTGCACTGACACATTTGTACGAAACAGTAATGCACTAGCTACTGCAATTTGCACAAGTGTGTTCATCCCCAAAACTATAGCATTAAGTACAGAAGTAGAACCATATCAGTATACACTCAGGTAGTGAGAGAGAGAGAGCCACATTTCATGGACAAAATTTTAACACCTTTTACACCGTCCGATATCCCTCCTAATGTCTTCCTAATTGGAAATATTTTTCCGATTAGGATTGCGATTCCAGGGTACATGGCTTTGGGATAACTGATAATACAACATTCAAACGCCCCATCATATCTAGTTCCACTGATTTGGAGCGAGATAATATCATAGAAGTTCTGGTTTTGGGAGCTTGGATAACCCAATTGGCTGGGGCACTTTTGGTAGAATAAGCAAGACCAAACTTGAATTGTAGAATGTAGAATCATACTTGTTAAAATTGGCTTCTTGCAAGGTCAGCTAGAACCACATGGCTCTTTAAGATTTCTCTGTCACCACCTTATCCGAGTTACTCATCACATGTCCACTGTCAGCCTGACTTGTTTGCACCTGACTAGAATTCTGAGAATCAGGGGCAACTCCAGTTTGTGCTTGACTAGAAGTCTCAGAATCTGGTACAATTCCAAGAACCGCCAAAACAGATCTGAACAAATACATCCAAAGCAGCCTTTTAATTAGCGGCGGAGAAGAAGCTAATTCATCAGGACTAAGATGGCCTCTTTTCCCCACTTTTTGCCCCATTTTAAAAAATATTCATGTGCAAAAGAAGAAAAAAGCCTAAAAAGAAAATGAAATGTCATTATGAACCTTGGAAGGGAAGAACGGATATTTGGTTGGCTAGCATGAGTGATCAATGGTGCTTTCAGTGCTGCAGTTTTAGCCAATGCGTTTTCTAGCTGTGCTGGAGGTAGCTGAAAGACAATACACGATTAAAAACAGATGAAGAATGAATGTTGTTTCACAACACTATCCTAAAACCGGTGGAAGGCTCGGGTTCAGGAACCACTTCCCTCTCCTGAAATCAATCCAGTCCATTGCCACTTTATCAGCTTCATCTTTGTGGCTCTTGCATATGGTTTGTTTATCTTAAATATAACTCATTGAATTAAATGGTAAAATTTGATTAAATTTGGGTTTTCTGCATATATTTTCAAGCATGCCTCCCACGTAGTTTTCTGGTCTTTCCTTTACGGGACCTTTTAATTAAATCCTAAAAAAAATAGATTAAAAAAAAGCTAACTTTGTATTTATTTATTTTTCTTCACTGAATCATTAGGAAGGATAGATATTTTAAGAAGCAATTGAATAAAAATGGAATCGATATGTGATTAGTCAATAACATGATGGGGGGGGGGTACTGAGCAGACCCAGAAAAGTGATACAGTTAAAAAAAATATGATCTGCCATAGTTTCTGTGGCAAGCACATCAAACATGATAACAAATTATGAGGAAAAACTACCGAAAAGAAAAACTAATAGAATCAGAACAGCCGCACCTTAAGCAACACACCAAATGACTGAGGCTTTGTCAAGAAAGCACACTTCAAGAATCCTACCCACAACTTTGGGTATTTCCAAATCTGCAATACCACACCGAATCGGAGATGAGTTAAGAATGAATTACAAAATCACTAGCAATTTAGCTTACAATAAAAAAGTAGTCACCTCCTTGCTCACAAGACGAGACAGAATATCCATTATAAAATCCACCTACATCATTTCAAGTCATAAAGTAACTAAAAGTTCTGATATGTTAAGCAAAGGTAGAAAACTTGAAAAACATGGTTAAAAAAAAATAAAAAATCAGTTGAAAGCAGCAGCTAATGATCGGACTTAACAATATAAGCTTGAAAGGGCTTTTACGCATTCTAAATTTTAAGTCACACATTTTTGCGCTATGTAAACATGAATCTAAGGGAACTATATACATATAAACATGTTACGATACACAATGAATCTGCCAAAACACCTAGGGGTGCACAAACAATAATATAGGTCTTCTTTGGAACTTCAAAAGAGAACATTCTGCTTAACTTCTCACCAGTGCTGGGAAAGCACCTATGGCTTGTAATACGGTTCGCATGAACAATAAAGGAAGAGGGATCTGCTCAACCTACAAATGGAAACCTTGGTCATCTGTGAGCTCTGATAGAAGCAATTAGAATTTAGGAGATAAAGGTTGAGAGCTCTTGAGGGTACAGACCAATTGATTCAAAACTTTTGCAAGCACTTGTTGGGTGAATACTTGCCTCTGCTCAAAACATGCATTGCAAGCGTCTGTGACCTGCTCAAAAAATAACATCACTTAGTTATGGACTAAGGCTTTTTGGCTAGGTTAAAAGTGAAATAAACACAAAACGAGTCGTGCCTTCTTCAAGGGAATTCCATCTTTTTCGGGGTCAATCCCATGGATAGCAATTAGCACTTCAGCTGGAGTGAGCACTGGACCCGAATGAGACAATCCCTGCATATATGTTTTTGTTATATTATGCATATTCCTCTGCCTGACCAAAACTATATATAAGGATTGAGCAGTTGGTACGGATATGCATTTACAAGCTATCTATATGTCTGCCTCCTTTAGAGAAGATAAGCTGACAAAAATAAGAATAACAAGACATCAAGCATGAAGTGAAAAAAAAGAAAGTAATATCGACATTTGCAGACTCCCGATTTCTGATATTTCATTAAAATGGCAATTGTTTATTGCTTGATAATGGTTGAGACAAGCTCTAATATGATGGAGTATGCAGAAAAACCCAGCAAAGTCACTTATACAATGGAGAGCCTGATGTTAGCAAAGTGCAAGGAATTGGAAATAGGATACAAAAAACCATATGATCAACAGTTATCAGAGTGCATTTCCATAAGCTACTAATGCCAGGTTGTAAAATTCAGATTTTCTATAAAATATGATATACAATCAATTGTAAGGCCAATGGTCTAGTCTGCACATTCAGCTATAAGAGATGTAGAATATGGAAATTAGGAATGAACAGCGCTTCAAATACCCAGGGACCACTAGTGTTACAAAGCATAATCATGGAAAAAGTATACCTTTAGTATGCGGGCAAGCGCTGACTGGAACTTTTCTGGTGGAAGATTCACAACATGGGGAAAAATCAGCTTAACCTAACAGAAGAAGTTAATTAAGTTATTTGCAGCAAAAGTAAACGATCAACAAAATATTTCAAATCAATATATGAATACAAAGAGAAAAGTTAAATAGAGGTGAAGGAAAACTAAAAAACTGAAAAGGAGTAAATCCAGAAAATGCCAAGGATAAGCTAGAAGTTATTGATATATGAGAGAAAATCCAGGTCGGTGAGAAGAATAATAGCAGCCATTTGATTACTTCTGTCAGCAGATCAAATCAATTATATCAAGAAAAAATAAAAGGAATGAACCTCATCCTTTGGAAGGAATGGCAAGATCGGGATAACAATCTCTAAATCCTGAAATCAACCACAAGCGAACATATATTAGCTAGTAGCTTCACTTCTTTTCCACAGTTAAGAAAACAACATGATATACCTTTACTTTTGAATCATATAACTTTCTTATTGTGAACAATAATTCTGAGGAGGGAATCGTCCCATCTGTCAGTATTTGCAAAACCTGATGCAAAAAAAGGGTATTGTTACGAAAATTTATCTGTTGCATGGTGACATGAAAGTTAGATGGTTAATTCACATAACCTGCATTAGAAGGTTCTTGCTTCCACTTGGAGGATCTGAAATTATTTCAAGTAGATCTGATGATGAGCCCATAGTACGGACTAGTACCGGAATCTGGCGGTGAATGGCCTGCAACATACAACAAACAAGAAGCAAAACTTATAGCAGGAATGACAAGAATTGAAAAAAAGAAAAGAAAAAAAGAAACAAGTTTATTATCAGTAAAAGAAATATTAAGTTGATCATAAGTAAAAAAAAAAAAAAAAGAAATCTTAAGTTGATCATAATCAAACCTGCTTAACCGTCTTTGGCATGCTCTTATAGACTACAAATATTTCGCGGAAAAGGGAGTGCTTCTGTCAATTAGGTCACACGATTAAAATATTAATACATGGGTAAATGATTAAACGCTAGGAGTAATAAAGAAGATGAAAAAGTAAAGTAACACCTTAGTACACAAGGCAAAATACAGAGACATGCAACGCTGTGCCTCTGAGACTGAAACGGAGGAAACACTCTGACACATGCTCGATTGATGAGTATCAGAGGAAATATCCTTACTGTTGGCACTCACTGACAGACGTTCATCCACAGGCTTTTCAATCTCAGAATCCTGGATTGTAATTAAGTTACAGCTATGCAATTAAATAGAAAGGGAAAAAGATAAAGAAAACATGTATAAATGGCCTGGCTAATGTGGAACTTTGCATCATCGAAACAAAAATCCAATACCTTCTGTGCTTCTCTGACTGATCCTTCAGTATCAATTCCATCTGCCACATCATCACCTATTACAGAGAACAACATTTCTTTTGCAAAACTTTCAATCTGTTTGGCAATGGATGATAAAGGAAAAAGCTTGTTTGCCACCTGTAAAGTGAAAGCACCCCCAGAACTGTAACACAGTTATTATTTAAAAAACCTGACTTGTTGCTTCAATCGGAGGTTATGGGCTAATTACCAGACGTATTGCCTTCATACGCACTTCCTCCAAGTGATGGACTGCACTCTTTCAGAGGTAAAAAGTGTAATCGAAGTCAATTTTTTTTTTCGATCGGTAATCAAGAAATTTTATTCATAATAATAGGCAATAATCGAAGTCAATTAAGAGACAGGAATATTGAAAGTTCAGATTCAAAATCAATGACTTTCATAGAATATCCATCTAACTGGAATTCACAAGTTGTCAGCTTTAATGCTGGGGGAAATATCCAAAACAATAAATGAAGATGTGGAAGAAAAAGATCAACTACCATATTTTTAAATTTAAGGAGGATTTACCAAATGGATTACTCAACAATTCAATATTTCCACGAGAAATAAATACAAGTCAAGCAGATGTCAACAAGGTTCTTTGCTTATTCACTTAAGTCTGGCTGGAGTTGTTGTTAACAAGTATGAGAAGGAAACATGCATTTCTCAACAGCAAACATTTTTACTTTAAAGTAAGAAAGACATTTTTATTCATCGAATGAAATAGGCGAAACCCATATACATAGGAAGTATAAAAAAGAAACATACATTCTAGAAGCATAAAACGAAAACAAAAACTCATTAACAGACCCTCCATTAAGTACAATAGCAGAAAACCATTGAAGTAAGGAGAACACAAAAAATTGCCAGATTTCCTCTACAGTACATTCCTTATTTTTTTTTTTGATAAGTAATAACTTTGTTAAGCACAATGTAATAGGCAAAGCCCGAGTACACAGGAAGTATACACAAGAAACACCTAATACATTCTAGAACTTAGAAAAACGAAGACAAGAACGCGTTTACAGCCCCACCCTTCAGTACAATAGCAGAGAACCAGCTAAGTAGTGCTTATATTCCTTATTGTTAAAGCACCGTTCATTCATTTCCAACCAAATACACCATATAATACACAAAGAAATCATCTTACACAAAGCAGCCACTTGAGGACAACTATAAAGCCCATTCCAACACTCAAGTAGATCCACTACTCTTTTAGGCATTACCCAAACCAGCTCAGCTCTACAAAGCACACCATCCCATAAAGCCTTAGCCACCTCACAATGTAGAAGTAAATGATCCACTGATTCACCATATTTCTTACACATGAAGCACCACTCCATAACAATCAAGCCACACTTCCTCAAATTATCAATCGTCAAAATATTCCCCAGTGGTGCTGTCCAAATAAAAAAAAACAACTTTCGACGGCACGTGAGCCCTCCAAATGCTCTTCCATGGAAAAGAAATGCGATGTTGAACAGTCAACACCTTATAATATGACCGGACCGAAAACTTTTTACTCCCTATATGCTTCCATAACATTCTATCCCTCTCATTTCCTCCAATATCTATAGAATACAAAAACTGAAAAAATCCGCAACCTCATCAAGTTCCCAATCCTTTTTTTTTTTTTTTATAAGTAAAAATAGATTTTATTAATCCACGTAATTAGGCAAAACCCGAGTACACATGAAGTATACAAGAATGAGCCTAATTACAAACTACGCGCTACGAAAAGTAGCATAAAAGTCATTAAAACTCGTTCCATTCAATACAATAGATGAAGCCCAAAGCAACAATGTATGAAAGAAAAAGGCCCTAAACCATTCGGAGAGCGTTCCCTATTGTCAAAACAACGACCATTTCTTTCGTTCCATGTGCACCACATTAAGCATAGAGGCACCATCTTCCAAACAACTACAATGTGACGATTGCCCCAAATCCCTCTCCAACATGACAATAAATCTATCACCCTCCTAGGCATTACCCATGCGATACCGAGCCTAGTGAATAAAGCCTTAACTACTTCACAATGAAGAAGTGAGTGGTCCGCTGATTCACTATTGTGTTTGCACATGAAGCACTAATCTATTATGTAGAGGCCATGCTTTTTCAGCTTGTCGATAGTCAATATTTTCCCATGGGATGCCAACCAGCCGAAGAAGGCAACCTTGAGGGGAACATTGCTCCTCCAAATGCTCTTCCAAGGGAAGGCATTGGAAGAGTGAGTCGTCAATGCCTTGTAATATGGTCGGACTGAAAATTTCTTGTTCCTTGTAAGTGTCCAAAGTAATATGTCCTCCCCTCCTGCCTGTAGTTTCAGCGCATATAACACGCTGTAAAATTCAGCAATGTCTCCCACCTCCCAATCCTGTACAGCTCTAGTAAATCTCGCCAACCATTGAAGGGAATCAATGGAGATGCTCATATTATTGGCCACAGACGCACCCTTATCTGACGCAATCCTATAAAGAGAGGGGAAAGCGTTTTTCAAAGCAACATCACCATACCAAATATCGTGCCAAAACCTGATTCGTGTGCCCCTTCCCACCTCAAATCTGAACAGCTCTAATAAAACGAACATCCCACTGCACAACTCCATTAGAGCAAATCAACAAATCTGAAACGAATACCTGCTAATTAGCTACAATTACGAAAAATAGCCGGAAACACTCTAAAAAGAGCACGTTCACCACACCAAACATCAAACCAAAAGCGAATCCTTGAACTCTCACCAACATCAAGCTTAACATGTTTAGCAAAGTCCTCCCACCCCTTTCTAATAAATTTCCAAAGACTCACACCATAAGTCCCCCTAGTCTCCTTAGAACACCCCCCCCCCCCCAAAAAAAAAAAAATAAATAAAATCACTCCCATATTTCCGATCAATTACCTCCCTCCACATCGATTCCCCTTCCATTTGATACCTCCACAACCATTTTCCCAACAAAGCCTTATTAAAACTACTCAAATTTCGAACCCCCAAACATCCATTAACAATAGGACAGCAAACTTTATTCCAGCTCACAAGATGAAATTTGTTCTCCTCTCCCGCTCCGCCCCACAAAAATGCATGAAATAAATTCTCAACCCGATTTGCCACACCTACAAGTAATCCCATAAAGAAATGAAATAAGTTGGAAGGTTGGAAATGTTACTTTTGATAAGAGTGATTCTACCCCCTTTTGATAAGTATAGCCGCTTCCAACCCACCAATTTTTTCTCAATCTTCTCTATTACCCCATCCCAAATATTCTTAGCTTTGAAAGACGCCCCCAACGGAAGATCAAGATATTTCATAGGAAGAGAAGCGACTTTACAGCCCAAAGACCCGCCAATCAGTTGATATTCCGCACATCGTCCATCGGAATCATCTCCGACTTTCACAAATTCACCTTAAGGCCCGAGACAGCTTCAAAACATAATAACACAGCCCTTAAAGCTTGAATCTACCCACGATCAGCATCACAAAAGATAAGAGTGTCATCTGCAAAAAGGAAATGAGAAATTGAGATAGTTCCATTATTAGCATTTCCCACCGAACAACCGGAAAGAAAACCCCCCCTACAGCAGCCTCCACCATGCAGCTCAACACCTCCATAACGATAACAAAGAGAAAAGGAGATAACGGAACCCCCTGTCTCAAACCCCTCAAGCTCTGAAAAAAACCACAAGGATTTCCATTGACTAACACCGAAAACCGAGCAGTTGATACACAATGTCTAATCCACCCACACCACCTCTTCTCGAAACCACATCTCCTAAGCATGTAGCAAGGAAATCCCAACTCACATGATCGTATGTCTTTTCCATGTCAAGCTTGCATAAAATTCCCAGGACACCCTCCCTCAACCGACTATCTAAGCATTCATTAGCAACCAGCACTGACAAGTATTTCCTGACCCCAAAAAAAAAGTATTTTGGGGCTTAGAATAATCTTATCCATCACCATACTCATACGATTTGCTACACCTTAGAGATTATCTTATAGATCCCACTTACAAGGCTGATGGGGCGGAAATTCTTCAACTCAGAGGCTCCGGAAATCTTAGGGATGAGAGCAATAAAAGTGGCATTAAGAGACTTCTCAAACTTGTGAAAAAAATAAAATTCTTGAAAAACCCGCATCACATTTTCTTTCACAATGTCCCAAAAAGCCATAGAAAAGTCATCCGGGCCAGGGGCTTTATCTTTACTCACCCCACATACCACCTGATAAACCTCAATATCCTCAAACAGTCTCTCCAACTAGCTTGAAGTGTAGAAATCCAGTGTCTCAAAATTCAAGCCATCAAGATTTGGTCTCCAATCTGTTGTCTCGGTTAGTAGAGTTTCATAAAACTGCACAACGTGATCCTGCATCTCATTAGGGGATGAAAGCACACTATTTTCATAATGGAGTAACTCAATAGCATTATTACGCCTATGTGAGTTAGCCATTTTATGAAAAAAAAAACTTAGTGCACTTGTCCCCCTTTTAAACCAAAGGACCCTCGATTTTTGCCTCCAAGATATTTCTTCCATCAATAATACCTTTTCAAATTCGAACACTACTTCTTTCTTCCTTGACAAAGACTCCTCATTCATAACCTCATTCTCCTCTCCAACCTCCAAAGCATGCAACTCCTCCCAAATAGAGTTTTTCTGCAAATCAATATACTCAAAAACTTCACAATTCCACTACTTTAACGCCCCGTTTGGATACAGAAACACGTTCAACCCATCTCATCTCATCATTACAATTTTTTCAATTTTCATATAAAATATAATAAAAAATTCAACATTTTCAAATCCTAAAACAATAATAATATTAAAAAACAATATTCTAACAATATTTTATTCAACTAATCTAAAATCATTTCATCTCATCTCATCTCACTATCCAAACGAGCCCTTAATCAGCCTTCAAAGCTTTAAGTTTACCTGCTAGCGTGAAACTTGGAGTTCCCATGAACTGATAAGAAGACCACCAGGTCCTCACCCTATCAACAAATCCATCAGCTTCAAGCCACATGTTTTCAAATTTAAAATAACGCCTACCCCCATGTATACCGCCACAATCGAGCATGATGGGAAAATTATCAGAGCAAACACGAGGCAATCTCTTCTGACATAACTCCGGGTAATGAGTCTCCCAAGAAGGAGAGGCTAGAAATCTATCCAGTCTTGACCACCCTCTACTATTGGACCAAGTAAATACTCCCAAACCAAGGGAAGATCCAAGAGATCCAAGTCAAAAACAGCTCCGAAAAATCCTCCATAGCCAAAGACAAAGTAGATACTCCCGCCCTCTCACTGGGAAACCGAATTATGTTGAAGACCCCACTCAACAGCAAACATAACAAATATAAAACTAAAGTAGATGCCATGCTGCCAAAAAATAACACAAACAGATATTATGAAGTTCACGGTTAAGAGAAGAATACCTGTAAGGCAATTTTCAAGCAGACATCTCGAATGGGTGGCCTCTGTATAATCAATCTCCACACAACACTGAGACCTTGAGTAACGCGATCCCCACTTTGTAACTCCTCAGCTTTATCAAAGTTTCCAGGAGAACACATGCTTTCTAGTAATTTTAAAACTGACTTCGGCAGATCAGGAGCTTCATCAAACAATCTACTTAATGATTTATCTGAAGGTGGAAAAGAATCTCTAAGTGTCTCTGCCTGCAACGGAAAAAGAAAGTGCTCAGCATTTACCTTGAAAATGGACAAGCAAACAAAATATGGCATATAAATACACACCACAGTAAGAAGGAATTTTTCATATTCAGATGCCGCAGCTGTATAAGAAAAGAAGTCACGGTCCTCTACTTGCTCGCCATATAACCTGTAGAGGACACGCAAGGTCAACTCATGTCCCTGAAGACATCCAGTAGTTAGTGCCAGTTGGTAGAACTTTAGATGAATGCAATGAGCAAGAACAAAGTACATATGGAAAATGTTACATCTTGTAGGTTGCCTTGCAGATGTATATATGCAAGGTTGGTAAATTTCTGAAATCCAAACCCATCATGTAAGAGCTAAGATATTATCTAAGTATAAAAGAAAAAAGAAAAAAGAAAAATTTACTAACCTCATGACCCATGTAATCTTCCAGTATATGCTTTTGTAACAGTTTCCAAGGGTCTAGCTCCAAGGGAAACTGCCAAATAGAGTCAAATATATAAAGTAAATAAATGTTGAGTACAAACTGACAGAATCATATGAGGCATCTTTTTCATTATAAAACTTATTCTATCTATATATAATATAAATGGCCTATTTCTGTTATGAACAGTGAAAATGATAATAAACATCTTTTAAATGCTACAATTTTTACCTCAAACCCTAAATATGCAAGCAGTGAAAAGCGGACTTGTGCACCTCCAGCAACTGCTACTTGCTTATATGCCTCAACAATGCGTATAAAAGCCAATTTCTGCAAATGATCCTTCTGTTCATCATCAAGGTAAACAACAGGTGCTGACATCTTGGGCAAGATGACATGAAAAGACAACCCAACAGAAGTTTCAGTTGATGAGACCAGACTGCTGACATCTGTAACAGCTGCCTTTGGGCTAAGTTCCTCGGACCTGTCTGTTGACATTGATGGATGTAAATTCAGTGTTGTCTGAACCAAACTTGTAACTTGCTCTTGACTGGCATCTTCCAGATCAGTGGAGGCCAAGGAGGAAGCAACCTGTGTCTCTGACAATCCATCAGTAAGAGCAGAAGAATCCAAGCCAGGTATCTCACTCTCTAGATTCCCCATGTCATGGACATCAGATGTAATTGGAAAACAACCTTTCTCCATTTCAGACAAAACAAAATCAGAAGAAGCTGATACACCAGCAGGCAAAATTGTATTGTCAGAATCATGGTCCATGCCAGAATGTGCAACAACACTATCAGCTACAGAAGCAGCATGTTCTTCCTTGCCATGAGGTTTCTGCAATCTCACCAACATGCAGATCTTAGAATAGAAAAACTGAAAAACAAACAAAAATAAACTAGAATACAGATTGAAATAAATACCTTTACAAAGGACTAGACTGGAAAATAAAAACGTGAAATCACTAGTCCCCAACATAATTGGAGACCCAAAAAAAAAAGAAACACAAAAAAGGAGCACTTGGAATCCAAATCAGTAGAGAAAACCATACCACTATTTCATTGGACATAGACTGGTGAGCATCTAACAGTGAGACTATCGGTGGGAAAGTACTAGAAAGTGACAGAACGTCTGCTATAAATGATGAAGGATATTTAGCATCAGTATCACTCCCAACTATAGTCATGTTCATCAGCAAATCATCTCCTTCAGCTTTGGAAAGATTGGGAGGAAGGTAACGCATATTAGCCATCACTACCTCAGCTAGCAAGTCAGCAGAGATACTTGATATAAGAATCTCTAAAGAGCCAATGGCTTTTTCGCCTTGAGCAACCAAGGCACCAAACATAGCAACAAGTTGCTGCGCAGGTCCAGTATCAACATCTCCTCTGGAAGTGGTTGGCCGAGTTGATGGAATTCCATCTTGAGGAATTGTGATACTTTTATCCAACTCTCTAGTAGATTCCTCTGAGACACTAGGCGATGCTTTCATACGCTTTTCAGGCATATCTCTATCTTCAGCCGGATCACTGTTTTCTGGTGCTCCAGATCTTTTTCTTCCCAAATTACTATCCACAGCATCACCTGCTTTACATGTAACCTTCTCTTCCTGTAAAATGTTTAAGCCACTGTCAAAAACATCTGGGGTAAGTGAATCTATCTGTATATGCCTATGAATAGAATGGGAAGCAAAGTCGAGAGGTACCATAATAACTGGGGAATCTTCTTTTCCTTCACCTAGACTTCCAGTAATCTTAGAAAATTGGTGAAGAGTTTGCTCTGCCAACCCTCCAGCTTTCATCTCTCTCAAGGCATCCACCAAACTATCTCGCCACTGCAGAAACCAATTACTCCCTTATTTTTCAGTTCTGAGTAACAAAGCACAAGTTCAAAGTAGAAGCTGCAATTTTATAACAAATGATGAGCCCACAGTATGACAGTTTAATAACAAAAAATAATACTGCACTTACCCAAGGGAGAAGTGATAAGTTAGTTCGATGCTGTGTTAAGGGAACTATTGATGGGTGTGCATGGAATACTGAAATACCTAAGAACTTCTCCCAGTTCAACATATCATAGATATAAACTATCTCAAACAATTAGAATCCGCTAATCTATTCATAACTCTTCTAGATAAACCCACCCTCAGTCAAGAGTCCTGTGGAAACCAATTGATAACTGAGGAAGAAAGAGCAAATTATAAGGTGACGTGACAAATTTTATGAGCATGACACTTTCATAGTTAACAAAAAAAAGGGCCTAAGCTTGAACACCATTTCATTAATGAATATTTAAAACATACTTGCATATTACATCCATCCGTATATGAATACATACATTAATACATGCATAAAAATATACACATTTTGGTGTGTGTATATTTGTGGATGTCAACATAAATGGGTTAATGCAAATATTACGCTACTATTACACTTTCATCCCACTAAGTTGATGTTGCATTATCCCTTGAATTGTTTTTTTTTTTTTTAAAAAGAATGACCTGATCCAAGGATTATGGACAATGTCACATCAACACCATACGGTAGAAGTGGGATGAGAGTATAGTATATAGCATTTTCCCAACATAATTATATGGGACAGGCACATAAAAAGCCAGATAAGTAATAAAAAATACATATTATATACCAGAGATTTTAAGTTTTAACACCTAATCAAGGATGAAAAAGAAAACAGTAACCAAAGTAAAACCATATTACAAATATCAATATTTTATTAGCTTTATGAGTGATGCACACATTGGACAACTTTAATGCAGTATCTTGTAAACTTATCAGTGCCTCTCTGTCTTTAGGCAAGCCTAGTAATTCACTTATGGGCATCAAGTATGTGTTCGGTATAAAAGAGATACCGGTGCAGCACCCGGGTGAGTACATTTCAAGCAGGTGAGGAAGGCGCCTTTTAAAGCATGATGTGCCGCAGAAACATGCATTCCATTGATTACAGAGCTTGAGGGCTCCAAACCAAGTAAAACTGGCAGAATCCGTCCATAGAATGCAGGCCTTTGTTTTGCGATTGCTGAGAGACTGGTAAGAAACATATACAGTACAAAGAAAGATAAAGTAAAATCTCAATGCATGTGATCCAAAAAAATCATAGTAAGGGAAAGGACAAAGTACATTGAGTTTTGGGCTGAATCATTACCCATTTTTATTTTTTATATTTTCTAAGTTTACCCTTGTATTACTGGTTGTTTGAACCTTTTATTTGTTTCATTTTTTTCATTAGGAACAACAGTTTGAAGTTGGGTGTATTAAGGGAAAATAGTCGAATAGAAATTTTATATTTTTGAATTTTTTATATCAGGCATATATTTAGAACCAACCGCAATTAAAAACTCAAGAAAATATTGTTGAAGTTGGAACTGTGGGCATTTCATGTGAAGGTTTTGAAGAACAATTTCAAGCATTGCTTATAGCTATTGAGTCGGGACATTCCTTAAATACAAAATCAGCCTAAAAAAGAGATAGGGAGCTAAAGAGACTTGCATGTAAAATAAATTATGATGTGAAGTAGGGAAGTGCAAGTCGAGGTAGATACAAGGGAAGGGCATCAAATTTATTTTTACGAGACCCAAGATCCTTTCTTGGAATGTACGGGGGCTAACTAATCTCAACAAGTGCCTCCTTATAAAGAATTTGCTTTGCCTTTGGAAAGTTGATATTGTGTGCTTGCAGGAAACTAAACTTAGATGTGTAGATAGTAGTATCGTTAGAAGTGTGTGGGGTTGTTTGCATGTGGTTTGGGCTTTTCTTGCTTCTAAGGGGGGCTTCAGGTGGTGTTTTGGTGATGTGGGATAAGTGGGTAGTGGAGAATTTAGAGGAGTGGATTGGGGAGTATTTGGCAGCATGCCTTTTTAAAAAATGTGGAGGATGGATTTGAGTGGGCTTTTGCAAAAATATATGGACCAAACTTGGATGGTAGGAAGAGACTTATGTGGGAAGAGATAGCTGGTTTGTATAGCTGGTGGGATGTGCCTTGGTGCATTGGAAGGGATTTCAATGTTACCCGATTCCCTTGTGAGAGATCGGTGGAGCATTGTATCATCCCGGCCATGGCGGACTTCTCCAAGTTTATTTGAGTTGGATCTCCTGGATTTACCCAAGTGGGGGGTGCATACATGTGGTCCAATAATTGAGCTTGGTCTCAATTGGACAGATTCTTGCTATCACCTTCTTGGGAGGCTCATTTCTCGGAGGTGTATCAGAAGAGATTACCTCAGATCAGCTCAAATCATTTCCCTATCCTGATGGATTGTGATGGCATTCATGGGGGTCGAAGATACTTCAAGTTTGAAAACATGTGGCTTAAAACTGAGGGTTTTGTGGATTTGGTGAGACAATGGTGGTCATCTTACCAAATTCAGGGCACCCCAAGTTTTATTTGGGCAGGTAAACTTTTTTTTGTTTTGTTTTGTAATTCGTTGGGACCTACTAAATCCCTTCAATTTAGCATTCTCCTAATCTTTTTCTTTTTATCGGTAAACTGTCATGTGTGAAGGAATTGTGGCGTACCAAGCCGCTAAAGAGTCCAGAATGCTATGCGTTCTCCACTTTCAGACTTATATTGATCAAAAGAGTAGGCTATAACCCAAGTATACAGGACATATACAAGAGCAACGCCTAAGCGTGCTAGTTTAATGATACAAAGAATTCATGTAAGGTCATGCCATGAAAATCAATTACAATCGACCAATGTAGTAAAGTAGTGAAAAATAAGTTTCTAAGTTCATGTATTGACCGCTCATGATCTTCAAAACTTCTTGCATTCCTCTCCCACCAAATACACCACCATAGGCATGTTGGGACCATCTTCCATATTGATGCAATTTGAGAGTTACCCCGAATGCCTCTCCAAGAAGCTAGGAGGTCGCTTACCCTTCTCGGTATCACCCAAACTAGTCCCAACGGAGCAAAAACTTCATTCCACAAAGTCATGGCAATCTCACAATGAAGTAGTCGATGGTCAATGGACTCTCTGCTCTTTTTGCACATACAACACTAATCCATGACTATGATTCAATGTTTCCTCAAATTGTCTAGAGTGAGAATCTTCCCCAAAGAAGTCGTCCATACAGAAAATGCTGCTTTAGAGGTGCTTTGTCTTCCAAATGCTCTTCCATGAGAATGGATTTGTGTTGTGCATAGTTATGGCTTGGAGGAAAGAGCAGACTGTGAATATCCCTTTCTTAGAGGGGCACCAAAAAATCTTATCTTCAAATCTCCCCGACAAACGAGTGTAATACACAAGGTCAAAGAACACTGAAAAAACATAAATTTCTCAATCTTGTGCATCTCTAAGAAATGTAACATTCCATTGGGGAATACCATTGGAGATGATTAATAGGTCTGCAATCGAGGCTTCTGTCATTCTTGCTAAACCATAAACTTGTGGATAAGTTTCCTTGAGTGCCCTATCTCCGCACCATACATCATGCCAAAATTTGATGTTGGCTCCATTACCCACAGTAAAGTGGACATTACTTGCTTATGTATCCCAATCTCTTCTTATATACTTCCACAACCCCACTCCATAAGGCCCACTTACCTCATTAGAACACCATCCTCCCCATGGTTACCCATGCTTCAATTCGATGACGATTCTCCACAAAGCCCCCCATTCATAGTGATATCTCCATAACCATTTACCAAGCAAGACTTTGTTAAAGGATTTCAAGTTTCGGATCCCCAAACCTCCTTCTTTGATGGGCGAGCATATCGTGGCCCATTTCACCAAGTGAAATCCCCCCCCCCCCCCAAAAAAAAGGAAGTCACGTTGGAGTTTCTCCATGCGATGAAGCCACCTTGGCAGGTAGCAGGAATAATGAGAGGAAATAAGTTGGCATATTGGAAAGAGTACTTGATTAAGGTGACCCTACCACCTTTGGATAAATACATCATCTTCCAACTAGCTAATTTCCTCTCCATTTTTTCTAGAATATCGTCCCTAATAGATTTTGATTTGAATGTAGCACCCAACGGGAGGCCAAGATATTTCATGGGCAGCTGAGATATTTTGCATCCCAAAATGGAAGCCATACTCTCCACATTAGGAACATTCCCCACTGACATTACTTCTGATTTGGCCAAGTTCACATTCAATCCTAATACAGCTTCAAAGCACAATAGGCTCAAAGCACAAATTTGATCATGGCTGACCCCACAAAAGATTGAGGTATCATCGGCAAATAATAGATGAGATATGTTAAGTGAGCCAGTAGTTGCCTACCCTACTAAGAATCCATATATGAACCCACCCTCCACGACGCTTGAAATCATCTTACTAAAAGCTTCCATCACAAAAACAAAGAGTAGCAGAGATAAAGGGTCACCTTGTCTCAATCCTAGTGAGCTTTTAAAGAAGGCTTTTGGCATGACATTCACCAATATAGAGAAACATGCCATAGAGATGCAATGATGGATCCAAGTACACCATTTCCTACCAAAGCCACATCTCTTGAGCATGTATAGTAAGAAACTCCAGTTGATATGATCATAGGTTTTTTCCATATCAACTTGCACAAAAGCACTAGCTCTCCCGACTTGATTCTACTATCCAAACATTCGTTGGCGATAAGCACCGAGTCAAGGATTTGCCTACCTTTGACAAAGGCATTCCGAGGCTTCGAATTAACATATCCAACACCTTGATCAACCTATTCGCCAATACTTTGGAGAGAATTTTGTACAACCCGCCCACCAAGCTAATAGGACGATTTTTTTTTTTTTTTTGATAAATAAGAAACTTTATTGATCAAATGAAACTAGGCGAAGCCCATGTACAAAAGAAATATATGAAAGAGACACCTAATTACATTCTAGAAAGCTTAAAAGAAAACAAAAGCACATGAACATTCCCTCTCTTTAGTACGATAGCAGAAAACCACTGAACCAAAGAAGACACAAAAAAATTCCAGATTTCCTCCACAGCTCACTCCTTATTGTTGAAGCACCTCCCTACCAAGCTAATAGGACGATAATCTTTTACCTCTACCATGCCAGGTTTTTCTTGTATGAGCGCCATAGAAGTTGTATTTAGGCTTTTTTCAAACCTTCCATTTTCATGAAATTCACGGAAGACCCCCATGATGTCTTCTTAAACTTCATTTGGATGTTATGCTGAGTTGAGATGAGTTGAGTTTTTTATCAATAGTAGTGAGTTGAGATGGTAGAGTGAGTTTGGTGGGGGCTGCTTAAGATGAGTTTAGATGTGTTTGATGTTAAGATGAGTTTAAATATATTTATGGGAAGTTGGTCTCGCGTGTAAAGAGATGTTGAGTTTAAAAAGATTGTGGGTCTCACGTATAAAGAGGTTTTGAGTTGAGATAAGTTTAGTGATTTGAGAGTTGGATGTTTGGATGTTAGATTCAGCTTAAAATTAAACTGAACTGAGTTGATCTAGTTCAGTCCAAATTCCAAACGGGACCTTAAAAAATGATTTAAAGGCATGGAATGCACAAAGTTTTTGAAAATGTTGACAGCCGGAAAAAATCTCCTTTTGAAAGGCTGTAGGGTTTGGAGAGTAGGGTGGAGGTAAGTGCTCTTTCAAAAGATGAGATCTTGAGGATAATTCGGATTATTTCAGAACATGAGAGGGTGATATTGATGGAGGAGGTTTCGTGGAGACAAAAATCAAGGGCACTTTGGCTGAAAGAGGGCGGCAAGTGCACAAAGTTTTTCCATCAGGTAGCTAATTCTCATCGAAGGAACAATGCTATCAAGATTATTCAGGTTGATGACCTCTCATAGGTTCATGAGACCAAGGACCATATTTGCCTCTTTTATGAAAGATTGCTTACAGAGGAGTTCACTTGGAGGCCTAGGCTTGACGGCTTAGCCTTTGAGACCATTGACATTCCGAGTGCTAGTTGGCTGGAACAACCGTTTAAGGAGGAGGAAGTTATAAAAGTTTTAAGAAAGATGGCTAAGGATAAAGCTCCTGGGCCAGATGGCTTCACCACGGCTTTTTTTTTATGCCTGTTGTGATTTTTTTTTTTTTTTTTTGTATGCGAAAATATCATTAAGGTTTTTCATGAATTACATTCTTATGGGAAGTTTGAAAAAATTCATAACGCGACCTTCATTGCTCTTATCCCAAAGAGGGCAAAGTCTTTGGATGTGAAAGATTTCCACCCCGTTAGTCTTGTGAATGGGGTCTATAAGATCATACCCAAAGTTCTTGCTTATCGCATGACTATGGTAATGGAGATGATCATCTTGAAACCTTAATACATTTTTGTCAAAGGGAAACAAATTTCTGGAGAGTAGGATTTAAACGGGTGTGCCAAGTATTTTATGCAAGTTGTTGTGTATCCATGCCTTGTTTCTAGGTTCTGGTGAATCGCACCGTTGTTGGCTTCTTTAATAGTTCCCGTGGATTGAGACAAGGGGACCCATTGTCTCCTTTTCTCTTTGTTATAGTTATGGAGGCACTTACTCAGATATTGAAGGCTGCAATTGGTAGAGGTTTTCTTGCTTGTTTTTCGGTGGGGTGTACTAACAATGGATTTGATAATGTTTCCCATCTTTTGTTTGCAAATGATACATCACTTTTTTGTGAGGAGGCAGATCTTAGCCATGTTCAGTTGCTAAGAGCTCTTACTTTGCTTTGAGGTTGTCTCCAGTCTTAAGGTGAACCTTGGAAAGTCAGAGATGGTGCTGGTGGGCCCTGTGCATAATATTAGAAGCTTAGCAAATGTTTTGAGTTGCAAGGAATTGCATCTACCCATGAAATACCTCGGTCTTCCCTTAGGGGCTGCTTATAAGGCAAGAACTATTTGGGACAGGGTGATTGCGAAGTTTGAAAGAAGGTTTGATGGATGGAAAAGGCTTTACTTGTCAAAAGGGGAAGAATCACTTTAATAAAAGCACTCTTTCCAATCTTCTCACATACTTTCTTTCCCTTTTTCCGTTACTTGCGGGTGTGGCTAATCGGATTGAAAAAATGTTTCGAGATTTCTTGTAGAGAGTACCAAGGAGGAGACCAAGTTCCATGTGGTTAGTTGGGACAAGGTTTGTTCCCCAATTTATGCAAAGGGTTGGGGGTACGGAGGGTGAACCATTGAAGACATTTAATAAACCCTTTTAGGGAAATGGCTATGGAGGTATCATCAGGAAGGTGAGTCATCGTGGAGGGCCAAGATTGATTCCAAATATGGGAGTGCTTGGGGGTTGTTGTTCTAAAGAGGTGAGAGGTGTGCATGGTGTGGGGTTGTGGAAACATATCAGGAGTGGGTGGGAGGAGTTTGCTAGACACATTAATTTTGTGGTTGGTGAGGGTTCCAGGGTCAGCTTTTGGCATGACACTAGGTGTGGTGATGTGGCCATTAAGACTTCCTTTCCCGCTCTTTTCCGAATTGCTCATGATCAAAATGCTTTAGTGGCAGACCTTTTAGAAAATTCTGGCGGTTCCCCATAGTGGAATGTGCATTTTCTGAGAGCTGCACAGGATTGGAAAATTGATGCAATTGCCAAATTGTTTCACTTGTTGTATGCTACGAGTATTGGTAGGACGACAATGGACAATGATTTGGAGTCATTTTCGGAATAAGAAGTTCACTATTCACTCTATGTACAAGGCTTTGTCATGCCAGAACATTGTACATCCTTTCTCTTGGATTGCATATGGAGGAGCAAGGTGCCTTCTACAGTCACTTTCTGCGGAACTGGATCTATTGAGAAAATTCTGACCATAGATAACTTGAGGAAGCGGGGATTAATTGTTACGCATGTTACATGTGTAAAAAATGTGGCAAAGCGGTTGATCATTTACTACTTCACTATGAGGTGGCAAGGGTGTTTTGGATGAGATTTTAAACAGGATTGGATTGGCATGGGTGATGCCTACGAGGGTGGTGGATCTCTTGGCTTGCTGGAGAGGACTTCGGGGCAATTTTCAGATTGCTGCCATTTGGAATTTGATCCCTTTATGTCTCATGTGGTGCATTTGGCTTGAGAGAAATAGTTGAAGCTTCGAAAATCAGGAACGCTCATTGGACAAACTTAGTTGTTTCTTTTTCCATAACTTTATTTTTTGGGGTTTGACTAATGTATTAAATGGAACTAGTGTTCATAATTTTCTTGTATCTTTTTTCTAGTTCCTAACTTGTAGTTAGGTTTTGGCTTTCATATACTTTCTGTGTAATTGGGTTTTGCCTATTACTTGTTTCAATAAAATCTTTCTTACTTATCAAAAAAATTAAAAACTCAAGCGCTAATAACGTAATGGAGTGTCTACTTCTTATTCCCTTTTCTCTTGCATCGGTCGGTACTTGAGAGGAGAAAATTAGAGTGAGGCATAGAGGAAAATTTGTCATGGGCAAACAATATTGAAACTTTTTTTTTATAGTAATCAGAGATTTTATTATTAAAAATAAAACAAAGGCATAACCCAAGTGCACAAGATGTATGCATACAAAAGAATTGTTACATCTTCATTCTTACAAATCTCTCTAAAGCCGTGAATTATATTTTTCACACTTGTCACATGAACTTAAAAGTTTGTTTCTGTTGTCTTAAATATTAGCTTATGCAGAAACCAGGCACCTAACGCTTATCCCTTTTGGCATTAAGAGATCCGGTGGTCTCAAGTGATTGATTAGTTAATATAGCATGACTCTCGCAGAAAATTTGAATATGACCAAGAAAGGCAAGCTTACCCATTAATGAGCACAATTATTGCAGAGTTACTAAGAGATCTGACTGTTGGAAACCTGAGCTGATCAAGCAATAGACCCAAACTATGAGTGGCTTCAATTGACAAATCTCCAACATTAAGCACTGGATGACCCACACGAAGCCAAGATATATTAAATTGCACAGACTCTCCTACAAAGTATGTCAGCATGTTGTGTGAGCAAATACAAGTTGTCTAAATCATATTGTATCCACAAATATAAATTGCATATCCTCATCTCTCAAGCCCACTGAGCCTGAGATGCTTATTACCTTCATTAGTAGGAGGCTCTGACAAGCCATTAGGATCAGGTGTATAAAGAAGAATGACAGCTTCAACAAACTTCAGTGCCAGCAACCTTGTTCCACCACTTCCCAACTAGTAAACATGCCATTACAATGAATCAGAACATGGGAGATCTCCAGTTCTATGTTATCATAAGATCATTGTTTACCTGAAAAGCCATGGAATATATTTTGTCCTTGAATTTTAACATCCATGCCCATGATGACTCAACTGAACTGCTCAATTCACTTGAATAGAGACCCTGATCATCACAATCAAAAGCAAGTAAGAAATGGTAAGGTCACAGAAATTTTTTTTTTATAAGGTCACAGAAAAATGTATTCTGGAAGATACACAATATCTAAATTCACAACCCAAGTACACAGGAAGGTTGGCAAAAGGTACTGAAAATGCTCAACAATTTTCGAGATTTCTTTGATACGTACGAAATATTAAAAGCACAAAAGGCACAACCCAAGTACACACGAAGATTTAAAAAAGTTTATACAACCAAGCGATCATGGATGTGACTATTATCAGATCAAGTAGTTATATAAATATCAAACAAGATAGAAAAGACTCAAATATATCAAACTACAGACAAAGCGCCAGAATTGCAACTCAAGAGTTGAATGAAATAAATAAATCCTTCTAGTGATGGCTTGTCGAGCAACAGCTGGTGTACGATACCCCATATGATAAGGATAAGGGTAGGTGGTAAATGAAATCTCACATTACTTGGGAAGGAAAAAAATCTTTATAAGGTTCCAATTGTATCATTGACTAGTTATTTTGGAGTATAGGTCATGTGATTTGAGTCTTTCATTGGGACGTTACAAATAATATCAGAACTTATCACAACCAGAAATATGGGACTTGAGCCATGCCACCTACAACAAACAGGCCCGACGAGGATGTCGGGAATTTAAGGGAGAGAAATTGTGATACCCCATATAATAAGGATAAGGGTAGGTGGTGAATAGGATCCTACAATGCTTGAGAATGAAAAGTTCTTGTCCTTTATAAGGTTCCCATGGGGCTCTAATTGTATCATTGACTAGTCCTTTTAGAATATAGGTCATGTGATTTGAACATTCCACTGGGAAACCAAGTACATTCAAAGATTTAAAAAAGTTTATACAACGAAGCGATTATGGATGTGACTATTATCAGATCTGAGCAGTTGTAGAAATATCAAACAAGATAGAAAAGACTCAAAGATATCAACCTACAGACAAAGCACCTGAATTGCAACTCTTTCAAAAGTTGAACGAAATAAATCAATCCCGCTAGTGATGGCTTGTCGAGCAACAGCTGGTGTACCATCGTCCACAACAGTAATCAGCGCAGGTACAATTTCAGGTAGGAATTCCATGTGCTTTAAGCCGATTTCACCTATCATCCTACACTTAGAAGAAGGAACAAAAAACGGGTAAACTTTAACAAGGTACACAATATTGTTATAAAATAGAAATACGCGAGCTGCAACCCAATTCCTTTTTAATAAGAAATATACATTGAGAAAAAAAGACTGCCGAATTCACTAAAACCTAAATTAATATATACTCGTCTCTGTGTTATAACGTTGAATCATTCGAGGAATTCTCGTCCTCATACAAAAGGAAGTGATAGAACATAACTTGATGAATGGTTTTTTCCACTGAAACTTCAACTCAGTTATCTCTTATTCTCTTCGTCGGAAATTAAAGTCTTGTATGATTATAGAAAGATATATATAATAAAAGGGGGAAAACGAAATTGAGTTGTAGCGGGGACAATGCAGCTAGGGTTTTGGCAGAGCGTACTCTGCAACGAGCTTGCGAACCGGACTGAACCGGTCGGACTGGAGGTCGAGGAGGGGAGAGAGGAACTCGGACAGCAAGGAAGGGTCTTCATGGAGCAAATTCTGCTTTAATTGACGCAAGGATTCAAGTTTGGACGGTATATCGGAAGCGGACTTGGCCGAATTTATCAGACTCGCGAGCTTTTCCCTCTTGTTCGTGGCCATCATCATTGCCACCATTGCGGAAGAAAACCCTAAATTGAAAAAAGGGTCATGAATCTCTTGCCTGTATAGGGTTCAGAGGGAGAAGAAACGTTTGAAATGTTGGGGGCCCGCACGACGAGGTTGCTTCTCTCCCACACTATCACACCGTCGCTTTAAAAATAAGATCATTTGCATTTGTTTATGTATACGTAAAATTATCTCATGTTTATTTTGTCATTTAAATAAAATTTTCATATTAACTTATACATATTTGAGATAAAATATTAATTTTTTACTAAAATCTTTTTTTTTATATATATTTTATAATTAACATTTGTTATATATATTTGACATTAATAATACAAATGTGATAATAAAAATATAATTTTTTTATATATTATATTAAAAATATAATAAAATGAAAAATATATATTATATTATAATAATAAAATGAATATGCAAGTGAAAATTTGTTGTATTGTTAAAAAAGAGAGAAAATGAAAGGATTGTGAGAGAGAGTGGGAGGAGAGATAAATCATGATTAAAATATGATTTGCAGGGTGAATAGTGGTTATCAAATTTAGATAAGCACTGTTCATAGGTAGCTAAATAAATATTTTGATATGCATAAGTCAATATGGAGGATTTTATGGTCATATTATGCAAATATGAATTTGCATATGCATAGACCAATGTTAATGCCCTCACTTACCTGCATTCCGTAGCGTTATGATCCGCACATTATTCAGGTCGAGACTGCAGCTTCATGCGAATTGCCAATTGGGGGTGGGCTGGACGAACCTGACGAAGGCCGAGCAAGGAAACATTTCAGTGCCAATGTTGACTGACAGCGATTCGAAAGAGCTCCACTCCTAGATGATAAAATTACATGGCTAAAAAAAACTGAAATGTCGGTGTCGGTTCCCCATTTTTATAATTTAAAAATTAAATTCATTCGGATCGAATTGAAATATTTTTAATTTTTAATTTTTTATATTTTATATATATATTACTAGTAGTGACTCAACGTGTGAGCCATTTGTTCAGATGGAAGAAAAAAAAAATTAAGAAGTTTTAACAGAATTTAAAAGTCCTTTGTAGAAGTAGATTATAGTACAAATTGATTAAAAAATATGTACATTACATACAACACAAAAGGTATTGATATTAAAGTTGTAATAGCTTAGAACATATGAAATGATTTTATGTATAATTATTTCAACTCTATCAATATATCTAATATGAAATAATTATGTGTTCACCATACAGTAAACACAGTATAACTTTCTACATGTAACAAAGAATTACATGTCATTAAGTTACTTGTTAGTTCACAATCAAGAAGAAGACTCAAAGAATACGTAAGACTGATCAATAAATTCTTTACCGTACAAGGACACAAAACTCAATATTTGTAGCCAATTATCCAAATTCCCTAAAATGAAGAGCAATGCATGAATGGATAAAATGCATGAAGAGATACTAATGATAGGGTAAAGATACACAATAACTACATTCTATTCGTAAAGTACTAAGTCAAGCACAAATAAGTTAAAACAAACCATAGTTTGATATAAGTTTAGTAAAGAAAGTAATCCATGGGAATTGGAATTACAGTTTTTTCCCTGGAGCATATGTCATGCTGATTTTTTTTTAAGTCATCAAAATGGTGGTTAAACAATTTGGGAAAAATGTGTATGGTCATGTTGTTTCTTTGTACACGATATTGATGGAGAGGACATTACCGTTTGGTTGATAGACTCAATTGAGTTCAATTCAGTTCAGTCTAATTTTAAACTGAATCTAACAATCAAACACTCAATTCTCAAATTATTAAACTCATCTCAACTCAAAACCTCTTTGCACATGGGATCCACAACTTTTTTCAATGCAACACTTCTTTACGCACAGGACCCACAACCTTTTTAAATTTCTTATAAATATATCTAAACACATATTAACATTCAAACACATTTAAACTCATATTAGGTGGACCCCACAAAACTCACTCCACCATCTTAACTCACTACTAGTCATAAAGAACTCAGCTTAATATCCAAATGCAGCCTAAATCTTTTATGGCATTATTGTTGAAGCTGATCTATTTCTACGCTGAGCTGGATGATCCATTCATTCTCTGAAACTTGTGTTGTAATATTTTGTAGATAGGGTAAATGCTCCTGCATTAAATGAATTTGCATTCTTAGCATGGTTATTGAAGAACTGGGAGGAAAAAACAGAACATCCAAAGTATGATAAAGAAACATAAATGCAAGAATTGAATCTTGGTTTTGAGTCTATCTCAAAAAAAATACATAAGCAAAATTTAAATATTGTTCTTATTTGTTAGGCTGGAAAAATAGTGTGATTCAAAGCAGGGGCGGAACTACTAAGGGGCTTGGCCCTCCCAAAATTTTCAAAGTTTGATGAAAATTAAATTTTGAAATGTGTTTTTATAAAGTAGACTATATGAAAATTAGTATTTGACCCCCAAAAAAAAAAACCAAATTTTCTAATTCCGCCCCTGATTCAAGGGTATAAACTCAAATAATCATCAAACTAACTGACTATCCAGCAACACAATTCTCATGCCAAAAAAGAGGAAAAAACGAAAAGCTATAAGGGGATAGTGCTCTTATGCATGTCAATATATATAATCAATATGTGTTAACAAAAGTTTTGTTTTGCATTTTCTTTCAAAACCACCATATAATTAGGATCCCACAATTCACTCTTCCTAATAAAAAGCTAATGAATTAATTAGTAAACATGACCTCAATTATATATGTGTTGCTCGTGAACTATTCCCTTATAGCATCATGTGAGATGCCTTTTTGAGGCAAAAATTTAACTTTTGCTGCAAAATATTTTCACCATAAGAAATTGGTTTTTCCAACCAGATAACATTTTGCAAAAAAAAAAAGTCTTTTTATTTTTGCGAGTTCCTTTCGACGAGCTTGCGACGATAGGTTTTTGCCACAAAACCCTTATTGCGACAGAAAATTAACCTTTTGCCATGACATGTTGTAGCTGTACAGAGGTATATTTGTGATTAGTGATATCTCATATTCATATAATCATCATCACTTGCCAAATCACTTCTTAAATAACACAGAGTACTACGTCATGTGTACATATTAATTAAGATAAAACTTGTTATTAGAAGTAATGCATGTTTAACATACAATCTTCATTGCTAGAAAAGAAACATATTCAACGCATGATGCATGTACAAACACACTCATCATCAGTATATTAAAAAAAGCTTCAACATGTCTACTTAATTAATCCATGGATGGTGCAAGCCTTTAGGAAGAAAGGCACGTTTCCCTCTCCCTAAAAATGAGAAAATTAAAATGACAAGAAAAAAAAAATAAAGAAAAAGAGTCTTATTCTGCATATATATCCAAACAATTGAAGCACCATTGTGGTGTTTGCTAGCATTATAGAAGTGCAAAAGTAGGCTCAATCTAATGTGTATTGTAAATATAACAACAACCTTAAAAAGAGACTCACTTCCTAATCTAATTACGTGCCCTTATGGAAGATTTTCACTTGTATAGCTAGCTAGTTCTTGTGCTTGCCAACAGCAGCCACTCTTGATCAACAACAACCAACAACTAGTTCTTGTTCCAACAATTTTTTATAGTTTATAATTTCTCCTAATTTTTTTCTCAGAATTCTATTTACATAGAAATAACCCCAACACAAAAAAGTGTGTTCTTAATTGCGTTGCATTATAATGCTAGCACTAGAAAATCTTTTATCAGACAACTTAATTACCTCGCATGTGTGGTTCATGAACTTAATTGCTAGTAACTGATTGCATCTTCCACAATTGGCCCAAACAAAAAGGCTGCCAATCGTCTAGTACCATCCTCCACCTCAACGCAAGCTTGACAACTGAAGGTAATGAAGGTATAGTCATGTGACGCCCCCAATCCTCGCTTAGGATGGAACGGAGACTTAAAGCGTCAGGACATGCAACACAATGTTACATATCTCCGTTCATGACAGTTAATATGCAATGCATCCTACTATGCAACTAGAAGTATGCAATAATCGCAGCGAAATAAAAGGTTAAGGAGAAAATATGCCAGAATAACTAAAACATCCCAACTTCATTAGATAATCATCATGTTCAAAATACTAAAGTAGCATAGACTTATATACAAAGTCATATCATTCTCTTAATGCGTTCTATAGCATAAAGAACTTGGGTTATGAACATCAAAATTATGTCCAGTTTCCTCTTCAGATTTGGCTCCTCCTCAATCATGTGAACCCAGTGCTCCATCAATCTCGTCTTGGTCGATTCCTGAGACAACTTTTATCATTCCGAATGAATGTGATCACATAAAATGGTGAGATTTACTCGAAATCTCAGTAAGTTAAACAAGTAACTGACACAAAGATAAATCAATCATGAAAAATGATAAATATGCAATGCATGTGATGCGAAAAATCAGCATGCATGTCTCACATCCAGATTCCTCAACATTATTTTTTTTTTAAATGGAGACAAGGGTTCTTACTCAGTAAGTAATTTCGTCATCATTTTTTTTTTAAAAAAACATAACTTCTTCATAAAAATTTTATCATAAATTTTCTTCATCATAAACTTACATCATTATCTTAATTAATAACATAACGTGTAGTAGTGTTACAGTTCCCCATATGCACTGTAAGTACCTGCCGGTAACCGTAGTATAACTTACGTTGAAACTACGTTGTCTATAGACTCGTTCTCAATGCATTAGTAAATAATATAACATCATAAAAATTATAATGTGTACACCCACCACCGTTAGGTGTCATAACATGTTGATTTCGCTCCGGCGTTCTTTAAAAAGAACCCATTCGAAACTTGTTGACTGTTCTTTGTCAACCAATGGGTTACCACTCCATTATTAAACACTCTAGAGTGGACAAAGGAGTTTCACCAGGATAATTCCCCATCCCGGCCTTTGGGGTCGTGACAAAAATGATTTTCATGCTATGCTTTAAAAAAATATTTTTCATGACATGTGCATATGTAGTAGATTTCATGCAAAAATGATAATTGAAGAATAAATGTCATATATTATGTAAGTATGCACTCAATATTATGTATAACATGATAATTTATGCTCAAAATGATAATTGAAGAATAAATGAAGTATTTATCAACAATTCATAAGAAATTTATCAATGTGTAAGTTAGAGACCAACGTACAAACTTCTGGAGAAATTCGAAATTAGCGCCGTAGCTGCGTAAATCGTATGTATACTAAGTTAGGGTTAATAATTTTATGGATAGGTTCAAAATTAAAGGCTTCAAAAATTTGGGTATTTATAAAAATACCCCTAGACTTTCAAAAATTGTTATTTAGGCCCTAAATTTTCACTAATTACAAACGAATTCTAAATTTAGCCAACTTTCATGGATTTCATATTTTTGACATTATAAAATCATATATGGCCTTAGATTTTTAAAATTCAAAATGAAACTTGTCCAATTAGTCCCAACCCGTGGCATGCATCCTAGTTGATGCCTATGTATATTTTTAACTATGAATGCATGCATATGAGATTTTCTTTAATCATTAATGATCACTAACATATTTAGGGACATTATGAAGTCTAACCCTTGAGTAATGAAGTTAATCCCAACACTTAATCAAAACTAAGAAATCATTAATCACCAATAAGCTTAAAACCGATTCATGCTTGATGATCAAAACAAGATATATTTAAAACCTATCATGACATGCTTCTAATCACAAATTTAACCTTACATAATCGTGCTAGGATAATGATAGATCATATCAAATTATACTTAGGACATGCCATAGCTAAACTTCCAATTAAAAACATTCAATCATTCAAACCTTCATTTAATTGACCCAATTTTGCATTAAGCATCATAACCTTCTCAAAACTCAATCAAATTTCGTACCAACACTTGGAAACAAAGATTGAAATGCTAGCTAAGATCAAAAGGAAGAAAAATTACAAATTTTGTGGTCTTCCAAGCTCTCTAGACTGTCTTACATAAGAACACTCAAGAACTTACCAAAACTCACTCAGTTTGCACTCTTTTGATCTCTAAGAGGGGGAAATGCTCTCAAGGCTCAAGATGATACTTGGAGCTATGGTGTGGATGAAAGGAGAAGGGGAGGAAAGTATTTATAGGTGGTCAAGGGGTAAGGGACGTTGGCTTGGGTGCTTGGTGATTGGGTAAAGTGGGAGGTGCTCAAATCTGGAAAATGCTTGCATGAGCTTAGGTCACTTGTGCAAAATCAAATAGTGCCCTAAACCACCATCATTTCCTCTCCATATTAGTTGCAAGGGTCCTGTAGATGACTCCAGGTCGTGGGGCATCACTTGGATGACAGAAAATCCCTCAAACCACCCTTGAAAACAGATGGCTGAATGTGATTTTGTGGTGGCAGAAAATCAGTTCGGGTTTGGATCTTTTTGGGCAAAAAAAATGAGTCAAAATCCTTCATGATGGTCATGGGACTTCTTAGTGATTGGGTGGAGAAGGAGGTGGCGTGGGGTGGTGGTGCAAACCATGATAGGAGGCTGGTTCAAACTCAATCTAATTGGTTCCTACACAAACTAGACCAAGGTGCACCCGGTTTGGTTCTTTGAGTTGGTTGATACAACCGATTTCGTCCAAGGCTCAAACTGAGTTTGGGAGGGTCTCATAAGGTATTTTAGGACCATATTACCCTTGAGGATAAACCACAAAAATGTTGAGCCCAAGGGCAAAACAGTCCAATCATTACAAAGGACAATGCACAAAACCGATTGAAGCATGGTTTGGGTTTGTTATGTCATTTTTCTTAATGACATGTGGAATGGTTTAGCTAGGGTATTAAAATGGTCTAATCCTGGTTTAAGGGAGTATTAATTCAAGAAAATTTGAATTAAAAAATTTTAAAAAATATTAAGCATGATTAAGCTTCAAAGCATGGCTTAAAGTGCACTAACCTCAAGTATGATGGTTAATGGCCTTAGCCAATTTTCAAAATTTAATTTGGGTACTTTGAGTATGATTTGGGATTAAGGAAACCAATGGTATGGTGTATTGGGCCTTTGGTCTTTGAATGGTAAAATGAGTTCAGACATGGCTTTGGACCATATGAGCTTGAAAATGGCCAAATGTCCAATCTACACCAAAAGCCTTATGCCTTCCTATACTTGGGCCAAAACTAGTCTTGATTTTCTAAAGGCTTGGTTCAAGGTTTTTCTTGGACTAAGCCTATGAATGTACTTGGGTCCTAAAAAGCCTCACCGAAATTACTAATGGGCTTGCCTCTTTAATCCTTAGCTCATTAACACTAAGTACCAACATTAATGCTAATCTCACTATCAACCTTAATGAAAATGATTAACTCATAATTAAAAACCTAATCTAGAATACTTAAGAGTTAATCAATAGTTAATTAAACGAGGTGTTACAATTCATGAGTTGGGATGAATAATTAACATGCTCAAGTTGCGATGTTAGAAGGCATGATTTAAAATATGAACAAACATATATACCGTGGATGTGAATTACTCATGTGTTTGCAATGATAACATATGAATGTTTCATTGTGTTCTTATCCGGCTCCTTGTTACATCCAATACAAGATATATAGAAAAAGACTTGATGGAGATCAACCACAAAGATTCTTACTTTAATCCAAAATCTTAGTTTCTATATCAAATTTAAAATAAATATACGTGTAAAGAGGATATAAATGTTAGAAAACTTTGGAAGGAAATTCGATTTAATTATAACAAAGGATATGTATTATTTATGTATGCTAGCATCCTCTCCTAGCACCTCTGTTTAGAATGGTTTGAAAGTTTTATTTGTTTTTAAAATTTGATATTTTGTTTGGGGTGATTTTCTTGGATTTAAGTTCGAATGGCTAGAGTGTGCACAATCCTTGAGATGTGATCCAGTTCTCAGACAATATGTGATCTAGTTCTCAGACAAATTTGTGTGATCATCTTAATTTATATGCAACTAAGAGCTTCCATGGGACCAATGTAGTAATGTCCCAATGCAAGCATTTCTTGTTGCTTTTAGTTTGACAGAGTATATCTACAATATTAGCATTACCCACTGCATCTTTTTCTTCAAACTTAGTCACACTGTGCATCATCTTCCAATAAACAGCATAGAACATTAGTCTTTCCATTAAACATTCTTTGCCCAAGCCTAACATAGCAATACATGCATACAGATCATAAAATATCAAATTATGCAAAGAGATCTTTCCACTATCTGCTTTATATACCATAGTAAAATGATAACGATTTCAAAACAAAACACTACTGCAAATTTTTGTAATTTTTGGTAAACAAAGGAGCACTGCAAAGGCAACGACACCACCACTGCCAACAACAACAGCAGCATGAACAGATGAACAAAACGCAAACTTTTATGCCATAGAAAAAAGTAAAGCATACCAAGAAGAAGATGAGAGGTGAGAAACTTGGGAAGAGCTGATCATAAGCTAAACAAAAAAGGCTAAGCAATTGGTAGATTTAATGGCATATTAATGTTGTCAATGTTAATGGCATATCGTATAAATTTACTTGTCAATGTTGTCATTTGCAATGTAGAGTTAAATATAAAGTCAAGGATTGTAAAGTATGAGCATATCAACTAAGGCAGTTGACTGCTTTCCCTTATAATATTTCAAATCATAACAAACATTTCATTTACTAAGTTAGATACATTTTCAATCCATCAGTCACCTCAACTAAACATTCTCTGCCTAATCCTAACATACCAATAGATACAAATATATTATAAAAGATCAATTTATGCAGACAAATCTTTCCACCATCTATTCTATGTCCCACAGGAAAAATTGCAAACAAAGGTATGGAAATCAACTGTCATCGTTAGGATAATTAGCCGGCGATGGCAATCTACCTCATAATATTTACAACATAACGATATTATTAACCTGTTAGAAAAACTCCAACTCTAGGAAAGGGGAAAAATGCATAGTCCAGACTCCAGTCGATCAAATGCAACTTTAAAAAGAAATTTCATCTTCATTACCATAACAATCATTAAAAGAACCATCATGCAGAGTGTTCAATATTGTAAGTTAAGTAACTTCTATCAAATGCAGAAAAATTATCGAGATATTCAATTAACAATAATGAAATTCAAAACATGTAGATTGTTAGAACTTGAGTGTAAGATCTTGGAAGGGAATTTGAAGTTGATATAGTTTACGTTGAAGGGGGAGGAAACCGTGAGGAGTGCAGGTGTTTTATAGGATGGGAAAAGGTTGAATGGCCCCACTCTTAACAACTGTGGGGAAGTTTCATAAATCTGAAGCCATTGGATATATATCATGCAAACCATGATCCTTTCATGCGGCATCACATTGCTCAGGAAAATAAGAAAATTATAAAAAAAGAAAAAAGAAAAAAGAAAGTGGCATTACATATTAATATATGCATAAAACTCTACAATAATCCATAGGTTATTACGTACTAGTTAAATGTAACCATGAGTGATGAGAGAAGTCTACAAAAGACAACTTGGGAACTAGTCGGGTCCAGTATTCCAGAAACAGAATGAATTGTTGTGAATTTTTTTTTTCAGTCGCCTGAAAGAACTTAACCTTGGGACAGCAACAAGTTTTAGTTCTTCCATATGGTAGACTTCTATTCATCTTTTGTATTCGTAGGAGATTGATTATATTAGGAAATCTGGTTTCGTATTCTTGATTATAAATTAATGAATGAACAAATAAAATCAACCTATTAAGAAGATTGAGCAAGCTAGCTAATTTGAGTGATTGTTTGGAATGAGGGACCAGAACATTCTCTCTTATTTGACAAAAAGCCAACTAAAGCATAATGTGGGCATCTATCCATTGAACTGCCTCTTAATTGTTCCATCCAGTTTCTAAAGCTTTAGACTTATGGTGTGTTAGAATTATTTTCGTATAAAGTTATCTGTAGTTATTTATACATTCTTCACATTTAATAATAGTCAATGATACTCTATGAAATACTAATTTCTAGAATATTTGAAACAGGAAAAATATAAAATGAATCTTTCATATTAGTAATAACACTTTTGTTCAATCATATCTAGTTAGTTTTGTTTTAATATTGTTTCTGTGTGAAAACATTTGTGTGGGGATGATTCTAACACGAAAGAAACATTGAAGGTTACAATCAACTACATGTTAAATCCTTGATGGTTTCTCTTACAAACCCTTAATGCAAGGTGATGGCATGTTGTATGTCTTTCTTAAGATAATGCAAAAATCAAGTATACATGTCGCATTTGGATTTCTTTATGTAGTTTTATTTTATTTTTATTGTAGAACTTTATGTACTACTTCAGCCTTTCTTTTCAATGTCTTATTCTTGCCTCTGGTGCACCTAGTGCATGTAAGACATAGCTCACATCACATACAATTGGTGTTGAGTCTTGCATATGACTAAGTAATCTTGGTCATCTTTCTTAGATCTTGTCCCTTACTGATGCTACTTTGCTCTCATCAATGTGTTAAAATTTTATATTCTATTTTTATTTAGCCTGACTTATCCTGTTCGAATCTTTGCATTAGTTACACTTATTGGCATTTCTTTCATTATTAGACCGGTGTGTTTTTGGTGTGGATGCTATATTATTTTTTATTCCTTTTAATTTTTTAATAGGTATATGTCAATCGTGTGTTTAGAAACAATTTGATTGAGGATTATGAGAATGTGGGGCCATTTCTTGTTCTTAAGGATTGATTTCAGGTTCTTAATTTTGGAATCAGAACGTGTTTTTTTTCAATGCTATATGCAAAATTATTGCAAGATAGTGTTAAATGTTAACTTTCATTTGGTACTAATACTCTATGCTCATGAATAAATACATGAGATGGTGATCGATCTATCCTAGAAGGAGATGGTATGAAAAGAAACAACTCCTCTGATGAAAACAGATATAATGAAACCACCTCAAATAAATCCCAGAGAATGGACTGAAGAGAGTCCATAGCTGGTTTATTTGCTCGGGAGAAGATAATGTATTTTTTTTTCTTGAATGAGTCGTATAGGTGTTGCATTCCTGAAATTAAAGGTATTTTGTGTTTTATTCCATGTGGTACACACTATTATGGTGGTGAGTAGCGGCGGACCCATGTTGGGTTGAAGGGGGACCATGGCTCCCCCAAAATTTTTTGAAATTTCAAAATCCCCCATACATTTTACTTATAATTTTATGAATATAGAGAATGCCACCCCCGCCCCCCCTCCCTCCCCTAAAGTTATAATCCCCATAGGCTCTCTAAAAGTTTCTAAAATTTCAATATACCTAGAAATGCCTCTCTCCAATTTTTTCATATAGTCCCAAAATTTTGTATAAGTTCTATATATTATCTATGTTCAAGGATGTGGCCTCACTAAAATTAATTTAAACTAAGTTTAGGAGAAATAATAAATTTATTAATATGGATCCTAAAGTTTTTTTTATACAATATTAGACTTCTTAATATGGAATCCAAAATAAAAATATAAGAAAAATAATTTAAAGTTGATGATCTATATGAAAAATAGTTGAAATGTTTTATCCTCTATGTCTTACATGCACCTAATGCATGTAAGACATAGCTCACATCACATACAATTGGTGTTGATTCCTGCATATGACCAAGTAATCTTGGTCATCTTTCTTAGATCTTGTCCTTTAGTATTGCTACTTTGCTCTCATCAATGTGTTAAAGTTTTATACTATATTTTTATGTAGCCTGACTTATCCTGTTCGAATCTTTGCATTAGTTACACTTATTGTCATTTCTTTCATTATTAGACCGGTGTGTTTTTGGTGTGGATGCTATATTATTTTTTATTCCTTTTAATTTTTTAATAAGTATATGTCAATCGTGTGTTTAGAAACAGTTTGATTGAAGATTATGAGAATGTGGGACCATTTCTTGTTCTTAAGGATTGATTCCAGGTTCTTAATTTTGGAATCGGAATGCGTTTTTCTTCAATGCTATATGTAAAATTATTACAAGATAGTGTTAAATGTTAAGTTTCATTTGGTACTAATACTCCATGCTCATGAATAAATACATGAGATGGTGATCGATCTATCCTAGAAGGAGATGGTATGAAAAGAAACAACTCCTTTGATGAAAACAGATATAATGAAACGGCCTCAAATAAATCCCAGCGAATGGACTGAAGAGAGTCCATAGCTGGTTTATTTGCTCAGTAGAAGATAATGTATTTTTTTTCTTGAATGAGTCGTATAGGTGTTGCATTCCTGAAATTAAAGGTATTTTGTGTTTTATTCCATGTGGTACACACTATTATGGTGGTGAGCAGCGGCGGACCCATGTTGGGTTGAAGGGGGACCATGGCTCCCCCAAAATTTTTTTGAAATTTCAAAATCCCCCATACATTTACTTATAATTTTATGAATATAGAGAATGCCACCCCCCCCCCCCCCCCAAAGTTATAATCCCCATAGGCTCTCTAAAAGTTTCTAAAATTTCAATATACCTAGAAATGTCTCTCTCTAATTTTTTCATATAATCCCAAAATTTTGTATAAGTTCTATATATTATCTATGTTCAAGGATGTGGCCTCACTAAAATTAATTTAAACTAAGTTTAGGAGAAATAATAAATTTATTAATATGGATCCTAAAGTTTTTTGTTATACAATATTAGGCTTCTTAATATGGAATCCAAAATAAAAATATAAGAAAAATAATTTAAAGTTGATGATCTATATGAAAAATAGTTGAAAGGTTTTATCCTCTAGACTTAATTGAGCAAGAAAAAATTTATTTAAGGTCTCAGTTATATTTTTATATGTTTAATGTGACACGAAAATATCTAGATTTTACATGAAACTTAATAAACTAGATTACACACTAGAATGTAAGATTGCCTTCTAAAATATCACTTAATAGATTTTATGAAAAAAAATGAATTATAAATATTCCAAAAATAATAATGGATGAATATTATTCCATCAAATATTATCATCATAAATCTGAAATGTATATTAAGTTATATTTTTAGAATTTTATTTTTATGCGTATGTAACAAATTATCGAGATCTAGTTTTATATATAGTTATGTTTTTGAATTTTTAATCTTTTTTTTTATTTTACATAAATGTGTCAGACAATATAAAAGTTGGCCCCCCTAAAAACAATTGCTGGTTCCGCCACTAATGGTGAGATAAGAGCCATACTAATGCCAATTTGTGTATTAAATGGGTTACCATATATTATGTCATTATTCGTTTGTTGTTAGTAAGTTTAGGCTCCCACATGTACGAAGATAAATTTGAAAAGTTCTCAAAGCATTTCTAGAAAAGAAGTCTACAAAAGACAAATGGAACTTTTTGTAACTTTTGTTGAATAAAAGACCACTACAAAAGCAATGACACCACCACAACCACCACAAAAAACAGCACGGACAGAAGAAAAAACTGCAAACTTTTTATGTTACATTAAAAAGTAAAGCATACCTGAAAGAAGATGAGAGTTGAGATCAAGTATGTAGTATCGAACCAAAATCGAAAAAATTGAAAGTTTTGGCTTCCTGGATTAATCAATCAGTTTCAGTTCTCAAAGTTTCAAAATCGACTTAGACCAATTTGGTTCCAAAGTATGTCCAAAACTAGACCAAATCGAATTGATTACACCCTTAATCACTAGCACGCAAGTTACGTCTATTCTCTATAGATAAATGGACAATTGATGTCAAATTCTTGGTACTTGAATGGACATAATTGTCCTTCAATATATTTTCTGCGTAGGACTAATCTGATGAGTGTTTTGGTAATTTCGTGCTTGGAATAGATGAGATTGCCCTCCAAGGTGCTACATGAGTGCAACTTATTTGGTATTTGTTTTGGTAAATTTGTGCCAAACAAAAATATCCTCACTTCTTTTGCTTGTGCTGGCTAATAGATTTGTCATTTTTGGTCATTTCATTGATCTTCCCATTCTGCCCATTTGACTGCGTCCAACCCTTTCTCACCCGAACATAAATTCCTTGTAGAATGGAAAGATAATTTTCCCGTTGTGGTTTCTGCAAGATTTCACCAAAATTGATTTCCCTTCTGTAGTTTCTGCAACTGATTTTGGCCCTCTGTAAACTATTCTAGCCATCAACTCCTTGGTCCAACTGCTTATCATTCGGATGTTCAAATTTCCTCGCCGATTTCGGAGTTAAGGTCAACTTTGGCTTGGCTCCTCACGCTTTCAACTTCACCAAAATTGATTTTCCCTTTATAGTTTTTGCAACTAATCTAGCCCATCGACTGATTTTGATCCTTTGATGAACTGATTATAGTGATCAGTCTAGTTCTAAGTTCGTCAATATCCATTTAATAAGTGTAGGACTATCACACCTTGAGACTTCTTTTTATCTCTTATCGTGCACGCTAGCTTTTGCAGACTTGAGTTCCTCTACCCATTTTTACATCCCATTAATTGAGCGTTCATGTTCATTTTTCAGTTCTACCCATGTTTCACGTTAACTGGCTTGCAATCATATTGTTCTATTTAAATGCATGATTGTCTTCACTAGGGTTTTGAGTGTCTCTGTTTCATCTCAATCTCTCATCGTCTCTCAATATGGTATTGATCTCTGTGTTTCTGTTCTTACTCAATAACATTAGTTTTCCATTTTACTTTAGTTCTAAACTTTTCTATCATTTTTCTTTGCTCTTACTAAATTGTTTTTGTTTATGCCTTGTGACACTCAGTCTAAGCAAATCCATGATCAAAGACTTCTATCTCATGGCAAGAAGGAAAAATGCAAGCATTGTGAAGATCAAGAGGAGCAAAGATGTTTTCAAGTTGAAGATTCGTTTCTCTAAGTACTTGTACTTTTCTTTTCTTCAAACATTGGGTATGAGACTATTTTGTTATTTAATACATGAACGATGAGTTGGTGTTTCCATTTTCTTGGCTTTCTTGTTTGTTTGCAAGTTTGAGCATACAAATGTGTGAAAATGGGATTGGGCTAAACCAAACATCTCAAATGGTTATTAGTAGAAAAGATGGGTTTTGCCATTTTATTGGATGCATTTTTGCATTGGTGGGAATATCTTTCTTTGTAATGGATTTGGGCATGGAATCCCCTTGGCAACAATGATACTGAAGATTGATCTCATCTTGTATAAATTTGTCAAGACAACACTAATTTGATTGTATTTATAATTTTATACATCTATTGTCTTGTGACTTTTTCCTAACCTTTTTCTCCTATAATTTTACTTCTATGGTCGTTGTTATGTGAATGTTGTAAAGTAATTATATCATGAGCTCTCAAGCTATTGATAGTGTACTCGCCAAAAGCTTAGTTTTTTTCCTCCTCGGTCGGCCTTGCTCGGTGATTTGGAGCAAATATTTCATTTTTTCCTACTCGAGATCACCGAGCAGGTTCTTATAGAGATCGGCCTTACTCAGTGATTTTGAGCAAGGACATCGTTTTTTCCTGCTCAGTAATTGGGAGCTGGACATCAGCATTGCTCAGTGCTTCCGGGCAAGGTCATACTTTCATCCAGCTCAATTATCGCGAGTGGGGTCTTGTGAAGACGATTTTGCTCAATAATTCCTAGCAAGCACATATTTTCTTGATGTTCGGTGATTTTGAGTAGTGTCTTAGAGGGACTAGGCTTACTTGGGATTTGCGAGCAAGGCCCGTCCGATCAACACACTGCTCGTGATTACAGATCAAAAGAAAATCTACCCTCGCTCAAAATTACCGAGCAAGGTCTATCTCTACAAGGCCATCTTGCAATTACCAAGGACAAGGCCACCTCGGGGGTTATTGAGGAGGAATGAAACTAAGGTCTTGATTGGGATTACCGAGCAAAAGTAGTCTAGTCATCACACGGCTCGCGATTACTGAGCTAAAGAGAATTTCCCTCTTGCTCAAGATTGTTGAGCATGACCAATTTCTATTAAACCACATCACAATTATGAGGGGAAAGAATTCCCTTGCTATTATCAAGAAATGGCTGATTTTCCTTTGCCCACTCATGCCGACTATGCCTTTTGCTCACCATTTTAAATCTTAAATTATCACCTTTGCTCACCTAAGTGATATAACATCTCCTTGGTGGTCGCACTTTTGTTGTCCCTAGTGCTCGTACTTTATATATAAGGAAACATAAATAATGTTGTACAATCTTAAGCACTTTTGGGGCGAGCACTTTCATTTCCACGATGTTAGCCGAGATGACGAATACTTTTACTCTACATGTTGCTCACCTAAAGCTCCCGACTTCGACGAGTTTCATGAAAAAAGCATAATGCTCGTCATCTTGTGAGTAGGCTGGAAATGAAAATGTGCTCGCCCCTAGGGACAAAGAACTACGGCCCCACAAAAGCGAAAATGCTCGCCCCTAGGCCAGCAATGCGAAGGAGCATGAAACTCATGACTTCGGCAAACATCGTGAAAAAGCAAAGTTCTTGCCCAAGTGAGCACCCGAAGAGCAAAAGTGATTGTCCCTAAGGAGGGGAGAGGGGGAGCGAGCACCAAGGGATTCATATCTTATTTTAAATGCTCGTAGAGTATAAAGGGATGAAGTCAAGATTATAAGTTTGGAGGGGCCAAATATTTTAGGTTTAGAATAAATAGTTGAATTCAGATATTTTAGTAATACTTTTTAAGTTTTTAACAAAGTGATAAAAAGACTAGTAAAAATAAGAAATAAATAATAAATTTAAAATTTGTATTTTTTCATGAATACTTATAATTTTACATCTAAGTTTTTCATATATTGCAATTAAAAGGTGAGGTTGAACTATTGAACCGATCTATATAGGAATTAAAAAAAAGTAAAATATGTAAGTCATAAATTAAGTTTTGTATCTCATTAAATAATATATAACAGTAATATATATTTAAAAAAATTGTAAGTAACTCAATTACATACCACGTAACTAGCTATCCCGTGTGAGGATTTTTATTAAATATACTTCATTTAGATAATTATAAGTTTTATAAGAGAAATAACTTAATGTGAATATTATATTATAATCTAATTTCTTAAAATAAAAAATGAAAAGAAAAATTTTTTTTAGAGAGCCTACCTGCCACCTTGGCCGCGTCATTGCAAGCATGCACGTGAGCTTTGTTCGCTTAATATTATTGTTTATAGAGTTGATATATTCAAATCAAACTCTTTCCTTTTCAATTTAATATTATTAATTCATAGGTTTAAATTGAAATTCTTTTTGTTGATTTAAACTAACTAAACTTATGATAACGATAAATCAAGTACGTGCACGCTTAACTAGTATTAACAGTACGGTGAGTTCAGACGAATTTTAGGCTCAGTTTAGATTGAGAAAAGGTCCTCAATCTATCTTATTTTATTTCATTATTATAATTTTTATAAATTATTACATAAAATATAATAAATAATTCAACTTTTTCAAATACTAAAATAGTAATAATATTAAAATTAATATTTTAAATATTTTATTTACCTTTTAACTTTCATCTCAACTTATCTTATTTCAACTCACTATCTAAACCTAACGGTCTCGTTTCGTTACGCAGTTAAGATGAGATGAGATGAGATGTTTTGTTGAAAATTAAATAAAAATTTGTTATAATATAAAATTTTAATATTATTTTTGTTTTAAGATTTGAAAAAATTGAATTATTTATTACATTTTATGTGGGAGTTTGAAAAAATTATAATAATTATATCATATGAGATGAGATAGTTTGATTTTATATAACCAAACCAACGCTTAGACTTGTCAACAAACAAACTTTATTTGTCAAAAAAAAAAACTTGTAATTAGATTCTACTCTTCAGAAATTGTTTGGTAATAAATTAAGAGTTTTGTTATGTACAAATAAGTTTGCGTACCAATCTGTGTACTAATGTTGTTGCTTTCATATTCTAAATTTAAATTAGCACTGTTTTCAATAAAATTTAAGAAAATGCTATTCCCACATAAATGTTTTACCGAAAATTTCTACCGAAATTGTATTTTATTTATTTTTTCTTTATTTATTTTTACTGATTAAGGAATGTTTTTAAATGAATTTATGATTTTTTTTATATTTTTTAAAAATATTTAAAGTGTTTAAAAAAATGATTGAAAAAAAAAAAACCATTTACCTTTCGGTAGAAGATTTCGGCTTCTGTGGTTGTAGCAGTTTCTTAAAATTTATTTTCTCACCAATTGTATTTATTAATAGGTAAAATCGTTTATACTTAGATTTTTCCAAAAACTAACCTCATCTACGGGGCCTACGTTGAAATCCAACTACGCAATGGCCGCTCTATAAATAGCTCAGAGGGGGAAAAAAACAAATAATAATAAAGTAACAAGAGTGAGTTCAGGATAAGAGAGAGCAGAGGCAGAGACAGACAGAGAGATGGCCGTCCAACTCCAACCGAGCTTTTTATCCATATTCAATTCGTCAAAGCACGACAATAAACCTAAGCCGCCCTTTCCCACAACCCAAAGAAGACCGACACTTGGAGTCAAAGCAGCGTCCAGCAGCAATGCCCGGCAGCTCATACAGTCTGGGGCCATCAGGGCCATACAGCCGAAGGACGCCGCGGCAGCCATGGATACCGAGGGCTTTCAACTCCTGGACATCAGGCCCGTGTGGGAGAGACAGAAAGCACATGTGGAGGGTTCGCTCCACGTTCCATTGTTTATCGAGGACAAGGACAACGGTCCCATTACTCTTCTCAAGAAGTGGGTGCATTTTGGCTACATTGGGCTATGGACTGGCCAGTATTTCACCACCATGAATCCTGATTTTCTACTGCAAGTTGAGAAGGCTGCTCCTGAAAAGGACTCGAAACTCCTTGTAGCATGCGGTGAAGGTCTGAGGTGAGAGTTAATTTCGTATCTGGTGAAAATGTGCATGAATATTATTCAGCAGGACTTGAAAATTCAACCAAATTTTGGTGGTTTTTTTTTCTTTTTTTTTGGGTTCATGTTGCTCAGGTCCATTATGGCAGCTACAAAGTTATATGAAGGAGGATACAAGAACTTGGGGTGGTTGGCTGGGGGGTTCAATCGTGCGGGAGAAGATGATTTCACAGCCGTACAAGGGACTGAGAAGTTGCAGTATGCAACAATAGGGGGTGCGTCGTACTATTTCCTTCAATTGCTCATTTTCATAGAAACTGTGGGAAAGAGTAAATAAAGCTTTTGGTGATATGCTGTGTATATTTGGGTTCGAGTTTTTGTTATATCGAAGGAGCTGCAGGCAATTATTTTTGCCTTTAAGCCAGTAGACTACAACTGCTGTAAGCCTGTACACAAATTAAAAAGAAAAAAGAATGGCTGAGGGACGCCTGTAGAAAGCCTTTTTCACAGGAGGAATGGTGAGGGCAAAGGGGACCTAAAAATGGCAAAGTGAACCATGTGCATCGTGATTTGTTGTATAATCATACGTAATTGGTATAATCATAACCGGGGAAAAATTGGAATAAAATATCCAAGAATCTTCACCATTGGTAGAGTATTATCTTAATTCTCTACTACTATTCATTATTTTATTATTAATTTTTACTACTATTTACTACTATTCAATACTCATTATTTTTTATTACTTTTTCAATACTATTCACAGAATATCTGAGATCACCTTAACCCAAAAGCAACCTAAAATGAATAAAAACATTTCAATTACGTTGAATTTAGTGCGTGTATGGTGAGATTCCTATACCAAGAAATTGTATTACATTGTGGAATTGTCCACCAGGGAAAAAAAAACAAATCATGGTCATTCCTTACACCTTCAAATGCTGCTACCTGATGCCCCAGCTACAATTTGTTAAAGTGATCCCCCCCCCCCCCCAAACAATTTACTTTATGAATGCCATGGATCAGCATGAAAGCAAGGGTGTATATGAGCAATCCACTTGCAAATTACTCAACAGGTCTTGGCCATCTGACAAGAAGCAGATATGTTGCTTAAACTGTGAAAATCCTTCTCACCTTCTTCATGTTCCTACGACAGACCGGGCAAGTGCCAGCTGCCTCTGCTATCCTGCAAGCAATTGATTGAATAAAATCATAAGACTAGAATCACCGTTGTTCTCATATCCTGTCAATATAGGTGCTACAAAAGTTCGAATTGTAAAATTAGATTGCATCAGCAGACTTGCAACTTGGAAGAAGCCAAACTTTCACCATGCTTTAGCTAGCAGTGAGAAATAAAATGCTTAATAAACATTCTGGCAGGTTATATTAACACCTTTACCCACAACCATTTGTAAGTCATCAATGATTACTCGTGCTAGAGTGAGGAAGAAGTCTCAGCATGGGGAAAAGTCAATGCCAAGGAACGTAGTTGTAATTCAGATGACAACAGAGTGAAATTGTGTTGGACTAGAAAAAGTGAGATGTACATCTCACCAATTAAAAAAAAAAAATAGAGGAAAATGATTTCTAGTTGACATTTATTCTTGTCAAACTTGGGTTTCAAGAAGGTTCGGGCTTGTTGGAAATGAAGTACTGAACCTATACCATCACCGTACAATTGCATCATTTTATATTTGTTACGGGATAAGGTCACTGGGCAATACTTTTTATATAATAGAACGAAAGCAAGCAGAGTGAATTCCAAAAGGGCCGACATTTGTCCGCCGGACAGCAACACCACAAGGTAAAATGACAGGATGAGGTTGTAGTAGTCCTATTTAATTTTCCTCATCACAAAAGACAACATAAGGAGTGCAGAAATGATGAAGAGCGATTACCTAGTTCCGCATTCAAAACAAGCCACACAGTGCCCACATGGAAGGAAAAAGCAGTCCCTAGGAGCATCAAAGCAAATTGCACAAAGACGTCGGGTATTGTTACTGTTTTCACCATCTCCCAGTGACTTCCCTTCAGGAGCACCTAATGCAAGAATGTCCTCAATATCATCCTCGTCATGTGACAAAGAATCATATGATGAACCCCAACTTGAGAGATCATCATCTTTGTATGAAAGCAGAGGGGCTCTTTCGGATCTTATATCCCCATATTGAACATCTCTTCCATCTTCATGGACAAATTGGAACTTGTTTAAGTAGTTGAAGGCCAAGAACATGAGCACAGTCATTCCACCTACAAGCAGAAATATTTAGGTACTACATTTATGCATAAAGTTTCTCTTATAGGAAGGAATAAGAAAAAATACCTTTACTTGTAAAAAACAAATAAAGCAATGATACCTATGCCAACAATATACGTGGCCCATCTTGGTCCATAAGACAATTTGACATACCACTCATCACTGGATTTTCCCTGTTGCAACCAAAGCAAATTCTGAATAAATGTAACATTAGGAGTTGATGATAAATTTATATTTGAAAAGGTTCAGTCCAGTAAGGAGGGTAAGAAGGTACTTTTCCAACATCTCCATTTTGAAACCATGGGATACAATTTAAAAATTTTGGTGATATCAAGTGAATTAATTATTTAAACAACATGAGGCATCTATGGCACAAAGTTTTGAAGATATGAACCATCCACACTGATACATACTTGGATTTTCTATGTTTTCTCATCTATTTTACTAAATCCTGCTTCTTAGTATTATTCTAATTCGTTAACCATAAGAAGGCATTAATCACCAATAAACGAGAGTTTTACCTCTTCTGGAATAGGAGAGGTTAAGACAGCAGCATTTCCATTGGGAAACAAAATGTCCAAGCCACAGAGGCCATCAGCGAAAGTACACTTGTAATAAGCTCCTGTCGTATTGTACAAATAAGCCTTTACTCTGAGGTTTAAGTGTACCTGCATCATGGTGAAGAGACCAATATAAGTTATTAGCATAAATGGTGACGAGGAAGAAACATCACAACTGCTTAGAATAATATCAAACAATGCTAATATAAACTAGAAAAGATCGGCAAAATTTTATCGAGGAAAAGGTATTTCTTGTGACATAATTAAATGTTTCAGTCACCTTATAACCATCTTAACCCTTAGTCAAGACCTAAATTCCATTAAAATTGTGTCCTTAGTTTTTTTCTCCCATACTGTCCCACCTAGGGCTACTTGAAACTTACCAAATTAGCAGCTCCATGATTACACGAATTCTACTATTCTGACAAGCAATTAGCCTTTTTGTATATAAAGCTCTGTGCGTTTCAATGTAAAATGATTTCTGCAAATAGATTTTTATTATTCTCCGGTGTTTGGAAGTGCTTGAACAAGTTGATCAACAAAAAATTATTTCTGTTGATCAAAAAATTTTTATTTACCTATAAAAAAAATTAATTTTGACTTTAATTTCATTTCTTATGTGTTTCCTATTAATGAGGGTGGACAAAATTAGTAACAGATGGACCTGATCCAAAATGAATCATGGCATGGGTTTTTTTTTTTTTTTTCCAAAAAAGCACATGCAGCGAATCTCAACGTAGTCAAATCAGAGGGGTATTTGACGAAAAATCCTCACAAATAACAGCATAACAGCATATTAGTCTATCAATTTTAACGATAGCGCAAGCAAGGGGGTTCCTTCAAAAAACAGTTAACACAGGAAAAAAAAGACAGAACAAATGTCATGCTCAAAATATTCATATAGATTGATTTGGTTATCAAGCATAGGCCACCTGCCATGCTTCCACCATCTTCATCTCTGTCTTCACATTCAAATTTACGTAGTGCTTCAAACTCTCTACCTGTTGTTCCCAAAAAAGATACCCGCTCTTATATCACTAAAACCCTATCAGTCAATTTGTCTCTTTTCATGCCTTATCTTCTTCATTCTCTTATTTCACTTCTCTATTTTCAAAATTCAATGCTCCTAAGATATTCAAGGATTATCTAACCCGGGTTGGAGGAAAGCTATGGAGGCTGAGATAGATGTCCTTCACCACAATGGGGACATGGGATCTTGTTCCTTTGCTTCTTGTTAAACCAACCATTGGATGTAAATGGTTATATACAGTGATGTTCACTCTCGATGGTTCTATGGGACGTTTGAATGTACATTGGTTGCTAAGGATTTTATCCACAAGCCTATGACGTTATGAGGAGACCTTCTTCCTAGTTGCCAAAATCTCCTACGTTCAATTGATGATATCCCTTATGGCTAATCTTGACTGCCCATATTTCAAATGGATGTTAAAAAAACATCGTATACATGGTCACTTACTTGAAGAGGTTCACACGGTCTACCACCTGGGTTAGTTGCTCTTGGGGGGATATTGGGGTGTTGTGTGCAAGATAATGAAAGCATTATATGGCTTAAAGCAAACCTAAAGAGCATTGTATGGAAAGTTTTCTAATGTTGTATTAGAGTTTAGTCTTCTTCAATGTCAGACAGACCATTTAGTATTATGCCAACATATTGATGTAGTTTACATTTTGTTGCTAGCGTACGTGGGCGGCATTGTAATTATTAGAAATGGCTCAGGAGGCATTGATATGTTAAAACAGTTTTTACACTGTCAGTTTCACATGAACGACTTAGATAAACCCGATATGCTTTCTTGAAATTAGCTATAAAAAGGGTATTAGCATATCTCAGAGGAATTATGTACTTAACCTATTGGAACAAATAGGTTTATTGGTTGCTCGACCTATTGATATACCTACTGATCCAAATTGTAGACTCTTCAAGAGGAAAATCCCCAAATCCGATGGCCCCTAGAGATTGTTTGCACCAAGTAGAATTCGAACCTTGGATGGACCTTGGAGGGAGCATACCACCAAGAACAAGGCCTTTACCACTTGAGCCAACCCTAGGGGTTAGTCAGGACGCTATTCTTGGACACCCGGTGCCAATAAAAAAAAAATGGGGTTATTTTAAGACCCAAGCAAGAACCATCAACTTGTTGGAAATCCAATTATCTTATTATCACCAGAACTAACATTTCTTATACAGTGAGTGTAGTGGGTTAGTTCTTGGAAACTCATGGGTCTCACGTTGGGATGTTGTAACCTTTATTTTTCACTATCTTAAGTGAGCTCCTAGTCTTGGATTGTTATAAAGGCGAAATGGACATGTCATTGTGGAATCCTTTTCAGATGCTGATTGGGTAGGGTCTCCTTCAAATATAAAATTTACTCCAAATCTTGTACCTTTTTGTTATGAAATTTGTTTACATGGAAGAGTAAGAAACAAACCATGGTAATTCATTCTAGCAACAGACATTGAATACAGGGTAATGGTTCACATTACTAGTGAGTTGACATATTGCAACACTTCCTTCAAGAGATTGGCTTCCCGGCTCCTACTCCTCTCTAGTTATTTTGTGATAATAAACTTGCATAACATACTGCTCCTAATCCTGTGTTTTATGAAAGGACTAACTAACCATATAGAGATTAGTTATCACTTCATTCAAGATAAGATATTGAGCGGTTATATTTCTACATTTTTTAGAATTTTGCATAACAACTTGCATATATATTTACTAAGTCCTTATGTCAAAAAAGCTAAGGTTTTAGAAATCATAGTTGAAGTAAGTATACCCCATTAGGGCATAATTGTAAAATGTAAGCTTAAGTATATACGATGCAATAGCATGAGGGTAAGGCATAATTTTGAACTACCCATCACTTTCCCTTTATCCATTTCTTCTTCTCTATCTCTAAACCCTAACACTTAAAATTGTAAATCAATCTTAGAAACTAATGTTCTACCTTAGATGTTGTGCAAGCAAATAACTTGTAACGCCCCAAGGAAAGTCTTAGCCATATCTGGGCCTATAGTCCAAAAGGAATACTCAATGGTACAATTGGAGCCCAGCTGAAATCATAATAAAGAGCAAGAACTTCTCTCTCCCAAATAATGTGAGATTTCATATGCCACCTACACTCATTAGGCAGTATGGGGTATCAAAATCACCTCCCTTAAATTCCTGATGTCCTCTACTGGCCATTCCATCATAGGTGGCACGGCTCTCAAGTCCCATATTTCCAGTTGGGATAGGCTCCGATACCATTTGTGACACCCCAATGAAGGCTCAAGCCACATCTGAGCCTATACTGCAAAAGAACTAGTCAATGGTACAATTGGAGCCCCATTGGAATCATTATAAAGAGCAAAAGTTTCTACCTCCTAAGCAATGTGAGATCCCATATACTACCTACACTTATTAGTTAGTAAGGGATATCACATAACCTTAGTGGTTCAATTGGTTCTCCCACAAAACACTTTAGATATTAGTACTATTTAAGCTTGCAAATCACAACAAGCAAACCAACTTGTCTTAATTTAATAATCTCAAATACCCAATCCAAATATACCATATAATGAGAGATGGGAGTCCAAAGCTTCCAAAGAAGAATTAACACTCGTTACTTTATTTCATTTTTCAGTTATACCTAAATCTCACTTCTCATGGAACAAGAAGGATAAGAAGCAGTAACAAAATAAGTAATGGATTTGTGGACTTGTTGTCACGAATGCTTCAGCAATAATGAATAGATCAATTGGGAGGCCAGAAACTTATCAAACCGATTACTTTTGAAAAGAATTTAAATATTTGTAATTACCTCCACTTCCTCCGTGTTTATGTTTCCCACTGCAACATAATAACTAGAAGACTCGAATATGTGCTGTGTAATCATACCATTTCCTGGTAAGCAGAAGTTGCCAACATCGGTTTAGGATTAGAAATTAAAAAAGACAGAACAGACATACTTTCTAACTTGCATCTCACCATGAATGAGGTTCCACGATAAGGTAGTATTAGGATAGTTAGGATCCTCAAGCCACTGAGCAAGGCCTTCATTCCCTGCAATGTGCCAGATTCAGAATAATATGGAGACTGAATGCACGATTGCAATCAGTTTATAGAAATACAAGAAAGATCACAAGAAAATTTCACATTATGCGCCTAGAAGATTTTGTGAAAAGTATAGGGAAAAAAAGTAGTAGTGATTCAAGTGCCTTATTGCAGGTTAAATCTGGCTTCAGTGTGAAGCTTGATCTCCAAACCTCACTCCTATTTTATGGCTCCAGATTGACCCAGAAAGAAAAGGGAGAGAGCAGACAACTAGACATTATTAACAAAACATTTGAATGTACAAATCTACAATTGACTTGGAGAAATGAAGGCAACAGGATCCATTCCAAAATATTCGCTTTAGGGTTCTATCAAATAATGTAGGTTCAATTGCTTGCCATGACCTGTGACATTGACCATCATTACTGGCTATCAAACAAATTCGCGTAGCAAAGATAAGTAAATATACTCCATCTTCAAAAAATATGACCGAATTTCATACATGAAGGACAGATTTGAATCAACCATCAGAAACCCAATTGATATATAACACTAATAATTTCTAGAAGAAAAATTTACCTTCAGCAATTATGAGAAAAGCCGCGGAGCTTGAGGGGTTCAGACTATATGAAATATTTATTTGAGAGCCCTTGTTTAGGAAATATATCCACTCCTGAAAAAACAGAAAAATCCCACCAAATCAAGAAGAATATATCGAGGTTCAATAAATGACTACAAATGTTAAAAGTGCATTAGTTAATAAGAGAGAAGGAGAAGGAACATTCTAAAAATTCAAACTTGCCCGGTGAGAATCACTTTGAACTGAGACATTAAGAGTTTCAGACCAAGTGGCAACAGTATCAAGTGGTGGAGTTTTATAGAACCCGTATAACAGAGGCCCAGGGGCTGACTCATTTAACTCTTCCACCTATTATAAACCAACCAAGATTACCACACATCACCTTAAAGAACTACTAGAATCAGTAAACGAAGTAGTACAAAAAGGGGCTAATTACCTTTATATACTGCACAAAAATGGGGTTAGGTTGCACAAGAAAGGAGCAACTAGGGCCAAGAAGTATATTCACAGGCCCGTAAACCCCCAGGATAAGAGTCATTGATACTGCATTATTGAAATAATAACCAATATATTAGCGAAAATCAGAATTACAGTGGAATGTGTGAAATACTCAAAACATGATCAGATTTGCCACAATAAGAATGGAATGTGCGAAAGACTCAAAAAATGGCAGGTTATCACACCAACGAATCGCAGTCAAACTAATTATTCCAAAAATGGAAGACAAAACCTAAATTACCAATAATTGGAGGGGAAAAATTAAATAACGAATGAAATAGTGGAACGAAGAGCAAAAGAAAGAGAAAGAGAAAGAGAGACAAACCGAAGAACCAGAAGGTGAGAAGGACGATGACGCAAGACCAAGTGTCGTCCCGGATAACCGTCGATGAGTCATCAAAAGCCGGTGGGTTAGAGTTTCCTCGGTAAGGCACGTCAAATTGTCGAGGCTCTAGCTCTGGATGTGGAAATTGGTGTTGGTATGGGTCGAGGTAATCTTCCGATTCGCGAACTCGAGACGAGCTCGAAGACGACGCCGCATTGCCTGAAGAATCCCTACGCGTCGCCGAAGAAGAAGAAGCAGAAGAAGAAGAAGAGGGAGCTGTATTCGCACCCTGATCTGGTTCTGCCATTCTAGATATAGAGAGAAGTTAAGAGAGTGAGTGACAGATTCAGAGCAAGAGCCGAGATTTGAGGAGGGAAATTGAAAGTTGAAACCCAAACCCTGGCCCTAACCATAGGGATTGGGGGGGTAGAGAATAGGCACCTTGGCGTCGCGGAAGAGAAAGGTCCATGGAGCGAGGGAGGGAGACAAACAGACGGAGAGAAGCTGAAAATTGCACCAATCAGTCGTCGTGTTCTTCGCAGGAATGGTAGTTGGAAAGAGTGGCTGTTATGGGGGTTGGTGTGACGGTGTGCTTCTCTGCGGTTCCGTCTTTCACAATTGCACCATGACAGACACAGTAGAAAAAGAAAAATTGTACTCGTCTAATTTTTTATTTTTTAATTGTTTTTCCTAAGATATAAATAATGAATAGGCTAATTCAATTAATATAAGAAAAATAATATAAAAATAATTAAAATATAAAAAAAAATAAAAATAAGTGTGTATAGTGTGTGATGATGATAAATAGTAAAATTTAACCCAATATAGCCACTGTATTGGCGTGTTCTCGCCATTTCAACAAGTTTTACTATTCATTATTCTCACACGACACGGATCATATTTTTTTTTTGTAATTTTTTTATTAGTCAAAGACTCATAACCTCTCTATTAGAGCAATGCTATACAACCTCCTTAACATCTACACATTATATTTTTTAAAAATTTTTAAATTTTTATATATATTTTTTTTGAGTTTATTCTTTTTAAAATAACTTAATTTTTTTATTCAATATTTATATATTAAATATTTGATAAAAAAATAATAAAAATTAAAAAATATATGGTGTGGAAGTTGAGAGATTGTGTAGATTTTTTTGCCCTGTTAACCTCGTGGTATCAAGTAGTTTAATGTTTATTATTACAAAATTATATATTTCAAAATATAAAAATATCGATATTCTAGATTTTTTCTACTTTTATATTGTTGTTTTTTTAATAAGTTACGTGGTCCCAGACTCCCACGTACAGTATTATTGAAAAAAAACAGTAATAGAGCCGCGAAGATTCATAAACGGAAAATTGTTTTGCCAATCAAGTATAAAACTTAAGCCCCCGAAAGAGAACCGTAATTTTATCATTAATGAAAAGAAGACATTGTTAAGATTAAATACAAAAATCTTTCTATTATAATAAGCAGCTATCCAGCTGCTACAGGAATGAACAATAAATTTATTGTCTTTGTGTTTTATTTATGTTTATTTCTCACCCTTCTATTTTATTTCGTTTAGAGTCCGTGTAAGTTAGTTTATTTTATAGAAAAATATTTGCTGCAATCTACATCCTCAATACATCGTGATGAGTTGAAGGAAAAAAAAAATTTCTAAACAATATGTTGCGGATGTAAATTGGTGCTCAACATTACTCTTATTTTATTTATTTTATACGTGTTTTTGGATTAAGAGTGATGGTTTGTGTCAGTCGTCAGTCAGTTTTATTTTTTTTAAAGGTGTTTTTCTTCTAAGTGTTGGATTGTGTCAATGCATAAGTGTGTTGTAGTGCGTTGTGTCAGTGATTTAATTCTGTGAGTTTCTACCGGTTGCATCAGTGCGTGCATGCGCATAGATAATGGCAGTTCATCATACATGCGTAAGTAATTGTGCTAGTTTATATCTTTAAATATTTAAAAAACAACTGTAAAAAAAAAAAATCGTGCCCACTACATAAGGAGGAAAAACAATATATACATGTCTCATCAGAAAAAATCACAAATATTTAAAAAATCTAAAAAAAAATCAAAATCTAAAAATCAAATAAAAAATCACAAAAATCATTAAAAAAATATTCTTAATCAGTGGATATAAAAAATCTTCCTCATTACTGAAAAAAATAAAATAAAATTCATGCATGTCTTATGCCCGTTCATCGTCCTGTTATTGGATCAGTCTTCTGCCAACACTTTATTTATTTGATACTTCAATTGTACTTTCCTACAAATTAAAATAAAATACATGTCAGAGAGATTTTTAAAAAGAATACATTTAAGTGGGTAAAAAAAACTGTACTCATTACTGCATGAAAGAAACAAAAGAAATCATAGTATTTTAGAAGTTTTTAATTGTGCTCGTTACTGAACAAAAAAAAAAATGCATGCATGATTTCGCATGTTTTTTCTCATATCTGGTTTGGAAGTTTGTCTTTTCCCATATCTGATTTGATTGGTTTTGCAGTGGTCTGATGGGTGATAGGAGGCCTAGGAGGAGAGTTCATGTGACATTGCACGTTAAAAGGGTCTTTGAAGGTTTTCTTTTACCCGCTTATTTTGTTTAGTGATTTCTTTCAAACCTCTATATTTCCTCACATTTCCTTCTTGGGTTATTGTCCTTCCCCTACTAGTTTTTTTTTTTTTGCTTTTTTTCCATTGTTTACTACTGGTTTTTACTGGTGATTTCTTTTCAGGTTTTCTTGGCTGGGAACTTTCAAAGTTCAAAATTTCTAATTTTTATCTTTGTAAGTGTTCTGATTACTTTTCATTTGTTGTTGTTCAGATTTATGTAGTTTTCTGGTTTGGTTCATGCTGGTTTATGCTTGTATATAAGAAGATTCAAAATATGGAAAGATCTAAAAAGATAATATGTTGTGTTGTGTTGTATTTATTTTCTTGATTCTTTCCCTTTTTTTGGTGTAATTTATTTTGTTATCTTCCTCTTTTCGATTATTTTCATTTGTTGTTGTTCAGATTTATACTATTTTCTAGCTTGGTTGATGTTGTATTTAAGGATGCTACTGTGTTCAAACAGACTATATAAGAATGTACATTATATATCCAAAGATCTAAAAATAAAAATGTGTTCCAATATATATACTGTTTTTAGATCTAAAAAATGTTGTTCAGATTCCAATATATATTGTTTTCAGATTTAAAAAAATGTGTTCAAACCTTTAAAAAAAGTTGTTCATATTTATGTTGTTTTCTGGCTTGGTTGATGTTGTATTTAAGGAACATTTGTCATATATAAAAAATCTTGTAGCACAAGTTTCACAGCAAGAGTAGATGATTGAACTTTTAGTAGATCCCGATCGACTCAACCAATAGCAGCACAAGGATTTCAATATCGTCTCTATTGATACTGTACAGGATGACTCAAAATGATGGATTATAGTAAAAACATCAAATGACTCATATTTTGAACTGATATTTTTGTTGGACTTGTTGCTAAAACTATCGATGTTATAAATATGTATTGGACTATGCTATATTTTGAACTAATATTTTTGTTGGGCTTGTATTAAATTTATCGCAGACAATTTTTCTAAAACTATCGATGTTATAAATATGGGTTGGACTATGTTATATTTTGAACTAATGTTTTCATCTTATAATCTATGCAATTATGTAATTATTATACTCTACTTAACTATCATTATCCCTAAAAATTTGCTAGATTTTACATTTTTTTCCATATGCCTTAAACTATTTTTTTTTAAATAATTATTTCATTGAACTAGATAAACGTACTTTGCATGTTGTTCCGACCTAGTAACATTAAAATAGTCTATATAGTTTTTGGTTTGGATAAATAATTTCTATGTTTTAAATTTTAATTTTAGACTTTTTGATCGCACTCTTTCAATTTTAATCATTTTAATTTTCTGATCGCAAACCATCAATAATTCATTTAAAACTAGTACATCAACATCATAATTGAATATATCAGGTTTAAGATATAAAAGAATAAAAAATCATTTAAAACACTAAAATTAAAAAAAAAAAAAAACTTGGTTTCAAAATGTATTTTCCTTATTATTATTATTATTATTATTTTTTACATGCGCATGTGGAAAAAAAAAACTCAATACTGGTAATTATTGTTGAACTGCCCATTTTTCTACGATAAAATGTTTAAAATTAAAATATATAACAATAATGCTAGACACAGTTTTAAGGTGTACAAATTCAACGCATTTAAAAAAAAAATATAGAGTTTATTATTTTAAAAAGTCATTTTTTCGTGTTGATGTCAAATTTGTCTACTTTTCCAAGAGAGATGCATGAGATTTACCTATTTTAAAATTGTAAATATTATATTTTAATATATAAATCCATTATCAAAAGGCAAAGCACATAAATTATTATAATATCTAACTATTACATATAAGACAGAATGGATAACAAAGACAATCACTTTTATTTGTTTTTTTCAAGTAAACAACAAATAATATAAATAAACAAAAGGAAACAAGTCATGGCCAATCATATTCCTAATTGATAACAGGTTTTTTTTTAGTGTCGTCACTCCGAATGGTCCTTTATGGTTGGTTTGAATTGAGGAAGTATTTTATTTTATTTTATTTTATCACGTTACTTTAATTTTTATAAATTTTTATATAAAATATAATAATATTAAAAAATAATATTATAATAATATTTAAAAATAATATTATAATAATATTTTATTTAATTCATTTAAAATTATCTCATTTCATCTTATTTCATTAATCGTTAATTGAACTCATGTGCTGTTGTGCTGGCACTGTGCGCCCATCCTCCAGAGTCCTGGAATTGATGGAGACAATCTTCAATTATTGAGCTGATTTGCTCTGTCATTATCCGACTTGGAATAATGTTTGATTAAGCGACAAAGGAACAAGTTAGTTGGGTTAAGATGCATTTGAAAATCTGACTTTGCTCTCCTTTATTATTCATCTTATTAGTTAGTTGGGTTGAGAATTGGAACTTGGACTTTGCTTCCCATAATGTCTCTCTATGGAGAGTTGCAACACAATTTCAACCAAAAAATAAATAAAATTAATAAGAGAAATGATATTTACAGTCGTGAATATGTAAGTACCGTGCAGTCATTTTGAAAAAAGTGAATAAATATAAGACCTACATGAAAAGAAATTAATTTTTTAATAGTAGGCCCTACTCTTTTTCAAAACGACTGTACAGCACTTACGCACTCCACGACTGTATGTAGTATTACTCAATTATAAAAATAGCAAGTTTTATTTTTCTACTAATAATTGGAGGTGTTTTATTAGTTGTAAGATTTTTGAGAAATGTTTGTCCTACCGAGAGTGTGTAACGAGAAAGGCTACCGATTGTTTTTTTTTTACTTAATAGTTAAAAGAAATATTTTTTAATAAATTTGGGTTTTTTTTTTTTAAAAAACAATGTTTGAGAAAAAAAACTAAACGTTCGGTTGCTTTTCTCGGTAGATCTAGCATGGTCCAACATTTTTAGCTTGAGAAGTGATACAAAAACAATCATTTCACAATTATTTTACAATTCTATAACAAAACAATATATTTTTTTTTGAATTCAAACACGTCAAAATTAAATCCAAAGTCGAAAGATTTGTTTTTTTTTAAAAAAAAAAACTAACATTATATCAACTAGTTGCGCGTAAAAATTGTGTACTAGTGATATATTTATCATTTCGGAATAATATGACAGACAACCTTGACAGTACCAACAGAAAAAAAAAAAAAAAAAAAAAATTGCTCATTGAAGTCACCAACGATGAGAAAAATAAGGGAGCCGGGAGTCAACCTTCCGGAAAAATCACCAACGATCTATAACTAAATCTGACAAATGAGAACGGGTCAAAGTGATGACAGTATTACAGGTTGGAATCTTGATGGCTAGCTACGAGATAAATACATTATATACATATATATATATATATGTATGTATATATAGGATCAGGAGGGAGACAAAAGGAAGGAGAGATGATCAGTACTTAGCTAATTTCAGAGCTAGGACAGAATCCCAACCATCTGAACTACATACGACGTAGGTCTGAAACCAGATGGGCAATCTGGGGAGCAACGTGAAGGAAAAGACTAAGAAGGTGAAGAAGGTGATTGTCAAACATGGGGAGAGGGTCATCGTCGCTTGCAAGAAAGGATGGTGCAAACTCAGGAGCACTCTCAAGATGTAACACAAAAGGCATTTACATGCACAGCTGTCTCTCTCTCTCTCTGTGATCAATTCTTTTATATATAAATCAATGGATTTTCTTTGTTATGGTGCACATGATGTTTCAGTTTCTGATCTTGATTTAATTCAAAAAGAACCAAAATCCCAGAATTTGGACGTATATATTTTGCAGTATGTACTGTAGAGTTGATGAAATGTTAAATATAATGAAGAATAAACGAGTTCAAAACTACACGTCTTGCACTTTTTTTTTTAATTCTTGAGCATTATTAAATCTGCAGTTCAAGTGGTTTTGTATTTTGGTTCTGCATAATGCTTGATCAACAGTATAATAAGAAGAGAACATCAAGGAAGTTTGAGGGTGATTTGGAGGACTTTACACACTGCAGATCATGAAATGAAACTTAGAAAATGCATGGGTTTTAATTGAAAGCGCCTCCAGGCCGGTCGGTTTTCCTTCAATTTACACCCTCCGTCACTCTCTTTCTCTCCATCTAGATTTGAGAACCAAGCACCGAGAGATCTGTATCGCCAAGAAACTATTATGCACTAACATGAGGATAAAGGGCCATTTCCGAATACACTAGTCAAGAATACACTGGTCAATGTCGTCTGCTATAGCTTTGTACAAATCCGAATACACTAGTCAAGAATCATTTGCTAGTCTACTGTGACATTTGCTGAAGTGCTCGGGGCAGATTTAACACAATCTCCACAAATGCTGGGATGGGAAAGTGGAAAACAAAACCATGAAAAAGAAAAAACCATAATTATTTATCTAACTGCTAGGCTGCTTGTTCACTAAACAGCAAACACAGAAAAAAAATAATAATGAAGAAACAAGGTACGATTTATTGTTCAAATAGACACAAGGATTGAAACAATCAAAGTTGTGATACAATTCTTTCCGCACATTAATCTAAATTTGTCTGGTAGCAGTCCAAGCACAGAGAACGAGTTAAGCAGTCAACCAAAATACAATGCTATATACAAGGTAAATCATCATCAACTTCAATCAGAAATACTACCTTGAAAGAGTATCACAAGACAGAAGAGAATGGTCAACACCATGGAAAATATGCTGCTGCTGTTAGAAGATGAAGACTTAGCAGCTTTCATCTTCTTCAAGGCCTTCATTCTCTCAATCCTTGCCCGCTTCAACATGACAAGTTCAGAGAACTCCTTAATTAGCTTTTGGTTAGCCGCATCCAATGATGGACCTCTAGGAGGTCTGGGTTCGAGAGAGATGAAAATGACCTCTTTTGAAGGAGACGAAAATGGATGTGAGGAGAGAGACAGAGGAAGAGAGAAGAAGGCCGAAGAGAGAAAGAGAGAAGAGATAGGTAGAATGGATGTGATTACACCGTAACTTCAATAAATCCCCTACGTGTTACAACTCTACTGGCAGGTGTAAAAGTTAAATCCCCTACGGTTTGAAGTTAATAATTGCCATCCTGTATTCCAACATTCAAAGGCCGCAAAGTCCCGCGTAATTCAGAAGAAATGATCATGTTGGATCACCGAAGCAGAACGGTGCAATTAACCTGAATTGTCCCTGATAGGCTGATATACAGATTAGTTAGCATTTCAGTAGTATTTTTTTCACTTCTTCAACGCCAAATTTCTCTAAATTTAGCTCATGGTTAGGAAAAAAAAAAAAAGACGAGAGAGAAAGCGAATGAGACTCCAATTTTATTTAAAAAGCGAATGAATACAACCAAGCTTCATAAGCAGCACTAATCCAAATATTGAAGACGCCACACTAGCATTAACAACAGTTCAAGAAGTTCTGGCAAAATATTTAAAGAAAGTCATCATTGAAGGTGACTCAAACATGCTAGTTGTCAAGAACTTGATGAAAACTCAACTGAGAACTCGATGAAGGCAGAGAGTAATAGAAACAGAGGAGAGAAAAGTGAAAATGTATTGAATTGAGCGTAATGAATGAATTGTATTTACAAAGTCTGCACTGTATTTATACTAGAATAGGAACTTAATAACAGAATTAACAGAATATTAATTCTTCTTCTCTAGTTTGAATTTTTCTTCTTTTGACTTTAACTCCATATTTTCAATATGTGAAGCTATACTCCATCACTCTCCCTCAAGATGAACATGGATATTGAGAATGTTCATCTTTCAAAGAGTATGATGAAAAAGTAGTGAACCAATGTGCTTTGTGAGTATGTCCGCCAGTTGTAGTCTTGAAGGAATGTAGAATAGCTTTATAAGGTTATGTTGTATCTTCTCTCTAACAAGATACAATCAATTTGGATATGCTTGGTTCTTTCATATTGGACTGGGTTTGTGGCAATAGACAAAAGCTGACTTGCTCTCAGTATAGAGTAATTGTAACACTGGGGTCCAGCACCAAGCCGCTTTCTAATTTTTTTTTTAGATTTATACGTATGAAGAGTCCAGTTAATTTTCAAGTATTTTTCTTTATATTGATTGTGGGTCTAAATTGTATTTTGGCAGATATCGAATTTTTATTAATGGGCTTTCTATTTTAGTATTTTCCTTAAATATTTTTGGGTCGGATGAAAAATCTTTTTATGGGCCGAGAAAATTTATGGAACAAGTATATATTTTTTTAAGGATGACTCAGGGCTCAAAACTCAGGGAAGAGCTCATTTATTAATTTCCTTTTGTTCACTACGAAACATGGGCCAAATATTTGAAATGAGCAAAAAGCCCAAGCCCATGAGATCAGTATCTGCCCCCCAAGGCATGCAAGTCCGTTTCTTTTGCATGCACGTTTCTTCCTCTCATCTTTCTCTAGGGTTTCCAATCATATATATATATATATATATATATATATATATATATACATATTCTATCTCGAGAACCTAGAAACTATCCAAGCCCTACCTTGTTGCACCTCCACAAACCACCAAGCACAAAGCTCAGCCGTGTTCAACCAAAATCAACCGTTGCAAACTCCAGTCCACAGCCCTGTCGCACTCCTCACGGCAACAACCGAATGGTAGCCCTAACAATCACCATACATGCATCACTGTAAGCCTCATGCGTGATATCAAAGACCAACCCCTCACCCCACGTTCACCACCCCCAACAACATGAGGATGTTGGAAGATAGAGACAAAACAATAGAAGAGGAAAGAAGCACTCCGCACGTCAATACTCTGTTTTTCTCAATTCATCAAATATTGTTTCAGTACATCAACATATAAAACCAAAAGAAAATTCTGGAAATTAAATTAATGACATTTATGGCCCTTCAATTCACTAGACGGTACACACCTAGGTACAATGAAAAGAAACTTTCCAGTTTTCACATATCTCGTAAATGAACAACTTAATAAATTGTGGCCTTTTGCAATAAATCAAGTTTAATCTTCAACACTCCCCCTTAAACTTGACATCTTTCCAACACCGATCATCATCCTCAACTTCTTAAATGTATCATATTTGAGAGGCTTTGTGAATATATCAGCAGCTTGGTCAAGTGACTTCACATACTCTACCTCCGCGTACCTGCTCTCAATGCATTGTCAAATAAAATTATACTTTGTTTCAATATGCTTGCTTCGATCATGAAACACTGGGTTCTTTGCTAGAGCAATAGCTGACTTATTATCCATCATGATCTTGGTAGCTTCACTTTGCTCAAAATGGAGTTCCTTCAGCAATATCTTTAACCAAATTGCATGACAATCACAAGTAGTAGCAGCAACGTACTCAGCTTCACAGGTTGAAAGAGTGACTATGGGTTGTTTTTTAGAACACCAGGAAATTGCATTATTTCCCAAGAAAAAGACAAACCCAGTAGTACTCTTCCTATCATCAACATCTCCACCATAATCACTATCACAATAACCCATTAACTTGAACTTATTTGAAGCAGAGTAAAAAATTCCATAATCAAGAGTACCTTTAAGATAACGAAGGATCCTCTTGGCTGCCTTCATGTGTGTTTCAGATGGATTTTCCATAAAGCGACTCACAAGTCCAACTGAAAAAACAATTTCAGGTCTAGTACAAGTCAAGTATCTTAAGCTTCCCATAAGACTTCTGAACAACGTTGGATCAACCTTTTGTAGCCCTTTCTCCTGTTTTGAAAGTTTAACTCCACACTCCATAGGCGTATTGACAGGATTGCAATCCAACATCTTGAACTTCTTTTACACTTCCTTTGTATAGGCTTCTTGCGAGATGAAAATCCCATCCTTCATTTGCTTAACTTCAATTTCCAAATAATAAGACATGAGTCCCATATCACTCATCTCAAACTCTTGAGCCATAACCTTCTTAAAGCCTTCAAACATCTTTTGATTGTTTCCTGTGAATATAAGATCATCCACATAGACACAAACAAATAATAAATCTTCATGTTCCTTTTTCACATAGAGTGCATATTCATGAATGCATCTAGTGAAACCATTCTCTTTAAAATACTTATCAAGACGGCTATTCCAAGCTCTTGGAGCTTGCTTTAATCCATATAAGGCCTTTTTAAGCCTAAGCACTTTATCTTCATAACCTTCAATTACAAAACCGGGAGGTTGTTCAATATAAACTTCTTCCTCAAGATAACCATTCAAAAAAGCGGACTTAACATCCATTTGATGGATCTTCCATTGATTTTGAGCTGCAAGTGAAAGTAGTAGTCGGATTGTCTCTAAACGAGCAACGGGAGCAAAAACTTCTTCATAGTCAATACCATATTTTTGCTTGTAGCCCTTTACAACAAGCCTTGCTTTGTATCTTTCCACTTCACCTTTGGAATTCTTCTTGACTTTATACACCCATTTGACTCTAATTACTTGATTACCACTTGGAAGTGAGGCTAGCTCCCAAGTGTTGTTCTTTTTAATGGCTTGAATTTCCTCCTCCATGGCTTGTATCCATTTTTTATCTTTCATAGCTTCTTCAAAATTCAAAGGCTCATCACTAGAGTATAAGCATAACAAATTCTCATCTTCTAACCTTTCAGTTTCTTCATAGAGATCCTCAATGCTTCGATATTTTTGGGGACCTTCACTTGAGCTAGATGAAGATGATGATGATGCTATTGAGGATGATGTTGGCGTCGTTGGAGATACAATTTCATCTTGGACTTCTTGTGTTGACGTTTCTTCATTAAAACAGGGGAGAAAATCATAAGCATTTTCATTTTTTGTACTCCAATCCCATGTTGCATCTTCTTCAAATTCAACATCTCTACTAATAATGACTTTATTGTTGCTTGGATTGAAGAACTTGTAGCCTTTTGAGTTCTCATCGTAGCCGATAAACACAACCTTCTTACTCCGATTATCAAGCTTTGATCTCTCTTGCTCTGGAACTTGAACATAGGCAATAGACCCAAAAACTTGCAAGTGTGACACATTTGGCTTCCATCCATTCCATACTTCTTGTGGCGTCACATCCTTCAAACTTTTGGTAGGTGAGCGATTAGAGATGTAAACTGCACATGCAACCGCTCCAGCCCAAAATTCTTTTGGCATCGACTTGCTTTTCAACATGGTCCTTGCCATATTGAGAATTGTTCGGTTCTTCCTTTCAACAACTCAATTTTGTTGTGGCGATCTAGGAACGGTCAAGGGACGACGAATTCCATGTGTCTCACAAAAAACCTTGAATTCATTGGAAGTGAACTCACCTCCTCTATCGGTTCTTAGAGATTTGATTTCATAGCCACATTCTTTTTCGACACGAGCTTTGAATCTTTTGAATGCCTCAAAAGCTTCACTTTTTTCTTCAAAAAATAAACCCATGTTTTTCGTGAATAATCATCAATAAAGAGCAATAAATAAGAACTTTTACCAAGAGATGGAGGCTTGATTGGACCACAAACATCTGCATGTATAAGTTGAAGTGGCTCGATGGCTCTTGAATTGGATTGCTTGGGAAAGCTCTTTCTTGAATGCTTCCCTAGTAAACAAGCTTTACATAACTGATCAGGATGATCAATCAATGGAATACCTTTCACCATCCTCTTTGCTCCCAAATCTCTACGCCCTCCAAAATTAAGATGCCCATATCTCATATGCCAAATCCATGATGTATCTTTAATACACGTCTTTAAGGACATGGCTTCATTAGTCTTCATATTCAACAAAAACATGCGATTTCTTGTCATAGAAGACTTAGCAATTAGGTTCCATTCTTTATCTCTAAGCCAAAGAAAACGATCTTCCATGTTTATTTTGCAACCATTCTCCATGAGTTGCCCAATACTCAAAATATTATTTTTCATCTTAGGAATGTAATAAACATTAGGAAGAATCTTATGGCTCCCATTCTTTGCCTCAAACAAAATTGTACCTTTGCCTTTAATCTCCACCTTTGATTCATCACCGAAGCGCACATGGCCCGTCACTTTGATGTCAAGTTCCACAAATTTGCTTCTATCGCCCGTCATGTGGTTGCTAGCTCCATTATCTAGATACCACGTATTCTTCTCACCATTGTGCTCTTCATTAAGCGTGAGGAATAATACGGGCTCCTCAACATCTTCCTTGTGCAAAATGAACTTTGTCTCCTCTTCTACTTTCTTGGTTTGACACTCCCAAGAATAATGCCCATATTTTCCACAAGAATAACATTCAATTTGACTTTTGTCATTCTTTACCTCATGATTGCATCTTCCTCTTCCTCTTCCACGACCTCTTGAAAAATTTTGATTTCTTCCCTCTTGAGAAAAACTTTGCTCTGCTTTTCCTCTTCCACGACCACGTCCTCGTCCATGGCCTCGACCTCTTCCACGTCCTTGGCCTCTTCTACCATTTTCACAAGCTTCTCCTTTATCTTTCAAGGAAAGCTTTGCTTGCAAGGCTTGCTCCACTTGCTCTTGCTTGCCTCGGTTCATCCTTTCTTCATGAGCCCGTAAGGATCCATTTAATTCATCAATGGACATGATCTCCAAATCTTTAGATTCTTCAATGGCTACAACTATATGGTCAAATTTGAAGTTGAGAGAGTAGAGAATTTTCTCAACAACACGAACATCTTCTAATTTTTCTCCAAGCCTCTTCAATTGATTCACCACCATCAGAACTCTTGTGAAGTAATCTGAGATGGATTCACTCTCTTTCATCAAAAGAGATTCAAACTCAACCCTTAGAGTCTAAAGACGCACTTTCTTCACTCTTTCAACTCCCATGACGGAGTTTCGAAGAGTCTCCCATGCTTGCTTGGAGTTTGTTTCGTTGGCCACTTTCTCTAACATTTCATCATCTAAACCTTGATAAATGACTGTGAGCGCAGTTTGATCTTTCTTCCTTTCTTTCTCCAAGGCTTCCTTTTGGGCTTGATTCAAAGACTCCTCATTTTGAGGTTGAACAAAACCTTTCTCAACAATCTCCCATAGTCCTTGGGAGCCAAGGATAGCCTTCATCCGGATTGCCCAATTTTCATAATTGAGCTTGGTGAGTTGTGGATATTGGAAAGAAAGAGAGGTTCCTTTAGAAAACATTTTCTTGAACCTAAGCTCTGATGCCACTCTGTTGGAAGATAGAGACAAAACAATAGAAGAGGAAAGAAGCACTCCGCACGTCGATACTCTGTTTTTCTCAATTCATCAAATATTGTTTCAGTACATCAACATATAAAACCAAAAGAAAATTCTGGAAATTAAATTAATGACATTTATGGCCTTTCAATTCACTAGACGGTACACACCTAGGTACAATGAAAAGAAACTTTCCAGTTTTCACATATCTCGTAAATGAACAACTTAATAAATTGTGGCCTTTTGCAATAAATCAAGTTTAATCTTCAACAGAGGACTCTCTCTCCCACGTCGAAAACTCCACCTAGCCACAATCGCCAGCCCCCATCTCCTGGAATCACCTTCCTGTGAACCAACATGAAGACCCAAGTTGCTGCACAGTGAGACCATCACAAACTCAACGTGAAACCACCATTGCCTTCCCCTTCTTATGAATCGATATAGCCTAGCAGAGGACCCAACCTCACCATGCACGTCGGGGAGTAGATAGTGCCACCCAATCTCTCCACTTAACAACCACTTGTTGACATCATTGAGTGTAGCACCAGAACCAATCGGAAGCCACCTAGTTCCTCCAGTCCGTCGAAAGTCACCATAGCGATGCTTTGCCTCTACTACCCCACATGCCCCTCCATGCTAAACTAAGCCATGGCCGCTGTGAACCACCATGGAAACCGCCAATGGAAATGCCCCTGTTTTCTACACCCGAAACAGGGCACGGTTTCTCTTCCTCAAAGCATGACAGTTCCTCCCAAGCCACCCGGTCGTGGACGTCGCCACTTGCACTTGAGTGCCAGCAGACACCTACGCCACCCTAAAGCCACCGCTCTCTCTCTTTCTCGATAACATCTCTCTCCCTCACGTCGTGTTTCTCTCACTCTCCATTCTCTCTCTCTCTCTCTCTCTCACACACAGTGCTTCGTTGTGGCGAGCACCACCGTCCACCGCACCCAACCCCGTCGCGACTCCTTCGCTCTCTATGAGTTGTGGTGTGTTGCCTCGGGTCGCACGTTGGTTTCCTTTCGTAAGCCACTATTTCCTTCTAAGTGTTTTAGTTTTCAGTCTTTTACATACAAGTTTTCCTCATTACTAAAATACCCTTATAGTCAAACTTTGATAGAATATGTATTGAATTGGGATAGGCTATGCTGCATTATGGCTGACATGTTTATGGGCCATGACTGGAATTATGGGTTAATGGGTATAGTTTGATGCCGAGACCACGTGTTTGCATAGAAAATATTGTAAGACCAATTTATGGAATAGTATGATGTTAGGTTTTAATTGTGTTTTCATTTGGAGAAGTTTTGTGAAAATCAAAGCATTTTGGGGAGAGTCGATATTTTAGGGTTCCAAGGATGTTTAGACTTTAAGATAAATATAGATTTTTCTTAATATCTCACGCTTTTATTACGAAGTACTTGATAAATTGGAGATTTACGTAAGTTACGTGTATTTTATAGGTGACGACTGATACTCGTTTGACACTGTTGTGGAAAAATTCAGAAAAAGTTAAAAGTTCAGATAAGCGGGGTTATTATACTAGACTTTGCATAAAAGAAATGAAATGAGGTTGATTTTGAAAATATGCATGATTGCTTTGAAAAGAAATCCAAAAATAACCTCAGATATGTGTTCTGCATATTCATGGAATCTGTATATGAATGAAGTATTTTCTGTCATGACTAATGTAGACATAAACTTATTTTATTACATTTCGTTTCTAAATTGTGCAAAAAGAGCGAATATGAGATCTAAATGTTTGCTTTGATTAAATGAAATTGTTTTGACTATGCTATTTTGAATATGTGAAATGATCGAAAGCTGTTTAGTACTCTGTTTTGATACGATGTGTCATCTGAAAATCTTGGCATGAATTTCTGATTCTGTATCTGAATATGATATGTTTTCAATGTTGCCTTTGTTCGGTCTTTGTTAAGGCCCCGCCATGGGTATAATCGTGGCATACGACCCCGCCACGGGTATAATGATGGTTTATAATCATACCATGGGGGTTAAACACGGTATATTGTTCTGCCATGGGTATAATAGTGGCAACGGCCTTGTCACGGGTATAATGATGGTTTATAACCATACCAAGGGGTTAAACATGGCATCTATCCCAATGTGATGCTCTGATATGGTATGGAGATGTTGTTTCAGATTTTGATATGCCAAAAGATTTTTAAATAAGAATGTTTTCTGAAAATTTCGTTCTAATATTTTTTATAACATGTTTTTATTTTGCATTCTAAAAGCAAATGTTTCTGATTCTGCATTCTGAAAGTAAATATTTTGTTTTGCATTCTAAATTTTGAAGATGATCATGTTTACATATTAGTATATATTCTCTACTTACTGAATTGTTGATAACTCACCATTTATCTCCACAATATTTTTTAGATAATTTGAATTTTTCAGCTAAGGATCAAAATTATGAAGTATATGTGAGATGATTTAAGTATAGTGGATTAAGCATAGAAAGTTTCTATGATTATTGATGAGTTTTATTAAGAAATTTTGTTGTGTACTGATGACTTAGCATTTTGGGAGATTGATTAAATTGATGAAATTAGTTTGAATCAAAAATTTTTATATGATATTGAGAATTTTGAGTCTATAAATATATTGTTAGAATGTGAGTTTAAGTGATAAGAATTAACTTTCTGACCCCATGCGGGACCGGGGCGTTACAATAATGTTAGCTGAGGATGATTGATGTGTAAGTCTTGTAAAGCATAAAGTAGCCATTGAACTTCACAAGTAGTTGCTATCAAATGCTCGATATGAAATAGTTGCTTGCTTTTTAGACTTCCATGAAATCAATGACTTGCCCAAAAAGATTGCAAAATCTGTAACACTTCTTCGAGTATCAATACAACCTGCCTAGTCACTGTCTGAGAAAATTTTGAGCTGCAATTCTGATGAGGATGAAAAGAATAGACCTTATCCTGGTGTAGCCTTCAAATATCTTAATACTCTAACTGCTGCTTGATAGTGACTAACAACAGGTTTAGCAAGAAATTGACTTAGAACCTTAATAGAATAGGCTAAGTCTGGTCTTGTAATTGTTAAGTAGAGCAGTCTGCCAACAAGTCTTCTATAAGCTGGTGGATCCTCATAGAGATTAGGATTAGTGGTAGTTAATTTGAGATTAGACTCCATTGGGAAAGTAGCAACCTTTGAACCAATAATACCAGTATCTTGAAGTATGTCTAATGCATACTTTCTCTGGTAGAGAGAAATGCCAATTTTGGATCGTGCTACTTCCAAATCAAGGAAATATTTGAGCTGCCTTAAGACTTTGTTGGTAAACTTATCATGCAGAAAAGTTTTTAACAATTGAATTTCTAGTAAACTGTCACTAGCTAGTAATACATCATCTACATATACTAGTAGTGCCATGAAAGAAGTTGCAGATTTTTTTGATGAGCAAATAGCAATCAGAATTGCCTTGAACAAAACCATAACTGAGAAGAGCAGTGGATAACTTTGCAAACCGTTGTCTAAAAGCCTACTTTAACCCATAAAGACTTTTGAGAAGCCTGCAAACCTTGTTATCCCCTTTAAAAATCAATCTAGGAGGCAACTCCATATAGACCTCCTCATGCAAATCACTATGTAGAAATGCATTATTTACATCTAATTGGTGAATATGCCAATATTTAATTGCAACAACAAGTAATAATCTAATAGAGGTTATCTTAGCTACAAGAGAAAAAGTATCAAAGAAGTCTAATCCTTCTTGCTGAGTGTAACCTTTTGCCACCAGTCTGGTTTTATGCATTTCTATAGTTCCATCTACCTTGTATTTGAATCGAAATACCCATTTACAATCAATGATTTGTTTATTTTTAGGAAGAGTAACAAGCTCCCAGGTTTTATTTAACTCTAAAGCATCAAGTTCATTTTTCATAGTTGTTTGCCATTCTGGTAGTTTAACAGCTTGTTTGTAAGTTTTAGGTTCTGAAAAATTTAAAATTGAAACAAGAAAGACTTTATGTGAAGCTAACAATCGACTAGTAGTAAGAAAAGAGGAAATATGATAGAGATTACCTTAGGTAGAAGAGCAACCAGTAGAAGGAGATAAATGGTTTGCATTTGAAGAAATATTGCCACAATAATAGTCTTGCAGAAAAGTAGGTGTTTGTCAAATTCGAGAGGATTTTCTTATGTGTGGGCTATTTGAAGTGTTATGATGAACAGTCTGGTCAGTATTTAAAAGGTACTGATCATTAGATGAAGTTTGTGGGATAATTTGATAATTAGATGAAATATGTTCATCAATAGACAAAGTTAATGATGAATTCTGACTAGAAACAACATGTGGATCGATATGAGAAGAATCATAGGAAAATTCTGAAAGAGGAAATAAGAATGAGTGATTTTCAGATTTAGTAGGAAAAGCTGTAAAGGGAAAGATAGTTTCATAGAATATAACATTCATAGATATGAATATTTTGTTGGTGTTAAGGTCCAATAATTTGTAACCTTTAATATCAGAAGTATAATCTAGAAATATGGATTTGGTAGCTCTTGGATAAAATTTCTGTCTGTGAGTTTGAAGTGTAGATGCAAAACAAAGGCAACCAAAAACCTTGAAATGAGAAAGATTAGGTGTTTAATTAAAAAACATTTCATAAGGTGTTTTATTTTTAAGAAGAGGAGTTAGAATTCTGTTTATAATGTGTACTGCAGCTAGTACACAATCACTCCAAAAAGTTAAAAGAATATTTGCTTGAAACATTAAGGTTCTAGCTGTGCTTAGAGCATTGACATTGGATTGGCTATTTTATTCTTCAAATTTTGAAGAATATGTAACTTTTTCACTTTTAGCTAACCATTCAAAACTTAAAGTCTACATTGGATTACTCATATTATTCTCTATAATAATAAAATATTATTATTTTTTATTTTTTTATTTTCATAACCTCCTATAATCTCTAACAATCATATTCATTTTCATTTTCATAATCTAATAAACAAAATTTCATCACACGATATCAATATTATCAAAATAATTACATCGATCTTCAATGCAATCAAGCCAATTCTCACAAACATCATCACCAACTAGTGCAAAATAAGAGTAATGAATAGGCTGGTAATCAACATATAAAAATCACACCCATATTTGTGATCCAAAATAACAAAAAACACAAAATAATCATGGGCTACAAAGGTACACATAATAAACGCATGATGGCTACTCAACAATAAAATTTATAATACTAATTCTTTACTGCTTAGGAGAAAAGATGAAAATCTTTTTCATAGCAGTTTCCATAGGCATGCATACTATACATTTCCTAAAGGACAATGAGGTGCGGGAAATAATTAATTTGACCGTGCGTGTAAGGACAGCAAGCAAACAGAACAATCTGATATAAAAACTAAAGCTTTGACCTTTATCAAGTTAATTAAGTTCCAGAAACATACAATGCATTTGATAGTCATTGATTATTCTCATCCTGGTTTCTTGCCAATATGGACTATGGCAAATCTAATTCCAAAATTAGAAGCTCCAATAATTCAGAGTGCATTAATGACCAAACATTGACATGCAAACAACTCTATATGTCAGGGACATCCAAACAGGAACCAAGATTTATTGACTTGGTCTTAGATGCTCATGGAACAAAACAGAAATTATAAACAACCCCTTTAATTTCTGAGGCAAAACTCCAGAAATCTGAGAAAAAGTGACCCGGACTATACATCAATCCTCATAGAACCCAAACAGAGGCAATCTGAGGTAAAATCCCATAAATCTGAGAACATCAACAGAGGCAATCGTTCGAAGAAACTACCCGAGACCTTCGACTTCAAACCCAAACATCAACAAACTCAAACCCAAACTTTAACAAAATCAAACCAACTTTCAGAGAAATCAGGGCTAGAATCAAAGTTAGGGTTTCGAATCAAACCCAAACATCAACAAAATCAAACCAACTTTCGGAGAAATCAGGGCTAGAATCAAAGTTAGGGTTTCGAATGATTACCGTGTGCTTGGGAGTGTCGTGCTGCCGCTGTGCTGTGCTGGAGAGCTCTGTCGCAGGAGAGAACGGTTGCGAGGGGAATGGTTGCGGGAGAAGAGAAATGGGGAAGAGGAGAAATGGGGAAGAAGAGAAAAAAAATGAGAAGAAGAGGAAGAAGGAAGAGACGCAGGAGAGGGAAGAAGAGGAGAAGAGAAAAAAAAAAAAAAAGATGAAGAGAACAGAGAGGAAGAGACGCGAGAGAGGGACGAAGAGAAGGAAGAAGGGAAGACGAAACGCTGGAAAGGAAGATGAAGAAGAAAGAGAAAGGGAGACGCGGGAGAGAGCGACGAGATATTAATAAACAATGTATTTGGAGATGAAATAGTACTTTTCATCTTTGAAGAAAAAGATAAAATTACTGTAGCTAATATTTAGGATGAAAAGTGTTTGGCTAATTCAATGTGGGTCAACTATTGATAAAGTTATTTAAATTTAGAGATGAAATGTGATTTGAAGAAGCCAATGTGAATGCTCTTAGTAAGTGTTGATGTTTTCTTTCAACTACTTCATTTTGTTGTGGAGTTTCTACACAACTTCTTTGATGCAAAATACCATTTTCATTATAGAATTCAGTGAGAAAAAATTCTAGTCCATTGTCTAATCTTATAGTTTTGACAAAAACATTAAACTGTGTTCCTACCATTTTACAAAATTTTTTAAGTAAAAGTGACACTTCAGACTTTGCCTTAAGCATGTATACCCAAGTACATCGTGTGAAATCATCAATTATAGTTAGGAAAAATCTAAAACCAGAGTAAGAAATAGTAGCAAATGGATCCCATATGTCACAATGAATCAAGTCAAACATTTTATTATAATTGTTTTAAGATACAGGAAAATGAAGCTTTCTTTGCTTTGCTAAAGGACATATGTCACAGACAGTTTTACAATCAAGAGTTATAGAAGATTCTAACTGTTTAAAAGAAGACAACCTTGAACCAGAAACATGACCTAGCCTATAATGCCAAAGATCTAATTGTTTTTTAGTAACAGTTGAAACAAAATGTATGGAATTATAATGAGATTGAATGTAGGAAGAAACTTGTGAAGAAGCTTGAGACAAATGATAAAGCCCTTGTTTCTCAAATGTAATCCCAATCATTTTCTTTATTGATTGGTCCTGTAAAAGGAAATAAGAACCAAAGATGTATAAGCTAAGATTAGATTCTTTGGTTAGCTTAGAAACAGATAATAAATTGAAAGAAAATGCATGAACACACAAAATATTATGTAAGAGTAATGTGCTAGAAATACATATAGTGCCAACATGTGTGGCTGGAACAATATGGCCATTATGTAGATTAATAGAGGTAGTAATTGATTTAGGAGGAGAAGAATATAGTAGGGGTGAATAGATCATATGATCTGTTGCACCAGTGTCATGAATCCAAGAAAGATTGGACTTTAGAGTGGAAGAAGCATAATTGCAAGAAATAAGATGATTTACTTTATTAGAAAATTGAGAAGAGGTAACAAGATTTACAGCTACTGCTGAGGTATTATTCTGAGTGGATAAATGAGGTTGAGGTGAATTGGCAAGTGCTAATAGTTTATTGAATTCTTTAATAGTTAAAGAAAACCTTTATTGCTCATTACTGTTTTGAATATAAACCTCTCTAGTTGAAATGACAACATGTGCAGAAGACATATTTCGTCTTCCTTTTGGATCAGTCCATCCAGGAGGGCACCCATGAAACTGAAAACACTTGTCAACTATATGTCCATTATACCCACAATGAGTACAATGCAAAGAAGACTTCTTGGACTTATCTTTTGAGAACTTAGGTTGAAAAGCTGGCTAATTGAACTGCTTGGCCATTAAAGCATGGGTTTCAATACATGTAGAATTGGTGAGTTGTCTTTGACTCTCCTCTTGGAGTAATAGTGAAAAGACTTTAGCCATGCTAAGTAATGGGACAACAAGAAGTAATTGACTCCTAACAGAGGCATATGAGTCATTTAGTCCAACAAGAAACTTCAAAACATAGTCAGATTGTTGCCTAAGTAACAAGAAATTGAAAAAATTACAAGTGCAGGTTGACATCTTTCCACAAGTACATGTTGGAAATGACCGATAGCTAACATATTCATCCCAAAGAGTTTTGAAAGCACTGAAATATTCAGTGACAGATGAAGAACCCTGATTTTTGCAGCTTAGAGATTTTTCAAGATGAAAAACTCTTGATCTATCACTTCTTAGATATCTAGTCTTCAGCTCATTCCAAAGATCAACAACCGAGACAACATATAGCAAGCTATCTCTAATTTATTTAGAAATGGAATTCATCAGCCAAGAAAGTACCAAATTATTTGCACGTAACCAAGCTGTGTGAGCAACAAGTTGAGCAGCTGGAGGAGAAATAATCGAACCATCAACAAAAGCAACCTTGTTTTTGACAATCAAGGCTATGATAATCGATCGGCTCCAAGTTACATAATTATCTCCATTGAATATCTCTGAGACTGAGAGGGCACCAGGGTTATCACTTGGATGAAAATAATATGGGCTAAAAGAATCATCTGAAGGGTTTACAACAGTAGAGTTGGTAGAATTGACAAAATCCATATCAAGAAGCTATTGAAAAATACAAGAATCTTTATTGAAGATCACTACAAAATCTCGAAGAAAATTTTGTAACGCAGAGAATTCAAGAAATAGTATAGACAATTGCACAACCAAGTTATGTGTTAGATTGGATCTGCAATCATTAATAAGATACATAACCCATTTGTTACATTTCTTTGAAGTATGGAAAGTGCAAAATATTCATCAACCACAAAATCAATACTTACATAGATCAATTGTGTCAGCATCCAACCAAATGTATAGAAACATTCCCCTTATTTGCATCCTCAATGTCTACTGAAATTTCTTAACGAGAAAGACCCACCTCTACATGCTGTATAAATAACATACTACCACTATCTATACTTTGGTTTATTTATTAATGAAGTTTATTAGAAAGAAATAATCTAGATGCGAGCTCAACACCAAAATTAATAATAATAATAATAATAATAACACTACAATTGCATTTGCATGCTTTTGGGATAAGTAGTTATTTACGACTTTCTTTTATCGAAGAAAATTTTTATTAAAAAAAGAGTGCTTCTAACGTTGTCAATGAGTGTTTGGGTGTTGAAGCGCTCTTTAGAGCCCCAAATACAATACAAAAAAGATCCTTAATGTGACTTTTCATGATCACTAAATATCAAAGAAGCATAATATAGTTTATCGACTCTATTGAAACATAATAGTGAAAAACAAGTACAAAATAAATAACATATAAACAATGTATCCACATTTAACAGAAATAAAGTTAAAATAACTATGTCTTTCTAAACCTACTAGACTTGCAATTAATGATATGCGAATTATGGACTAAAAACTTCAAAATTATGGATTTAAGGGTTGGTTTGGATGTATTTCAGAATCTTATAAATAACAGTAAAATAATTTAAGTTAAGATATTTGATTAAATTTTGAGAAATGAGAGAAAAAGTTAAACAACAATATTACAAAATTAAAAAATTGTTTGTGTTTTTATTTTGAAATTTGTAAAAATTGTATTGATTTTTAAATTTTATTTTGAAATTTATAAAAATTTTATTTATTTTTGTATTTAAATAATGATTAGCTAAAAATTATATGAAAAAAAAATTATTTAAATTTTAATAATATTTGATTATTTAAAATTTTTTTTTTAAAATTTCATATCTTTATCATTCCGTCCAAAATCCCGTCCAATTTCAAATGTTGCATCAAATATTTACGTCAGGTTTGTTTTTGCTTTCTTTTTCTCAACGGTAATAGTTGATTTTCCATCTCCATCTTGTCGACAATTGCGACAGTCACGCTCCCTTCGTCGCGGAGCTTACGATGCCGTTCTGTCAGAGTGTTGAAAACCAAAAGAACTACTTATAGTATACGAGTCGTCTAGCTTTGACAGGCTGTTTCTTTTGTGTATAGCAGGCCGAAGCAAAAGATTGCCCGTTTTTCAATTAAACCCAAACCAGCTCCGCTCACTGCCTTGACACCTCCTCGCAATTAAACGATTTCCCCGATGATAATACCGTAATTTCAGACTCACACTTCAAACCCACCCTATTCGTCCTCCCTCAAGTAACGACCTCACCGGAGCCCAACCCCTTCCTTCCCTCTCTCGCTCTCGCTCTACTAATTCCAAAAAAAGAAAAGAAGCCAGATCTACGAAGCTCCATTCTGCAAAAGAAAGCTCTAATCTCTCGATCTATCCCTCTCGGTCTCGTCGATTTCGATTGGGTTCGGTTCGGGAGCCCTGAACGATGGGCGATTTCAATCTCGCTCTTGTGATCGTCGCCATAGTCGTGTGCATCCTCGTCTTCATCTTCAATGTCTACCTCCTCGTCAATTACCAGCACCCTGACGACGCCAACCAGGCCTATTTCCCCAAATTCGTCGTCGTTTTGGGTCTTTCCGTCGCCGCCATTTCTATACTGATGCTACCGGCCGACGTGGCTAACCGGCAGGCGTGTAGGCACGCGATATACAATGGCGCGTGTAATCTAACCCTGCCAATGAAGGATTTGTGGCTCGCTGTCTATATTCTCGACGCCGTGCTCGTATTCTTTGTTATCCCCTTCGCCATGTTCTACTACGAAGGGGACCAGGAAAAGTGGGTACCTCTGAGATGTCAAACGTTAATATTATTAACTTTTCTAAAAGCGAATTTGATTAATTATTATTTTGTCTTTTTTGTTTTGGCACTGGTATATGTGTGCAGGAGTGTTGGTAAGAGGATCAAAAGCGCGCTGCTGTGGGTGGTGACGACGGTTATCGTGTGTGGTCTGGTGCTTGGCATTTTATACGGTTAGTTCTAAACAAAAGCTGATTGTTTTTGAGCTACACTCATCACGTATGAATGTATTTTTGTGGAATTTGATGGTTCATGCTTATATCTGATTTGTTGCTTTGCGTGGATGTGAAATTATTTATATATTTATTTTTTGTTTTAGTCATTTCTTTTGTTCTGTTCTCCTCTATGCTTCTAACTTCGGCTGCTTTTCAGCTCTAGTTCCACGATTGTATTCCTCTCTATGTTGGTTCTAGTTTCCTTTTGCATTATCTTTGTGCATGTACGTTGTTTTACTTGATAAAGGTCGGGTTGAAAACTGTGATAAATTGGTGTATGGTTAAAAGTGGCAATTCCTTAAGCTTTCAGAACCAGGACTCTGAGTCAGGGATCATGGAAATAGAATGTTGGGTATTTGAGTACAAGTCCTTGATATTACATGGCTTTAGTTCAACATAGTGGCCTTCTAGACTGAGTAATAATTTGTAATGGCTGTTGTTTGTTTGCAAGGCATAACTCAAGTACATGGGTCATATACAAGAGAAACACTTAGCTAGAGTTAGAAACCTATACAAGGAAATCATGGACACCAAGTCCATTAAAATCTCCCACATGAGCCCAAAGGAACAAAGTGTGAAAGCAAAAGTTTTTGATTACATGATTTCATCCATGGTCCTCTTGTGATCTTCATAATTTTTGTCATTTCGTTCCTTCCAAATGCACCATCGTAAATATATAGAAGCCATCCTCCATATTGCTACAACTTGTGGGCAGCCGTTTAAGCGTCTCTAAGATGCAAGAAAGTCTACTAATCTTCTTGGCACGATCCAAACTAGCCCTGCTCTACCAAATAAGTCATTCTAGAGAGCCTGGGCTACCTCACAGTGAGATGGTCTATATGTGATATCCCATACTAAATAAGTATAGGTGGCAAATGAAATCCCACATTGCTTGAAAGAGGGAATTTTTTATTCTTTGTAATGATTCCAATGGGCTCTAATTGTACTCGTCAATCTCAACTAGAAGGTTGCCAATTGAGCCATGCTACCTATGATGGAACGGCCCAACGAGGACGTCGAGATTAAGGGGGGAAAATTGTGATACTCCGTATTGAATGAGTATAGGTGGTGAATGGGATCTTCACATTGCTTGGGAGGGAGTAGTTCTTGCACTTTATAATGATTCCATTGGGCTGTAATTGTACTATTGACTATTCTTTTTGGAGTATGGGCCCGTATGTGGCTTGGGCCTTCCATGCGTCTTCCCTGCCCTTACACATACAACTCCAATTGCTTATTGTTATCAAATGTTTCCTTGCTTTTCTCATGTCATAAAACTTATAAGCTATTAGATGTTAATGTAGGCTCAGAGGCATGCCTACGATTTTGGAGGTCTATCTATGGTTGTGCACATCCTTTTTGATGGAGAGCAAGCTATTGTGAGCCATTGCTTGAATTATGGGTTTTGCTACTCATCATCTCCACACACCACACACCATATTTATTTTAATTTATTTTGGTTTTATTATTCCTCAACTAATTGGATTCTTCTACTCATCATCCATACACCACACATTTAGTAAGAGAAAAGATAAAAAATTTAAAAATTATGTGTGGTGTGTGGTGATGATGAGTATAATTTTTCTTGAATTATTTATACAGTTAGTGTGTCAATTTCAGCAAGACATAATGAATTATGATAATTATTTCTTTGTTGTTTGCGAAGCATTAAAAAACTTGTATAAATAAAGAGTGGAACATCTAGGGAAATAGGTATTTGAATGAAATAGGTATTTGGGAAGATATTGACTACGGACAATTTGAAGAAGAGAGGTTGTGTATTGGTGGATTGGTGCTATATGTGTAAAAAGAATGGAGAATCCGTGGACCATCTCTTATTACATTGTGAGGTAACAAGGGTGTTGTGGGATGAGATATTTCAAAGGGTTGATGTTGCTTGGGTTATGCCTTTGAGGGTTGTGGATTTGCTGGGTTGTTGGACAAAGTTGCAAGGCAGTCAACAAGTGGCAGCAGTGTGGAAGATGATTCCGTTGTGCATTATGTGGTGTATTTGGATGGAAAGGAATGCGATGTGCTTTGAAGATACGGAACGTACAATGACCGAGTTGAAGAATTTTTTTCTCCACACACTAATGTGTTGGTTTTCCACTATTGTTTTGCATGGGGACAATATTCATGATTTCTTGTCGTTAATCTATCGTTCTTAGAATGTATTTAGGAGCACTTATGTATACTTTTTGTGTACAAGGGCTATACCTTTTTCATTCATATATATAATATCTATCTTTTATTGATCAAAAAAAAAAAAAAAAATTGAATGAAACGAGTAAACCCACAAGGTAATGAAAATTAATTTAGCCAATTGGTGTTGCATTTGTAAAAAGAGTGGTGAATGAATGGTTCATCTGCATTTTCATTGTGAGGTTGCTAGGGTTCTATGGGATGAGTTCTTCAGTAGAGTTGGACTCGCATGGGTAATGCCTAGGAGGGTGGTTGATCTTCTAGCTAGTTGGAGAGGTAGTTATGGTAATCCCAAATTGCAGCAATGTGGAAGACGGTACCTATATGCCTTATGTGGTTCATTTGGAGGGAGAGGAATGACAAGAGTTTTGAAGAACTTAGGAGTCTTTTTAATACTCTGTTTATTTGGGCTACAACTTTAGATTTTAATGGAGCTTGTTTTCATGAGTTTCTTGTATCCATCATTTCTCCTAACTAGTTGTTTTCTTTTGTATAGTGCTTGGGTACTGGGGGTGTACTGGGGCTAATGCCTCTTTCTACGATTCAATAAAATTTGATTCTTTTTTTTTTAGCATAATCTATTAACTAAAATTAGAAGTACAATAGGAGGGGGGTGGGGGACCCCGATAAACACCCCAAAACAAAGGTAACAGCGCTTGAATTAGAAAAACAAATGCGAAATAAAACTTAATGGTTCCGGTCCCATATTTGTCGACTCGCAGTTGAGAGAGGCCCCCTTGAAATGCTGAACGAAGATCCTACAACAATAGGATGAGTATCAAAATGGTATTTGTTGAAGTGGTCACTGGAAATCTCCGCACCCGCACCCCAGCTAAAAGCATCCAATCTCACAGAAAAGGGTAATGAGTGAGACATGGAGCCTTGGAGGCGTGAACAAATTGCTGGAACTGGCGGCACAAGGCTGCCGCAGTGGATGGGCATGGTGGAGCGCATGCTTGCTGGTTGTTCACAAAACGAAGTGGATATAGCTTCCTACAACCATGAAATTAGACAAAAACATAAACAAAAAAACTAGCATATTAATAAAACACTAAACTGGGAGAGGAGGGGGAGAAAGCCAGTCCAAAAGAATGTTATTAGCTTTGGAAAACAGATTGAAAGAGGTTGAAAAAGTGCACGGGGAGGGTGGCTTGTGGCAGCCACGTGCGCTGGTGCTGGCGGTACCGACAGTTTTGGAAGATCAGATGACGGGAACTCCATCTGTACGGCGTGTGCCGAGTTTTGGTGGGTGGAATGCGATAGATCTAGCTTCTAAGACCTGAAGAAAACTTGAAGAAAACTAGGAAGATGGGGAGGAAAATGGTAGGAGAAAAGGAAGGAGAAGAACCAGGGGAAAAAGTGCAATTCGGGGAGGAAAGGGAGGATCGAGCTCCTCCCTCCCGACGTGATGGTTTCTCTTTGGGGTCTCTCTCTGGGCGTGGAGCTCTCTGGGAAGATGACGAAAGATTGTATATTACAAGAAAACTTGATTCTTACTTTTAAAAGAAAAGAATTTAAATCGAGTTTGAGTGTTGGGTTCATATATATTTAGGAGCATGTCTCCACAATTCTAGCAAAATAGATTGTTTATTACTCCATACATATTTTATCACAGACAAGCTAGTCTTTGTAAGATAGATCTGACTATTAACTAATGTTGAGCTTAGAAATTAATGGTAACTAATAAAAAAAATATTAATGGTAACTGTGGTGATGGATCCAATTTTAAACCAGAGATTATTGTTCTTTTAGAATTCTTTCTGTAACTACGGAACATTACATTGACATGATCAGGAAGTTTAATTTAGCCATGTTATAATATATTCTCTTTGTAAACAAGATTTGCCTATAAGGTTATATGTGCAAGGCATTGATGACTGATTTCTTGGAAATATTGTATGTTAGTTTAAATGGAGTTTTTTTGTTTACAAAATTTATCATCCTCAGCTTGTATTCACTCTCTCCCCTTCTTGGGATGTTTTCTTGGATTTGATATAAAAAATTTGGCAACATAGCTTTGTCTAATTCGAGGTTCTCACATAATTACTTCTTTTATTGATTTGCAGGAGTAGTTTGTTTTTTCTCCCTCCCCCCCTCTCTCCCTCTCTCTCTCTCTCTCACACACACACACACACAAGGTCTGTGTGGATATCTCTGAACCCCATCTAACTGCCAATTGTATACTATGCAGGACTGATTGGAAAGGTGGACTTCACTGTTATGCACCTTTCTTCTTCCACAACTTCCTTCCCTACTACGTGGGAATTCTCTAGTAGTCAACAGTGTATTGGAGGCACACACCAGGTACTGCTTCCTCTGACCAGTTTTCTATTTATTTGATCAGTTCTATTCTTTTGAGATACTAATTATTCTGATGGTTCTTTTGAAGCTTTTGATGTTAGCATACGACATTACTCTCTTTCTCATTCTGGTGCATTTGTTGTTCTTTTATTGTTTCACTCTTTATAGTGCTCTGCATATTCTGCAAGTGCTTCTTCGGAGAAAACTTGGACTATGCGCACTACCTTTCCAGAATATGTTGTTGCCCTTGCTACCATTGTTGGATCTGTACTTTTCGCTGTAAGTTCATTCTTGAAAATCACTTATCAAGAAAAGGTTCATTCTTGAATATTTTGAACTCTTCCCTATACGTTGAAGCATTTTCTTGTAGTTAGTCATAGATGTAGTTTTAAAAATTGACACTGCTTAAAGCAAATCGAAGTCCTTTCTGTTTGAGATTTCTCCTTTTTTCAGTCCTTGGAGATGTGCTCCAATGTTACTGGATTACATTTTTCTTTAAAACCCATGAATTGATACTTATAAAAAAAAAAGTTGACACTGAATACATTGTGATTAGCTGAGTGGTGAGTTGTGATGTTTAATCACATGCAAGTATCTCAATAAGGATCTGATGCTGTTTCTGCAAGTTTTGTCACCTTATTAATGGTCCCCATGAACAAAATGTTGCATTTGATCAAATTCAGCTTGTTTCAAAGTAAGATCATTTCATTTTCTGTCTTTTCTATACTTACCAATAGTTAACATTTACTATTCCTCGTTATATTCAGATATTTGGTGGTGTTGGTATTGCTTGTCTGCCGTTGGGACTTATATTTTCATTCATCAAGCGCCCAAAGGCTGTTATCACTCGCTCGCAGTATATCAAGGTGCTTCTTGATAGTGTCTCATATAGAAAAATTGACGTGCCTATTTTTTATTTATTTTTGGTTTGTTGAGTGCTGCCATAATAGTTCACATTGGGATTGCTTATAAATATTTCCTGTTGATATATGAGTAGGAAGCCACTGAACTAGGTAAAAAAGCGAGAGAATTGAAGAAAGCAGCTGACTCCCTCCAGCAAGAAGAAAGAAGTGGTTCTAAGGGCCGAAAGTGGCGTAAAAATGTCAAGGCAGTAGAAAAGGTAGATCTAAACCTTTGGCATTTATTAAATTTAGTTTTCACACTTGGCATCAGGTTCATATATATGCACCCAGTACCACATATCATGCTTGAAATATCTTGAGAATCCTCAGACTTTATTTATGAGGCTTATGCATGTTGCTCTAGTTACGTATAAAAATAACAAATTTTCATGTTGTTCTAGTTGTGGTGGGGCAAACAAACTTTCACTAAACTTTGGATGGATTTCTTTACTCCTTTGGGAACTGTTATACATATATATATTGTGCTTGGAAATCTGCAGGAGTTGCTCCAGTTGGAAGAAGATGTGAAGCTCCTTGAAGAGATGTATCCTCAAGGAGAAAAGGTAATGGTTATTAATTATGCGACCTTTTGCTTTTGATTTCCTCTTCCTGTTAGTAACTTATGGCTTGCTTCTATTCAGGCTGAGACTTCTTGGGCTTTGACTGTTCTTGGGTACTTGGCTAAACTTGTGCTGGGAATTTTAGGGTAAGTATTCATATTAGACGTTTTTTTATTTGGATAAATACCATGGTTTCTTTTCTACTTGAGGAACTGCTGATTGTATTTAACGGAAAACATTATGTCACCGCCTTTTGCATGTAATTATGAACTAGCTACCTTTCATGTTTTGCGCAATGTTCATATAAATGTTCATGTGATCTCTGGTTTTATGGCCTCAATTTAGATAAAGTGGATTTTAGATGTTTTTTCTGATTTGATATATATGCTTATTCTTTATTTACTTATTTTGGTACTACCATGCATTATTTTTTGACACATTCAGTATTATGATTTGGATGATGACAAGTCTAGTCTTCCTAAGGATTCTCATTGCTTGTGTATCAGGTTGATTGTTTCAATGGCTTGGGTTGCACGTGTTGTCATATATCTCTAGTGGATTTTAGATGTTTTTACTGATTTGATATAGATGCTTATTCTTTATTTACTTATTTTGGTACTATCATGCATTATTTTTTGATGCACATTCAGTATTATGATTTGGACGATGACAAGTCTTAGTCTTCCTAAGGATTCTCATTGCTTGTGTATCAGGTTGATTGTTTCAGTGGCTTGGGTTGCACATATTGTCATATATCTGTTGGTTAACCCTCCTCTTTCTGCTTTTCTGAATGAGGTTTTCATCAAGCTGGATGATATCTGGGGTAAATTTGGAATTTTGTAAATACCATTCTCCTTTTATATTTTGTTCTAATATTCATTCTCTGCTACTTCGTCAGGTCTTCTAGGTACTGCAGCATTTGCATTCTTCTGCTTTTACCTTCTCCTTGCCGTTGTTGCGGGGGCAATGATGCTTGGTCTGAGATTAGTTTTCATTACGATCCACCCCATGAAGTAATGGATTCTGTAGAATTAGCATTTTGGTTTTTTTTTTTTTTTATTTGCCTGTCACTGTATGCTGTCATTTCAGTGTTTGCTCATTAATATAATTAATCTGTTCACAGGTGGGGAGCCACGCTTATGAACTCTTTTCTGTTTAATGTTGGTCTTATTCTTCTTTGCTCCATCAGGTTAGTATCTTCAATAGTTTCATTTCTTACTTGCACGTTTAAAGTAGAACTCTTGCTAATTAGTTCTAATGTAGGAACAGGTGATGATTGTTTTGAGCTAGGACTTTTATTTAAAGCTGGTCTTATGAATCATTTTTCCACAAAACTGTTGAATGTCTTGCTTTGCTTTTAACGGTATAACAGTGCTGAATCTGCATTTTCTTAAAGCTCCTTTATCTTTTAAGTTAAGCTATCCATCCTTTTCCTATGAATCGAGTTGCCATGGTGAGAAGCATCTTTGAAGAAATAATTAATCGTCTAAAATGGCCATAAGCAGTCATGTTAGCACCATTACATGGAAAATCAGTTTAATTTTGGTTTATCCTATTTCAGTGTGATTCAGTTCTGCTCCACTGCATTTGCATACTATGCTCAAGCAACTGCAGCACAAGACATCTTTGGCCACACGCTGGAATCACTTCGTGGAATTAAATATTTGTACAAGTGAGTTATAATGGTGTTTATGCACTGATAATTCAGATTTGGCATGCATGCTACTGTTTCGTTTGGAATGCTAATTGTTGCATTGCAGATACAATGTCTTCCAAATTGCATTTGTTGCTCTTGCGGGATTGACCTTTGTGTATTATGCTGCCTTTGTAAGCTTCCTGTGCTGAACCTTTTGATTTCATTGTTCTTGAAAGCATGTGTAATTCCTTGCCTGAACCTGAGAATCTTACACGTTTCCTTCAAAATTTTAGGGATGGAGAAGAAGAAAACCCAGTGGCAGGTTCCAACTTTCTACTTAATGTGTGTTTTGCCTAGAAGAGCTTGCACCCACCTGTCGGCGTCAGGAGTCTTAAATTTTATTCTCTCTTTTGGAGTGATTTCATGTTGGATTTGTATGGCCTATTGCTGCTCTATGCTGAAAGGTCAGATTTGAAAAGTCAGTGAAGTTGGCAGATATCATCCGAGTTGAATTGGGTTACTGCAGCAAGAGCGGCATGGTGAGTGCTGCTGATATTGCTATTGTTTCTTCTTTGTTCCCCCCTTTTGTATGTATTATTCCTTTGTTTAACTTGTGTCATACATTGGCTTGGGCATGCAAGTGAGAATATTTTGCACCTGTGGGAACTAGGTTTTGAGAACTTCCCTTGATGTAATATAGCCATTAAGCTTTAAAAGTCGTATTAGCCATCCCTTTTCCGCTCATATTTTTCTGTTTATTGTCTTCCAACGTGGGTATCGGTCCGTTGATCTTCTCTTGCATTGGTCCCTTGAGTCCGTTACCTAGGAGTTGTGTTCTACTGTATTATCTTATATTTCTAGGTACCATGCCCAAGTTGACTTTCTGATCCTCCGATTTTTTTTATTATTTAAATATTCATTTTCAGAAAGCTCCTAGTATTGTAAGTTGAGAAATGATAGTTACAGTTGTGAATGTACAAGCGTCGCGCAATCACTTTGAAAAACATGAATAAATGCTGGACATGACTTTTTTTCTAATAGTAAATTTTACTATTTTTCAATGCGACTGTACAGTACTTGCCGCGCACGGTAGCATTATTCTTTTAACTTTGATCAAAACTGATATGCTTGATTCCTGACTTTCAACGCTTGGGTCCATTTGTCTATCTATTAACACGAACTGTGTACCTTAGGACGGGGGAGAAATTGAACGTGTACATAATGACAGCATTTTCCTTGATAAACAAAAAATAAAAAATAAAGGTTGTGGGGGATGGGGTGTTGCCTCTATTGGATTTCAGTCCCGGGGGTTTACTCACTGATTGGAGGGAAAACGGAATTGGGTTCTCCGCTATGTGGGATTGGGTCACGTGGATCTCTTTACCCTCCTCGACTTGAACTCACGAGTCTGAAAAATTCTCAAATTTTTTAGATTTTTTTTTTAATTTGATTTTGAGGTAAAATAGTTAGAGTGAAAAATTGCCTAGGTAAAGATTTTTAGAATAAGTTTTGTATTAAATTTTGTGAGAGTAGAGGTCAAATGAACAAGTATGTTTGGATAAAAAGTTTATTTAAATGTAATTTGTATTGGGTGTTTTGAAAGCTATTTTTACTCATTAAAACAAGCTAGTTTTGTTTTCATGATAAAATCTAGACAAATTATAAAGATTAAAAAAATCTGAGTGAACTCTTTTAAGGGTTTAAAGGACGTTTGGATGGAAAGAAAAATATTTAATGTTTTTAAACCAGAGATTATATTTCTTAATAAGATTTGCTTTTGTTTTTATTTTTATTTGATAAATGAGTTTTTCTCTTTGCCGTCGTCCGTGAAGTTCAGCGTTCCTTCCGTGCACAAATAACATCTGTTGGATAGATACCTACTAATTTCTTAGAACATAAGAAATTATCTGGAGACTATCTTGGAGACTATCTGGGTTCTATGGTAACCCTGCCACAGACAAAAGGAAAGCTAGTTGGAGCCTCCTTAAAATGCTTAATCCCGAGCCTCCAATGGCTTGGTTATGTATGAGAGACTTCAATGAGATCTTGAACAATGATGAGAAGTATGGGGAAGCCACCAGATTCTTTTCTCAAATGGAGTGTTTTAGAGTAGCTCTGGATGAATGTGAATTGAGTGATCTTGGATACATAGGTTCTAAGTACACTTGGAGTACAATAGGGAGGGGGGAGCATTTATCAAAGAAAGACTAGATAGAGCTATGGAAAATGGGGAATGGCCATTACAATTTACCAATAATGAGGTTTTAGTGTTACCTGCCCTCAATTCAGACCACTCTCCTTTGTTGATATCCTGTGATAATGAAGAAGCTGGAGCTAATAGAAGAACATGAATATTTAGATATGAAGCTTACTGGTCAACTAAACAGGAATGCAAAGATCTAATAAAAAGCTCATGGAGGGTATCATGCAGAGGGGCTCAATCAATGAGGAACTTCCAAGCAGGCTTGGACAGATGCAGACAGTTACTGAGAACATGGTCAAAAGACATGAATGGCAAGCAGAGACAACTAATTAGACAAAGGAGTGAGATGATTCAAGAGTTGCAGAGAATAAACCAAGGAGATTTTAATGACACCATCAGGGGCTATCAAAGGGAAGTTAATCAATTTTTAGCTGAAGAGGAAATCAAGTGGAAGCAGAGGGCAAAACAATTATGGCTCAAGGAGGGAGACAAAAATACAAGCTACTTTCATAAGTGTGCATCCCAAAGAAAGAAGAATAACAGTATTCACCAGATTGCAAATGAAAGAGGGGAGCAAGTGAGCAACAAGTCAGAAGTCAGGGACGTATTCCAAAGGTATTATCAAAAACTGTTTGAGTCCTCTAACCCAAATGGCATCATGGAGGCCCTGGCTGATATTGACTCAGTAGTGACACTCGAGATGAACCTCCAGTTAACAAAGGCATGTTCATATGAAGAGGTAAAAGGTGCTTTATTCGAAATGAATCCAATGAGTTCCCCAGGACCTGATGGGTTCTCTGCTGGATTCTACCAAGACCACTGGGAAGCAGTTGGTGAGGGAGCGGTCGAGGTTGTCAAAGAGATCTTTAAATCTAAGAGGGGTATTCAGGAGATTAATGAAACATTTATAGTGCTGATCCCAAAAAAGAGAAGGCCTACATTGGTGACTGAATATAGACCAATAAGCTTATGCAATGTAATTTACAAAGTGTTCTCAAAAGTACTAGCCAATAGAATTAAGCCTTTTCTTTCCAAGTTGATATCTCCATCACAAAGTGCATTTGTTCCTGGGAGGTTGATCTCAGACAACATCATTGTAGCATATGAAACAATGCACTCAATGAAACATAGGATGAAGCATAAGAAGGAGGGGTACATGGCAATGAAGTTAGACATGAGCAAAGCTTACGACAGGTTAGAGTGGTCTTTTATGGAGGCAGTGCTGTCAAAGATGGGTTTTGATAAGAGGTGGACAGATTTAGTTATGCAATGTGTCTCTTCAGTAAAATATTCTTTGCTTGTTAATGGAGCCCCCCAACAGCACTTTCTACCTTTTAGAGGATTAAGGCAAGGGGACCCTATATCCCCTTACCTTTTCATTCTATGTACTGAAGTTCTTGGGAGGGTTGGATGAAGCTAAGAGAAAGGGACACATTACTGGCTTTCCATTTGCAAGAGGATCGTTGAAGGTTAATCATCTGTTCTTTGCAGATTCTGTAAAGCAAATGCACTAGAGTGGAGTAGAATGGCTAAAATTCTCAAAACTTATGAGGAAGCTTCTGGACAAAGACTCAATCTTGAGAAATCAGCAATGTTCTTCAGTAAAAATACAGCACTTGAGACAAAACAGGTTATTATCTCAGCTTCTAAGATGGTGGAAGCCAAAGTGTTTGAGAAGTATCTTGGTTTACCCTCATGTGTTGGAAGGAACAAGCTAGCATCGTTTAGACCAGTTTTGGACTCTATAAGGAATCGTATGCAAAACTGGAAAGTTAGATTTATTTCAAATGCTGGGAAAGAATTGTTATTAAAATCAATAGTCCAAGCAATACCTACATACTGCATGAGCATATTCAAGATGCCAAAAACTATTCTCAATGCTATGAACAAACTTATGCAAAAGTTTTGGTGGGGCAGTCGAGATAATAAAACCAAGACTTAGTGGTTGCCATGGAAATTACTTGGAAAGAATAAGGATGAAGGTGGGCTAGGATACAGAGACTTTGAACATTTCAACCTGGCTCTACTGGCCAAGCAGGGGTGGAGACTAATACAACAGCCACAATCTCTAGCAGCTAAGGTGATGAAAGCTAAATACTATTTCAGGTCAGATTTCCTCAATGCAAAACTGGGCAGCAATGCTTCATTTCTTTGGATGAGCTTTTTGGAAGCTAGGAAAGTGTTAGAGGAAGGATTGATATGGAGAATTGGAAATGGGGAAGGAGTTAGCATTTGGAGAGACAAATGGATCCCTCAACCAACCACATTCAAAGTGCAGACCCCTTTAGATCAAAGGCATGCATGCTGGAAAGTCAGTAATCTGATTGATGAGCATTCTAAAACTTGGAACATGTCGATTTTGAGGAGAGTTTTCACAGAAGAAGACATCAGTAATATATGCAAGATACCTATTAGTTGGTATGGCAACCCTGATAAACTTATTTGGAGGTGTTCCAAAGATGGCAAGTTCACTGTCAAAAGTGCATACCATTTGTTAGGCACAATGGAGCAGTATTCAAAGGGACAAAGCTCAGCACAACCCAAGCAGAAGGAAGTGTGGCCTAAAATATGGAAGTTGAAGACCTCAAATGCTGTTAGGATGTTTCTATGGAGAGCTACTCACGAGTCTTTACCTACAAACCTCAATCTCAAAAAGAGGAAAATTAAGGAAGACCCTTCATGCCCCATCTGTAGATAGGAGATAGAGTCTGTTATGCATGCATTATGGTCTTGTTCTGCAGTAACGGATGTATGGTCTGTCAGCTCTAGAGGACTTCAGAAAATGAAGGTTGGGTTCAAATCATTCAAAGAGGTAGTGGAACATGTAATAGCAATACTCAGTGAGGAGGAAGTTGAGCTGTTTGCCTGTACAACTTATCATGTATGGAGGAGAAGAAATGCCTTTTTGTTTGAAGGAAAGTTTGAGAATCCATCTCGGATAGCCCAAGCAGCCCTTCAATCGACCAAAGACTTTAAAGAAGCCAATGATAGGGAGAAAGTGGACTTGATTACTGGAAGACCTATTGGATTAACTACTTGGAGTCCTCCACCAATCAACGTATATAAAGCAAATTGGGATGCCTCAGTTGACCGAGTGCACAACAGAATGGGGGTGGGAGTGGTGATCAGAAACTGGGAAGGAAGTGTAACAGCAACTCTGAGATCATCAAGGTGCATATTTCCTGAGGCCAAACTTGCAAAAGCAATGGCTGCACTAAGAGCAGTCCTCTTATGTAAACAGCTAGGCATCTCAAGAGTGTTGTTAGAAGGGGATGCTCTCAATGTGGTCAACGACATCAACTCAGAGGCAAAGGACTGGAGCTTAGTAGGACTGATTATACAAGACATCAAGGCCGAACTTCAGAACTTGGAGTATGGATCGGTTCAATTTATATCTAGAAACTCAAACTGTATTACTCATAGTTTAGCTAAGGATGCACTAAAACTCTCTCAGGAGAGCATAACAATGGAGGAAATCCCTCTTTGTATCCAACACATGCTAAATTAATGATGAAAGCTTGAATATTCAAAATAAATAAAAATAAGAGCATCCTTGTTGGATTAGCAATCCCAAAAGATAAAATTTGGCTAATATGTCACTTTTAATCACTCAAAACTTGAACTCCACCTTAGATTAGTCATTTCACATTTTATAATAATAAAATGAAAATTTTATTTTTATTTTTTAATCTATTTTTAATGCATTTTTTAAAATTTTTTAAAATATTTTTTTATTTTTATTTTCATAATCTTCAACAATCTCCGACAATTATTTTCATTTTCATTTTTACAGTCCAACAATCTATACAATTGTATAAAGAAAAAATCTAATTGTAACCAAGAAAATTGATATAAAATTATGTCCCTGCTACAATATCAAGTCATATTTGTCTTTGACTTTACTATAGCTCATGGGCTAGATGAGTTGGGCTTGGCTAATTCAATTCAATTTATGAAGACCTCAGCTAAATTAAGATCTCAAATGGCATTTGGCTAATTCAATGAGAATGCTCTTAGAGCATCTTTTGATATTGGTTGGACAGTCTTCCAACCAATATATGCCAAAATAGGATTTGCTCTGGAATGGTAATTGCATAAATTATGGGTTGGTGGAGTTTCTAGGTTGTGAATGTCCGAGTGGCCCTCGATGATAGGCTTTTTTTAACCATATGTTTAATTTTAAAATTTAAAAAAAAATTAAAAGAACAAGGGTAGAATTAGGGTGGGTGGGTCAAAAAGTCAAGGAGCGGTGTAGACATGCCGGGGGAGACTCGAACTGGGAATATCTCCATAAGTGGCTCAACTGGCGAGGTTGTGCACGACAAAATTCGCACTTCTGTGAGCTTTTGAACTGAGGCATTGCAGCTGAGATTGGTTACAATGCATTTTATATTGGGATAATTATTTGGCCCCGTTTGGGTTCGGAAAGTGTTTCATCTCATCTCATCTCATCATTACAATTTTCTCAAATTTTCAGACAAAATATAATAAACAATTCAACTTTTTCAAATCTCAAAACAATAATAATATTAAAAAATAATATTCTAACAATATTTTTTTTTACTTTCATCTTTCATCTAAAATCATCTCATCTCATCTCTGAATCCAAACTAACGCTTAGTATGTTGTTAGATGGTTGTAGTTGATAGCTGTGATAACATTAAGGCCCCGTTTGGATGTTAAGATGAGTTGAGTTCTTTATGAATAGTAATGAGTTGAGATGATTGAATGAGTTTATGAGGCCCACCTAAGATGAGTTTATATGTGTTTAGATGTTAAGATGGGTTAAGATGTATTTATAGGAAGTTGAAAAGGTTGTGGGTCTCACGTGTAGAGAGGTGTTGAGTTAAAAAAAATTATGAGTCTTACGTGTAAAGAAGTTTTGAGTTGAGATGAGTTTAGTAATTTAAGAGTTGAGTGTTTGGTTGTTAGACTTAACTTAAAATTAGACTAAACTTAAGTTTCAAACGGGACTTTAGAGAGTCGCCCTCTATTAAGAAGTTACTCAACCCCGATGCTCAAGCTTTCTTGACTACTAACAAGGCTGATTGTGCTTCACCCACCGATGGTTCATCTCTCTCCTATTTGGATGCCCATGCATAGAGGGGAGTGCCTTTAGCATCATGGCATGTGGCTGCTGCCATGAGGAAGATGCTCCTAACTACTACGTCAAAATTCATTTTGTGCTAATTTTGGGATGGAAGTTTCTATCACTCTTGTTTCCAACCTGGATTGTTTGTCAAAATGTCAATATTCATTTTGACATCGTTCAGTTAGCCCATTATTTTTAGAGCTTCTTGCCCATAATAAACATTGTTGCAAATAAGCCATTCATGTCCACAGTTATCGTACAAAGAGGAGAAGATTGAGTTTCTTCGGGAGGAATGTTAAGAGAAAGATGAGGATTAAGCATCTTCTTGATCACGGTATTCCTCTAGGAAAAAGTCTACTTGCAACCGGCTGGGGGAACTCTCGCGTAATCGGTTGCATAAAAATTATTATTTTTTCTCACTTTCTCATTTCATTCCCTCTCTCACTCTATCAGTTTTTTTCGTTCGCTCATAGCCAAGGAGACCGCAAGGACTGGAAGGGCCTCTGCGTCACGGTCAAGCTCACAGTCCAGAACTTTCAGGCCAAGGTCTCCATTGTCCCCTTCGCTGCCGCCCTCGTTATCAAGGCCCTTAAGGAGCTCGAGCGTGACCGTAAGAAGACGAAGAATATCAAGCATAACGGGAACATCTCCCTCGATGACGTCATCGAGATCGCGAAGGTCATGCGGCACAGGTCCATGGCCAAGGACCTCTCTGGGACAGTCAAGGAGATCCTCGGTATGTGCATGTCCGTCGGTTGTATAGTCGACGAGAAAGACCCCAAGGACTTGTAGCAGGAGATCATTGATGGTGATGTCAAAATCCCTCTAGACTGAGTACCCCATTGAGGATTTTTTTTTTCAAATATAGTTTTAATTTGTTTTTTTTGGATAATTTGGAGATTGTATGGTTTACTATGTTTTAGAAATTAGAATATTTGCAGGGATTTGTATGCTAATTTAATTATGTTGATGGAGTTATGGTGTTAGTGTGATTTCTTTTGCTGGGTGATTGATTATTGTTAAAAAAATAAGTTTTTTTACTTGAATTTTACTGCGATGGAGGTTAGCAGCGAAGTTGGGTCTTTTGTGAGTGATGGCCTGCCATGGCTTGAGGCTGGCTGGTGGTGGCAGTGGAAGGGAAGAAATCAAGAGAGAGAGATGCGGGTTGCTTGAAACTTGAGGAAATTTTGTTTTTGTTCCAAGCAAAATTCTAAGAATATTGAAACAGGTTGCTAAACGGTAGTGGAATTGGTGGTTACTATGGTTAAAGAGAGTCAAAGGAAGATTGAGATGAAGGTGCAGTGTGGTTACGGAGGACTTGACCAGAGAGAGAGAGAGAGAGAGAGAGAGAGAGAGAGAGAGAGAGAGAGAGAGAGAGAGAGAGAGAGAGACGGATTGACAGAGAGGTAGAGAAGCTGCGAAGCTCGTGGAATTACCGATAAATATTGATCAAGTTTTTAAGCTTTTCAGTGACAGACGGAAAAGGGAAAGGGGTGAGAGAGAAATAGGAGGAAGGAAGGGCTGAAGTGGGATGCAATTGTCAGCCGGTTACACAAAGGTGGTATATGTCGGTTGTATGTAGCATTTATGTTCCTCTAGTGGCCTGGGTTTGGGTTTTTTTTTTTTTTTTTTTCCTCTTGATTATACATATCCTCTAGGCATCCGGTTGTAACCACGGTATTGCTCCGCCATAAGTGAGGGTTATCAATAAATTTGGAGTACCGTCCTCTTTTTTTTTTTTAAAAAAAATCTTTTAGATCCAATTCAATATGAGATTCGAGGGGTTGAAAGTTGAGGCCACTAGGACTCCCGCCATAGGATCTTGGCATACTGGCAATCCAATAAAAGGCGCTCGAATGTTTTGTTGGCGACTTTGCATAGAGGGCACAATACAACATCATCTCCCCTGTAAATGTGTATGGTATGCACTGTCCTCACTCTGGTGACCAACATCTTCCATGGATCTTTCATAGGAGAAGCTCATGCCTTTCATAAATGTTAGCAGATTGAAGCTTTGTCCATTATGTTTGGAGGAGTGGTCCGGGGTGTGTGAATCGGTCTCTTTGATCTAGGTGGTATGCTGACTTAATGGAGTAGGTTCTTTTTTTGTCAGGGTCCATATCCAATCATCTGATTCATTTCCTTGGGAGAGAGGAACTTTAAAGATTTGATCAACCGAATTGCTGTCTATCTGGTGGTCATCCAACCTCGTTAGGTTGTTTTAAAGCACAAAAAAGATATTTGCAACTGTTAATTGTGCAACTGTCGCGTAATCGTTTTAAAAAAAGTAAATAAAACATGAGACTCACATGAAAAAAATTAATTTTTTAATAGTGAATCCCACTCTTTCAAAGCGATTACGCGGCGTTTACGTACTTCACAGTTGTACATAAAATTACTCTTTAAAGCAAGCTGATTAGATATTGTTGATCGCACGCGAGGGATTTGTGTGTTTTACTGAAGTTAATTCGGGGTTTCCCTCTGTTAATAGTTTTGCCTAACCATGTCTCATAAGTTGCAAAAGTGTTGGCTATTGTGTTAGCTTCACGCTCGGTTGCATGGCTAAAGAGAATCGGATCATCAGTGAAAAGGAGGTGATTGGTGTCCATCTCCGTAGATCTCGACACCTCATAGGTTACCTTGTTGTTCCTCTTGTAAGAGGAAGTCTGGAAAGAGCTTCGGAACCTAAGATGAAGAGGAGAAAATATAAGTGATGGCCTTGGCGTAGACCTCTGGATGGTTTAATGGATTATGGGGGATTCCATTGAGCATTATAGGAGTAGGCGTGAGTAGGGATGCATTGATAGATTCAAGTCCATTGATCACTAAAACGCAAACATTTAAAGATGGCAGTTAGCAGGAACCATTCTAGCCTTGATTGCCATTGTTCATGAAGAGAATAGATACAATTCTTACTTGATGGACTAATCCACAGATGGTATTAGTATATGAGATTATTATTTTTATTAAAAAAAAATTATTTAATCTCGAGTAGTTGATTGGTCAAAACATAAGGGGCATGAACAATTTTTTTTTTCCTTTTTTTATTTTGGATTCAAATATATTAGGACATAATTAGATAAACCTTTGATTTCGTTTTAAAATCCTATAAATTCCCAAAGGAATAAATTGACACCTCCAAGAAGTTATCCTTTTAGCATTTACCATCACTTATTGTTTCTTTGGTGGTGTCAAGGGTCAAAGAACAATTTTCCATTTTGCACAAAAAAAACAGGTTGAAAAAAGAGAGACAGGTTTACTTATACATGAACCAAATAGAACAAGAAGTAGTAGAAATTACAAACATTTATGGGAATTATTTTTGGCTAGATATGTATTTTCATAATTTGAACTCAAGGTTGCAGTCAATTTATTCCCTATAATTCTAATTTCAACATCATCAACCTCAAAGTTTCAAATTGCTGCCAAATATTTGACATGAAAAAAAAAATTGGAATAATACATATTAGAACCTATCCCATTGACTGTATCTGCAATAGCTAGCCTTAAAGATACTAACCACGGTCTTGAAATCAGGACTCAGTTGAGGAATGGATAAAACCTGTTCAAATTCAGTTGGTATTGACTTCCAGTGTAGACTTGGTTCCCAGTCGGCCTCTCTAAGGACATTCATTATCTCTTCCACAACTATCTTGCTCCCCTCAGCTGATAAATGTATTCCATCCCTGTAGAGGGATATTCAGGACTGGCTTTCAGTAGATTTCAATAAGCATTTTTTTGAGTATTGAGGTTTAATAATTGATAGACATTGCACTAAAAATAAATATAAAAAACTGAATCTATGACACATGTAAGCAAACTTACGTAAGGCAATCAGTTTCCCAACCGTCCTTTTTCTGAAGTGCAGTCCAAAGATCAATACCTTTCACATCCATCTCTCGGCACAGCGCCAAACAGGCTTCTGAATATATTCGGCAAGACTCAATTGTTCGCAGCTCTGCTAATGTATCACTAGTACGTTCCAATTAAGTATATGCCATTAGAAAAAAAAAAAAATTGTTTCCAGCCTACAATATGCTATTAAAACTGAAAGTATTTACATGAAACTAACACACAATACAAGATTATCGCTATAAGCACCTATATATTTCGCTGATTTTTTCCTTACAGACAGGAGGAGCACTGAGAAAGATAATGCGAGTCTTCTCTGACAGTTTCTGGAAACAAAAAGATCAGTGTTATGCACCAAATTAATTAACCACTGCTTGAGATGAGTGCCAAGGTTTCTACACCATAAGTTGTTGTAGTTTATAATGATACTATCTTACCTGCTTATTTTAACCTGTGCAGGCTACCACCTTTTCAGCAGAAGAGATGGAAAATCAGTGGGAAAGACATGGAGGACCTATTTCTCAAATTAAATCATGCGTTTTATACACATTCAAAAATGCTAACTCTAGGAGTCGAAAAGAAGAAGTGCCAAACTCTAGGCTGAAAGATTACCTACCTTCAGATGCGTTGCTATCTTCCTCATATTTTCAATATATTCAGGAAGTGGTACATGAGTGCCAAAGCCAGATGGGTGAGGGTGCATCGAATCGTTACCACCAAAGTAGACTATAACCAATGAAGGTTGTAGAGCGGCATCCTAGATTTAAAAACCACTAAAGATAAGCATAAGCAAAAACTGAGGCATGAAGTCTGCATTTTTCAAGCAACAATGCTGCCACTTACATGACAACATGAAAAAGATGAAACGACTAACAATTGATCACATTGCACACCAATTTTGTTAGACTAATGGTTAAAGGCTAAAATGCACCATTTCTTGGACTCACCTTGGTCTCTCATCCAAATAACAAAGTTCAATTTTTGGACGATGAAACAGACAAACAATCGATCACATTGTACACCAATTTTGTTTGAATAATAGTTTAAAGGCTAAAATTCACCATTTCTTGGACTCACCTTGGTCTCTCATCCAAATAACAGGGTTCATTTTTTGGACCAGAACTTCATTGCACACAAGATAAGAAATTGACAAAACTTGACGTGGTTCTTCAGATTTATTTTACATGAATAGCCTTTGGTTTGCAACATAATTTTTGTAATTCTTTTTACGGATCAAGCTACGTCAATTGGGTGATAGCATTTGCACTTTTTAGGCGCAAATAAGACTGACAATGTCAATCCACAATCTTATAGGTAAGGAATCTGCTATATGAATAGTCTATTTGCAAGAAAATTATTTGTCGTGGTGTGATTAAGATGTGACAGAAAATTAAATAATACCAGTGGAAAAACTTGATCCAAAATCCGTAGAGCATGCCTCGAAGTCCAGCCAGCGTATCCTCGCAGCAATATGTCTGCCTATACCCATAGGAAGACCATAATCAACAGTTATGCCAACAAGAGATTGAACAGGGTTAACAGAACAATTTATTGGGCTACAATCTCTGCGCTAGGATTTCATATTAAGGTTTCTGCCTCTATTCCATAATCCCAGAAAGAAATTGGGAAAAAAAAACAGAGGGGTTAGAAAGAAGATCATGAAGAAGTACCTTGCGAGCGTATATGTCGGCAAGAACAGCACCCCATCCTTCGTTGCTGCAACTGAATTCAACAATGGAAGAACCGAACAGCACAAACTGCGGTCTCATTGGTCCAACCATTCTGATTCTCTCTCTCTCTCTGAATAACACGCAGAGGCACGGAGACGGACACAGATACTGCTCTTCTCAATCAAATCGGCGACAGAAACGATGGTTTATGTATACACCTTGATCTCATGAAACTGGCCAATCGTGATCGTTTGATCCGTTTTAGCCGAACAAAACAAGAATCCAGTAAAAAAAATGTTCTTCGTTCAATTGTTGTTTGCCCATACAACACTATTCCGTATGTTACGGCCCAATCGTCACGTCCAGCTGTTCCAGTAACGTGAATCAAAATTAAAAAAATAATATATATTTTATAAGAAAATTAAAAATTAAAATATTAGAGAATAAATGATGATACAGATTACCGGATTAACTATTTTACGGTTTACGATTAATATGCCTCCTAAAAATATTATAACTTTTTAAATAATTTGGTTTTTCTTATTTCTTAAAAATATGTATAATGCTATTTACTTTTTTAAATATTATTTTTTGTTATTTAATATCACATTTGAGAAAGTAGTTAAAAGAATGATTAAATTAATTTTTGATTTTTTTAAATCCTGAGTCTTTTAATTAAATTGAATTTCAAATTTTAGATAATTATTTTTATTTTATTTTATAAGAACTTTAAAAAAGAAAGATTTAATGGATTTTGTGGTGATCTCCTACCATGAGTGGAGAATTTCTACTTGTTATTTAGTGGGTTCCTATCAAATGATGATATGAAAGAAATCCACGAAAGCTACAGTACTGAGGATGGATGTTTAAAAGCCTTTATACTACATATCATTTACCTGGTATAATTTGATTTATAATATTTAAATTTTAAAATTTATTTTTTAAATCAAATTATACTAAGTAGATAGTATGTATTATAAAGACTCTCAAATAAAATTATTTGGTGAAACGTATTCCTTATTATATTAATTTGGATTGATTAGTCAAATGGAGTTTGTTTTGTTTGTGCTAATTCTATCAAGAATGACATTTTATTTCTTCTCTGAGAGTTGGAAACCTATACACAACTCAACCCTGAAAAGGAACTACATTCCTAGCGCCTATTTCACATTTATGGTAAGAGGTATTGGTAATCTATTTATTTTGTTGCTGCTTTAATATGGAAGATGAATTCACATGGTGGACTTAACAATGAAAAATACTAGAGAGACAAAAAGATCTCACAAATTGACATGGCACAGTACTAAAGTGGCATGCTAGTTAAGTTTTTTTTTTTTTTTTTTTTCACTCCCCCATCCCCAGCCCACGTCGCCCTCCCCCCACCCCCTCACCCACCCGTTCTTTTCCCAGAACCCAGAGAGAGAAAGAGATATCGCGGACTTACCGGTGAGGGGCGAGGAAGATGGCTGAGTTGTGGTAAAGGGCGACATCGGTGAAGGGCTGTGGCGGTGCTGGACTCGAGGGTTTGGGAAAGGGAGCGGGGAAGGCGGGAGGAGCGGAGAGGAGCGGGGGAAGAGGGGAAGGGAGAGACATAATGAAAAAAAAAGACTGATGTGGCACACTGTGTAATACCCAGCTCCTTCTTCTTACGTATGCTTCTCTCTTTCTGACATATGTTTCGTCTTGATGACGTAAGCAAATTTCGAAGGCAGAGATTATGTGATCATCTGCCTTTCTCACTAGTGACTGCGAGCCACGTTATGCGTGCCGAACCATGATGGCGTATCTCGAAAGATATCGTGTGACTTTTAGGGCACGCTCAGTGTTTTAAATATGCTGGAAATATTTATAAGGAGTATTTTCATCATTATTGAATTAAGATTTGATCTTAAATATGACAATCATAATATTATTGAAGAGCTCCAAAAATATTATAATTGCCGGAAATCATTTTAATATTATTATTAAAATGATTTCAATTATTTAAGATATTATGAGATTTAAATTATATTGAGAACTTTTATTAATTAAATGGTTTAACCCTTTTAAATATGTTAAGCGAGTCATCATTCTATTAATGATGAAGAATATTATTTTATAAACTAAAGTTAGTTTAAAATAATATTTACCTTAATTTCTCTAAGTGCTTTTAATTAAGTTAATGTTTTACGCGTCTTTAAATCAGTATTTTAATTCCTCGTCGTTAGATCGTTGTGTAGATCCCTAGACAAAAGGACTGGGTTAAATACCCAGACCCCTCTCTTTCCCTCTCATTTCCCCATAACCCTCTCTCTCCTCCCTCTCTCATTCGGCGTACGCTGTACGCAGACCCACCCCACGCCAAATGGCTTAAGGCCTCAGCCCGGCGCCGCCGTGCGTCGCCTTTCCTCACCGCCGTGTATGAAGAGTAACCTAACTATGAAGCTATTAAATATAGCTAAAAAGATATTCAAGTTCTAACTTCACTGTTAAATAAACATAATTCAGTTATATATACTAAAAATATTGATAATATTATTCAACAAAACAATTACACTAATTTATATTTACTAACTATGAGTAAACGATTAGAAAGAATGGAAGCCCAAATTTCTCCTATTAATCCCACAATTAGAGAAACAAAGGAAATCCCTTTATTTATTCCCCATGAAATTCCATCTCATTTAAAAACTATTTTCTCAAAAAATAAAAATTATTTACTAGAACAAATCTCAAATAAATTAGAAAAACTAAATATTACTAATATTTCTTCCACTTCTAATAAACAATCACATATTAAAGTGTTGAGCAAAATAGACTCACCAATCTTATTATTTGGCTCTGAAAAAAGTAGAGGAGATCATGTTAATAATTATTCTGCTAGAGATTCTAAATATCATGTTTCCATCACTCGAAATCAGCATCCGAGACTAACTTCATTTCAAAAAATGATTATGGTTGCTAATGTTTATAAAAGCAATAGAAAAACATATCACCAATTAGTACATATTTTTGTCACCAGATTTACCAGCCAACTAAAAGGTTGGTGGGATCACTATCTTTCAATAGAATATACAAATATAATATTAAATCAATATAGACAAAATGAAATAATTGAGATTATCAAAACAGAAGACGGCTAACCATTAGAAGACGCTTTTAATACTTTAATTTTTGTATTGACTAAACACCCTCTTGGTGACCCTATCCAATTCAAAGAAAGAACTAGTGATTTGTTAATCAATCTTAAATGCCCTCAATTATCTAATTTTAGTTGGTAAGATAAGTATTTCTAACCAAAATTATGATTAGAAATTATTGTTAACAACCATACCGGAAAGAAAATTTCATAGCAGGATTTCCATATTACTTCACCCAAAAGGTACGAGAGTCATTAATAAAATCTAATGGTACAATTGATTTTATTAATCCTACTTATGGTGATATTATAACTATTATCAATAGAACTAGTTTAACTATGTGTAATGATTTACGATTAAAAAAGCAAATTGATAAATAAAAGAAATTTGTTAAAAGAGAATTAAGGATCTTTTGTGAACAATTTAGTTATGCTCCATTATTACTTCCTTCTATGAGAAATAAAAAAAGAAAAGGAAATTATAAAAATTATTCTCACAAAAAATGAAAATATAGACCACCCAATAAAAATACAAAAGACAAACAAATCTATAATAAACTTGCAAAATGTATAAAAAAATATATACAATAAAAGAAGAGTTCTACTTCTGACCGGTTAGGCTGATGTTGGGCATTTAACAGCCCTCAATCAAAGTATGACACGTAAGAAGTTTGCTATTATACACACTAAAATTTGCATCATCTGATCACATCAAGAAAAATTAATTCCTATCAATGTGAGAAGTCAGAACATAGAACTTCTTCTTCTTCTTCAAGCTAGTCTGCCGCCACAACAAATCCAGACCATCACCGTACCAAACCAGGTTTGTTGCCTCCACAATCGAAAAATGCTATCGCACCACCGAGCTCCATTGCACCCACGAAACTCCTTCTCCTCCACAAAGCTCCATCGCCCACCAAACCAAAACCCATTTGAGAAAAAAAAAAACATGTCGGTGCAGAGCATTCCAGCACAGAAGCTGCCTAAGCACATCAAAACCCATGAAGCTCCGTCACCCATGAGCATTCTTAGCTAACTCTCCTCCACCCATTCTTATGCTTCTACGAGTAAGAGCAATCCCAAGGAATAGGACCACTGCCATGAATCACAACACTTTCCATTTTTTGCCATTTCAAGCTCTTTTTTTTCTTTTTTTTTTAATGAAATACCAATAAACAGACTGAAGCAGAACACAATAACAAAAAATATTCGCTCGTTCAAGGAGAAGATGACCCTATAGAGAGCGTTCTAGAGGTCCTCTATGACCTTGGTATAGACTTCTTGGGAGTCGATCCCTTGGGACTTATAGTGGGATACGAGTTCTTGTGGGGTAGGCAGTTTTCTCTATGGCTAGTTGCGTTTTTGCCCAGTGGAGGTGAGGAGGAGGAGGAGCTTTGAGAGAAAGCCATTGGGGTCGGTGGTTGTTCCATTTTGTGATAAAAATAAAGTCAAGTAAAAACAATTAAAGGAGAGAGGGGTTAGGTTGCCATTTCACAGTAGAGACGAGGGAGCTTTTTTCACAGTATTATCAGCTACAGGCAGTCACATTAAATGTGAAATAGAAGAGCCAACATGGCAAATATTTATTGGAGGGCTGTTATTAGAGGGATAGCAGACCGACCGGTGGAAAGATATTCTCTAAAAGAAAAAACAGATTGTTTGTTATAAATATGAAAAAATAGACCATTTTAAATCCAATTATAGAGTCAAACAACAAATTAATGAATTAAATATACCTGAAACGCTAAAGAAGATGTATTAAACCTTTTTATAACACCATTGAGTGACGAAGAAAATACTTCTTCTGAATAAATTTATCAATTAAGAGATTTGAGTATTTCAGATCAATCTTTTGATATAGAATCGAAAGATGACAAAGAAACTGCTCACATATGTTATTTTTTAAATAAGGATAATTGTATATATAATAAAACTATTAAGGTTTTTATCAAAACATGAAAATATCATCTTAGTATTAATAGATAATATCAGTGATCCAAAAGAGAAAAAAGATTACTATACAAAATTACAAGATACTTTTAAAAAAAAAAAAATCAATACCCCTAATCTGGAGAAAGGAAAAACCTTCTCGGCAATTGTCCTCCAAGAAGAAACAGAAATATTCCTTAATATCTTAGATAGGATAAATTTTCAAAAATTGTATACTAAAGTAATAATTTCAGTTAATCAAGAATTCTTTTTCATCACAGTTGCATTATTAGATATTGGAGCAGACTTAAGCTGTTTCCAATGACTAATACCTTCTAAATATTTCGAAAAAATAAAAGAGACTTTATCTCAAGCCAACGACACAAAATTTAATATAAATTATAAATTATCACATGCACATATTTGTAACAATGAAGTTTATTTTAAAGCCACCTTTATTTTTAGTCAACAATATTAACACCAAGGTAATATTGGAAAATAATTTTTTTACTTTCTTATATCTTTTTTCTGTAATAGATGAAGGAATTTTCACTAATATATTAGGACAAGAAATTCAATGTAGACTTTTATTTTCTCATTTTTCAAATGAAATAAATTATCTAAAAAATACCTCATTAACCAAAGAAATCAATTATCTAACAAAATATAAAATCAATATAGAAAAAAAAATTTCTAAAATAAGAATTAAAATATAAAATAATTGAAAAATAATTGACAGATCCATTATTGATTCAAAATGTTAATAATTTCAAGACAATAATAGAAAAATAAATATGCTTTAGTTTTCCAAATACTTTTTGGAATAGAAAACAACATATAAGTGAAGAAAAATTCTACTCATCATCATCACACCACACACCATACATAATTTTTTAATTTTTATCTCTTACCAAATGTGTAGTGTATGGATGATAAGTAGAAGAACTCAATTAGTATAGAAAAATTAAAATCAAAAAAATTAAAAAAATAAATAAAAATAAGTGTGATGTGTAGGGATGATAAGTAGCAAAACTCATAATTGAATTACCAAATGACAAAAATTTTATTGAAAAAAATATCTCAACTAAAGCAATGCCTATTCAAATGAATAATGGACTCTTAGAATTCTACAAAAAAGAAATTAGTGACTTATTAACAAAATGATTAATTAGAAAAAGTAACTCATTATGGAGTTGTGTTATATTTTATGTAAAAAAAAAAAAAAACAGAATTAAAATGAGGAGTTCCTCAATTGGTAATTAATTATAAACCATTAAATAAAGTATTACAATGGATTCGTTATTTGATTTCTAAGAAAAAAATATTTATTCTCTTGACTTTATAATGCTATTATATTCTCAAAATTTGATATGAAAAATAGATTTTTGGTAAATTCAAATTGCTGAAAAGAATCGTTATGAAACAACTTTATAGTCCTATTCAGACATTATGAATGCAACGTCATGCCATTTGGATTAAAAGTCCCAGTGAGTTTCAAAATATTATGAATGAAATGTTTACTCCTTTCACTCATTTCTCAATAGTTTATATAGATGATGTAGTAATTTTTTCTTCATCTATTGAATAACACTGAAAACATTTAAATATTTTTGTTCACATGATTAGAAAAAATGAATCAGTGGTTTCATTAGCCAAAATAAAATTATTCCAAAGCAAAATTAGATTTATAGGGCATAATATTTACCAAGGAACTATCACACCTATTAGTAGAGTAATAGAATTTGCTGAAAATTGTTTAGATGAAATTAAGAATAAACATAATTAAAAAGATTTTTAAGAAGCTTTAATTATATTTCCGATTTTTACCAATCTCTCTTATACCATTATGTAAATTTTTATTTAAAAGATTAAAAAAGAACCTACTTTCGTGGATAGAGAAACATAAAATATTATAAAAGAAATTAAGTCTCATGTAAAACAACTCCCTTTCTTTGGACACCATTCTCATACTTTTAACATGGTTGAAAGAGATGTCTCTCACGTCGATTATAAATGAATATTAAAACAAAAATTATCTTCTAATCCTGAATAGATTATTCGTTTTCATTCCGAATGTTAGAATCTTACTCAAAAAAACTATAGTATTATTAAAAAAGAAGTATTTGTTATTGTGTTATGTATTTCATAATTTCAAGATGGTTTATTAAACAAAACGTTTTTATTTAGAATTATTGCAAATCAGCCAATAAGATTTTGATTAAAGACGTGAAGAACTTGATTTCTAAACAAATATTTGGTAGATGACAAGCTATATTAAATATTTTTATATTGAGCATATTAAATGAGTGTTTAAGGCCCCGTTTGGTTTTACAGATAGTCTCAACTCATCTCATCACATCTTATCTCATCTCAACATTCAAATATCATTCAAACACAAATACTTTTCAATTTCAAATTTTCAACTTCTCAACTTTTTCATCTAATTATTACCTAATAATTAAAATGTTCCTAAACTTCTAAACAAAATACAAAAGAAAAAATCAACTTTTTCAAATATTCCAAAACAAAAATAATATTAAAAATTATATTCTAACAGTATTTTAACTTTATAATATTTTTATTCAACTTTTTCTCTCCTTTCCCAAAACTCCATAAAATATCTTAACTCAAACAATTTCACTACTATTCACAAACTATATCGCTACTATTAAAAAAATTTTCATCTCATTTCATCTCATATGTGTAACCAAATGAGACCTAATTCTCTTCCTGGTTTTTTTTCTCGAGAATTCTTGTAGGAGAAATCAGGTCATCATCAAAATTTCAAGTAAAATCTAGATCTTCATATGCTAGGCCACCATTTCCTTTGTATCCTTCACTGTGTCCTTCTGCAACCTCAAAACTGTACAAAGTACTAGGATCATTACCACCGGTAAGACTATCATACAATCAATTCTCACCATTATCTTCTACAAGATTACCAACCTATTCAAAAGCAATATCTTATTCTTCCACTCATTCTCAAATCATAAATCCTCCATCATTATAACAGTCATCGGCTTCCCCCATTATTATTAAACCACACTGCCATCTAGTTTTCCCAATAGAATTCGAGATCCAACATTTCATTGAACCTCAACAATTACTCAATGCTTTTTTTCTTCCTGATTGGCATTATATTCCTCAATTTATTAAACAGACTCAACATTTTTATGAATTCATATTAGTAGACACATATTTGATTATTATCTCTATGATCCGATGCAGTCTACAAGTCCAACCTTCTCCCCTTTTACCTCCTACCTTACCTTTCACAAAGTCACCATTAAGAAAGTTCTTATTCTAGAGCAATAGGGAAAAAAAATCCTTATTTGCTAACAAGGTTTTCCAAGCCATATGACCATTCGTGTTTTTATTATTATGATTACCAACAGGTATGGACAAAAACTTTTTTGAAATGAAACAAAAATCTACGACATTCCCAGTTTCTTCCTTTTGACAAATTATAGGAGATAAAAACATTATCGCGATGGTTTTTACTGTGGTGGAAATATTATAGACCATAAATCTCTCTTCTTCCTATCGTACTCTAAGATATTTTTAAAATTTTCTCATCTTAAAAATGATTATCCTCCTACATTGTAACATTGTCATTCTCTTCTTTTATTTTTTTAAAGAAAAAATTAAATTAGATCATGAAATGAGAATATGTTATTAGCCCACATCACTCTTCCCACAATGTCAAGTTCTTAGCTTGTCAAGTTTCCATCAAATTGTGGGAAAGGTATAATTAAAATCATATTGTAAAGTTTTTCTCCTAAATTAGTAAAGCTCCTGAAATTCTAGTTCAACACAATAGATTACAAGCCCAATTAGCATCAATAACAAACAAAAATGAATTAATTAAACTAGCATAAGCAATGTGACAAGTCTCCAACAATGATGATGAGGAAGATCCATCATTAGGACAGTCTTAGGCAAGATTATCTCCAGCACAATAGACCTCTCCATCACAGCAGACCAGATTATCCCCAGCCCAACAGGCCTCCCCCTCACATGCCTCTTCTATCCAGCCAATTCATCTAATTCAAGAAGTCCAAGATCCATTTGACCTAGATCTTTCAGATTATAATTCTTGGATTGCATCATAAAGAAAATGTGAACTATTGAATTATCAAGACAACTTTTATTATTTCATCAGACACAACTAGACAAGAGGAATCTCATCAATTATTATTCATTTTCAGCCAATGCAAGAAGACAAACAACTTTCGGCTAAAGAAATTATCATTATTAACTTTTACTATTTCAGCTGACGCACCAAGACAAATGGCCCTATCAATTATCATTTCAACTGATGAGCGAAAGACATTTTAGCTGACGTATCAATTATCACATTACTATACATTTTTATTATTTGGATGTCTATTAAAAGAGAATTGAGGATTGAATGAGGGTATTCGGGTGAAAGACAAGAAGAAGAAATTACAATGCCCTCCAGTCCTCAATTCTCCATTTATAGACACCCAAACAATAAAAATGTACAGTAATGTGATAATTGATGCGTCAGCTGAAATGATAATTGATGAGGTCGTTTGTCTTGGTGCATCGGCAAAAACATTAAAAGTTAATAATTATAATTTCTTTAGCTGAAAGTTGTTAATTGTCTTGTAGCATCGGCTGGACAACAATAATAATTGATGAGATTCCCTTGTCTCGTTGCGTTTATTGGAATATTAATGAAAACTGCCTCGGATAATTGAAGAGTTCACATCTTCTTTATGATGCAGTCTAAGAATTATAATTTGAAAGATCCAAGTCAAATAGATCTTGGGTTTCTTGAATTAGATGAATTGGCTAGAGAGAAGAAGCCTATGAAGGGGAGGCCTGTTGGGCTGGAGACAATTCGGTCTACTATAATGGAGACACCTGTTTTACTAGAGATAATCTAACCTGAGACTTTCCTAATGATGGATCTTCCTCATCATCACTGTTGGAGACTTGTCACATTGCTTCTACTAGTTTCTTTAATTCCTTTCTGTTTGTTATTGATACTAATTGGGTTTGAAATATGCTACGCTAAACTAGAAGTACTTCAGGAGCTTTGGTAATTTGGGTGAACATCTTTACAATATGATTATAATTATACTTTTCTCACCATTTGATGTAAACTTGACGAGCTAAGAACTTGTCATTGTGGTAAAAGTGATGTGGGCTTATAACATATTCTCATTCATGATCCAATTTAATTTTGTCTTTAGAAAAAATACAAACAAAGGAGGGCAATGTTCCAATGCCTGTAGAAGGATAATCATTTTGAGATGAGAAAATTTTAAAACTCTCTTGGAGTGGGATAGGAAGAAGAGAAATTATGGTCCATAATATTTCCACCACAGTAAAAAACATAGTGAGAGTGCTTTTATCACCTGTAATTTATCAAAATAGAGAAACCATGGATGAAGTAGATTTCTTTTTTTATTTCAGAAAGTTTTTCATTCCGCCTATTGGTAATCATAATAATCAAAATATAGAGGGTCATATGTCTGGGAAAATCTTTTTAGCGAATAAGATTTTTTTTCTCAATTGCTTTACAGTTAGAACTTACTTAATGGTAACTTTGTGAAAGGTAATGATAGCAGGTGAAGGGGGAGAATGTTGGATTTGTAGACTGCATGGGATCTCAAATATAATAATAGAATTTATGTGTACTAATATGAATGGGTTTTGCTACACAACCTCCACCACACTCCACACTCCACATTTTTTAAAATTTTTAAATTTTTAAATTTTTTAATATTTTTTTTGAGTTTATTCTTTTTAAATTATTTCAAATTTTCTATTCATTATTCATATAATAAATATTTGATAAAAGAAAAAAATAATAAAAATTAAAAAAAAAATGTGGAGTGTGGAGTGTGGGTAGGTTGTGAAGATTTATTGAATATGAATTCATAAAAATGTTGAGTCTTCTTAATATTTTGAGGAATATAATGCTAGTCGGGAAGAAGAAAAGCGTTGATTGTTGTTGAGATTCAGTGCAATGTTGGATCTCGGATTCTGTTAGGGAAACTGGATGTCAGTGTAGTTTAATAATAATAGAGGAAGCTGAGGGCAGTGATCGATAAGGGTGGAGGGTTTATGATTTGAGAATGAGTGGAATAATAAGATATTACTTTTGAATAGGTTGGTAATATTGTAGAAGATAATGGTGAGAATTAATCAGGGCCGGCTCAATAAATTGTGAGGCCTAAGGCGAGAATTTAAAATGTGACATTTTTCTTGTATCAAAGTAAATTTTTATTTAAAAATTATTCTTCTTGTTTTTTGAGATGCAAAATTGTTAATTAAATTTTTATATTTAAGTTCTTATAATATTTCATTCTCAATTGATAATATGGCTAGAATATTCCTACAGTGCTTATAAATATTCTAGAATAAAATAAATATTAACATAAAACAATAGAACCTGATTTAGCAAATGTTCTTCACTTTTATATAACAAATCAACACCATTTTTAATTTTTTATATAAAATTGTTAATCTACACAATAAGATAAAATATATTAATATTAATATTCAAAATCAAGAAATAATTAATAGAAGTTGAAAAAGAAAAGAATTTGAAAAGAAAAAGGTCAAGGAATACGTGGCCCATGGGCCATATGATTTCAATTGTGAAACCTTTGGTCATCGTGGTCGGTTGAAGTCTTGAAGAAGAAGACCAAAAAAAAAAAAACATAGGATGTTCTAGAGACTAGAAGACAAGTCATGTGGCTGTTTTATTGCCACAAAATTTTACTCTCTCTCTCTCTCGATATATATATATATATATATATATATATGTATATATATAGCACAAATTCTTCAGTTTTACCTTTACCTTCATCGACCATAGCACAACAAAGATGTCGTTCAACGTCTACAAGTGCAATGCAACAATGAGAGAGGCTGCCATTGACAAATACAAGCAAAATGGATGCAAGAGAGTTAGAGATTAGAGACTGTTGACTGGAGTCTAGAGTACAAGAAAGATGAAATAAAATTTGTAAATTTCAGGTATAAAATGAGAGTTCTTAAGATGTTCTGAAATTTTTTTGACAGATAGATTGGAACGTCTTTTTTAAGATTTTATCGTGGCTTTTGGCTTTTCTAAATGAAGTTGGAGAGTCTATATAAAGCCTGTTAAAATCTTCTTTTTTCATCGTGGAGTTAAGAATTGGTTTTTTTCAATTTTCAAGATTAACATAGTTTATTTTAGATAATTTTTTTTTTAATTTTTTAATAATTAACTTTTAGTATTTTTTGGGCCTTCTTTCATTACGGGACTTTCGGCAACCACCTAACTTACCTTATGGAACAGTCGGCCCTAGAATTGCTTGTAGGATGGTCTTACATATTGGCGGTAATGATCATAGTACTGCGTAGGATCTTGGAGTTGTAGAAGGATACGGTGAATGATAAGTAGGAAATGGTGGACTAACATATGAAAATTTGAATTTACTCGAAATTTTGATGAGATATAACGTGATTTTTCTTGTAAAAATTTTCGGAAAAGAAAATCAAGAAGATAATTAAACTCTCTTTTAATATGTCCAATATAAAAAATATTTAATTTAATTTGTCATCTAAAAAATATTTGTTTAAAAGTTATGTTTTTCATATTTTTAATCAAAATTTTTATTCGCAAATCAATTCTAAATAAAACTTTTAATTTAATAAATCTTCTTGAAACTTTTAAATGCATAATACTATATTCAAGATTTTTTTTAAGGTCTCGTTTGTTTTTAAAAAATATCTCATTTCATTTAATAATTACAATTTTCTCAATTTTCAATATAAAATAAAATAAACAATTCAATCTTTTTAAATTTTAAAATAAAAATAATATTAAAAAATATTTTTTAATAATATTTTTTTTAATTTTTTAATTTTAATACCAACTCATTTTATTCCTTCTCGAAAACAAACGAAACCTAAATATATAGGAACAATTAATAATGTCATAGCAAACTAGTGGTTCTGGTAGATTAAATATCAACACCCCGATGCTGCAGACAAAAATATCGTAAGGGATACTAGCGGTTGCCATGCATGCGCAATAGATTCCGTTCAGCTCTCAACTTGCATGGAAGTTCGGGGAAATCACAGTTGCCAGTATCATGATGTACCATCAGCCACCTCGAATAAATATCCCCTGCAACCCCTTGTCTGGATTGTCGGCAGTTCGGAGAGGACTGCATGAGAGAGAGTTATGAGCCCCACAGTCCCGAGCAAGTGACCCGGGTAGCTGCACGGAGAAGTTGTGGAGTCCACAATCCCCTCTTCTGCACCATACATGCTCGATGTGGATGCATTTATCAGACAAATTATAGGCCAGCATGCATCTATATATATTTCCCCAAGCCACGGACACCACATATTAATTTCGTACTGTCACAAGGGTCGTCCGGTTTCACAGTTTGAATAGTCGCAACATTAATATATATAGGACGAACAAGAGTACTTAAAACACTACAAAACATTAATGCCTTGCAAAACATGAGTACTAGCAATTATTGTTTGCTTGTCATGAATTATATGAGTAATCTTGTGTATAGTCGTGAATTAGTAACTTTTGTATAATTATTTTAAAATAAGTAAAATTTATTATTAAAAAATTAATTTTTTTATATAAATTTCATATTTCCGTACAGAATCATCCGAAAATTGCCGAAAATACGAAGCTTCGCGGAAGCTCCATGCGTACGTACACTTACATGCATGTGGCCGAAGTTGAAATATGGTCATGGCTAGATGTCAATCTAGCCAGTTTGGGATGGGGCTGTATATCCATCAACCATGTGGGTTGGTTTTGGATCACTCGAGCAATAATGTACTGAGATATACATGAATCGAAGGAGCTATATATCTTCCCGATCTTACTGCTATCTAGGTGGTGGGGATAAGCATGGGGGTTATCAGACATGCATGCATTCCGGCAAATATTATTGATGATGATGAGGACGACAACAAAACTTCGTGATGACACAGAAGCTCAGAATCAAAATCGCTTATGACCAACGTATCCTGCTTATTACTAAACAAATTGATGAAAACCAACAAAATTGCACCGAAAGTCGGCCAGATTAATGGACGACGTTATAAACTAATTGTCACGGTGTAACCTGAAACCCATTGAAGATCAATATTAATCAATATGGATATGGCATTTGGGCAGACCTTTGATTAGGCGAATTAAACATGGGTATTTCAACTTTTAAAAGGCCAAGTAAATGAAAAAGAACTACCTAGCTAGCTATGGCGTTGCATGCCCATGATTGATGCAGTTCATGGTGACAAGCATATACCTGTTATATGATTGCATGTTGAGAAGGGAGATCTGGCCTTCTTGATATATAACAACTAGCAGACAGAAAACACAAGAAGAAAATATCTCCAACACTAGCTACTTGCGTTGATTTCCAAATTGACCAAAAAATGTGGAAACGTAATCAACATATTAATTCCAAAGACTATCGACCTAACCAAGAGATCGACTCGAAAAAAGGCCAGGGGATGGGGCCAGCATATATTGCGCGTACCAAATAGGTATGTACTTGGTACGTACTAAATCATTCATATATATATAATTATTTAAAAATAAAAAAATATAACCTTAAAAGGATGATCATCAAATATTAAGCAGTTACCATATGCATACCCGTAAGCACCAACCTTTCGTGAGCTTGGAAAGCTCAAAAGGCTTCTGTTGCCAAATTCACATCCATAACGAAATTTGGAGTGGCAATTATATTTATAGACACCCAATGCTGTATGATCTACTTCTACAGTTCTATTATGACGAAGCTTCTTTCTATCTTCCTTACCTTGGAACTTAGTGTTTTCATGTCACAATTTTACTTGGGGGAAAACAATAATTAATATGCCTTTCAAACAATATTGTTCTAATAATTAATTGCTGTAACCGGAAGGTGATGATATATAAGGTGGCTCATGACTGCAAGTTAATTAATTTCTTTGGACAAATGATCATTAATTTCCTACCTCCTAAACAATAATGCCAGCAATTTTGTCCTTTTGGAGTTAATTTCTTCGATCAACATTAATGGAGAAGTACATGTTATATAGCGATAACCGTCTGGTTTTTGTATGGACCCGCGAAGTTTCCACGAAGTTCCCCCATGCATATGACAGTACGGAGGTCGTGAGTTGAATGCTAGCTAGCTCTCTCCTAGGACTGTATATCTTCGAGAGCTAGCCAGCCACAAGAAATTGCGATAGCTAGCGCTCTGTAAATGCATGTCTTGATCGTGCACGCTCGATTCGCATCACGGCAAGGAAAGTGACACTGATATACAAACAATGCATACGTAAAAGCTAACGTATAAACTTAGAGATCCTTGAGACCGGACAATCATCGAGGTATACCGTAAGATGATGTTTTTGTGGATCAAAATAGCTTACAAGTTAACGACATGCATATATGTGAAGCTAGCTAACAAAATAGAAGAAGTTCATGTACGCGTGGTTTCCGAGTTTTTCTTGGCTCCATGCAGTAGGTAGTAATTAAGAATTAGCATCAGAACTCTCTTGGGTTCAGCTTTTGCGTCACGCGGTACAGTACTCATTTCAGTTTTTTCTTCTCGTTTCTGCTGTTTTCTTGAAGAAAATTTCTAGATCACAGTATCTCAAGAGTGGATACCGTACGGTACAGAATCCTCCTTAATTTGGAGAATGATACATGTATATATGTTGCGTGACTTGCGTCAACACTCCGTGAAACATGGGTTGCATGGCGCAGCTGATCATCTGAGTAATTTAGAGCTAGCTAGCTTTGGACTTGTGTTCATTAATGCGAAGATGGAGCCTCGTGGAGGAATGTTAATGTTTCCAGAAACCGAAGTTTTTAAACTTCTAAGTTGTAAACCGTCGACTATTTTGGCATCTAAAGTATTTGACTGCGCATTCATTGAGGAAAAAAAAAATTCTATATACAATTATGAAGTGCATAAATACCGTATAACCGCTTTGAAAAAGAGTGAAGTTTACTATTAAAAAATTAATTTTTTTCATGTGGATTTCATGTTTTATTCACTTTTTTTCAAAGCGATTACGCGGCAGTTGCACAATTCACGGTTGCAAATATATTTTCTAAAAAAAAAACTCTTCATCGCTGTTTAAATTAATTAATTAGAGAAATTCTATATATATCACTGCATAATTTCAATTAATTAACATGTGATTTTTTTTTATCTTTTTTTATTAATTTTATTAATGCTTAAATATGTGTGTTTAAATAGAATGATAAAAATGACAAATCACATATTATTAATTATATGGTGATGTGTGGTGTAAGATCGACTTTCTTATAGCATTTCTCAATTAATTATTAGCATGGTTGCATGCACAAAATTATATACTTCAAATTAAGTTGAAAATTTTCCAGCTAGCTAGCCGACGATATTAATGCTTTAATTGGTTACATTTCATAATCGATCACATTTTAATTAGTAAAAAAAGATGCTATATGCACCACTCAGTTAGATCTCCTATAATGAATATAGTAATATTATATTTACTATGGACTTTGTGTTGATGACATTAATAGATATAGTATTACATGTTCGAATGTCGATGAATATAATATATATATATATAAAAGTGCTAACACTACAAAATTAAATTTATAAACTGATCTAGTTTCATTTGATATGTTAATTTTTTTTTACAATAAAATAAATCAATATTACAACTTGACACACCACATCAAGCCTAGTTCATCTGTAAATTTATTTTTGTGAAATCTTTTTATAGCTAAAACATTTATATACATATAAATGCACATTTGGTTCGAAAATTGTTGCAATTTAGAATCATTATAATGATCTCATATATATTAAATCAGAGAGTTTTCTTTATTTATATATGTTGTAATGTTTTAAACTTCTCAGTTATGTAGAATTACGTACAGTGAATGCATGTACATAAGACAAGGCCAGCCATAAAATAAAAGATTTATATGACATAGGAGAAATTAATAATTACTTGAGCTGTCAATATATGTAGAGAGTAAAAATGGCCTTAATTACATCCTCAACCTAATTAATTAGCATTAGAAGTCCTTAATTATATGTCATATATAACACGTGGCATGACCCCCTGAAAGAAAATTTAGGCACAGTTTGGTACAAATTAGATGAAGCTTCGAGGAAGATGCAGTGAGTTTCTAGCATTAGCTTACCTAGCTGCCATGCATGAATAAAATCATGAATCTCTAACCATGCCAGCAGCGCCTATTTATAACAGTAGGAGCGCTCACTCACTCCCCCATAACGATTATAGATACGGAAATATCTTACCAAGAAACGAAATAAGTACAGTTTGGTTCTTTTTGTGTGAGAAAAAACATGGCTTCAAACTCTCACCAAGAACCATGGCTGTTGGAAAACGGCAACGTCAAGAGCTTGAGCAAGGAGATGCGGCACGGCCGGACTGCTCACAACATGTCATCCTCTTCCCTCCGCAAAAAGTCCGACCTCACTCTTGTCTCCAGAGTTCCTTATGCTTGTCTTAGACAGTTGTTAGCTAACCTTCAAGAGGTTATTCTTGGGACTAAGCTTTTTGCTCTCTTTCCGGCCATCCCGCTTGCCATTCTCGCAGATTCTTACGCTTTTGGAAGAGTAAGTTATATATATATATATATATATATATATATATATATATATATATATATATATATCCCATCATTACAATAGCACTGCATGGTTGAGGGACTAAATAATTTCAGTACTTTCCAATATCGGTTTAGAGTTACAGGATCATGGCGAATGCCCTTATTAACAATTATCAAAGATTGCACCAGTATCTTATATTATTCTTAACAAAATATTAGATTGAGATATATGGTATAATTTCGAGATTTTAATGAATGATCAGTCCTGGTGCTATTTCTCATGACTACAAACAACCCTTTTAAATTATAAGTTGTAAAACGAATGGATTAAATCTGTTTTACTAAAAGAAATGATAATTGATCAGCGGTCATGTCAAAAGGAGTAAACTATATATTGTAAAGAACAACAGGCCTGGGAATAATTTTCTTTTGTATTTAATCATTTTCTATTCTGCAACCATAGCCGTACGTTCTGATTAATTATATTGCAAATTACAGCCATGGGTCTTCGCTTTGAGTTTACTTGGACTGGTACCACTAGCTGAACGTGTCAGCTTCCTCACAGAGTAAGACCAATTATTCATATGATAAAAAAAATATCAAATATTCAACTTTTATATATTTAATTTTTATTTTTCAGTGTTCATTATCAACAAAAGCATTTGTCTTTGGGGTCAAGCTGATTCTTGTTTTTCTCTATTTCTTTTTTCTCAAAAATTGCAGACAAATTGCTTATTACACAGGTCCCACAGGTATAAGCCTGCTCTCTCTCTCTCTCTCTCTCTCTCTCTCTCTCTCTCTCTCAGTATATACGTGGTTGGTATCCTCACAGACACATGATATATAGCAATCCATATATATATATATATATATATATATATATATATATATATGTGCATATATATTAATATATACACACACACACCCACGTATTGAAATGGATGATTATTTGTTGTAAACGCCAAAAGAAAAACCTCAAATATATGAGGTAATAGTGATCTGGATAGATCATGATTTTTCAGAGATCGATCGAGCTTGATTTGAATCTTGTCCCCCTGCATTCACAAACAAGTTGAATTAAAGAGGTTAAATATATAATTACTTTGATTCTGTGATTTTACAGTGGGAGGACTCCTGAATGCAACCTGCGGGAATGCAACGGAGCTCATTATAGCAATACTTGCTCTAAAAGACCGTAAAATAAGCGTGGTCAAGTATTCCCTCTTGGGGTCCGTTCTTTCTAACCTTCTTCTGGTTCTTGGGACATCTCTTTTTTGTGGTGGCATTGCCAACCTTAGTAAAGAACAAAAATACGACAGAGTGAGTTATTACGTACATATTAATGAAACAACCATATATAAAAATATATATTATTGATCTTTACATGGCAGTTGGTGCTAAATTGATGTATATATATATATAATGTTTTTGACAGAGACAAGCAGACGTGAACTCTCTTCTGCTGCTGTTGGCACTGTTGTGCCACTTATTGCCGATGTTGTTTCGGTATTCAGGGGAATCCGATGCTTTGAATACAGCCGAGTCAGCCCTCCAATTGTCGAGAGCCAGTAGCATTGTTATGCTAATTGCATACGCTGCATACATTGTCTTTCAATTGTGGACACACCGCCAATTGTTCGAAGCCCAGGAGGTATATATATATATCTATAAGTACTTATATCCTCAATTCACATGATCAATGCTAGCTGATTGTATTTGTAGCAATATTTTCTTGCAATAGTACTGATGATCTTTAAAATGCATATATGCACGTACGTTGGGTGATTTGACATAAGGTTGAATTGTAAAATTATTTTCTTACAAAATAGATTTGATTTATTGAACAGTACTACCTCAAAAACTTGTGAAGTAATATTTTATTTAGTTTGGGTTGTATTAACATGAAGCTCATTTGAACAGTACTGCATAAAAAGATTTTATAAAAGAAAATTTACAATTAATTGATCACCTACTATACGTACTTTCATATAATATGTTAGATCTATTTTATAATAAAAATAATTTTATAATCTGATATAGTATTACATAAAACCACGTCTCTATTTGTGAGTTAACTTTTGTGAAATATTTTTATGACTAAAATATTTAATAATGCCGGTCATTAATCATAATATAACTATATAATTAATCTATCTTTTGTCGTTCTTGGTACCAGATATATATATATATATATAGTATGCTAACAGCTTATAAATGCAATAATAATATTAATGGTGTAATACCTATATATACAGGAATCAGAAGAGGATGGTGATGCTGTGGAAGAGACGGCTGTGATAGGATTCTGGAGTGGATTTACTTGGTTGGTTGGGATGACCCTGATCATAGCTTTGTTGTCTGAGTATGTCGTGGCTACAATTGAGGCAAGTTATAAACGTACACATATGCTGTCATGTCACAGTGTGGTTGAACACTATCTAAGTAGGAAACAATTTCATTAATGTACGTGCGTAGTACTTGACATATCATTTTCATGAGGAGACAAAAACGTCTCTACAAATATTTGTTTAGCTTAATTATACCATGATACTCATGATCGATCAGTCATGATGATCACTACTCCAATCCCTTGATTTCAGGATGCATCAGATTCTTGGGGTTTGTCTGTCAGCTTCCTTAGCATAATCTTGTTACCAATTGTTGGAAATGCAGCAGAGCATGCAGGAGCAATCATATTTGCTTTTAAGAACAAGTTGGTGAGTACTAGCAATTATATATATGGTTCTAGTGCTTTCCTGTCTTGACAATTACATATATAATGTTAATTTGCAGGATTTAACTTTTTTTTTTTTTTATGGGTATTTTATAATAACATTGCAGGATATAACTTTAGGTGTTGCTTTAGGGTCTGCAGCTCAAATTGCAATGTTTGTGGTGAGAATTTGAAAAAGCTAATTTCTTAATTTGCCAAGTTTTGAAAATAAACTACTTTATACTAAAAGTACATGAATTAATGGCCTAATTAATATATATTTCAGGTTCCATTATGCGTGGTTGTAGCTTGGATTATGGGAATTAAGATGGATCTTGATTTCAATATTCTTGAGACATGCTCTCTTGCTCTATCAATAATTGCTACGGCCTTCACTTTACAGGTAAGAATATTAGCCTAATTAGTACAGATAGAAGTTTAGGCCTCTATTAAGGGCAGGTTTAAGGTTTAAGGCCTTAGATGAGATATAAAATTCTCATCTGATTTTATTTCATCTTATCAAATCTTATCATCAAACATAATTCAAATACAAAATTTTTAAACTAATCATTACAACTTTTTCAAACTTTTAAATAAAAAATAAAAAAACAATTCCAACTTTTTCAAATATCTAAACAAAAATAATATTATAAAACTATATTATTACAATATTTTAACTTTATAATATTTTTATTCAACTTTTTCTTCCTCCCTTCCCAAAACCCAAAAAATATTCAACTCAAACTATCTTACTACTATTTACCAAATGTCCGTTCGCCGCTCACTCATATAGAGATTGATGATGATCGATATTGAAATCTTTCACTCTCAATTTTATAGGATGGGACTTCTCACTACATCAAAGGATTGGTTCTCCTCTTATGCTACATTGTTATTGGAGCATGCTTCTTCGTATCCAAAACACCATTTAGTAAGTACTTGCAACTTTGTTTTTAATGAGATACTTATATATTATATACAACATTATGTCCAAGATCAAACATCTAAGTCTTGAGTTTTTTACCTCCAGACCAAGCAAATATAATCAACTCAGGAATTAAGATGACAACAGAAGCAGCCTTCAGAGCTTAACAAAGGTATATATAGCTTCTTCTTTTTTTTTTTTTTTTTAAAAAAGAACGAAGTACAGGCATCCAAATGCAACATAGTTATAAAAACTTATATTGAGTACTTGACTAAGCATGCTTAATTTGGGTGCAGGCGCCACCTCTCAGGATCACTTCCTAGATAAGGATTGATCTATGCATTGGATCTTCAACATTCAACGGATCAATCGACTTGCATTCATTGATCTTGATTGAAATCATCAGTCGGAAATCAAGCAACATTCAAGTTTTTTGGTTGTGGATGGAAGCCGTACGTCGGTCGTCATGCATGCTTGGCCTAAAGTTGAGATGGATTTTATATGATACCATCGAAAACTTGATGACGACCGCCTATAAATATATATATATATATAAAATATTGTCTTGTATATCTTATAATTTTTTGCACTTAATTTGAGTTCTATTTCACATGGCACAAGGGTTGGAATATTTGCTTTAATTCGTACTCTTTGTACTGCAATAAGAATCAATAAATTGATGGTAATTGTTTTTGTTTTGGTTTGCAATTCAATTTTGTATTTCAACGGTATGTTCCAGCAAGTTTTAGCTTTCCACATGCAATGACTAACATTCAACGATAATGCATGCATGTCAGAATATTATTGGAGTTAATCATAGAGCGGCTTCAGTCAAGTACTAAATTTCAGTGCCATGCATCTACCATGGCAACTTCGTTTAAGAGTTGTGTTAGGTGCATGCATGGCAACATAGAACCTGAGAGATTTTCAGGAATATCATGAGTTAAAACAAATACACGGTTAGTCTTGTACGTAGGACGCATTTCTAGGCCTCTTGTTCGTGATAGTCATGGTAATGGAGAAACTCAAGTGAACTACAAGTCCTCTCAAATTCAAGTGAAACAGCTTTGTTCATTAATGATCGAGCCTCATGATAGGGCCTTAAAAGAGTCCAATTGCATGCTGCAGACAAATTTTGGGGTCTTGCTGCTTGCACATCTATCCGAATAATGGTCTCTCCCGAAGGCTTCTTAATGAGGCATGCAACCTACTTGGTGCATTGTAGATTATTTGGTATTTTCTAACAGAGCCCATGATCTGCCTCAATTTGACATAGAAGTGTTACAGTCATAAAGAGTTTTCACAAAAATAAATCTACAAAAATGTTACAGTCATATGATACATTAAATTTGCTTTACCTCTCTTTAATTAGCCTCTTTAGAAAGGAATCCATATTCCCATTCAAAAGGGAGTTGAGATGGTTTAGATGGATTTAAGTGGTTTAGATTCCCTCTACTTAAATCCATCTAAACATGGTCCCCTCACCTTTTGAGTAGGGGTTTTCTCTCCTATCTTCTTATAGGTGTTTTAGCAAATTCTGTTTTGCTATTCTCGTTTTGCTATGGAGGATGCTTTGGAGTGAATGTATGGAAATTTGTCATTGGCGGAGATAGAGCAGGAAGCTATTCATGTTGAGGTTGAGGTACTACAGGATAGCGTTGCTAGAGGAGAAAAATGTTTGATAGTTCAATTGCTGACCAACCAGCACTATAATAGGGAGGCCTTCAAACAAACTTTGAAGAAAATTTGACGACTAGTGAAATCTGTGAAGCTTCAAGATTTGGATTCGAAATTTACTATTGCTGAGTTTGAAGATGTTCGAGATAAAACAAAGGTCATTCGTGAATGTCCGTGGTCGTTCGATAAACAATTGGTGTTGGTTAAAAATTTTGATGGTTCTCAGCAAGTTCATCATATACAGTTGATAGAGGCCTCTTTCTAGGCAAGGATTCACGATTTACCATTGATGGCTCGAACTGAGTATATTGGTAAACTAGTTGGTAGTGCTATTGGACGAGTTGATGAAGTTGATCTTCTTAAAGGGGAGATGGCATGGGGGGAATTCATGAGAGTTTGTATTTGCATGGATATTACCAAACCCTTGTTGAGGGGGAAGAAGCTGTGTATTGGGTCCAGTGTACCATACTGGGTTCAATTCTCATATGAGAGACTGCCGAATTTTTGCTATGGATGTGGCACACTGGGGCATGGTCTTCGGGAATGTGTTTCTTCTCTGAACATACTGAGCTGGATGCGAATCTTCCATATGGTCAGTGGCTGCGTCGTGAGGGTCGGGGACTAAATTTTGGGGATAGCAAAGTAGCTCTACCGAAAAGACTCATCGAGAACAGTCACCGACGGGGGATGTACAAAAACAACTGGTGGTACGTCGATTACAACGGAACATTAGGAGAATATTCGGGCTGAGTCACACAAGGCAAAAACCGTTACACCAGGCGTGCCTAGTGGAGGGGACCCAGGGAGTGGATGTCAGCATGGACGTGATGCAGGGTACGTTATACCAAACGTGCCTAGTGGAGGGGATCCATGGAATGGATGTGAGTATGGACATAATGCAAGAACGAAAGATTTGTTGCGGGAATCACAGGGTTCATGGTTAGACAAGGAATCTCTCAACTTTGTTGGCGATGAGGAGATGGGTAGCCGTGATAAGGTGATGGACTGAATGAATATGGGCTTGGTGGGCCAACATAGTAGTAAGGAGGATATGGGCCAAATGAAGGTGGGTTTGGTGGAAAGGCCGCATACAGAAGCTTGGCCTGTCGTTGGCCCACGTAAATGGAAAAGGAAATTGACGAAAGACCGGTCCATTTCATCTGATAGAAATAATAGTGTTGGTACAGAGAAGAAGAGATTGGCGAATTCGGAGGTTGAAGAAGAGACAGTGCTAGTAAGAAACATAAGAGAAGTTTAGTTTAGGGGAGCTATGAGGAGGGTCTTGTTGAGGTGCAAGTCAATTTATCGGCAGAGGTTGTTTCCCAGCCCTACCGACAGCCATGAAAATCCTATCTTGGAATTCCCGTGGGCTTAGGAACCCATAGGGAATTTGATCCCTTTAAAATTTGATCAAGAAGGAAGATCCCGACCTAGTGTTCCTACAAGAAACGAAGTTAAATACACGAGCCATGGAGAAATGTAAGTTTAGTATTGGTTTTGTTAATTGTCTTTCGGTTGACAATTTTGGGCGAAGTAGTGGTTTAGCTTTACTTTGGAAAAATGATATAAATCTCGCTGTTTTAAGTCTTTCTCTAGATTTCATATTGATGCAGTAATTAGAGAGTTGTTCAAATGAATGATTTTTTACGGGAATTTATGGAACCCTGATACAGTTAGTAGAACTCAAACTTGGAATTTGATTAGGTCTTTGAATCGGGGGGAAGGCTACCCGTGGTTGTTATGTGGGGATTTTAATGAGATATTGGACCTATCAGAAAAGAAAGGTGGTAGACCAAGACTTGAAACACAAATGGTGGATTTTAGAGCAGTTCTACAAGAATGCTCCTTGCGAGATATGGGCTATAGAGGCCCTAAGTTCACTTGGAGTAATGGGCGAGGTGATGGTGAGGAAATTAGTGGAAGGTTGGACAGATTCTTAAGATATTACCAACTGAATCTTTTCTTTCCACAAGTTGTGGTGACACATGGGGTTGCAGCATATTCAGATCATTTTCCAATATGGTTTGAAAGGAAGATGGTCTGAAACGAGAGGCAGGATGTTATGGTGAGGGGGGAAAAACCTTTTAGATTTGAGGCTATATGGGTGGGAGATGAAAAGTGTACCCAAATCATTAAGGATGTGTGGGAGAGAAAAGGTGGTGGAGATAGTATGGGGGATGTTATGGAGTTGATTAAAGGCTATAGTGAGAAATTGATTGTATGGAACAAGTCAAGTTTTGGGCATGTTAGACAGCAATTGAATATTGCTAGGAAGAAACTAGAACAGCTGCATCAAACAGAGCCATCACAGTCTGATCATGTGGGATTGAAGGCTGCTAGAGAAGAGGTCCAAATCTGGTTAGAGAGGGAAGGGGTCATGTGGAGACAAAGATCTAAGATGCATTGGCTTAAGGAGGGTGATCAGAATACAAGGTATTTCCATTCTAAAGCCTCTCTGAAAAGGAAAAAAAACTGTATTACAAAGTTAAAAGATGATAGAGTGTTATGGTATGAGGGTAAGCACATGAACGACCTTGTTGTAGACTATTTTAGAACCCTCTTTACTACTTCTGAACAGAGGGGACATCTGAATATTCTGGAGAATATAGAGCAGAAAGTTAATGCTGAGATGAATAGGGATCTTACCAAGATTTCTACTGCTGATGAAGTTAGTGCTGCTCTACAACAAGGCATCCAACAAAGGCACCCGGACCAGATGGGATGTCACCAATTTTCTATCAAAAGTATTGGCATATCGTGGGAAGTTCAGTAACTTCAGTTGTACTCTCCAATCTTTAACTCAGGTGTGTTGCCTTCTGAACTTAATTGTACCCTTCTTAGCTTGATTCCTAAGAAGAAAATTTGTGAAATGGTTGCTGATTTTCACCCTATTAGCCTTTGTAATGTAATCTATAAGTTGGTTTCTAAGGTTATTGCTAATAGACTAAAAAGAGTGATACCCTCTGTTATTTATGAGTCACAAGGAGCTTTTGTGTCTGGAAGGTTGATAATCGATAATGTATTAGTGGCTTATGAGCTTGTGAACTATTTGAAGAATAAGAGGAAAGGGAAAACGGAGTATATGTCTTTGAAGTTAGATATGAACATGGCCTATGATAGGGTGGAATGGGGTTTCTTAGAAATAATTATGTTGAAACTTGGTTTTGCTCAGAACTTTGTGAAGTTGATTATGGAGTGCATTAAAATTGTTTCCTTTTCAGTTTTGGTGAATGCCTTGCATATGGCCCTATTTTTCTAAGTAGAGGGATAAGGCAAGGGTACCCACTTTCCCCTTACCTCTTCCTTCTATGCACAGAGGGCTTAATTGGTCTATTAAAAACTGCTGAGAGGGACAGCACAGTAAGGGGGATGCGTGTTTGTAGAGGAGCTCCTGAGGTTAATCACCTTCTTTTCACAAATGATAGTATCATTTTTCTGCAAGGCTGATGTTAGTACAACAAGAAATATTCAATCTATTTTAGAAAAGTACGAGTTTGCCTCTGGCCAGAAAATTAATAGACAAAAAACTACTATGGTTTTTTCAAGGAACGTGAGAGAGGATAAACAAAGAGAGCTTATGAGCTTGTGGGATGTGAGCTCCTTCCAGCAGTATGAAAAGTATATAGGCCTGCCTAACATGGTTGGGAAGTCAAAATCAAGGGCCTTTGGTGAGATTAAAAGTAGGGTCTAGAATAAATTACAAAACTAGAAAGAACAGTTGTTGTCTTAGGGGGAGAGAGGGATTGATCAAAGTTGTTGCCTTATCCACTCCCACATATGCCATGAGTTGTTTCGAGTTACCAATAAGCTTTTGTAAGGAATTGGAAAGGATGATGGTAAGTTTCTGGTGGGGACAAAAAAATAATGAGAAAAATTGCATTGGATGAGGTGGAGTCATATGTGTCAATCTAAGTTTAGAGGAGGGATGTGCTTTAAGGATTTACAATTCTTTAATATGGCACTTTTGGCTAAGCAAGGATGGCGAATCTTACAAACTGAGGGTTACCTTTTACACCGAATCTTTAAAGCAAAATACTTCCCACAAGGGAACTTTCTTGCTTCTAAACTAGGATCAAACCCCTCTTATGCATGAAGAGGGATATGGGAAGCCAAAAAATGGTTGGTGCAGGGATGTAGCTAGAGAGTAGGGACGGGGGAAAATATTCAGATTTGGAAGGATGCTTGGATTCCTGGCCACAAACCTTTGGTGGATGAATTGATATTAAGGGAAGGTACCGATATGGAAGAGACAGTGGATATTCTTATTGATTCAGAAACAAAAGGATGGAGGATGGATCATACTAGAGCTCTCTTTAATCCAATTGAAGCAGCTGACATTTTGAAAATAAGGATATCATCAAACCAGTATGAGGATAAATAGATATGGACAGAAGAGAAAAATGAGAATTTATGTGTTAAAAGTGCTTATAGACTAATACAAAACCTGAGTAACAGCAATGAGGGAGAGAGTTCAAGTGCTACGTATCAGAGGAAGCTATGGAAAATGTTGTGGATGATGCAGGTCCCGAAAAGAATTCAAACTTTTGCATGGCGAGCTTGTAGAGATATATTGCCTACTCTTACAAAAAAAAAAAAAATAGATGTGGAAGATAGATGTTGTTTCTGCAAGGCAGCCCCTGAGGATGTTCATCATGTCGTAGTTGCATGTCCATCATTTAAAGGCTTGTGGAGAAATTATGTACTTGTTATGCAACAGTTGCCTCTTGATTTGAATTTCTTGGATGTGACCAATTTCATTCTTGATAAAGGAACAAAGTCAGAGTTTACAAGGTTCTTTCTTATAACCTAGGGATTGGTTTAGATTCAACAAGATGCAGATGGAACAACTTTTGCTTCAACCTGAGCAGGTTATAAACTACTCTCTGTCTATGCAAAAAACTTTTACTAATTTAAGAAGCTCATCAATTTAGAATGCCAAAAGAGTATGCAGTTGGAATCCTCCTCCAAGAGGTTTTCTGAAATTGAATGTGAATGGAGCTATGTTTTTAGATGTAAGAAAGGCTGGTGTGGGGGTGGTACTTTGCGATAAAAAATGTAATTTAGTGATGGCTGCAAGCAAGATCGAAAATGAGGTGGAGGATCCATCTACCATTGAACTGTTGGCCTTATTAAGAGGTTTACAACTGGTTGTCCACTTGGGATTTTCAAAACTAGTTGTTGAAAGTGATTGTATGTTATTGGTTCAAGAACTTAAAAATGAACAAGATTCTTTGTTAGCAGATGATAATCTTATTATGGAAGTTAAGAGCTTGCTACAACATTTTCAAGAGTTTGAAGTCCAATATGTACATCGAATAGGAAATGAGGTAGCTTATAGATTAGCACGTTATACTTAGAATATTGATAATATCTCTATGTGGTGGGAGCATCTTCCCACTTTTGTTGATCATTCTCTTTGGATTGATCAAAACAATATGTATTGAGGTTTACGAATGAAAGAATGTTTGATTATCAAAAAAAAAAAAAATTATAATAAAAATATATTTATAATTTAACGTACTATATTAAACTATATCTATTTATAAATTTTATTTTTATGAGATATTTTTTTAATTAAAATATTTCATTAATTTATAAGATTAAAAAAATATCTCATTAATTTATAAGACCACATGACGTGTATATCATGTTTGTCGTTGGAATGGCCATCTTCACCCCAACTGTCTCAAAGCTAAACGATAGCTATAAGCGGAACCACAGGGCCAAGATAGGTGACACCTGGCTTTCTTTTACTTGGCTTTTCTTTGCTTCTCTCCCCGGTGCGCGAAGCGAGGGAGCCAAAACAAGAACACGAAAGAGTGAAAAACCCAAAACCCCTGCCGCATTCTCCTATACTCACTTAGCCGATTACCCCCAAACCATTATTTATTCGTTTTTTGATCGATATGTCTTGCGCTCTGCTTCTCTCATCTCCCATACACGCCTTTGAGTCTTCCAGAAAGATTCGGAGAGCAAGACATCGTCGCTCTCAAATTCTATGCTTTTCTTCGCAACCCAACCTTCGCGGTGGAAAAGATGAAGAACAAGACGGGGCTGATCATAGCAAGTAAGATTATCAATTCTTTTTTGTTAAAATTAAGAAGCTTACCTCAAGTATGAAACTGGTTGTTAAAAACTGATGGTTATAGGCTCAGTTCAGTTTGTGTTTGTGTTTTTCACTGATTTTTATATCCAGGTTTTCTTTTTTGGATTTTAGGGTTCAAGGCGGGCCGGAGGTGATCGTGGTAGAGAGATATGGCAATGGCACTGCTAAGAGGTCTTTCCTAAAACAGTTCTTCCTTTGTTCTGGCTCATCTTTGAATTTATTAATTTTCTAGATCATAGCTAATGGTCGTTTACCATATCTATTTTGTGTGCTAGTATAATTCATTAAAAAAAGAGTGTGATAATGGAAATGAAAATGTAATTGTTGATGAGAAATGCCCTCCTGTTTTTAAATGATTCTTGAATGATGAGGCCTGGCGGTTTTCTGGTCAATGCTGGAATACTTTTCACCTTCTTGTTTGAAAAGAAACTCGTGATATTTCACATTGGTCATACATTTGTAACCCTTAGGCTGTGATTTGTTTGTCTCTCTTTGAATCGTGGCATCACAAGCAGGTACATGTTAGATGAAGAATTTGGATTACGAACATTTCTTGAGGAGGATAGCTCGGTGACAAATAGGTTCCAGGACTCGCATACAGCTGACACTAGAATATCATGGCTTCCAGACAGCATTAAAGATTTTATTTTACCTGCGGGTTTCCCAGGTTCTGATCACGAACATTCTTTATTTGTTTCTCACTTTTTTTTTCCAGTTCTAAGTATTTTTTTTTTCTCTGTGAGCCACCTATTAGTGACTCATCAGAGAATAATCCCGATTTTGAGATAGAAGAGTTTCGTCTTTTGAATGTCAAATGTTGTCACAGGATTTGTGATTGATGAGAAGGTCTGCTTTCCTCCTTTGCATTTCATGCAGGATCGGTCTCAGATGATTATTTGGAGTACATGTTGTTACAGTTCCCTACCAATGTGACTGCCTGGATCTGTCACGCTTTAGTCACGTCAAGTCTACTTAAGGCATGTCAGTCTAACTCAGGTCATTACTTTTGCTTGGGTATGTCTATTAGGAAGAGAGAAACCTTAAACTGTTCTTAATCGTGTCAGGCTGTTCGAGAATCTTCCTTTAGCAGATCTTATCTTTCTTCTTGTTTTGTTGAAGTTTCTGGTGTAGTTAGATTTTTATTTGGTAAGGAGTTTGCTTTGACTGAAATGATGTTTGAAGCTTATGAATTTTGACGGAGGTTACTCTTTTCGAATAAGTAGCGTATTCTTTGTAGTGTAATTACATGTCTTTACTTTCTCTAAAGGTTAAAATTTGTATTATCTAAATTGTAATGAATAATAATTGAAATTTTTATTTATTTATCTACTCCTTGCTTCATAAAATCTTAGTTTAAAATGGATAGTATTTATTTTTCAATGGTAACTTGGTCATCTCATCGATGAATTCTAACTTCTTGATTTGAGATATTTGTTTGTTTGAAGTACTTGAGAAGATTTAGAATAATTTAGGGTATAAAATTTTTACTGTAGTTTACATATCCTTTTTTTCTTAATTTAAAATTAACTGACTCCTAAAAAAGAGCAGGTGAATTAGAAACAGTCCATTGAGATAAAATATTTGTTTAATAATAATTATGGAATATAAATATCATAGTCATGGATCATGCTTGTCATTACATTTATAATTCCTATTTTAATAGGAGTGAGGAGAAGATCATTTGAATATTCAAATTTATTTTTGCCTCTGACAAAAATTGTTCTATGCACTTCCTTGCAGGCCGTCGGTGTTGCCTCTTTCTCAGGGACTACTGCTGCCGCTTCGGCTGCTGCCATCAGGTGAATTTTAAATTCATTGATTTTTTATTGCATTTTTGTGATTTCTTTTGTTAACTTCAATTAGTGTGCGTGTGTGTGTGCGCGCGTGTGCACGTGTGCGTGTGTGTGTGTGTGCGCGCGCGCGTGTGTGTGTGCGTGTGTGTTTACTTCAAATGCACAAACATATATGTGTTTTGTGTGGCTGTCTGCATGCATGGACCATTTTTCTGTATCAAAGACTCTTTTATTGGATTAAACTGCAATTTATATGATGGTTTCTACAGATGGGTGTCAAAGGATGGCATTGGGGCTGTTGGACGCTTATTCATTGGTCTGAAATAGTAAAGATAGCTAGAAGATTGAGAAGGTTGTTGTGCTGAATTTTATCAGTGACTCTCACTATCTTTTCCAGGTGGGCGGTTTGGAAATCTGTTTGATGATGATCCAAAACAATGGCGCATGTATGCTGACTTCATTGGTAGTGCAGGAAGGTTTGTGTAACAAGTTTCCCTTTAGATGTAGGTTACCTCATTTTCAGATTCTATTTAACAAGATCACTCATTTTCTATTTTAATTCATCATGCAGCATCTTTGATCTAAGTACCCAATTATATCCAACCTATTTCTTACCATTGGCATCTCTTGGAAATCTTGCAAAGGTATTCTCCTTTTTATTTCACTTGTTTATTCTGATGACTACAATCTCAACCCAAGTATGTAATATTCTTTAGTAATCACTTTTTTCGCCTCAAATAATGTTTCAGAAAAACTTAATCTTTAACTTCTCCATATCAATGTTTTACTTATAAAAAAAAACTTCTCCTTATCAATGTACTTAAAAATATCTCCAAATCATTGTGGAAGTGTAGGATAGTTATCTGGTGAATGATATTCTTATCAAAAAAAAAAAAAATGGTTATCTGGTGAATGATTTGATTATTACTGATCTGCTTGAGATTGAAACAGGCTGTGGCTAGAGGTCTAAAAGATCCATCATTTCGTGTAATACAAAACCATTTTGCAATCTCTGGAAATCTGGGAGAGGTAGCAGCAAAGGTATTCTTTTATTAACGAAGCTTATTTTTGCTGTCATTCATTTTATGATATTTATTAGCTATAAACTATGTAGTTTTGCTACTAACTGCGTTGATGATGAGTCATTTGCTGCTGTTGATATTATCATTTAAATTATGTAGCTCAGCTTTCTTATTCAACAGAGAAGATTTTCTGTGTTGGCGCCAAATTATGTATTGAGGCAATATAAGTAATCCAGGATCACTATTTAAAGAATATATATGTTTCTCTTTCAGCCAAATCCTTCCTCTGATCCCTGATTCCCTTTGACTAAACATAGAATAAGTAATCCCTACTATTTAGGAAACTCCTTCCTGTTAGTTGACATATGTAGGCATGCTATGAGTATGGACCATCAATATTTATAATGAGGCATGCAATGCAGAGCTGTAACCATTTTCTAAACTACCCCAGACATGTTCTTGAACCACAAGTGTTATATTCGTATATCAGGAAGATGGAAACATTAGCATTGTTGTGTAGGAAGTGAGGTTTTGAAAATTGACATCTCCTCTCATTTTCAATTAACAATTGTTTGCAGGTTCTGTTTTGCGGGAGAAAGTATAAGCCTTCGCTTGATACCAAATGAATTTTTTATTTTTTTGTTCATTACTACCTTAAAGCCAGATCAGTGCGCACACAGAGGAAAATAATATCCATTTGCGTTGGAATATAACAATAGATTCCCACCTTTATATAAATATATAAGTTCTTACTGAAAAGAGAATGTTTTTCTCTTGATTGATCAATTAATTAGGAAGAAGTTTGGGAAGTAGCAGCTCAGCTTCTTGGTCTTGGTCTGGGCATACTGTTCCTGGTACATTATATATTTCAAGATGCTCATGAATTTCCTTGGTAGCAATTTCAATTTAACATAAACTAACGATCTTTTTTATTTGATGCATTTAATTGATTTTAGAATTCTGAATGCAGGATGCACCTGGACTTTTCAGATCATATCCTGTGTTGGTATTGACATGGACGAGCATGCGGCTTCTGCACCTTTGGCTACGTTATCAATCGCTTTCAGTTCTACTATTTAACACAGTAAGAATGTTCTATATTTGGTTCCTAATCTTCTAAAAATAAAACTTAACTTGGATTATCTCGTTCTTTTTTTCTTTTCTTTTTTTGACAAGTAATAAAACTTTATTAAGAAGCACAAAAGTGCAACTCTAGTACACATGAAAATATACAGAGACACTTATTAGGAGAAACAAATACTAGAAAATCATGAAAGTTGAGCACATTAAAGTCTATAGAAGCTGCCCAATGGAAGAGAGTATTGAAAAAGAAAGTTTTTTGCTCCTCCAATGTCCGTTAATGTTCTTCAAAGTTTCAATTGTTCCTTTTCATTTAATGCACCAAATGAGACAAGTAGGAACCATCTTCCATACTGTTGCAACTTGTGGGATGCCACTTAACCCACTCTAAGAGTAGAAAAGATCCACTTGTCTTCCCACTATGACCCATGCCAAACCAACCGAATTGAAAAATTCACTCCACAGCACTGGCAATCTTGCAGTAAAGTAAACGATGATGAATGGATTCGCCACTACTTCTTACAAATACAACACCAATCAATCATAATGATGTGCCTTTTCCTTGGATTATTTGTGGTGAGAGTTTTTCCAAGAGAGGCTTGCACAAAAAAATGCAGCTCTAGAAGGGACCTTAGTCTGCTAGATACTTTTCAAGGAAATGGGTTTTATCACGAGGAATAAGGACGTTGTAGAAGGAATGAACATTGAACATCCCTCATCTTTAACTAGCGGAATACAACATGTTAAAGAATTCAGTGAAGGCATCTACCTCCCACTCATGAGCCTCTCTAGTAAAGCTTATATTCTAGTGAGAGAAATTACTAGATATCTCCCAATGGTCCACCACATAGAAGTATCCTTAGCACTTATAACACTGTACATATCCGGAAAAGCTTTCTTGATAGCTCTATCCACGCTACATATCATGCCAGGATCTAATCCTAGCTTCTTCTCTCGCCTCAAGTTGAGAATGGTTAGAAAACTTTCCTAAATCTTTTCTTCAGTAATCCCACCACCATGAGGCCCATGGATCTCATTTAAACATCACCCACCCAACTCACATCCTTATTTGGAATCTTTATCACTCATCTTTATAGCGCCAAAGCCACTTCCCCAAGAGTGCATGATCAAACAAGTGTAGGTTTCAACTCCCAAGCCATCCCTGAAGATTAGATAGCCTACATTGTCCAATTTAACAAGATGAAATTTGACCTCTTCACCTAACCCACCCTAGAGAAAGTCTCATTTCTACTTCTCTAGGCATTTAGCCACACTAGAAGGAAGCGGAAAAAGAGACATGGAACGCGTAGGCAAATTAGAAAGAATTCCTTGGACTTATACATCCTCATCCAGCCAACCAACAGACGCTCAATCATCTCAATAACCCTATCTCAATTGCCTTGGCCTTGAAAGTGGCCCCAAATGAAGGCTGAGTTATTTCGTAGGTAAAAGGGACACTTGACAACATACATTGGAACCAAGTCAAATTTTGCCAAATTAACCTTCAAATTGGAAAGCAGAAGATCCGTTTGATTAGTTGGCTGTTTTCTCTGTTTTGCTTCCTTAACAGATAAATCTGAAGCGTGCTCGTCTGCTGGTAAAGTCACATGTTTTGCACTCTACTGTGCCGGGTAAAATTTTAAATATTTTTAGTCCTTTGCTCAACATACATTTTATTGACTTTATAAAAAATGACCAATCTTTATGATAGGTTGATTTCAGGATGTGTTGCATGCAACAAGGAAGAAAATATTTTATCATGGCAAAGATTCATGAAGCCATTAATTACATTTGGTGTGTCCTTGGAGGAGATGGTTGGTGGCGAGAAATCTCTTTCCATGGTATTGCCTTAATTACTCTTCTACCATCTTTTATTACATTGTAACGCTGTCTTTTATTGCATTGAGTAGAGATGTTAACTAGTCATTTATAATGCAACAGGTAAAAACACTTTTGAAATTATATGCAAAGGAGCAATACATTCTCGCGGTGAACCACAAGCAAGGAGAATTTGAGGTCTTTGTCTCATTCAAGGTATGCATGTAAATTATTTGTCAGGATGTACTGGCTCAGCTTGGTCAAACTCTCTACATTTCACTGCAGGTAGGAGCTACAAGTGTTTCTGTCTTGCGTAGTGTGTGGCAGGCTTATTGGCTACATGAGAACTGGGACAGTTCAGATGATGTCTTCCATCTGCTTGCTCAAAGCATAGTGCAGATGGAAGATAGATTTGAGAATTTCATCCAACAGTTAAATAAAGCTGGTTGGGATACACATCATATAAATATGAGGGTCCCTAAGGAAATTGCCATCGATGAAGTGGCACCCATTTAATTGTTCAAGTTAAGGCTATCAAAATGTCTTCATTGTGGGGTTCGATCTTCTACACTGTTATGCCCTTGTTATGCGATCTGTCATTCTCCCGATTAAATGGACATGATGTGGCATGCTTCAAATTGCTGTTTTTGACGAAGACGACCAGACCCCTTGTGCCAATTTTATCCAAAAATAAAGGAATGGAGGAGTTATTAGAGAAATTTGGCTAGGAAAGCTACTGACATGAATACCATGACTGCTAATCTCTGAGGAAATATGCTGGGAGGATGGTTATGGTTGACGAAGGTGGCCACCGGTACTAGTTGAAATGGGATCTTTTACAGTCTTTTTATATGAACCATGTCCACACAGTTCTATTAGAGATTTCCAATGGCGGTCTCGATTTGACTGGGAGATTTTATTTTCTCTTTAATTGATGTAAGTTTTGGTTCTTCTGGTTCTGGGTCATGATCTATCCCAGCACGGTACCATTTCTGCTCTTTTTAGCCTCCTCTCTTGGGAAAAATTATGGGAGTTACCACTTACATTTGGGCCACCCACCTCTTTCCATCGCTTGGAATTGCTTCTTCTGGGTCGCCCGAATAGGTGGGTGTAATGGTCTTTTTGAATTAAGAACCCAGTAATGTGCAAGAACAATAACAATAAGCAATAAAACTGAAAACAAAAAGAACACAAGATCAAACCAAGAAATCTACTTTTGATTTCCTGAGAGAGATTTTCGAGTAATCTCCAAACTCTTTACAACAATGAAAATTCAATTCGTAGTTTTCTTCTTTTTCTAGTACCTCTTTCATTTACAAGAGTCTGTTGGCTACACAGTAAAACGTAGCTGTTTTAATTCAACTAATCACTAAAAACAACAGCTATCTACATTTTTCAAAACATCATGTATCATTAAACGCAATGCACTGTTTCAAGTAGTCGTTTCCTTCTTTAGACTTAAACGCAATGCACCGTTTCAATTCTTCAAATAACTGTTGTCCTTCAAATAGCTGTTAAGCCCAATACTGACTACTGCATCCCATTGCTTCTTCAGACTCTCACCCACGACAAAGTCTTCTATAAACTACTCTAAAAAGAGAGTCATTACATTCTCCCTCCCTTAAGACTCTTGTCCACAAGACATTATATAAAAAATAAAATTATTTTAGAGAACCTTACCCACTAGGTGTGGATAAAGCCCTCTCAGGTTCCATAAAGATTCCCATGAATTGTCCTCAACAGAAGCTCCCAACCACTTGATAAGGACCTTAGTAATAGACTGATTACCTTGTTTCTTTATTCTCCTCTCTAAAATTAATTAAGGCTCTGGTTGAATCTGTCCAGCTGCATCAATTGGAGGAAGAGTTGGCAGTGGAGCAATGCCTTGACCCAGGTTCTTTTTTAAACATGACACATGGAACATAGGATGTGTGGAATAAGAAGATGGCAACTGTAACTTATAAGCAACAGATTCTATCTTTTCCAAAACCTAAAAAGGTCCATAAAAGCGAGGAGCAAGTTTCATATTATGCCTCAAAGAAACTGATTTTTGTCTGTAGGGCTGTAATCTCAAAAACACCCAGTCACCAACTTGAAAACTCCTCTCAGACCTTCTCTTGTCAGCATAGAACTTCATTCTGTGTTGAGCCTTATGAATGTTTTCCTTCAACAAGGATAAAATCTCCTCTCTAGACTTCAACTGGAGATCCACAGTTTGATTACGAGTAGTACCAGGCACATAAGACAGCAACTTAGGTGGGGAATATCCATAAAGAGCTTCAAATGGTGTAATAGTTGTAGTAGAGTGAGTTGTAGTGTTGTAACACCACTCAGCCATGGACAACCAAGCAGACCATTCTTTAGGCTTCTGTCCAGCATATCATCTCAGATAAGTTTCCAAGCTTTTATTCAATGCCTTAGTTTGTCCATTTGTTGTGGATGGTAGGCTGAGCTAAAATCCAATGAAGTACCCTGCAAAAGAAACAATTGCCTCCAAAAGGAGCTGGTAAAAACTGAATCTCTATCCGAGACTATAGATTTAGGCAATCCATGGAGTTTAAAAACTCCAGAAAAGAAAACTTGTGCAACCTTAGTTGCTATGTAAGGATGTGATAAAAGAAAGAAATGAGCAAACTTTGTTAACCTGTCAATAACCACAAACACCACAGAATAGCCGTTGGATGATGGCAATCCTTCCACAAAATCCATAGAGATATCATGCCAAATAAGATCTGGAACAGGTAATGGTTGTAGTAAACCAGGATATTGCACATTTTCATGTTTATTAACTTGACAGATTTCACACTCTTGCACTAGTTTCTTAATAACTCGCCTCATGCCTTCCCAAAAAAAATCCAATCTAGTCTTTTTAAGAGTTCTATGGTAGCCTACATGGCCTGCCTGTGGGTTATTATGAATGAATTGCAAAGCCTGAAAAGGTGAAGATGGTATCACAACCAATCTTTCATTCATTAATAATAACCCTTACTGTAAAGAATAGTGTTTAGGACCCTCTTGCCCTTGTTGTAACTTAGATAAAATCTCAGAAGTTTTGGGACACAATGAGTAACTATTCTTAAGTTCCTCTATTCACAAAGGTGTAGGGAAAGATATTAGAGCAATCGTGGCTAACTCTTCTTCATTTCTTCTAGAAAGTGCATCAGCTACAACATTTTCCTTGCCCTTCTTATAAACAACTGTAAAATCATATCCAATCAACTCGGAGATCCATTTTTGTTGTGCCTCAGTCCCTACCTTTTGCTCAATCAAATATTTTAAAGCTTGTTGATCAGTCTTTACCTTAAAAGTATGGCCAAGCAAGTAAGGCCTCCATTGAGTCACTGCAGAGATAAGAGCTAACAACTCTTTCTTATAAGTGGACAACAATAAGGCTTTACCTTTCAAGGCCTTGCTATAGAAGGCAATTAGGTGGCCTTCTTGTATAAGGATAGCTCTCATCCCAATGCCTGAAGCATCACATTCAATAATGAATGTTTTGAAAAAATCTGGTAAATTTAAAACTGGAGGATTGCTGACAGCTTCCTTCAATGCTTCAAAGGTAGTTGCAGCTGTTTCATCCCAATGAAATGAGTTCTTTTTTAACAAGGAAGTCAATGGGGCTGCAATGGATCCATAATGTCTTATGAATTTTCTGTAGTAGCCAGTAAGGCCCAAAAACCCTCTTAAGGATTTCAAAGTTTTGGGGCTAGGCCACTGCACCATGGCTAAAGTCTTGGAATGATCAGCTTGTACCCCCTTACCTGAGATGATATGGCCCAAGTATTCGATTTCAGAGGCTCCAAATTTACACTTTGACATCTTAGCATATAAACTGTGTTGCTCTAATACTTGCAAAACAGAATTCAAATGATGAACATGCTCTTCTATATTTCTGCTATAGACCAGTATGTCATCGAAGAAAACTAATACAGACCTCCTCAAAAAGGGCTTGAATATGTCATTCACCAACCCTTGGAAAGTTGCTGGTGCATTGGTAAGCCCAAAGGACATTACCAAGATGGTGCCCCTCATGAGTTCTAAAAGCTGTTTTAGGAATGTCTTGTTCTCTCACTCTGATTTGGTGATACCCAGCCCTCAAATCCAACTTAGAAAACACTTGTGCACCAAAGAGTTCATCTAACAACTCATCAATGACAGGTATTGAAAATTTATCTTTGATAGTTACTTGATTGAGTGCACGATAATCAATGCACATCCTCCAAGTACCATCAGCTATTTTTACTAGTAAAACAAGTGATGAAAAAGGACTTTGGCTGGGTCTCACCACCCCAGAAGCCAACAATTCTTGAACAATCTTTTCAATTTCTGCCTTCTGGTAATGGGGATATCTATATGGCCTAACAGAAATAGGGTTTGCCCCTTCTTTAAGATTAATAGGATGGTTAAAAGCCCTATTAGGTGGTAAACCCACTAGTTCAGAAAAAACCCTTGGGTATGCATCCAGTAACTTAGTAATGATCTCAGGAGTGGACCTAGGTGTTACCTCTTGACCTACCCCCACTAGTTGTAAGAACCACCCTTGACCATTTAATCAGGTTTAAGTCATTTGTCTCCCATCAGCACATCAACATTGCCAGTACTAATTCCCTGAAACACTACATCTTCCTTTCCTAACCTGAAACTCATATACATCTTAGTAAAGTCCCAGTGAATAGACCCCAGAGTTTTAAGCCACTGCACACCCAGAACAATGTCACAGCCCCTAATGATAGCACATGAAAGGGAACAGAAAATTTAGACCTTTGTATCCTGACTACTTCTTCACCTTTACCACGACTCAGTATTTTTGTCCCATCAGCAACCCTTACCTGCAAGCTTGAATCCCTTTCAATCCTCAATTCAGCCTTCTGAACCACTAGTGGATCTGGGAAGTTATGAGTGCTTCCTGAGTCTACTAAAATTTCAACAGCACAGGCACCAATTCTCCCATGCAATCTCATTGCATTGCTGGTAGAATAGCCTAAGATGGCATTAATAGACACCTCAACACCTTCCTCCCCTTCCTCTTGAACTACTGCATGGCCATCCTCATCTCCTAAACACAATTTATCCTCATTTACCCCAGAAGGGTCTGAAACCCCTTGATCAACTTGCAAAAGGTAAATATTGAAATTTTTACATTTATGAGTGGGATTCCACTTCTCATCACAATGATAGCAAAATCCCCTCCTCCTCTTCTCATCCATCTGAGAAGAGAAAACTTTTTTGACTAGTATAGGACTTCTTGGCATTATGGCACTATCCACACTATTTTCTTGCTGAATCTTGCCTCCACCCAACTCATTATTTTTTCAAGATTTCCTAGAAGCCCATAAGTACTCTTCTTGAATCTTTGCAAGACCAAAGGTTGCATTCAAATTAATAGGATTGAGCATTCGAACAGGCAATCGAATCTCATCCTTCAATCCATTCATAAAACAGCTTAATTTGAGCCTATCTGACAGTCCCTTAAGCCTATTGGATAAAGATTCAAATTGTGCCTTGTAACTGGCCACAGTGGAAGTTTGCTTAAGACGAGTCAAAGCTTCCATGGGATCATCTTAAGCTGTAGGCCCGAACTTGACCAGGAGGGCCTTTACAAACGAATCCCAACTATAGAAAATGGCCCCATCCACAGCATCTTGATACCACACGAGGGCCTCACCCTCCATGTGATAAGAGGCCATAAGAAGCCTCTGGTTTAAAGAAATTTGGTGGAACTCAAAATACTGAGTTGCCTTAAACACCCAAGCAGAAGGATTGGTTCCCTCAAAGTGAGGAAAGTCCAATCTGACTCCCCAAGGCAAAGAACCCCTTTCATTAAAATTTATTGGCATACCATAGGTTTCTTCTTCAGGATTCACACCCCCAAAGGAACCAGAATTACGCTGGTGAGATTGAATTAAAGATTGCAGCATATCTGTTAACTACCTGCCTATAATCCTAGAAATTGCAGCATGATGTTCCTCGAGTTGCTTAAGCATGCCTTCTTGCTGCCTTAACGACTCTTCTTGATGTGCCTTCATTGTTGCCGCCGCTGCTGCCCTTGTATTATCGGCCATGAGAGGACCACCTAGTTGATACCACTTGTAATGGTCTTTCTGAATTAAGAACCTAGTAATGTGCAGGAACAAGAACAATAAGCAATAAAACTGAAAATAGAAAGAACACAAGATCAAACCAAGAAATCTACTTTTGATTTCTTGAGAGAGATTTTCGAGTAATCTCCAAACTCCTTACAACAATGAAAATTCACTTCGTAGTTTTCTTCTTTTTCCAGTACCTCTTCCATTTACAAGAGTTTGTTATTTATACTAAAGCTACACAGTAAAATGCAGCCGTTTTAATTCAGCTAATCACTAAAAACAACGGCTATCTACATTTGCCAAAACGTTCCGTATCATTAAACACAACGCACCGCTTCAAGTAGTCGTTTCCTTCTTCAAACTTAAACGCAACGCACCGTTTCAATTCTTCAAAGAACCGTTGTCCTTCAAATAGCGTTAAGCCCAATACTGACTACTGCATCCCACTGCTTCTTCAGACTCTCACCCACGACAAAGTCTTCTATAAACTACTCTAAAAAGAGAGAGCCATTACAGTGGGTGTCCAGACTCCAAAGCCCATCCTTGAAGATCACTCACAAGGATCATCCTATTCATGAAGTTCTTAATTTTTTTTCCCAAATTTTATTGTCTTTTTCAAGGTTTTTCAGTTTTCTAATTTAATATTAATTTATTTTTTACTCATTCCAATTTTTTATTTCTTATGTTTTTTCAATTTATTGTTTCTTATTTTTAATTTTATTTCTTTAAATGTTTATGAGTATATGAGAGCCCAATTGGGTCGTTTTTATCTTTAACAATTTGACCTAAACTGACATTATATGCATCTTAAATTTGTAACAGCCCAGGGTTATAGCACTAAAGTAGGAAAACAGAGACCCCATAAAAACTTGGCGGTGATCCTTAAATGAACAGAAAGTCCGAGAAAGTAAAAGGTTTTCCACATTGTCGGCGCCTAGAAAGTAAAACCCGGCGTGTTATTTCATAAGCAGAATCATCAAATCCCTAGAAACTTTAGGTATGTATTGTCGTTAAATGATATTTTAAATAATTGTATGCAATGTTTATTTTTTTCAAAAGAGGAATCCGAATCACCCTCTCATGATTTAAGATGGGTTGATAGACTAATAAGGTAGTTGATTGATCTTAGGGTGGGCCCACCATCCAACTTTGGTCTTAGGGTGGACGGTGGCTCTATTTATTTTTACAAAGTGTTATTCTGATTTTTTTTTTTTAGTTGTTTCGTACCTTTAAGTTGGAGAAATATGATGGGGTGAATGAATATGACACACGTGTCTTAAAGTGTCAACTTCTATATTAATTTCTTATTGAGAAAAGATACTTACAACCGTGAATTGTGTAACCACCACGTAATCGTTTTGAAAAAAATGAATAAAACATAGGACCCACATAAAAAAAATTAATTTTTTAAGAGTAATTCTACATACAACTGTAAAGTGCGTAAACGCCGCGTAACCGTTTTGAAAAATAGTGAGGTCCACTATTAAAAAAATAAATTTTTTTAATGTGGGTCCCATGTTTTATTCACTTTTTTAAAGGGATTACGCAACGATTACACAATTCACGGTTGCAAATATATTTTCTCATTTTTTAATAGTAGACCCTACTATTTTTCAAAGCGATTATGCGGCGGTTACGCATTTCAGAGTTATATGTAGAATTACTCTTTCTTATTAGATGGCTGAGTTTTTGTAATGATTTGAGTGAATTGTAATTACAATTTAACTAATATTTTCGGAGCATTATCTTAGATACCAATCGAACCTTTTTTAAAATAATATAAATTATATCAAAGCCGATGTAATAATGCCATGGGGCATTGAACATTCAATGCAATGTGAACTTACGAATCTCAAATTCAGAGACGCCGAAGTTGAATTAGTTAATTTATCGCGACTAGTCAATTTAGATTATAGATTTCAACTCCAAAAAAAAAATTATAGATTTGAACGCTGTTTTAAAATTTTGTTCAGTTATTATATTTTATTAGCCGATTGTTGGCTTATTAATTTCCAAACCTTTATTTTACTTTTTAAATGAATGATCAAGATATGACGTAGAACTCTAAAGTTGTAAATTTCTTGAGGATGTTGATGCCATTAGCAATGATTACTTTCCAAAAACTGTTTGGGTTTGAATCTAAGTTAATGAATCAAAAATCTTTCTTAAATCCAAATAGTTTTCACAATAAAAAGTTCTTCTCATCAGTTACTATTCATCATCTTACATTTTATATTTTATAAAAAGTATTTGAACAGTTATTTTCCAATATTAAGAGACATAGTACTATAAGTAAGTGATGTATCATGTTCAAAGCAAATTACCGACAACTCCAATCATGCATCTCGAATGAATAAGTAAATAAGTAATTGAACGTCCCTTGGGTTTGCAAGCTCCCACTACATGAGGAGAAAACAGTAGAAAATAATGCAAAAGACATGATTGGATTAGACCTTCTTAACTTGATTGAGTAGGTAGCTCATTGTTATCCATAAGCAACAAAACATTGTCCTTTGTCCCAACCATTAACCAAAAACATTAAATAATTTCAAGCTGAGGCCAAATAATAATTGATAACTTCAACCTTTAATAATTCTAACCAATTGGGCAAACATAATTTCAAGGTAAACCTTAAAAAAAATTATTAAAAAGGAAACATATGATGTAATACATCTACAGATCTACTACTTGTTTGTCCATACAATTTCCAATTGGTATACGTACAGCTGGGTTTCCTGTCGGAGACCAATCCAATGAATCCTTGCTAGAACCTTCAAAGGCCCTAACCACCAACTGTGGGATCCACCGGTAACGGTTAGACTAACTTATGCGTGCTCTACACGTGTCAGTAGATGATGCCGCCACCTTCTTCCGTTTTTTTTTTTTTTTTTTGATAGACACCTTCTCCCGTTATTTGTTTCTGTTCATACAAAACCAGATTTTCTATCCCGCCACTCTCATCACCCGCTGAGGCACGCACACCCATGAAACATTCACCACGAAACGACACCTCAGCGCAACCCAGGAGTGTCCAATTATGTATGAGAGAGAGGATATCCTTCATTGGAAGCGATAATGTTAGGAATTTCGAGGTTTGATGGCAATTTGGTCATTTAAGGAAGCCACGGGCTACCTCGCATTAATAAATAGTAGAGATGTATATATACATTTAGAGATAAATATATTATATTACTATTACGTGTGTTCCAAGCCAAAGCCAAGTCAGTCCCATATCCCTCTCTCTCTCTGCCTCCGAAACCACTCGAAAGTGCAAGAATTTCTGGGACGACGCGAGGCTGTTAAGCCCGAAATATTGTTATCTGAAAGAAAAGGGTAACAAAAAAAAAACAGAAGCTATTGGGCCCTTGATTCAAGTATTGTGAGTAGGTTGATTTGAGTGTATTTTGGGTTTTGTGGGTATTGGTGGTTTACAGCCGTTGAGGTGGGAGTGAATGGGTGGTGGAGTGTGTTAGGATTATTGGGTGAGCCGTTGGTGGATGAGTTTAATCGGAGAAAAATGCGCAAGTCTTTCAAGGATTCCCTTAAGGCCCTCGAAGCTGATATTCAGTTTGCCAATACCCTGTAAATCTCTCTCTTTTGCCTCTTTATTTCACTTTTTTCTTTTGTTGGTGGGTTTTAGTTTATGAAACGAATTTTTGGGATTCTCTCTGTGATTATGAGAATTTTATTGTTGAAAATTTTCTCTCTCCATGATTTAGCTACGAAACAAGTTTCTGCTGTTTATTCACTTCCTCTGTGTTTTTGGGTCACTCTCTTTTTCATTTTTTCACAGCTTAATTGGAATATATTTTTAAGAAAAAAATGTTATGAAAAAACCCATGAAGGAATGGCTTTTAGAATTGAATTATGACGGTTGTATGTGCAATATGTTTATGACCAATTTGGAGAAAATTGTGGTTCATTCTAACTACCGGTATTGATTCTGTATTCGATGGGCTCTAAGTGGTTATCTTGGATCACTGTTATCGAGTTCCGGCACTTATGTTTGGAATTTAGCCTTTTCTTTTCCTTGCTGAATTTCAAAGGTGACTTTTGCCACCGGTTTTACAGTTATTTTATTTTATTTTTTGTGCGTGTGGCATTTTGTTGTGTTTGACCGTGTGAAACCGTGATTCCCCCAGAACATGTACACGTATATATTTAAATGTGTTCGATTGGAGCGGTGGGTGTTTGAAGGCAATGCAAAAACCTGAGTGACCGGAAGTGACTATCCTTTTTTAGATCTGTAACTGTGTGCACTGTCAGACACAAACAGTCAAAGCTTGTGTAGCTCCATTTTCAATTCTCACTGTAAAGCTGAGATTTTAAGCCTTTTATCTTTTTTAAGAAAGTGGTTGACTGCAGACTAAGTGCTATATTCTCATTGAAACCAATATTTGAACATCTCTAAACCCATTGCATAATTTCTATTTTGTTAGGCTCTTGCATTGCTTAGATTGCATTTTATAAATCTTCTGCTTTTGATATATTCTCATTAGTCCTTTTTTTTCCTGAACAGAAAGAAATAACTCAATCCATCGGGTATATTCAGCAGGTTTTGTTAGAAATGATGGTTTTTAACAGTTAAAGTATGTCATGTTGATGCAGGGCTTCTGATTATCCAATGGAATACGATGGCGCATGTCTTCAGATGAGATTATCCTACTGTCCTGCTGCTCATTTCTTCCTCTTTCTTGTTCAGTGGACTGATTGTCACCTTGCTGGTGCCTTGGGATTGCTTAGAGTTCTCATATACAAGGTAAATTTCATTTTGTATGGTTCTTTCAGATCTATTAATTGGTATTTTGGTTTTCAGTCTCTTTCTTTGATTGCTGTAATTTCTATTTAAAATCTAATTGAGCAGTAGGCTTCTTTATCTTGTGAAGGTTGTTATAGTTTGGGTTTGCCACAGGTATATGAAGATGGGAAGACGACCATGTATATTCATGAGAGGAAAGCCACTCTAAAAGAGTTCTATGGTAATAGGTTCCAAAGAAATCTTCTGTCAGCTTCCTGGATTTTTTTTTGTTTAATTCCAACCGTGTAGGAATCCAAATTCTTACCATTTTTTTCTTCAAGAACAGGTGTAATATTTCCCTCTTTAATGCAACTTCAAAGAGGAATCACTGATGTGGAAGACAGGAAGCAGAGAGAAATTTGTGCTGCCAAATACAAGAGAAAATATGAGACAGACAAAGGAAAGCTCTCTGAAATTGATTTAGAGAGAGAAGAAGAATGTGGAATTTGCATGGAGATGAACGGCAAGGTTGTATTGCCTATTTGCAACCATTCAATGTGTATAAAGTGCTACCACAATTGGTATGCTAACTGTTACACAATTTTCTGGCTATTTTTATCATATATGTCTGCAATCTATCATCTGCACTTGGTTGTCCTATTAAAGTAATAAAGATCGTGTACTTGTTTATTAAATGGGATCAAGCATTTTCTTAACAGGAGGAGAGAGGGGGGGGGGGGGGGGGGGTGAATATCTTTCAATTGATGCAATTGAGTACATGGCCTTTTGTTGTTGCATGCTAACTGTGACACATTTTGTGGAGGGAGTGCGCATATCCATGGTCTTTATCATAGAGGATTTTCTTGAGGGGACAAATGATTTTTAACAGAGAGGCTTCTCTCGGTCTCTCACTGATTCACATGCTCACACACACACATGTCATAGCTTGCGAATTCCAGATTTGTTTACCACAAAACTCACTATCTCATTCAATTGCAACTTGCCCCTGTAGATTTACCATGTTCTTTCCCATCATTGTAAAGGTCTTTGTGTTGCAGAATGTACTTTATCCTTAACGGTTTCCCGGGATCTTTTTATCAAACTCGTTAATCAGATGCACCTTATTTTGTCCTGTTTGATGATTGAACTTGTTCAGAATGCGTTTATGGGAGGATTTTAGCCCCTTCCAGGACTCATCTCAGAAATCACGGTAGATCGCATTTGTAGGAGCTGTTAAATACTTCTTTCCCTGAAAGACATTATGCTATCAGCTTGAGGAACACATTTTCTCATAATTAAGATCCTCAGAACCTAGGCAGGCAGTTCAAAAAAGCCTGCTCATTCTGGAATACACAGCCAACCAAAGACGGCATCAGTAGACTGTAATCTTGGCCTGATCTTTTACACAAACTTCCAAGTGCTAAATGTATTCATTTATGCTATGTTAGAACTTGTCAAAAGTTAAGTGTTTGCTTTATGTTAGATTCATACAATAAAAACCCGAACCTCATTTCATTAACAAGTCAAAAAGTCTTTTTCTGTTAAATAACAGATCACAAAGATATGCATATATTGTCTTTCCTGTATTAGAAAACATATTTCTGTGAGATTTTTAGATAGGATTTTTTATTTTGTTGCGGTAGTGCACTGTTTTTAGAGATGCATATATAGGCCTTATCTTTGGCATTCTAGCCAAAGTGATGGACACTCTAATCATCAAAATATCAACTGGAAAAGAACAGGAGATAGACTATCTCTATGTCAAGGAGCCAACTTTAGGTTTCATCTAAATCAGCAAAACTTGAAACTATGCTTTCTTTAGCGATATTGATGTATTCATTGCTGGTTATGATATTGTCTGTGCCCATACACTGAATCTGCTGCTTGTGTTGATTGCTTCCAAACGTGATAGAGGCACTAGATTTAGGGCCTGGAGTGAATTGTATCTTCATGTTTGGTCATTTCTTACCTGTGCAAGTGCACAACTAGAAAGACTTCACTGCATCCCCCACCCATATAAAAGGTGTGGTCAAGATTTTATCTCTACTGGTAGTAACTACACTTTTTAAGTTGGTCATCATGTTTTGTTGCTTCGTGGTTGCTTAGGCGTATACGATCTCAGTCATGCCCCTTTTGCCGGGATAGTCTCAAAAGAGTCGACACAGATGACCTTTGGATCTACATCAGTAACAATGAAATCATCGATTTGTTCACTATCTCCAGGGAGAACGTGAAGAGACTTTTTATGTACATCGATAAGTTGCCTGTCATTGTTCTGGAGCCCAGATTTGATTCATACGACCCTTATCACCGTTAACAGACAAGATGCTGGCCGGGCTGGTGAAAAAACTTGTACATAACATTTTGTGAATTGTACATAATTGATGTCTCCTGCAAGATGGCTGATAAGGTAAATTGCTTTCAGCATACCTCAAAAGTAAATTATTTGATTTTTTTACTTTTGTTGATATGCATCATAGAAAAGGTTGACATAGCTCAAACTTTGTGCAGTATATTATACTTTTGAGTGATTATAATACTCTGGCTGTGCACTTAAGATATGGAGATCATTTTTTTTTTAAATATTTTTAGAAAGTGTTTATTAGTGATTTTGCTCTCACTTTGAAAGTGTTCTGCTTGTGGCTGTAAGCCTAAAAGAAGGTCTGCCAAACCGCCGTTCCGGTTTTGTATATAGCTTATATCCATGTCTTCCAAATGAGTTGGAGTTCCACACTGCCATTTCGAAGGGCACATTCCAAGGCTGGTGGTCACTCGATCTGGCAGAGAACCTCGGAAACATAGTGAACGCTGTGATGTGGCAGAAATAGGACACCCACCAAAAACTGCCTAAACCTAAACTAGTAGGGGTGGATAGCAGGGTGCGGGTTAAACCCCCCCCCCCCCCCCCCAAGGGCAGGGGGTGGGGAGGGGGTGCCCCTGCCCCGCACCGCACTATGCGGGTAGCACCCATAGCCTAAAGTACTATTCTCTCGCCTTTTTCATTTCTTTCTTTTCTTGTTTCTTGTTCTTTTATTTTTATTTTATAAGAAAGAACAACATCAAGCATATACAACCGTATTTCTACAAATTACTCTGAACTTATTGGTCAAACTGGGGAATTTAGAAACTCAAAAGCAAACGCGACGCAACAGGCAACAGCACAGCAGGCCAATGCCTCCCGAGCTTTGATGGATGCACAATATGCTGGTACTTGCTTGTTTTCGTAAATATCGTAAATGAGATAAGATGAGTTGAGATAAAATTTGAAATTAGAATAAAATATTGTTAGAATATATTTTTTTAATATTATTTTTGTTTTAAGATTTGAAAAGATGAGTTGAGATAAAATTTGAAATTAGAATAAAATATTGTTAGAATATATTTTTTTAATATTATTTTTGTTTTAAGATTTGAAAAAATTGAATTGTTTATTTTATTATGTAAAAATTTAGATAAGTTAAGAAGTTTTGTAAAAACAAACAAGTGTTTTGCTAGATCTATTAAAAAAAAATTTATTGGTAACCCTGTCCGGAACAAGATCTTGATTAATTCCGGAGATGCATAGGCTTTCGACAAAGAGTTTTTTGTAACTACATCTCGAATAATTTAAGGAAAAAAAAAACTTTCTAGTCCAATAGCACTTAGAGATTGGGTTTGACCTTAGATATGGGGAGCATATTGCAACCATAACCAAACTTGTCAAAAGATAAATAAAACCACTATGAAGCTTAAAGTGATGAGTTTAAGAGTGTTTGGGAACACAACTTTTTAGATTATTTTATTATTATTCACAAATAATTCACTATTATTTACAAACTATTCACTATTATTTACATATGATCTAAAATATTCTTAACATACAAACAGAGCCTCCACATATATATGCCTTTCATGTAAAAATTTATACGTCTACTTGATTTCTGCCTGAGTCACCTAACTAGTTTAAGCTAAGTTCCCATTGTAGTCCCTATTTTCTACTAGGTCCACATTTTTTTCTGTTCTCCATGCTACTTGCAATTTCCCTTCACAATCAGGTCATAGCTCTGAAGCCAATTCGAACCCAATGCACTTTTAACTTTAACCGTTTTGAATAATTTCACAGGAGGAATCCAGCTTATGTTCAACGAAATAGCTACCCATCGTAACAGGTTAAAGAAAACAAGGACGATGCTGTCAATCGAGTAAATCAAGAAGCATTAGACACAACAAACATGATAAGAACATTCCATCGGTACTAATAACAAAACAAAAAGCATAACCGAAATGCAAGTAAATGACAACGGTGCCCTTGGATACGATAATGGGCCCCACTATTACAGTTAATAAGAATTTGACTGAACTAAGGACAAGCCCATATTATAATAATCCAGTGTCTGAATTAAACCTGCCAGCCCATGTAAACATATGGCCCACCAACATCCAACATATTATAATAGAAAAATAATACTTGCAGTCGTGAGTGTGCAAGCGCCGTGCAGTCGATTTGAAATAAAGTGAATAAATATAGAACCCATATGAATAAAAATTGATTTTTTAATAGTAAACTCCACTATTTTTTAAAACGACTGCACAACGTTTGAGCATTCCACGACTGTATCTAACATTACCCATTATAATAAGTCTAACTGAGTCTTCTTCCTCACTTCAGTTCACTTCCCGTGGGTTCCCAATCAGATGGCAGGCAACACAAAGCACTCCAGGCAAGACAACACAGAACTAAAAGCATATTAATAAATTCTGCACTAGCTTCATCCTCTTCATCATTCACTTCAGATTCTGACCAGTCTGGCTCCACATCACCATCATCTGCCTTGCTCTCCTTATATATCAACATAAACATGAAAGATGCAGTAGTAAACAAACCTTCCAAATTACCAAGTTTAGAAAACTAAAATAAGAATTAGATATAATTATATATTCACCTGCTTCTTGTTGTATGCTGCTTTCATAAGCTTCTCAAACTCGGACTTCCTCTTTGCAGCCTTGGCTTCATATTGAGCTTTTTCCTTCCAAACCAGGCAATAAAGCTCAAGTAAAAAACACACGGTCGAATCCAAAAACAACATCACAAAGTTTTTTTTCAACAAAAGGACCATCTCTCCACCACTAAATGCTCTCATCTAAAAACTGTCCTTTCACCAGAAGACCATGTGCTTATAGCTGAATGACCTTAACTAAATCCATATTCCATTATCAACCTCACTAGAACACCCATCTCTCTCTCAATGGATTGAAGGGCTAAAACCACCATCGATCGTTTGGAATATGTCAAAGTCAATAATGCTTCAGGCAATTAACAATGACTTTCAAAGAGGTTTCGTATCAAGCAGTAAATCAAATGTTTTCATACATGGTTTATATCTTGCAAGAGCTTTTCGGACAGTTCGGCTATTAAGTAGAGGAAAACAGCTTCAAAGGACGGAAAATCCCCAAAATATTGGTATTTTGTCATCACTAACAAACAGATTAAAAAAAAAAAAATTGAGAGTTCTTACAGCATCAGACATGGATTTCCACTTCTGTCCTCCAGCTTTCTCAACCTTTAATTAAAGCAAACAAGGAATGAATCAGTTGGCTTTTGGGGGAAAAGAATTGCATTATTATACTGATAAAATATAAAATAAAATCTTACAGCTGACACAGCTTTAAAATCAGGGTGCTCTTTCTTGAAGTCCTTCCTAAACTCCTCACTATCATATTGACATGACATGTATCAGATTGATTTTCTAACTCATCTCTCCCAAAAATCAAGAAACTTTTCTAGAGAAAGCAACAGAGGAGAGATACAAACAGGAACACAAAGAAAGCACTGGCAGGTCGTTTAGGTTTATTTGGGCCTTTCTTAGCATTTCTCTGCTTCTTCTGTTTGACACTCTTGTCAGCCTTTGTCATGGCTTTTCGCTTCCCAACATTTCTGAAAAATTGAATATACATGATACATCAGTACAATATTCCTGTATACGCTGTATGCACCATTAAGTATGTGACATCAGAAATCGATAAACCTGATCACATAGCGGATTGGTTGTGAAACCAGTATCCTAAAATAAATTTACTTGAGAGCATATCTTAAGCCTAAAACAATGCATGGAAGAACTAACCTTTCCTCCACAGGCTTCAAAGCTTCATTTGAGTAATTAGCAACCCCCTTACTCTTCATAGTTTCAATCTCCTGTATAAATAATAGCATCGTAATGGAGCAATTCAATACATAGTTAACTGTGACACCGCCTTCAAATGTTACAAAAGGGTGAAGGCAATGGCTGAACAACAATGAGAGAAGAAGCAGAAGCTTGGTTGAAGCAGCCATGCCAGTGTAACAGTGTTCCAACAATACAAATCAATGCACCATACCTAGACACATATTTAACCTCTTAAAAAAAGTGAAACAATAAAATAATGTGGTTTGCCTTTGGACAGATTAGTCCACATACCCTACTTTTAAACGTTTTGCTCTCTATGCTTTCAACTTTGATCATTTTAACTCGTCAGTAGTAATATTTAGGGTTGCTATCCGCAACCACGGCCAGCATGGGCTGGGGGGAAGTTGGGCCCTAGACCCCGTGGGCGGGTGCCACCGCCCGGATTCCGGGGGGGCAAATCCACCGTGCAAAACCATCTGGAATCCGCCAAACAACCCAGATTTCACAAATCCCTTCGCCAAGTCCACAAATCTATCCCTCCAATTAACATATCAATCATCAAACAACAAATATACAAACACAGATCCAAAAAATATAGTCTTAAACAAAAACAAAATCATAATGATGCAAGTGGCAAGACCACAGTCACACCGTGTTCTAGCTCGAAGCTCAGACCCACAGCCCATCCTGGCTGTGGTTCTCTGAGCAAACCCATAGCCACGTCGTGGCTTGTGGCTCGAGGCAAAGACCTATGGCCTGTCATGACATGGGTTTGAGCAAAGAACCAAGGCCCCAAATGGCAGTGGGTCTCTTTGCAAACACACGGCCACACTGTGACCCGTTGGTGTCTCATAGTCACAAGCTTCAAGAAGGAAAAGTGGAGGAAGATGAGGTGAACAGAAGAAGAGATGGAATTGAAGCCTAGAGGTAGAACAGAATGGTGAAGGGAGAGAGAGGAGAGGAGAGAATGAGAGTTAGATTGCGTTTGGACGTTGAATTTGGTTGAGTTGAGATGAAAGTTTAATAAAATATTGTTAGAATATTATTTTTTAATATTATTATTATTTTAAAATTTAAAAAAATTGAATTTTTTATTATATTTTGTATTGAAATTTGAAAAAATTATAATGATTAGATAAGATGAATTTAAGTTTTCAACTTTTCTTTATGAAACACCAAAACCACGTTATTTTATGCTTAAGAATTTGTTTTTTTTAATATGTATATATTTATAATTTTGGACCGGAAGGATGTGGGAAACCCCGAGTGGGCTTAGAGCATTCGCATTGGAATATCTAAATGCAAATGCAAAAGCTAAGATAGCTAATAAAACATGAAAAATGGTTGTATTGGATTATGCAAGTGTGAAATCAAATGGCTTTTAGCTCCAGTGATTCAATTCCTTCGGTTGTATTTGGCTTGATACTGTAGCTCAACCAAATGTTTGTTTATTATTTTCTTCCTCTCTCTCTTTCCTCTATTTTTCCAATGTTAATTAGTTGCTTTTCCACTTCAGCCTCTATACAAAGTGCATCAAGCCAAATAAATGAACAAGTATTGATCCTGAACAAAAAAATTAATATTGTAAAACATTAATATTTTCATATAGCTCTTAATTTAGAAAAAAAATTAATAGAACAAAAAAATTGAAAAAAAAATATTATTAAATTTAGAATATTTTATTATTATTTTAACTAATAGATGGATAATCCAATGTGGGAATAAGTTTTGAGTGGAATACCTAAATGCAAAATCATATCATATTATACAAATTTTACATTTGCATAAAGTATAATCCAATGCTAATACTCTTAGGCCTAGCCTGGACACTGTCCCAACAACCCAATGTGTGCGGCCGGATGCCCGCGCTGCCCCTGAGGTCTTGTTTGTTTTCAATGAGATGAGATTAAAATTAAAAATTAAATAAAATATTGTTAGAATATATTTTTAAGTATTATTTTTATTTTAAAATTTGAAAAAGTTAAATTTTTATTTTATTTTGTATTGGAGTTTAGAAAAATTATAATAATTAGATGAGATGAGTTGAAAAAAATTATAAAAACAAACTAGGCCCGAGTGTCACAAGTTTTTTTACATGCATCGCAGCATCTGTAAAAAAAAGTAACAATAATAATTTTTTTATATAACAAAAAAAAACATTAAAAAGCCCAAAGAAACAAATCAAAAGACTAAAAATTGGAAAAAAAAAAAAATGCCTGGATTGCGCTGAGACCCAGGCTTCCCATGCCCAACCTACCCCATGCAATGCCTTGACTTGTCACAGGCATCTTGGGCAGAATCCAAGTAATGCCTCGGTGACACGGGAAAAATCCAAGAAATCCCTTCATTTTTCGCTTTTTTTTTTTTTAATTTGTCTTCTTTAAGATGAGTTTTCCTAGTTTTAACTTTTAAAGAAATTACAAGTGTCAAGCATGTAATGGTGCTGACACGGCGTATACATTTGGATGGCTGATTTGAGTTATCAATGAATAATAGTGAGTTAAGATGGTAGAAAGAATTCTATGGAACTCACCTAATATTAGTTTAAATGTGTTTAAATATTAAGATAAGTTTAGATATATTTATGAGAAGTTGAAAAATGTTGTGAGTCACGCATGTAAAGAGATGTTGAGTTGAAAAAAATTGTGGGTCATATGTGTAAAGAGATTTTGAGTTGAAATAAATTTAATAGTTTGAGATTTGGGTGTTCAAATATTAGAAAAAGTTTAAATCTAAACCGAACTCGGACAATGAACCAAACGCAGCATAAATCTAATCTAAAATGAGTTGAACGAGCAGTTTGGTTCGAACTCTTTTTTCTTTTCAGAAAAGTTTGGTTTAAACTTACACTTAACAAATGTTGTAGGTAAGTTTAACAAAACAAAGTTAAATCCTTTGCCATTTCAAAAAAAAAAACTTAAATCCTTTGCTATCTTTTTTTTCTCTCTGATGTGAATATTGCACCAACTTCGAATCAAACAAAACTCCAAAGGGGAAAAATCAATCAACTCGTTACAAAAAGCTCTGCATGATCCTGACAAATAGTCATCCAAAACAGACGGCACGCACACAGAAGAAAATCAGGTTACAAAAACGCAAACATATAAAGAGAGAGTCTCGATCATAAGATTCTACCAAAAAATGGAAAAATGAGCATGAGTATAAATATTCTATCAACAAGCTGTCAATACCTATCTTTCTTTTTGGCCTAATTAAGACGATTTCTTTATAAGCCCGAAGATTTATGCTGTGCATTGTTTTGAAGGTTTAGTAAATGATAAAATACACAGGCCGTTAATATATATTTTTTAAAACAACTTACCAACTACTACAAGTTCTCCACTCCCTTCTCGTTTATCAAAATTTTCTCAGCTACCAAACGGAGACTTAGCCACTTAGGACGGAAAAAAACGGCGGAAAGGATCTACAAAGACAGAGGTACCTTTGAGGAAAGGAGCTAAGAGGCGGAGACTCTTCCACGAGCAACGAGAAAAATACGAAATGAAACAGAGAATCAGAGAGAGAACTGAGAAGCAAAGGAAACACCGGGAAAGAAAGAAAGCAGTAAGCACGGGGTGTACGAACGAGAGATATTAAGTAAAGCAACCGGAACAGCCAGTAAACTTTTTGGGTGGTCGACCGGACTGTAGCCGGTTTCCATCAAAGAGGCGCGAAATTTGTGTGTTTGGAATGTGACAATGGAGATATTTATGTAAGCTCCAATAATCTGACACGTGGCTATTTGGGGGACCCTGTGACGTTGAACTGCTCGGGCATTGACACTTCGAACTTAACGTCACCGCACCGAGCTCACCTTTCCGCAAGAGTTTTTTTTTTTTTTTTAAATACTTTCCGCAAGAGTTTTTAATAAGAATAGTAATGCTAGATTCGAATATCTAAATATTAAATAATATATATTTTTTATAAAAAAAAATGAGATTTATAATTAAGAAAATAATTTTTATATGAAAATTTTAAATTTATCCAATTTTTTTGAAAAAAAATACTCGAGACTTGAGCATCCTAAAATTGCAAATTTCATTTCTTTATTAGAATTCTTGAATCTACATAAAAAAAAATTGAAGATTATAAATTATCATATTTTAATGTGATCAAATTGTATAATTTTTTTATTATAAAATAAATTAAATATTTTATATGAAACCATATTAGTTTATAAATTTCTTTTATATAAAATTTTAGTATAGACTTGGTACTTCTTTATTTAATATATTTTTGCCCTAGAATTACAATTATAACAAAAATAGCGATCTAACCTTTTAAAAATTTTATAATTATAACAGTTCTCATTACACTTAGAAAGATAACATATTAAATTTGCAAGTAGCAAAATTCTTAAAATTATATTGCAAAATTCTCATTTATTTGATGGAATATGAAAAGAATGCTGTAACCGCAAGTATTATGAATTAAAAGGGTAAAATTATGAATGCATAAATATTTATGAAAAAACATAAATATTAGTAGTTTCTTAGAAAACAATAATCCTTTCAATTTCATTTAAAATATATAATATCTACCGAATGTAAAATATAGGACTCAAACTCCCAAGTCCTATCTCTTTCCCTCAAGTAATGCCCTTTGTCGGCTAAACTAAAATGGTGATCTCCTATTTAGAGGGAGATCCATTCTCTCTATGTTAGAATGCACAGCGGAAAAGTACCTCAAGCTCAGCTTAAAGAATTGCTCCACAAGTTTTTCCAGATTGATAAACTCCAAGCGTTTTCTCTTAGTGGCGAAAGTGTACTACATAGTATGGAACTAGAGTAGCACTTAACAAATCCACAGCCTAAGTATTTTATCAAGAGAGAACAAAAAAAGAAAGAGTCTTTTTCTATTTTTCAGATAGTGCCAAAAACACAATTGAGAATGACTATATATAATCCTCCTATGCACGGCTGGCCTTAAAGGCCAGCCTTCAATTGAATTGTGAAACGGTCGTTACATGCATTACAAGTATCGCATGGCTTAAAGCCATGCGTTACAAGCAACTACAGGAGGGGTCAGCCCCACGTGGGCGCCCCTCCATCTAACACTCTAGAAAACTCAATCATTTTGAGTGTCTTCGTTATACACTTTCATTTCTTCTTCCTTTTCATTACCGCATTGTGTATATACTTTCATGGTAGTATATTTTTTCTCCCCAGATCTATTGCACTCCAACCGCCATCAGTCAACACGCACCCCACCACGTCATTCTACAGCTATCAATCTATTGGGATGGAGTGGAATCGCACCAAAAAGCTCGGCACGTGGCCCTCACGTGCGACTTGTTTCCGCGCATGGTCTTCATGCTCCATCACGCCACGACGCCTCCGCCGGTTACACGCGCCGTACCAGCAGATTCTCTATGCCGAGATCTTCCAAATCTGCCTTACCTCGCCTCCCTATAACTGGCGCATGGTTGCTACACGCCACCACAGATGCACGAGAAGACAAATGACCAACCGCAAATCAGTCCATCCAATGTCATGCTTTCGACTATGTTATCGTTTTTCCTAATCGATGATCTTGAAAAATGGATTACGAATCTCTCAAAAAAACATCTCAAGACAACAGTGCACTCACAACTTTCATCGATTCCAGTGGAGGTTCCACCGCCATCAGCGGTGGTTCTATAGTTTGCATGACTTTGCGAATTGCTAATTACTGTTTTTTAAGACAGTACCCTCTTTGTAGGGCATGGGTGAGAATGAAGAAATTGGTCCAAAAATCCGTTTTATTTTTCTATTTTTCATCACTTTTGCACTATGATTATTGTGTTGGGGCGTTTGTTGGGGAACCCCACCCCCTCCTCATGTATCATCATTTTCATTTCTAATAGAAATTTACTTGCTTAGGAAAAAAAAAATGCCCTTTGTCATTATGTGGGTGATTTTGTCTCATTGAATGACTGAAAATTAAAGTTGCGTTTGAGTAGTGGGGTATTCTCAAGTATTTTATGAATAATAGTAAAAAAATAATAAAAAATAATGATATAATAATGAATAGTAGTGAAAAGTAATAATAAAATAATGAAAGTATGTGAAAACTAGGCTTAAGCCATAATTGCAATAGTTTTATCTAGGCATGAGCTAGATGTATATCAAGGGGCAGTGAAATAAATGTTTTCATCAAATCAAGCCATGAATTGAGTCTAGTGCAAAGGGAAATTGGCACAATTCCAATTGCTACCACAAAAAACAAATACCACAAGAGACATTGATCTATTCTGTTTTTTATATATATAACAACGGATCTCATTCTATTCATTAAAAGATGACATATAAAGTTGACTTAAAAAATAAGTTAATTACAAATGTTAGTAGTTTTTCAGTACACTTTCGTGACTGACATGGTCTAGTCCAAAAGACAAATCTCTAAAGAACGAAGTCTAAGAGATAGCACAACTCTGTCCACGACAGAGGTTAGTAACCAAGTAACAAAACTTCATACCCGACTAATCGGAGTATGGAGAAAACCAACCCCATCATTACTGCCTAAGCAGAGTGGGGAGAACACCCTTCAGACCTTAGTCCGACTACATTTTTGGGTTTTTATTTTCTTGAAAATAAAGACAGAGCATAAAATAAGCTACATTGTGAAAATACGGTAAAAAAGGAAAAACAATGCACAAAAAGGCTGCTGGAGGGAAAACCTACGGTTGATCTTGGGAGATCCAGTGTCGCCGGTTCGGGAGTAGCCACGCGTTGCAGCGGCAGAGGGCTCCTTGGTGGCGTGTGAGGACACACGCCGGCGAGCTCTGAATTTTTCGACCCGCGCGTGTCCGCTCCACTCCGGTTGGGGCCGCATTTGGTGGTCGTGTAGATCGGCGGCTGGGCAACCTCCTGGTGGGGCGCGTGTTGGCTATTGGATGCTGAAAAGTCTTGAACGGCAATTCTTCCTTTATTTGGCCTAAAAAATAGAAAAAAATAAAATCTAAATACTACACAAAAATAAAACAGAGAGGGGGAGGGAAGGAGTGAGGGGGGAAGAAGCATAAGCTCCCACCCCCTCGAGCCGATTTTGAAGCATGGGGGAGTTTAGAGAGAATGGAGAGGGTTTAGAGCGAATTTTGCTACCTAGAAGTTTTTTCAACATTGATATATTCTAAACTACTGCATGGGTCAGTTTATCCATGAAACGACATGAATCATACATACCCAACTGAATCCATTTCTCCACTAATCCAAAGTTCGCATCTACTAACTATTTTGGAGTCACCAAAAGAAGTTGATAAACAAAGTAAAGTTTAGTTGCTAACTTGCTTCTATTTTTTGAATGTAAGCAGTAAGATGCACATATTTTTTAAATTTACTATAGATTTGTAACTATTTTTCAAGTGCTCATGGTAGGACTATTCACCCGATCCTAACCGTCGAAAGTCTTACTTCTGACCAACTTGAAATTATTTTCAGTCGGAAGAAATATTTCCGAGCCGAATAGGTCAGGCCAAAAAAATCTATATTTTCAACCCCACCCACTTCCAATTTTATTTTTATATTTATATTTTAATCAAAATTTAACGACATCATTTAACATATATTTTAGATAATACAAATAAATAAGAGAAAATATAAAAAGCAGCCTACTGTACATAATAGCCGCCGCACATCTAATGTATTTGGTGAAAAAATAAAAAAAAAAATTACATGTGGTGTGCTTGCGGCTTCCGGCTGCACTCCACATCTCTCAATAAATATTCGGGTATGAGGTCAGCCCATAACTTTGAAAATATGCCCCCCAAAATAAAGAAATCGATCTATTTGTTGGGGCAGATCGGGTCGGGCATGTGGCTTTATTGTACCTCATAATATACATAACAACTAAATAGATCAATTAAAGCAATCTTATACTGGCTAGGGAACTAAACACAGATTTAGAAAATAGTCAAATTCGTTTTTACGTATATTTATTAAGAAAAATGATAGTTATAGTCGTGAGTACGTAAGTGTCATTTAACCATTTTGAAAAAAGTGATTAAATATGAGACCTACGTGAAAATAAATAAATTTTTTAATTGTAGACTCCATTCTTTTTTAAAACGACTACATAACACTTGTATATTTTAATATTATATATAACGTTACTCATTTATCAATATTTTTTAGATCAGTAGGATGGATAATATTTCTAATTGTTTATTTATGGATTAAAAAAAAAAAAAAAAAAAACCCTCTCTTTCGGGATTTTCTCCTTCTCGCAACCTCAACCACAAAAGAGAACTCAGAGGATGTCCAATTTCGTGGACGAGCAAAGGGGTCAGTGGCCGGACCCCACTAGACCACTCCGAGATAAGGCAGAGATAAGGCAGAGATAAGGCCTATAGCCTCACGCCCGTCAGATGGATACGCTTCTCCATCCAATGACCCAAAATCCTCAGCTCTAGTTATCCACAAGACGTCAGATAATCCATTCGCCTCCTTCACCAAATATAATCCATTGGTTTCAACAATTAAAATCACCCATTCTCGAACCTCCTGCCACTCTTCAGCCCCACCGCCATGGCTGCAACCACTACTGCTGCTGCTGCTACTTCCTCCTTCATTGGAACACGTCTGCCTGAAGTTTACTCCAACTCCGGCAGATTCCAAGCCCGATTTGGATTCGGAGGTAAGAAAAGCCCGCCCAAGAAATCGGTAAAGCCCACTACCGATCGTCCTCTCTGGTATCCGGGAGCCAAAGCTCCGGAATGGCTGGACGGGAGCTTGGTTGGTGATTACGGTTTCGACCCGTTCGGACTGGGCAAGCCCGCCGAGTACTTGCAGTTCGACTTGGACTCGTTGGACCAGAACCTGGCTAAGAATTTGGCCGGCGACGTGATCGGCACCCGATTCGAGGCCGCGGACGTGAAGTCGACCCCTTTCCAGCCCTACAGCGAAGTGTTCGGCTTGCAGAGGTTCCGTGAGTGCGAGCTCATCCATGGAAGGTGGGCCATGTTGGCCACACTCGGTGCACTCGCTGTTGAGTCGCTCACCGGCGTTACCTGGCAAGACGCCGGAAAGGTACTTTCAAATCCAATCTTAATGTGGAACTCTCCCAATCTTCATAGAAAAGTTTTTTCTGTTTTAGTTGCGCGCAATGCATGGCTTGAAACTCAATCACATTGATCTAAAATAATGTATAAATCGGTGCTTGTATTAATTCAGGTGGAGCTGATTGAAGGTTCTTCTTACCTTGGCCAACCCCTTCCATTCTCCATCACCACGTTGATATGGATTGAGGTTCTGGTAATTGGATACATCGAGTTCCAAAGGAATGCAGAGCTGGACCCGGAGAAGAGGCTTTACCCCGGCGGGAAGTACTTTGACCCTCTAGGCTTGGCCTCCGATCCAGAGAAGAAGGCCACCCTCCAATTGGCAGAAATCAAGCACGCCCGCCTCGCCATGGTTGGCTTCCTTGGCTTTGCCGTCCAAGCTGCCGTCACCGGAAAAGGCCCTCTCAACAACTGGGCAACCCATTTGAGTGACCCTCTCCACACCACCATTATTGACGCCTTCACCTCTTAATCAAGCACCTTTCTCTCTGTAATTCCTTTGGTTTATCACCAGCATTTTACTTGGCTGAGTTATAGTCTGTACTTTCCTTGTAAAAATATGTATGACAATTACTAGGCTAAGCAGCATGTTGAGTGCCTTTTATTATCAAGATGTGCACGTGTTGTGCGCGCGCGCCCCTATTAAAAATAATATAGACAAGTGGATCTCAATATCATAGTCCATAAACATAGACATAATATTGACAGGTACATCTTAAGGGAGACTACACCTTTCGACCGTTTGGTTACCTCGAGCTAGAGGAAGAGAAATCTTTTAGCCGTTAAGAGGTCTTATAAAACTAAATTTATAAATTAATATAATTTGATATATACGTTAAATTATAAAATTATTTTTATTATAAAATAAATTTAATATATTATATGAATTAATTTCAATTTATAGATTTATTTTTAGACAATATATTTGTAGTAGTATCACTTCTTATTTGAGAATTCATCTTATCAAAATTAAATTTGGATATAACATTTTAAGAATCTAAAGGAATTTCAATTCATGAATAAATAATGACTAAAGAGATAAGAGGTTATATGGTGGGTCAAATTGAATTTGTATATACTGTTAATGTACAAAAATCAAACAACAGGCCGGAATGGGAGAAAGAGTCATTCTCGGCCCGTCGGTGACCATTCAAGCCTCGATCTGTGTAGTGTGGAACTCCCGACAATCGTTCGGTGCAGTTGTACAGTGTCCGTGCGTACATCCATGGCAATGAACAAGAAATAAATACAGAGAAAATAAAATAGACAAACACACACATATTTATGTGGTTTAACATAATGTCTATGTCTACGGGAGTTTGGGGAGGGGAGAATTCACTATAATATGATTGTTTTACAATCTCTCATCCTCGTTGTACAATGGAGATTAGAGATCTATTGCTGGTGAGATCTCGGTCGTTGGTGCCCTGATCGCGAGGTTTAAGAAGCTAAAGGAGACGTCAAAGTAGCAACCAACAAAGACATTGAAAATCTTTAAAGATAAAATATGCAACCAACATAGTCCCCTAAAATCCGTAGAGAAATAAATTTCGAGAGTGAGTCCCTGGTTATCCATTTCACTTGTGTTAAGTGATGAAGATTTTAGAGCGCAAGATTAGGTGAGAGATGGACTCAATGGCGTTAGGTGCAAGTGCATAGCTCGTCTTGGGAGATAAGTGGGAGGCTGGCTTGACTGCATTAGGTGTGAGCGCAGAGCTCATCTTGGCGAGGTCGAGATAAGCAGGAGGCTTGCTCGACCCCGTTAGATGCAAGCACAAAGCTCTTCTTTTATGCGCACAAGAAAGGTTAGGTAGTCAAGTGACTTGTCCGCCAATTCGAGCACCTGAGAGGCCGGGTGGTCCCTAATATTTCCGCTTGTCGACTCATTATGAAGATGATGGTAAGTCAGGCAATCGAAAGGATGGACTCACTCTTTGCAGTGAGGCAGGTCGGGGCTGCCCTTAAGAATAAACACGTATGTTGACCCCCTAATGAGAAGATAAAGTAGTCAGGCAGCCGAGAGGCTGGACTCGCGCCTCTCCTTGAGGGAGGTCGGGCAGTCGAAAGGCTGGACTTGCCTGTTGACTCTCACGAGAAGGGTAAGTAGTCGGTCAGTCGAGAGGTTGGACTCTCGCTTCGCTGTGAGGGAGGTCGGGTGGTCCATGACCTTTCCCTTCTATTGACGCTCACAGGGAAGGTAAGTAGGCTTGTTCGTTTTGTATGAACATTTATCGTTATCAAACAACGTTTATTCTTCCGACATCTTTGCTTTTGATGGTGTTGGTGGATTTTTTTTCCTTCCGATGTGAATTGTTGTTAATGTTAGAATTTATTTGTAGTAACCTACACTAGGTGGTCAGGGAGCCCGTCTACCCCTTAAGTCCATCTTAGACAGTTATCAAGCCCGTCGACTCTTTCCTGAAGGTAACTTCCATGAGGTAGTTGTGGAGTTCGGAGGCATTGTTAGCTCGAAAGCTCGTTCCTGAAGGTAAATCGCTGGTAACGGCTATGGCACGAGTGTAAACACTTGGCATTTGTTGGTGGAGATGTTGTCCGTAGAGTAATGTCAGCAATCGAAAGACAAGACCCACGCTCCGTTGTGAGAGAGGTCACGACTCGTCTTTCGTTCAAGGATGGGGTGCGTAACCATGCTAAAATATACTGAGTCAGTTAACATAAAAAATTCAAACTTCAAATGTGAAATGACCAAACCTGGGTGGACCCGTCGTGAGGGAGGTCGCGTAGTTTGGTATATGAAACGATCAAATCACGCCTCGTCGTGAGGGAGGTTGGGCAGTCTGAGGCTGAACCCGCCTGTTGACTCTCTACGAGAAGGTAAGTAGTTAGACAGCTAAGGGCTAGACCCATGCTCCTCTGTGAGAGAGGTCGAGCAACTTGGAAACTAGACTCGCCTCTTTGAGCCCCACGGAGAGGTAAGATGTCTAGCAACTAGGGGGCTGAACTGCCTGTTGATTCTCCACGGGAAGGTAAGATGTCGATCAGCCAAAATGCTGGACCCGTGGTTTGCCGTGAGGGAGGTCGGGCAGTCTGAGACTTGACCTGCATGTTGACTTATCATGGGAATGTAACTAGTCGGGCAACTAAGGGCTGGACCCACGCTCCTCGGTGAGAGAGGTCGAGCAGCCTGGAAACTAGACTTGCCTCATTAAGCACCACAGGAAGTAAGATGTCGAGCAACCAGGGGGCTGGACTCGTGCTTTACCGTGAGGGAGGTTAGGCAATCTGAGGCTGGACCCACTTGTTGACTCATCACGAGAAGGTAAATAGTCAGGCAACCAAAGGATGGACCCACTTGTTGACTCATCACGGGAAGGTAAATAGTCAGGCAACCAAAGGATGGACTCGCGCTCCTCCGTGAGAGAGGTCGAGTAGCCTAGAGACTAGACTCGCCTCTTTGACCCCCACGGGAGGTAAGATGTCGGGCAGCCAGAGGACCGGACCCACGCTTCACCATGAGGAAGATCGGACATCCTGAGGTTGGACCCGCCTGTTGACTCTCAAGGAAAGGTAATGCCCAGCAACCAGGGGGCTGGATGCATGCTTTGTCGTGAAGGAGGTGGCAGTTTGAGGCTAGACCCGCATGTTAACTCATCATGGGAGGGTAAGTAGTCTGGCAACCAAGTGCTGGACCCACGCTCATCCGTGAGAGAGGTCGAGTAGCCTAGAGACTACACTCGCCTCTTTGAGCCCCACGAGGAAGTAAGATGTTAGGCAGCCATGGGGCTAGACCTGCGCTTCACCGTGAGGGAGGTCAGGTAGCCTGAGACTAGACCCACCTGTTAACTCTCCAGGGGAAGGTAATATGTTTGGCAGCCATGGGGTTGGACCCGTGCTTCACCTTGAGGGAAGTCAGGCAGTTTGAGGCTGAACCCGTGTTTACTCATCATGGAAAGGTAAGTAGTCAGACAGCCAAGAGCTGGACCCACACTTGAGGCGAGACTCGCCTCTTTGAGCCCCGCGGGAAAGAAAACCAGGAAGAAAATTATACTCTCTTTTAATATGTTCAATATCAAAATAAAAAATACTTAATATAAATTGTCATCTAGTAAATATTTGTTTAGAAGCCAAATTTTTCAAATCTTTTATCAAACCTTCCTTGGCTAACTTGCAATCAATTCTAAATAAAAACTTTTGATTTAACAGATCATTTTGAAATTTTGAAATACATAATACAATAGTTAAAATTTCATTTTTAATAGTACTATAATTCTTCTGAGATTAATTCCAACATCCTGAGTGAAAATGAATAGTTTTTTCAGGATTATAAGATAATCTTTGTTTTAGGATTCCTCCATTTCCTAGGGCTAGCTTGGATAATGAGATGAGATGAGATAATTTTAGATAAAAATTGAAAGTTGAATAAAATATTGTTAGAATATTATTTTTTAATATTATTATTGTTTTGAGATTTGAAAATGTTGAATTGTTTATTATATTTTGTGTGAAAATTTGAGAAAATTGTAATGATGAGATGAAATACTCTCTGAATCCAAACTAGCCTTAAGTTAGAGGCATCTTATAACGACCCGACCCAATATTATTAAGGATGAAATAGGAAAAAATTTAATGGGCCTAAAATAGAATTAATGGGCCCTATTGGAATAACCTACAAGCTATTAAGATTTTTGAAGTTATTGAATTTTTATGGGCCATATTGGATAAGCTGGAATTATTATTTCTTGGGATTTAGTTAAGCCCAAAGGCCAAAAATTATTTTTAAGGTGGTTAAAATTAATTGAAAACTTTAGAAAAAAATTAATGGGCCGATATTTTAGCAACCCAATTGAAATTATTAAATTTTTAGCTCATGAAATCAACTTAAACATGTTAGGCCCAATGGAATTCTTTTTCAACAGGGATACAACTATACAAGTCATCTTCATGTCAAAACTCTTTAATCGACTGCCTTCTCAAACTCTAAGTCATGTACGTATCCACCTTCCACTAGAATTCATGCCCAAATAAAACTCTCTTATGATTCTACAAATCATCTTTACATTAAAACTCTTAAACTGACTCCTTATATATATATATATATGCTCAGCCCATGCAATTTATATGTATCTCATTCTTTTTCAAGCCTCAATGTAGTGTCTGTTTATCCAAAATCACGCAAATCACATTTAGTCTACCAGCAACCCTTACTGTCTCCACTCAGTTGATGCCACCTTCTCCCCTCAAACTAGACCCATGCACCCAACCTAACCTTCCCGCACCCACATCACCACCACCGAGAGCCTCTGAATTAGCCACCTCCTCCACACCGCTACCATGCAGTTGCACCGAGAACTACCAAGCGAAGCCCAACTATGACCCAACCCGTGTGCATCATAAAGAACCGTGAGCCCCTTCCTCCACACACAACCAACACAAGCCCTTGTTTTATAACACAAAAAATAGAGCATCTATAACCAGCCATTGCACCCCTACTACCAACAATGGAAGCTGCCACCCACTCTAGAGACAACGCAAGTGACCACCCCATCGAGAACCTGCCAACCTCCATGTTGAGCCAACGACTGCCACTGTCTCTTGTGTTACACCACACACACACACACGACCGTCAACTGCTAGAATAGGCCTCGTGAGGCCTTACTCCAAGCCACCCATCACCGTCGTATGTCCCTCTCTTCGTAGACCAGATAGAACAACGCTACCCAGCCACTGTTGCCAAGAAATTAGCCCTCGGTTTCTCTCCCTAAGTAAAAGCTCTCTCTCTCTCTTTCTCTCTCTCTACATTAGTTTTCCTTTCTCTCCTTCTCGCTCTATCTGTCTCTTGCTCAATATAGATTTATGTTTTATTTGGTCTAAATTATATTGGAGGTTTATGTACGTTATGAACTGAGGATGTTATATGAAAGGGTACATGCTGTGGGTCCCTATTATATAGGCCTTTTATGCAAATTATTCATCAAGTTTGGAGTTATAATACGTGCACGTAGATTTATAGATTTTATGTGATCTTAGGGTTGATCGTAAATTTTTGGAGAAATAATTATGTGGAGATCAAAGTATTCGAGATGACGACATTATAGGGTTTGAAGGATCTTAGATTTTAGGAAAGTATGGATTATCTTAGAGTGTCAGGCTTTTAATTCTAAAGTACATGATAGATTAAAAATTTATGTGTATTTTATAGGTAATCGGCTTCGTCTCAGAAATATTGGATTAGCGCTATAATTAGGGGTGTAACCGGTCTGGTTCGGTCCGATTTTGGACAAAATCTAAGACCGAACCGGTATGTACCGGTTTTGCATTTTCCAAAACCGATTACGTACCGGTTACCCTCCTAAACCGGTACTTCTGGTTTTACTGGTTTCTGGTTCGATCCGGTCCGATTTTTCAATTTTTTATTACATGTTTTATTGATGATCACATATTCACACTAGCCACCATTCGATCCAATCCAAACCAAACATTTAATATTTTTGTTCTTGGAGAAGCAGAAAACTATAGGCAAACCAGATGCAATTATCCTATTTTCTTAAAGTTATAAACCCAATAATAAAACCCTAATAACACAAAACCCAATCATAAAACCCTAATAACACAAACACAATCACAAAAAACCCTAAACTTCGGATTCAAAAACCCTAATAAAACAAATACATTAAACTTATAAATAGGAAACAAAAGCAAAAATAAAAACACAAAAACAACTTTGAACTCACCGTGAGGAATTGAAGGCATAGAGAGTGAGGTAAGGCCGAGGGTCTGTGCGACAGAGAATCGGACTTAGAGACGAGAGAGTGAGGCTGAGGAAGAGAAACGAGAGACGAGAGGCGAGAGACGAGAGGCAAGAGGCGAGAGGCGAGAGGCGAGAGGCGAGAGGCTGATTAGTGATTATAGAAACAGAGAGTGAGGTGAGACCGTGAGAGAGTGAGGCGAGACCGCGAGAGAGTGAGGAGTCAGGACTAAGGACTAAAGAGACAGAGTGAGGCAGAGGAAGAGAGAGTGAAGCTGAGGAAGAGAGACGAGAGACGAGAGGCGAGAGACAGGGTAGATTGCACAGAGACAGACGCGAGAGAGTGAGGTGGCAGAGTGTCTGAGTGAGGAAGAAACGAGAGACGGAGAGTGAGGAGAGACGAGAGTTTACTCTTTAGGGTTTATTGGAGAGGAAACAGTGTCATTTCCTCAAGGGCCCAGTGTTTGAACTATATAATATTAATAGTATTAATATTATACTATTAGCCTATATTATAATTTATATATTAGTATTAGACTATTAGTTATAAACTTATAGTGATTTATTATAACTATATCAGTATAAGTATAACTATTAGTATAGTTATATATTAGTATTAGTTATAAACTTATAGTGATTTAGTATAACTATATTAGTATAAGTATAAGTATTAGTGTATGTTTAAAAAAAACTAGTAGTATAGTTATATATTAGTATTAGACTATTTATAGTGATTTAGTATAGCTATATTAGTATAAGTATAACTATAGTTTATAATCATATTATATATTAGTATTAGTTATAAACTTATAGTGATTTAGTATACTAATATAGTTATACTAAATCACTATAGAATATATAACTATATATTAGTATAGTTATATATTAGTAATTTAGTATTAGTTATAAACTTATAGTGATTTAGTATAACTATATTAGTATATGTATAACTATTAGTATAGTTATATATTAGTATTAGTTATAAACTTATAGTGATTTGGTATAACTTATTAACTATATTAGTATAACTATAACTATTAGTCTATTACTTATTAGTATAGTTATATATTATTATTAGTTATAAACTTATAGTGATTTAATATAACTTATTAACTATATTAGTATAAGTATAACTATTAGTCTATTAGTATAGTTATATATTATTATTAGTTATAAACTAATAGTGATTTAGTATAACTTATTAACTATATTAGTATAAGTATAACTATTAATATAGTTATATATTAGTATTAGTTATAAACTTATAGTGATTTATTATAATTATATTAGTATAAGTATAACTATTAGTCTATATTATATATTAGTATTACTGTATTAGTTATAAACTTATAGTGATTTAGTATAACTATATTAGTATAAGTATAACTATAGCCTATATTATATATTAATATTAGTTATAAACTTACAGTGATTTAGTATAGCTATATAATATTTAGACAATATAATAGTATTAATATTATACTATTAGTATAGTTATATATTACTTATTAGTATTAGTTATAAACTTATATATTAGTATAGTTATATATTAGTATTAGTTATAAACTTATATATTAGTATAAGTGTATAACTATATATTATATTATATTAGACTATATATAATATAATTTAATATAGATTTTTATGTTTAAAGCATATGATCAATTAAATTTTTATTTTTAAGATTAAACTTTTATTTTATAAATTATATAACATTATCTTATATATAATTATATTAATAACATATGATCAAACAAATTACAAATGTTCATATTTAAGATTAACATTTTATGTTATAATATGAAATTATTTCATATATAATATATAATTATATATACAACTTTCACCTATAATTATAAATTATATATTATATATAAAAAATATTTTGTATAATATTAATTTTGTATAAAATAATAAAACTTATATATAAAATATTAATTTATATATATTTTTCCAACCAGTCCAGTTCGGTCTGGTCCAGTCTGGAAAAGTGCAAAACTGGAACCAGACCAGTTCCGGCCAGTTTCCCTAATACACGAACCAGTCCCGGACCGTACCGGTTCAAAACCGGTCCGATCCCGGTATAAATTTACACCCCTAGCTACAATGTAAGTAGCATGATCATACTGTTACACGTATGAACGGTAAACAACATATTTTTATAAAAGTATTATGCGTGTACGCCCTCCATTGGAAGCCTCTTTTTATGTACCCAAGTCAAGATTAATTTATAAATGCCATGATGGCATGATTTATGCATAAGTTTCACGTTAGTTGCATAATACATGATGTGAAAATTTATGCATGATTTATGAAAAGCCATATATGATTTTATGTGAAGATTTATGCATTAAAATATTTATAATTTTATGTAAGAAAACATGTATTATGACATTTTATGAAAGAATGCGATTTCATTTGAAATATATGATGTGACAAGTATGCAAGTATGATTATAATGGAGTATGATTGATAAGAGACTTAATGGCCTATGTTCTGATATGAAAACAGTACCATATGTTATGGGCATATTGCATTACCAGGTTGTACATGTTGGTAGTGCACCCAGTGTGTCTTCCTTATGTATGGGTTTTACAACCCGCAACTATGGGCAGAATAGGAATCTACTTAAATTCGCTAACCTTAACTCACGGGGGCCAATAATGGGAATCGACCTATGATAAGTGAAAGACAAATTAATGCATTTCATGTACAAATCAGGTTCATGTTATTTATGTATGTATTTATGAGCATGCATATTTTTCAAAAAATCTTATATTTATTATGTTTACTGTATAATGTGTTCTTTATTGAGTATTCGACTCATTTTTTTATGTTTTAACCTCCACATGTGAGAATTTTTATGATGATGGAGCTGTAGGACAAGACTTGGCCCAGTGAGGCGAGGTAGAAGCCTAGATAGTTTATGTTAGCCTCATTTTTTTTTAAGATGAGATGAGATGAGTTGAAATTAAAGTTAAAAACTTGAATAGAATATTGTTAGAATATATTTTTTAATTTTTTTTTAGAATTTAAAAAAGTTGAATTATTTATTTTATTTTGTGTGGGGATTTGAGAAAGTTGTAATGATGAGATGAAAGATTTTCAAAGTTTTGGGTTTTAGTCTTAAAAGTAAACCAGGTCGTTTTATGATTTTTAGTTTAATAAGTTATTTTGATAAGTATATGAGACTTTATTGATTTTAAATAAGGGCTTTTGTAGACTCTCTTTTAGATTTTAAGTATTTCATAAAGACTGAATTTATTTATTTATGAGATATTTCGTATCTAGCACTTTGTTAAGAAGAAAATTTTTTTAAATCAAAGTTTAGTGGCATACCGGTCCACAAAAATTCTAAAAATGACTTTATTGGAGAACGGGGTGTTACACATTCGTTACAATAACTTTGAAAGCATGAGGAGAAGGAGGTTCTAGGCCTGAGAGTTGTTTAACAAGAGATTTAATTTATTTTATAATACTTGTATGCTCGTCTGTTCATGGAGGTGGATTCTTTTTCAATCTTTTAAATAAATGTTTACATAATAGTTTGAAAGATTGATAAAAGTCTGCAACATAATTAAGGCTTCCAAGAAATCTTTATAATTGTTGTTTATCTTTGATTTCATTAGGAAATTTATTAACAAATTCTATTGCTATACTAATAGGTGTAATAGTTCTTTGGTAGATATCACATCCAAGAAATATAATTTTATTTTAGAATAAATTTATTTTAGGTGATGAAACAACTAATTTATTTTGTTTAATAATTTGAATAAAAGTATTCAAATGTTTCTAATATTTTTCAATAGATTAAGAGAAAATTAATACGCCATCTATGTAAACTACGAAGAAGTGAGTAAATGGAGTAAATATGTCATTCATAATATTTTAAAATTCATTGAGACCATTTTTTAATCTGAATGGCATAATATTTCATTCATAATGTCCGAATAGAACTATAAACGAAGTTTTGTAACAATCTTTTTCAACAATTTGAATTTTCCAAAAATCACTTTTCATATCGATTTTTGAAAATACTATGGCATTATAAAAATGAGATAATATATATTTTTTATTAGGAATCAGATAACGAATCCATTGTAATACTTTATTTAATGGTTTATAATTAATGACTAATCTAGAAACTCTCCACTTTAATTCTACTTGCTTTTGAACATAAAAAGCAGCACAACTCCATGGTGATTTCTTCTTCTTATTAATCCTTTTATTAAGAAATCACTAATTTTATTTTTACAAAATTCTAATAGTTTATTATTTATTTGCATTGGCTTAGCTTTAGTAGGGATATTTTTCTCCGTGAACTCTCTGTCATATGTAATTTAACTAGATATTTTTTTCTATTCCAAAAAGTATTGGGCACATCAGAGTATATTTCTTTATCTATTATTGTCTTAAAAATATTAATTTTTTGAACCAATAATGGGACTGCCAATTCTTCTTCAATTCTTTTATATTTGAATTATAGTTTAAGAAAATTTATTTGTTTTTCTTTCCTATTAACTTTGTGTTTTGTCAAAAAATTAAATTTTTTAGTTAATGAGGTATTTTTTAAGAAACTTATTTCCTTTGAAAAAGGTAGAAATAAGAAGTTAAATTGAATTTCTTATCCTAATATATCAATGAAAATTCATTCATATGTTACAGAAAAATGATATAATAATGCAAGGAATGGATTTCCTAATATTACCTTAGTGTAAATATTTTGACCAGAGTAAATGTACTTTTAAAACAAATTCCATTATTACAGATATGTTCGTTTAATAATTTATAATTTACACTTAATTTTGTGTCGTTAGCTTAGGATAAGGTTTCATTTGTTTTCTCAAAGTATTTAGAAAGTATTAATCATTCTTGGATACAGTTCAAATATGCTTCAGTATCTAATAATACAACTGTTGCGAAAGAAGTTTTTTGATTAATGAAGATTATTATTTCAGTATACCATTTTTAAAAATTTATCCTATCAAGGGTGTTAATAATATTATTTGTTTCTTCATTGACGACTATTGTCAAGGAAGTTTATCTTTTTTCTAGATTATGGGTATTATTATTTTTTATCTATTTTTAATAATATAATTTATTGTAATAATTATTTTTTGAAATTTCTAATTTGAAGTTAGATTTTTTCAAATCCTTAACTTATTATTTTATTTCATTAATTTTTGTTGTAAATCCTGTAAGGTAATCTTTTGTTTTTATGTTTCAAATCTATTAACTATTTTTAAAAAATTGTAGGGTGGTTGAGACCCCCAAGTTGTCTGTATAATTTTTTGTATCAAAAGTGTCTTTTGATTTTATCAAATAATCTTTTCTTTTTTGTGGATCACTAATCTTACCCATTAATTCTAAGATAATATCTTGGTGTCTTGAAAGAACATTAATAGTTTTGTTACATATGCAATTATCCTTATTTAAGTAATAACATACATGAGCTGATTTTTCATTATCTTCTAATTTTGTATCACAAGATTTTTTATCATCATCATTTTATTTTATGTTAAAAATTCTACTTATTTAGATTATTTTATTTCTGCTAAAAAGTATTTATTAAAATTCATCATTTTATTTTATGATAAAAAACATTATTTTTAAATCAATAAAATAAAGTTAAATTTTATATATAGTCACATTCTATTTTATTTTCCTTTTTTTTTTACTTCTTTTATTTAATTTATTTTCATTTTCTCTATATTTAGGTTGTGTTTGGGTAGTGAGGTGATCTCAAATATTCTGTGAATTGTACTGAAAAAGTAATAAAAAAATAATGATAGAATATTGAATAGTAATGAATAATAATGAAAAATAATAAAAAGTTATAATCAAATAATCAATAATAGTGGAGTATTCTAATAATTGTTAGGGGAGTGAGATGAGATGAGAATTTTGAGAATAGTAATAAGATAGTTTGTGAATAGTAGTGAGATAATTTGAATTGAGTATTTTTTAGGTTTTGGGAAATGAGTGAAAAAGTTGGATAAAAAAATATTATAAAGTTAAAATATTGTAATAATATAGTTTTATAATATATATATATATTTTTGGATTTGAAAAAGTTGGAATTGTTTTTTATTTTTTATTTGAAAGTTTGAAAAAGTTGTAATGATTAATTTAAAAAAAGTTGTAATGATTAGTTTGAAAATTTTGTATTTAAATTATGTTTGGAAATAAGATGAGATCAGATGAGAATTTTGTATCTCATCTAAGTCCTCAAACTTGCCAGAACGGGTAGGATCGGTTATGCACAAAACCATAATCCCCCATTCTCTTTCCCTCTGATTCTCGGTTCCACTCTCTCCCTCTTCAGTAAGTCTAGGGACAACTGGCTTGCGTCCCCGCCGCGACATCGATTGAACCGATAATATTAAAAACAAAACAAAGTACGTGAAAAGGAGGGAAATCGAATGAAAATCGTGCTTGAGGAAGCTTGTTGATAATATTAAAAAAAAAAACAAAATACGCGGAAAGGAAGGAGATCAAATGAAAATCATGCTTGAGGAAGCTTGATGTAGAGCGAAACTAGAGAGGGAGATCTGAGCATTCCATCTTTGGTCGCCGTTGTTCATTCCGCGTATGGTCGTTGTCTCGTTGTTGCGGTCACGATTGTCACATAGTCCAGATCTCTGAGTCGCGGCATTGTGGGTGAGAGAGAGGTTTGTGGTCGCCGTGAGAGGTCCATAGTGATTCGGTTCTTTAACCTAGTCCTCCGAATATTCTTGATGAATTTCTTCATACATTTCTTTAAACATTCTTTAGATTCTTTCAATAAGTTTTAAATTTTTTTTTAATAAGTGGCTCTGGTATTGAACATGTTGTTGGGTACTTTGACACAAGCACTGCAGAGTTCGTGGGTGGATCTGGGTCAGGCCATCATCTCAGTGAAATTCATTAGGTAATAACAAGTTTGATCTTCTATGAGGCTATAAGCTGCATAGCATGCTATATTGAATTGTGTTATGGCCATGTTTCCTTGATGCATTTTATAACTTTGAGAGCGTCTCCTTCCCATGGAAGTAAATGCTATATTGAATTTTGTTATGCCCATGGAGTCATTTTGAGAAAGGAGTTGCAACCATATGACTACATATTTCATTTATATTATAAATAATAAATCAACGGTTTAATGGAAAGGGGATAAACATGATAAATTGAAATATGCATTACACCTGAAAATGAGGTTGTAACATTATAAGAATGCAAAACCAAATTGCATGATGCCATCTAGCTGTTTAAAAGTCTTAAACATGTTTTACATTCATTGGAATATAAAATAGCTATGTAGACAGAATTCAAATTACACTCCCTGCAGTATGACACCTAAAAAGTACAGAAAAATGGAAGTTTCCCACATACCTGTGGCCTCTCAAATTGATTAAAAAGAAAAAAATGATAAACAGAAACACAAAAACACATGCACATGCACTAGAGTATGGAGATTGACCCTCAAACCACAAGCTTTTTCATGTTACACGAAAATTTACCACCCAGCTAATACTAGGAGAGTTAAAAGTTTTCAAATGTTATATGAAAAGAATCACATAGATGCAAAACAATGAAACAAGTGACATTATTATTGTTTCTTAATAATTGTCTTTGCATCTCTATGACCTCAACTTCTCACAGTTGCAAATCAAGATTCTCACGACATCTTCAGCATTGCATCACCTGTTGAACTAGGCCTACGCTTAATCCATTACCTATAATTAAAGGAAAATGCTGGATCTCCCGCTGGGGGCTCCCACTGGGGTCCAGAGTGTGTTTTTATGTGTTTTTTTTTAAAATTATTTTTTATATAACTTTTTTTAATAATTTTAAATATTTAAAAAAAACAAAAAAAAACATAATATTATTAAAAAATATTTTCTTAATCACGAAGTAAAATAAAAAATTATAAAAAAAATATTTTTTATAATTTTTTATTTTACTTCGTGATTAAGGAAGTATTTTTTAATAATTTTTTTTTTAACTTTCTGATTAAGGAAGTGTTTTTTAAATGATATTCTAAATTTATTTTATTTTTTAAAATATTAAAAAATATTAAAAAATCTATATAAAAAATAACTTTAAAAAAACACATTAAAACAATACTACACCCCCAGCGGGGCTGTAGCACTACTCATAATTAAAACCAAGAACATGCACATATTTACACAAATTAAAAATGGCTTTTAATTTAGCATTTTTTGGCATTTCTATCATGAATAAAAACCAGCTGTTTTTCATTTTTTGGCTATGCAGGGAGTCAAATATATGAGAATTTGAATGTACTAAACTTAATATTGTAATATATATGTGATTTTCTGATTCCAATTATTGAGACATTTTCCATATTTGTGGCATATTTTAGTGGGACCTGCCCATTAACAAAAGTCCCCTCAATAAGATATTTATAGCTTGCATGATTAACTCCATTACTAAGCCCTTATTAAGAATAATTTTTCCAACAATGATTCTCTCTTTAATGGAGATATTTAAGATATATATTGACAATGCATTTATCTCTCACTCAGCATAGAAAACGGGAAAGAACAGCCATCTACGCTAACACCGTCTAGCTCAAATCCTCATCTGCAGTATGTTATATCATTTAATATATCAAAACTGAATTGGAATTTGTTGAGTTAATATTTATTTTCAAAATACATCAATAACTTAATCCGATAACATGTTAGGACATACCATCAATTTGTCCACACATCCCAAATTACATATCTGGTTACTATGGACCAGTGCCTGCGTGGTCACCAGCTTTTCTGCCATATCCAGTAGACAACCAATATCCAATCAACATATAAATGTTGATGGCGTGCAGGTATATTAATAGTTTATATTTGAATTACAATATTCTAAAGTTTTCTAACGAATATGTATCACCAGGCTATTTCAGACATTAGTGGAACCATGTTCTAAGAAACAGTGATTGCAAGTCAATAAAGTGTAAGTTTGAAAAAATTTAAAATATTTGAATAGTACTGTCAATCTCACATTAATATTTGAATATTATTCGTTACAGATACAATTTGAGTTGGATGGATTACAACCGGTGCAACCTGACGGGGACCCAACCTGCGCTATGAGATGATTTAATTTTAATATTCAGATACTTTTTGTGTATTGAATGTAATTCTTGGAAAGAGTGATGAAGATCCATTTTCTATGCTGTGTATTGGAATGTAAGTCCTGGAATGTATTGAAACTGAGTTTGATGGATGTAATTTGAGAAATATATATGAGTGTAATTTGATGATTGTATTGTGAGAAATATATAGCAGGTGTGGTATTAGATTGGAAATGATGGCTTGTTTCTTGTATATAGCAGGTGTGATATATAGCAGGTGTGGTATATGAGTCCTACTTTTTCCCCTCCCTCCATGCTCTTTGCTTGAGTGGGACTACAGAATATGTTCCTATAATAATGCATTGACAATGCATTTGTCTTCCAATCACAATGATGCTCATGCACCGACATTGACATGTAAGAAAGTGTTTGGCGCCATACCTGTATTGTTAAGTCTCTTTCAATGCCAAAGTGAGGCCCCAATACCATATTCAAGTTACTCAACATAGAAATTTAAGCAATCACAAAGTCATTTGACTTGAGCAAAATCTCATTACAGACTAGTTAGATTAAAGAACATGAAAAAGTTAAGCTAATAATTCATTTACACAAAACTCAATCCCAAATCACTTCAGAAACTTAAGCTAAGTACAAATTTCACAAAACTCCATGAACTCTAGTAAGCACCAACTAAATTAGTCTAACATGTACCAAATTTCACAACATATACCAAGTTTCAAAATCACCTATAAGCTACTACATAACATGATACAACAATTACAAAAGCCCAATAAAGCTGGAGTAATGTGTGTGAACCCCTTATTTCAACTTCTTGCTCCAGAAGCCCCAACTCTCTCTTCTCGATCTCATCCGCTCTCTTACAAAGCTCAATCTCCCTCTTCTCGAATCCGTCGAGTTTCTTCTCGAGTTTTTTCTCTTCCTTAACAGTTCATTGTATTTTCTCGAAGTTGGAGCTCATAGTCGTGATTACTATCTGCCCACTTGAAAAACTTGCAGTATGGTAATCCATGATAATTTTTACATATATAAAAAATATTAGATGTAAATAATATTAATCATTATATTAAGCATTTTACACTACAAATTATGTAATTACCTCTGTGTTGTACTTTGGATAACCTAAGAAAGGTCGTCCTGTATTTCTGTCAGTATTTGAGTATCTCAGTGTAGCTTCAACCTCACAGAAACAGAATGGTTGACCAAAACTACGTTTAGCAAAGGATGAAGAAGTCATTAATGATGATGATGATGATGATGATGACATCTGGCACGTAAATGTGCAAGTAAGCAGTGTAACCAATTGATTTGATAAGTAAAGGAAAAAAAAACAAGTTTGGATTCATTAAACTGAATTGATGCAAAACGGAAACAGGTTATAAATATCCTAGGGAAAAACAAGTTCTAATTCATTAAACTGAATTGATGCTAAACTAAAACAGGTTCTAAAGACCAAAACATGTTCTAAAGACCAAAAAAAGGTTTAATTATAGAATGGTACTTCAAAATCAGCTTCAACAAAAATGATGATTAGAATGCAACCAAAACAATTCAAACTCTAAAATCTTAACAAATTTCTCTTCATCATATCTAAAAGTGGGGCCAATGAAAAATTATGCATGCTGCATAGGAAAGGGAAGCAAACAAAACAATGTGATATATGCCAAGCAAAGGATCTTGGTATTGCTTTGTTAGTGCAGCATATTATAATATGAGAAAAAGGTGCATGGCAGCTCAAGACAGGAATCAAGCAAACAATGTTTCTGATAACCATTTAATAAAAATTATAGAATAGCATTCAAACAGCAGACCCAATTAAAACTAAATTAGTCTAGAACCTGAAAATATACAAGAATTAACTATATCAATTCAAGAACACAAACAGAAAATTCACAAAAATACTCTAGAAATATATTTTTATAGCCATTTTATAAAAATAAAATGTGTTATAGAATAGCACATTTTATATTATACAACTTCAATCAAACTAGCATTTTTGGGTCATTCTATTTATGCTAATTTCATCCTAGCACATAACGCTTCCCATAAGAAAGCACACACATGAAGCCATCAAAACAAGCATGCAGTTATGATCACAAGCATATATGGATTAGTTATCGAAAACAAAAGCCATCAACATTACTACAAATCTAATTCAAAAGCTTGGATTTTCACAAGCCGGGTGCATGTTTGTCACCCTTGGAGCTAAAACAATCCATCAAGAATCATAAAGTATAATTGATATATAAAATGTATGCTGGAAAGTACAACCAAAACAACGCCAAGGTGAAGAATAACTAACCTGATCTACACTGACTTGATGTTAGGGTTAGGGTTAGGGTTAGGGTTGGGATTATGCCGCGGGTTGGGTTAGGGTTAGGGTTTCGGCTTCGAAGGGACTGCGGTTTCGAGTGGGAAGGTGGGGTTTTCGTGGGAATGGGGGGGGATCGTGCTTGAGGAAGACAAATAACGCTGGAACTTGGTCTCCGTGCTTGAGGAAGGCGAATGAAGGTGAAAGACGGAGCTTTTCAGCTTCGAAGGGATTGCGTCGTCGGTTTAGTGGGTCGATTTCAATGGTAAAAAATGGAATGGATGAATCCAATTAGGTCTAGAAGAGCAGTGCTACAGGGAAGCCCCCTGAGGCTCACGAAATACAACGTGGATAAGTGAGATTAAAAAAATATTAAAACCGTAAAACATAAATCTCTCTGCATTCTGTTGCCCTCCTCCCTAACGAATCTATTCTTTTCTGAAAAATCCATCGCTCAAAGGCAGTCGTGAAATAGTAATGCGGAGATTCTTTTTCTAAAAAACTCATACGCAGACCTAGCTCCTATCAGACCATAAGCATTAGACCTAGCTCTAGTATGGAATCATTCCTCAAATTAACAAAACCATTTCTAAATAAAAAATGCGAGATGAACTCGGTTCAACAAACTATAGAAACACTTCACAAAAATTTTTATTTTTATTTTTAAAATTGGAAAAGAAATAAGAATTCTAAAACCATCCGCATGCTCATGAAATCAAACAACTCCCTAAAGATTGAAAACAATTAAAACAGAAATGAAACAGACCCTGATACTAGCATTTACAAAGCAGGGTGTCCAACAATTGCCATTATTGTTTGTGAGCAATTAAAACAATTTATTATCACGTATTTATTTTCATGTTGGATGTTGTCTGTAATTTGTAGTTGATAGGAGCTAGGTGTGCGCATGAGTTCAAAAGGCACCATGCTTCCAGACTCTTGCAAAAAAAAAAGTTAGTAGCATAAGTGGGAAACTTGGAGAAATTTTGGAAGGTTATCGTTTTGTTTTGGACTGGAATTTGTTCACAAGAATTTAGTTCAGAGTCCAGACATCTTTTCATTTGTGGATCATCTTCTACATAGTCCAACTGTATGAGTTCCAAAACGGTTCCTTCGAAGCTGCTTTCAACTCCTTCCTGCACCTGGTATGGCAGTTAATGGCACTACGTTCTGAACTTCTGCGATGGAGACAAAATGTAGAGAAATAAGATGGTCTCTGGTGGCGCAAAGCGAAAGGAAAGGATTCAAGTAAGGGTAAAATAGACATTCATTATTGATGACATGGAGGGGGAACGAAGGAGAATGACAAAAAAACGAAACGGCATCGTTCGCTTTTTGCGACTTGAGAGCCAATGCCGCGGTGGGCCGGCAGGCCGGTTGTCTATAGAATTTATGCTCCCTCTTTCCTGATCTGTCCCTTTCTCTCCTCGTTCCAGACAAAAACACTCTCTCGGCTTCTCCCCCTTCCCCGTGAACCGCTGCAAGCCACCACACGAAAAGCCCAGCTCAGCCACCGTGAGAAACAGCCGCCGTAGTTCAACCTCCGTGAGCCACTGGTAAGTCCTCTCCTCCGCCTTTCTCTCTCTCGACTTCGGTTCTCCTCCGCCGCAGCACAGCCCACGTCTCAGCCACCGTGAACTGCAGCATCAGCCGCCGAGAACGAAATCCGAGCGACAGCACCGTGGATGAGCTCTCTTCAACGCCGCCAGAGAAGCTCCTAGCTCCTCCGTGCCCAGCGGCCACCACCGTGAGTTCCTCCCTCCCCATCTCAGCTTCTCTCTCTCCATCTCTCCCTCCGACAGCCTTTTCCCCCCTCCGCATCTCACTCCCTCTGTTTTCTCTCTCTCTCTCTCTCGGTAGCCATCTCTGCGCCGCTGTGTGCCACCAGGCCGTCGTCGAGCTCCTCTGCCGTCGGTAAGTGATTCTCTCCGTCCTCCCCTTTCCCCTCTCTGTCCTTGTCCCTCTTTGTCTCTCTGGCTAACCCTCTGTTGTCCCCTCTCCGGTACCACCACCGTGGGCAAGGGAGGCCGCCACACCTCGTCCAGCCGTGTACCACAAGAATGACGGTAGAAACCGTGAAGCACCACCTCAGCAACACCTCGAGCCACTGCCAAGCTGCACGTTTCCCTCTCTTCGCAGCCGTGAAACACTAGTGCACGCCTGCCTCAGCCCTTAATCCGGTACAATATTTATTCCGTTATCTCATGGATTACTATGTTTATGTAGTTGAGTTGGTGTTGTATTTTAATGCGTGGGCAGAGGAAAGTTACATATATTTTATTGGGGTTGTATGGAGCCATCGGTGGAGTTTATTAAACATTGCAGTAGTGTTTGTGTTGATGTAGAAACCGTATGGACAGATTTTAGCTTCGATTGAGATTGTTTCCATGTAATGCTTATAAGTGGTGTTTAAGTATATAAAACTAGTTGTAACTGCATATTTATGCTTGGTTTTGGTTGATTGATGTTTGGTTTTGGTTGTGATAGACTGAGAAGAAGTGAGGTGTGGTTGGGATTGAAATGGAGTTGTTCGTGAAGCATGGAGATTGTGAAGTATGGGGTTGTGCTGGTTTGTTCTATGTGGAGTTTAATTGGAACTTGGATTGAGTATGTGTGTAGTATGTATTGTTAAGAAGCTTATTGATTGAACATAGTAATTGTGAAGGTTGGGATTGTGTGGAGCCATGAATGAAGCTTATAAATCTTTGTGAATTATAATTGTGTTGGATTGATGTACATGGCAGCAAGTATGTTAGTACGTTTTATAAATTGAGTTGTGTATGTGGAAGGGTGGAGTGGAATAATGTAAATTGATACTAGATGTTGAAGTGATATGTTGATTAGGATTATTTTTGGTGTGTGTATGAAGCTGGAAAGACCATTTGTCTGTTGGTTCAAGTGGCTGGACATTGTGTTCAAACTGGTTTTCTTGCATTTTATGTTGTGTGAGATATATGATGTATAGTTGCAAGATGGTAACATTTTGGAAATGTATGAAGGCTATTAAGTAGCATAAAAATTGTATAAGGACACTCTGGTGTATTAAATATGTTGGTTGTGATAAACTATGAGGAAATTATGTATTGATTAGGAACTTGTTATGGAGTATGCGTGCTTGTGTTGGATGGTAATTTGGAAATATGTATGTATTGCTAAGAGGCTTATTGATTGAGTAAAGTATTTGTGAAGGTTGGGATCATATGAAGTTATGAATGAAGCTTGTAAAGCTTTGTGATTGTGTTGGTTTGTCGTATATATATTTTTTTTATAAGTAAGAGGTAAATTTCATTGATACGAATGAATTAGGCATAGTCAGTGTACATAGGAAGTATATAAAAGAACACCTAAATACATTCTAGGAATGATAAATTAGGGACAGAAAATCATGAGCATTGTTTCCATTAAGTACAATAGCAGAAAACAAAAGCAATAGAGTGTGTATAAAAAATTCTGAAGCTCCACCATTGTGCGCTCCTTATCTTCAAAGCAATGCTCATTCCGTTCTGCCCAAATACACCACATAACACAGCGGAATCATCTTCCACACTACCGCCACTTGATGACAGCCTTGAATCTCCGTCCAACCAGCCTTGATGACAGCCTTGAATAATTCAACTTTTTCAAATTCCAAAATAAAAATTATATTATAACAATATTTTATTCAACTTTCAGCAAAACATCTCATCTCATTTCATCTGAACTGCGTAACCAAATGAGGCCTTAAGGGCATTACCCAAGCGATGTCAACTCTTCTAAATATCTCGTCCCACAACACTATTGTCACCTCACAATGCAATAATAAGTAATCCACCGATTCTCCTTGTTTTTTACACAAGTAGCACCAATCCATCACAATGAGTCCCCTCTTCCAAGTTGCCGTGGTAAAAATCTTCCCAAGAGCAGCAGTCTAAACGAAGAAAGCTACTTTAGAAGGCACACGAGATCTCTAAATATTCTTCCAAGGGAATGGAACATTACCTTGTGATACCAAAATTTTGTAATACTCCCGGACTATAAACTTCCTACTGCCTTTGGACCTCCACTACACCCTATCCCCCTGTGCCGTATTGTTTCCCATAGAGTATATCAACTTGAAAAACTCTAAAACAATGTGCAGTTCCCAATCATTAATATCTCTATTAAATAGGACATTCCACTGGTGGGAACCATGAGAGGATACCCTCAAATCCGCCACGGAGGCATCCCTATTAGTTGCAAACCGAACGAGATCTAGAAACGCTCTATCAAGAGCGCAATCTCCAAACCAAATATCTTGCCAAAACCTCATTTTGGTGCCCTCTACAGCCACAAAACGGATGTGGTTTTCTAAACTCTGCCATCTCCTCCTAATAAATTTCCATAAGCCCACGCCATACCCCACTCACTTCGTTGGAGCACCAACCCCCCAAGTACTTCTGTGTCTAGCATCTATGATTTCCTTCCATAGTGAATCCCCCTCCACATGGTACCTGCATAACCATTTCTCCAATAAAGTTTTATTGAAAATCCTCAGGTTGCACACTCCCAAGCCACCATTAGAAATTGGGGAACAAACTGTCCCCCCCCCCCCCCCCCCCCCCCCCACGCGCGCGCACACACACACACACACACACAAAAATGTCTGAAATAATTTCTCAATCCTATTCGCCACCCCTGTAGGCAAAGGAACTAGAGATAAAAAATAGGTGGAGATGTTAGATAACGTGCTCTTAATTAAGATGAGTCGATCCCCTTTCTATAAATATAACCGTTTCCAATAGTCTTTTTTTTTATAAGTAAAATAAGTATTATTAATCCAAGAATGGACAACAACTGCCAATTACAAAATAGTATGCCCTATCTATGAAGGCACATTAGAAAATAAGAAATCATGAAGGTCCATGCTATTAAAGTCCACGGCAATAGCCCAAGTACGAAGAGTCCTAAAAAAGAAAACTTTTAGCTCTGCCATAAATCTCTCTTTGTCTTCAAATGTCCTCTCATTTCGCTACTGCCACAGGCACCATATAATACAAATAGGAATCATCTTCCAAATCACTTTGATCTGATGCATACCTCGAATAGAGATCCAACATGCCAATATATCCACCACAGATTCTGGCATAACCCATGCTAGTTCCATCCTTTTAAGCACCTCATTCCAGAGAGACTTGACTACCTCACAATGTAAAAGTAAATGGTTACTGACTCACCACCTCTTTTACACATACAACACCGGTCTGCAATGATTATCCTCATCTTTCTTAGATTATCTATAGTAAGAATCTTGCCTATTGACGTTGTCCACACAAAGAAAGAAGTTTTGGGAGGAGCCTTGTGTCGCCAGAGCCTTCTCCATGGAAACTGTATCTCCGACACTTGTGTAAAGACCTTATAAAAGGAACAAATAGTGAATACCCCTCTCCCTGTAGGAATCCACCACAGACCATCTTCATGCTGAATATTTGGACGACAAGAATACAAGAGACTATAAAAATCTGCAAAACTCTCCATCTCCCAATCCTGTGCCGCCCGATTGAAGTTGATATTCCAGTGAATACCCCCTCCTGAGATTCCCATAACCTCCACCACTGTGGCACTTTGGCACTTGCTATCATGAAAAGTGTAGGAAACAAATCTTGGAGAGCACTGTTGCCACACCAAGCATCCTTCCAAAATCTGATCCTGGAACTTGTACCCAACTGAAACCTAGTGTGCTGATGAAAGACCTCTCACCCTTTTCTAATATGCTTCCATAACCCCATTCCATGGGCCCCTGTAACTTCTCTAGTACACCAACCCTCCCTTAAACCACTATATTTATTTTCTATCACAGTTTTCCATAAGACTTCTGGTTCCTTGATATATTGCCACAGCCATTTACCAAGTAACGCCCGATTAAACAACCATAAATTTCTAATACCCAAACCGCCACTAGAGATAGGACGGCACACCCTCTCCCACTTGACAAGATGAAATTTAAACTCTTCTTCTAAGCCACCCCACATAAAATCTCTTTGTAACTTCTCGACACGCCCCGCCACGCTTGCCGATATAGGGAATAAGGATAAGAAATAAGTGGGTAGATTAGAAAGTGTACTTTTAATCAATGTAATCCGGCCCCCTTTCGACAAGTACATTCTCTTCCACCTTGCCAGTCTCCTTTCTATTTTTTCAAATACTATATCCCAAATCGAGCATGCCCTCGAAGCTATACCCAACGGTAGTCCCAGGTAAGTCATAGGAAGAGACGCTATCTTGCAACCCAATGTGTTAGCCAACTCCCTAATATTCTGAACCTCTCCAATCAGCACCAACTTGGATTTATCATAGTTTACTTTTAAACCAAACACTGCTTCAAAACAAAGCAAACATGCCTTCACAACCCTTAACTGGTCTCGATCAACTTTGCACATAATAAATGTTTCATCTGCAAACAACAAGTGAGAGATAGTAGTAATACCCCTGCTTAGAGATCCAACTTGGAAACCACTAAAAAACCCATTAGCTAACAAAGCCGAGATCATCCTGTTTAGTGCTTCCATAACAATAACAAAAAGTAGAGGAGATAACGGATCCCTTGTCTCAAACCACAAGAACTCTGGAAGAAACCCTTTGGGCTGCCAGTGATCAACACAGAGAACCTTACCGTAGATATACACCAGCTAATCCAAGACCTCCACCTCTCACCAAAACCACACCTGCCCAGTAGATGTAGAAAGAAATTCCAATTAACATGGTCATACGCCTTTTTCATATCCAACTTAAACAAAATTCCTGGGTTGTCAGCCTTCAATCTACTATCTAAGCATTCATTGGCAATGAGAACCGCATCAAGAATCTGTCTACCCTTAACAAAAGCATTTTGAGGCTTAGTCACAATCTTCCCCAAGACCTCACTTAAGTAGTTAGCAAGCACTTTTGAAATAATCTTGTATACTCCGTTCACTAAGTTAATAGGACGAAAATCTGACCTCAATAGCCCTAGCCTTTTTAGGTATTAAGGCAATGAAAGTGGAGTTAAGGTTTTTCTCAAATTTCCCAAACGAGAACAACTCCTGAAACACCTTCAAAAGATCTTCTTTAATCACCTCCCAGCATTCTTGGAAGAAGCCCATAGAGAAACCATCAGGTACGGGAGCCTTGTCTTTTACCATTTTCCTTACTACATCAAAAACCTCCTCCTCCTCGAAAGCCCTCTCCATCTTGGCAACATCCCCCGGTTCAATAATGTTAAAAACCAACCCATCAAGAGTAGGCTTTCACCCCACCTGCTCAGTAAGGATCTTCTCAAAGAAATCAACCACATGATCTTTAATTGCCTCTTCTTCTTTGCACTCCACCCTCTCAATTTTCAACATTTCAATGTTATTGTTTCTTCTATTAGAGTTTGCAATACTATGGAAAAACCTCGTGCTCTGATCCCCTTCCTTTAACCATAATGCCCTTGACTTCTGGTGCCAAGACATTTCCTCTTGCAAGATTATCCTCTCAAGATCTGCAACCAACAAAGTTTTATGTGCTTGCTCGTCCTCAGTAAGAGGCCTCCCCCTCTTGTAGTCTTTCTAACACCTGTATTTCCATCCACTTGGTATTTTTGTTCTCCTCTACATTGCCGAAAGACTGTTTATTCCATTCCTTTAGGTCTCTTTTTAATGTTTTCAGCTTAGTTGCAAAAATAAAACTGGGTGTACCCTTGAACTGATACGAAATCCACCATTGTTTGACCCTATCCACAAAACCTTCTGATTTCAACCACATATTTTCGAACTTAAAATACCTTCTACCACTCTGAATGCCTCCACAATCAAGCAAGATAGGCCAATGATCCGAAGCTAAACGTACCAACCGCTTTTGCCATACATTCGGAAAATGGCTTTTCCACTCCGGTGAAATTAGGAAGCGATCCAGGCGAGTCCAGGTATGATTATTTGACCATGTGGTAGGGCCCTTGCTAGTAGTAGGTCTATCAAGTTCAAGTCAAAGATACACTCTGAGAATTCCAAGCTTGCTAGCTTCACTCTTCTATTTCCAAAACTTTCACTTTGGAATCTAGCAACATTGAAATCACCCCCAATACACCAAGGAAGCTCCCATCAACAGTGAACCCCTGCTAGCTCATCCCACAATAATCTTTTATCCACGTCTAAGTTGGGCTCATAAACACTTGCAAATGCCCACAAGAAACCATCGGACACGCATCTAAAAGAGCACGCTACCATATATCTCCCTATGTAGTCCTCTACTTTCTCCACCACCCGCTTATCCCACATCCCTACAACTCCTCCTGATGCTCCTGAAGAGGCCAGGTACACCCAATCTACATAATTACTGCTCCATATACTCCTCACAATCTTCCTATTGATTAACTTCAGCTTCGTCTCTTGTAAACATACAATGTCTGCTTTCCACTCACAAAGCAGGTGCTGGATCCAAAGACGCTTCTCTACCTCGTTAAGACCATTGACATTCCAAGACACAATTTTTGGCTTCATTTATGAACAGCCGGCCCCTTCCCTTTTACCCTACTCCTACTAGAGCTACCCTCCGAATTCATCGACCACATCAATCTTTTAAGCTCCTGATTCTTCTTCAAGTCCCCCTTCCTTTTTTGTTGATACCCGGTTTCCATAGTAGTTAATAAGGCAATGAACTGCTCTTCATACCCCTCACAATCAATCCCCACAAAATGTTGGATCTCTTTCACCTTATGTATTACCCGATCTGAAGCTTGATCTGGAAAACAAAAATTCAATGGGATAGGATTTCCCATCTTATTATTCTGAAAGTTCTGAAAATCCTCCCCCACAGAAGACTCCTCCAAACCCATTTGATCACAAGCCTCAGGGAGGAATAATTCGTCCTCCACAGAATGCATGAGGTCATCGGACTCCTCATCCCCTTCCTCCAACTCAAAACCCTCAAAGGGTTTGACAGATAGTTCCGCCGGAGCCAAGCCCAGGCCTCTCACGTTTGTCGACAAAATATGTGTCTCCTTCGACGAAAAATCACTCGATTCGAACTCCACCAACGCCTTTGGCGCACAGTACTCCGGCGATGCCTCATCGGCGACCTCCTCTACCTCCATCGGCGATGTCTGTGCCACTGCCACCGTCAGTAGACTTTCCGGCACAAAGCTGAGGCTGTGCAGCTTATCTGTAAAACTTGGGCTCGAGTTCACGCTGTTGTGCTGAAGCTCTCGTCGCTGGGCTAAATTTCCACTGGGCTGAGAAACAGACCCTTGCCCACTACCTTGGGCCCTGGGTTGAGACGACCCAGCCCCTTCTGAAGAGAAAGAGCTCCTCCGAGTCTTGGGCCGAGCAGGCCCACCAACCTTACGCCAAATGGCCCGCCCCTTTCCCCTTTTATTCTGTTGGGCCTCTTTCTGGGCTTTACTAGGCCCAGCCCCTTTAGTCCCCCCCGCTTCGTCAAACCCCCCTTATTCCTTTTTAAAACACCCGTATCTTCACTTTCCTTAAACAGACCAACAAACTCCACGATCTCAGCCATACCTCTCTGCAAAAACCGCAGCTGGCCCTGCATCTCCATCAACAGTCTTTGTACCTCCCATGCCTCCTGACACTCTGCGGATTTCCTGCCATGGGGATGGTTTGACGCAACATACAGGTTCGAAGTTGCTTCTCGACGCCACCTTCCTTGTCCCCTGTTAGACCCTGTCGCACCTCCTTCCTGTTTCCTCACTATGTTTGGCAACGTCGGTGAGTGAGCCTCCTTATACGACCGAGCCTGGTGCCTCACCGCCCCCTTCCCATAACTCGACTAACCTCCACTAGTCAAAACAGCCACGTTAGTGACCTCCTTACCTCTTTCTAACAGTACCTCCCACAATTTCCTCCAACCCCAACCATTCTCTCCTTCTAGAATGCACAGGACATTCCTCCTCCCCCCTGGTTATACTCAGAGACTTCAAGGTACCTCCTTCTACGATTTGCGCAATGCTGAGCAATAAGACTGCAATAACCCTCTCTAGTTGCCGAATACACCTCCTTCTTCCCCCCTCTTAAGCTTTCCTCTAACACCTTCCCAAGCCACTGTGTTGAAGATGAACCCAGCAACACTGCATGTTCCGACTTCCAGCTTCTCTCGGTGACTTGCAATAATCCACCACCCACTTTTGATAGAGTAAAACACTTGGATTCAATCACCACCTCTATGGGATAACCCATCTTAATCACCATAAAACTTAAGAAGCAGTTAATGCATCAACGTTAACAAGGAGAAATTTTTAGGAAGCAACGAGAAAAAGAAAGTATGCATGTGTATGGAGAGAAAATTTTAGGAGAGAGACAAGTTAATTCCAGGTGAATTTCAGTGGGACTAGCCTTTTACAATCCAATAGGCTTGCCAGGTTATTGAGACACTGCAACCATCTCGGACTTACCAAGGTTCACTTTAAGCCCCGAAACGGCTTCAAAGCATAACAAAAGTGCTCGTAAGTTTTGAATCTGGCCGTGGCCTGCTTCACAAAAAAGGAGAGTATCATCTGCAAATAGGAGATGTGAGATTAACATAGAGCCATTAGTACTATTACCCACCGAAAATCCAGATAACAAACCACCACCCACAACAGCCTTCACCATCCAACCAAGTGCTTCCATGACGATAACAAAAAGTAGAGGAGACAATGGGTCCCTTTGCCTCAAACCACGAGAACTGTTAAAAAAACCAGCAGGGGTGCCATTAATTAATACCGTGAATTGAGTAATAGAGATACAATGTCGAATCCATGAAGTCCACCTATCACCAAAGCCACACCTCCCAAACAAATATAAAAGAAAATCTCAATTCACATGGTCATAAGCCTTTTCCATGTCAAGCTTGCATAGAATACCCGGAACTCCCTCCCGTAGCATATGATCCAAGCACTTATCGGCAATAAGGACCGAATCAAGAATTTATCTTCCCCGAACAAATGTATTTTGAGGCTTAGAAATAATTTGCTCCAAAACTGGGCTTAGCCGATTTGCGAGAACCTTTGAAATGATCTTGTACACACCACTCACAAGACTTATGGGGCAGAAATCCTCAACTGCCGTAGCCCCCTGTTTCTTTGGTATGAGGGCAATGAACGTCGCGTTGAGACACATCTCAAATTTCTTGAATGAGTGGAATTCAAAGAAAACTTGCATAACATCACATTTCACATTGTCCCAACAAGTTTGAAAGAATCTCATCGAAAAGCCATCTGGACCCAGTGCTTTATCCTTCGCCATGCTGCAATTGACCTTATGAATTTCAGCTTCATCAAAAGGTCTTTCCAACCAACTTGCACTTTGCGGGTCAATAGACTCAAACAACAAACCATCAAGCTTCAGCCTCCAGCAAGTCGATTCCATGAGGAGGTTCTCATAATAATGTACAATATGGTCTTCTATTTCCGGGGGGGAAGAGAGCACTTGAGTACCTGAGTGGAGCGTTTCAATAGCATTGCTACGTCTATGTGAATTAGCCACTTTGTGGAAGAATTTTGTACATTTATCACCTTCTTTTAACCAAAGTGCCTTGGATTTTTGGCGCCACGAGGTCTCTTCCATCAACAACACCCTTTCCAATTCCATCACAACCGAACTCTTCCTCAATAATGCTTCCTCCGAGGTATCTTCTGACGCTTCCCTCCCTTCTAACTCCTATAGCTCCTCCATGAGGCTAGTCTTCTGGTCATCAATTTTGCCAAAGACTTCCAAGTTCCACTTTTTTAGATCTTGCTTCAGAGCGTTTAGCTTACCTGCAAGAATGAAACTGGGAGTACCTATGAACTGATAAGAAGACCACCAAGAACGGACCTTCTCTGAGAAACTCTCAGCTGTTAGCCACATATTTTCAAACTTGAAATACCGGTGTCTCCCATGAACATCTCCACAATCTAACAAGATAGGAAATTGTTTGAGCATACTTGGGGCAATCGTTTTTTACAACTCTGGAAAGTGAGCCTCCCACAAAGGGGAGACGAGAAATCTGTCTAATCTGGACCAACCCCGTCTATTTGACTATGTGAACTCACCCCCAACAAGGGGAAGGTTCATGAGGTCCAAATCAAATATGAACTCAGAGAACTCCTCCATGGCCGAGGAGTTCTGATAGCGTCCCGATCGCTCATTAGGAAAGCGGCTAATATTGAAATCCCCACCCATGCACCACGGCACATCCCATAAATAGTATAGACCCACCAATTCCTCCTGAAGTCTTCTCCTATCTCCATCCATGTTTGGCCCATAGGTGCCTACAAAAGCCCACTCCACCCATCTTCAACATTTTTAAATAAGCTAGCGACCGAGAAATTCCCAATACACTCATCAACTGCCTCCACCACTTCCTTATCCCACATAAAAAAAAGGCCACCTAAAGCTCCCCTAGAAGCCAAATAAGACCAGCCCATAAAAGGGCACCCCCACAAACTACGAATGATTCTTCTATCAATAACACGCAACTTGGTTTCTTGGAAACACAAAACATCAACCTTCTACGTCCGCAACAAAAAATTTATGCGAAGGCGCTTGTTGAAATCATTAAGCCCCTGCACATTCCAAGAAAGGATCTCAGGTTTCATTAACAAAAAGAGCACCCCTCCCTTTCAATCTATCCCTTCCTCCACTCCCTTTCTTCGCTGCATAATTAATGGTACATTTGAGCCTTTTGAGTTTTCTATCTCTCTTTATGGCTGACTTCAAACAAGTATCTTCAATAGCTATGAGGGCTCTAAACTGCTCTTCGAAGCCAACACAAGAAATCCCAAGAACAATTTGTAACTCCTCAACCTTCTTAAACACCCACTTGGATATACACCTCTTTGAGTTTAGACTGGGAGATATCATGCATAATGGGGTTGGTTCAGCAGTTCCCCCTTCATTGCACACTCCATCACAGGGGATCAATTGCAGGTTCGAGTCATCCGACACCCCCCAGCTACCTCCTCCATTCTCGGGTTGGCAGAGAAATTTGGGCCATGACTGGGTGCCAGGATTAGACCAAGACTGTCGCCCATCTCCATGTAACTACCCTGAGGGCCCTCTCCTCCACTATTTGAAAAGTTTTCCTACGCAAGAATACCCATAAAAGAGGCTGAAGCCTCTGTTGACTCAATCTGTGGATACCCCCCTTGCGATGGTAAGTTTTCCGGTGTAAGACTACCAATCAAAGAGGCAGAAGCCTCAGGTGACTCAGTTTGTGGATGCCCCCCTTGCGATAGAGTCACTTCACCCACGACCTCATTGAAGCTCGCCACCCTCTTGTCTACAGAAATTGCCGCTGGCACTATTAACGGCGAGGTAGCAACAATCGAGGCACCAGTTGCCTCCGTCGACCCCGTCTGTGCTGGTCCGGGCACCTCGACAACAAGCAAGACGATACTGGTGCTAGACGCACCCTTCTGCCCTGAGAAAACACCTTGGGTGCTCGCCGGCGGCAAGGAACGCCTGTCGGTGGCTCCACCACCTTCGAGAAAGACCCCTAGCCAGTCGCTGGCGACGGTGGTTGATCCCCGTGCGCCGGTGGGCCTGCTGCATCACTCCCCTTCCGTCTCCTCCACACGGGCCTGTGTGTGGTTACGACCTTGCTGGGACCCCGACTCCTAGGCCCAGACCCATTATTTTCTTCCCTTTAGAATTCTGCTGAAGCCCATTTACTTTCTGCTGAAGCCCATTAGCCTTCCCTGAAAAAAACCTCCCATTTGTCTGGCCCATTCCGAGACCCACGCCCACCCCTTTCTTTTTCTCAACGCAGCGTATTAGCCAATCTGTTTTAAGTTGCATTTCTCCCATCTGTCTCTTCATCTCATACAAAACAAACTGCTCCTTTTCTTCTGTCAGACTGACATTGTCCCTGCCATATTCCACCATACTCTGGGCTCTGGGCATATACAGAAACGACACCACTACATGACTTTTGCAGACCTATAGCTCTCGGGCAGGCCAATACATCAGAGCTACCTTTTCCTCTGACACCTTCACGACTGGGTTGTTGGAGTGCCTCCCTATACGACCGAGGCCGGTGGTGCTGTTGAGGTACCGTCGTCCTTTGCTGTGAGCTCTTCTCTTCCTGCTTCCCTCAACACCTCCGCCAGTTTCCAGATTTTGTTATATGAACTTGGTATATGATTATATTGGTCTTGAGGTCAAGTGGCTGTTTATGTGAAAGAAGTTGATTAAGATGGAGACATGAATCAAGGATAATCGCTTAAGTTTGGGGCTGTTCGAATGAGAATATGATTCCTCTTTCCTAATTTTGTTTTTGGGGATTTTGCTTAGTATGTCAGCTCTTCGTTTTTTGATAGTTATAGTAAGTCAGCTCTTAAGTCTTTTCTTTAATCCCGTGATCAACTTGGGTAGTCCCAACTTGTACTTTGTAAGCCACTAATAATCCTAGTGTATTTTTTAGCAACAAAGCATGTTTGTAACTTTATAAATTAGATTATGTGTATGGAAGTTTGAAGTGGAATGCTGTGAATTGGTGCCAAGTATTGAAGTGTGTCATGTATTGAATTGACTAGTGAAGCTTGGAAACCCTGTATATATGTTGATGATTCTAGTATGGACAGATCTGTGTACTCTGAATGTATTGTGTATGGATGAATCTTGTAAAACCAAATGAGTGTTTAAATGAATTGTATGTTGATCTTAGGCGATAAAAAGGGTAGGGTACTTGTGTAAATTGATTGGTTAAATGTGTTAGACAGATTTGTGTACTTTGAATGTATTATGTATGGATGGAGCTTGTAAGAACAAGTGGATACTTAAATGGACTGTATGTTGATCTTAGGTGATAAAGGGGTATGGTACATGTGTATGTTTGGTGGATTGTATATGAACACTTGTTTTGGATTGTGTTATATGTTTGTATGTGAGGAAGTGAATGAGAACTTAAGTTGATGTTGGATTGGGTTGTGTATGTATGGAGGAAGGGTATTGTATGAGGAATGATATTGTATTTGTAGTTTGGATCTAATGATGAAGTGAGACTAATTTGTAAGGCTTGTTGAGGGTTGGTTTGAAGGTTAAAGTGAAGCATGAGAGCTCACTTTATTAGTTAGAAATGAAGTTAGGCTTTTAGGTTCATAGTTTAGGCTTAGGATTTATGAAAATGGTTATGCTTCAAGGACTGAATGGTGGCTTGTATAAGTGAAATGAAATGGATATTATAAATACCTAGAGGTGTAAGTTTGTACAATTAGAAGGCCATGAAGAAGTATGCAAGTAAATAGTTGATGGAGATTATTTGGACGATGACTAGTATAAGTGAAGGAAGTTAAGTAAAGAATCAATTGAAGGATAAGATCACGTGGAATGAAAGACACTAAGAGTGAAGAGTAGTTTTATTATGCAAGTTCTAAGTTTAACGTTCTTATGTACATGAAAAAGAAATACTTGTTAAAAAAATGTAAATGAAAGGGAAATGACCTAAAATTATGAATGCATGTAGGTTGCCATCTGACACACACATGAATAGACTGCATGAAATGAAAATGGCATGGAGTCAAGGTAAGTATTATGTTCATACTCTTCTAGAGTTTTTTAAATGTTATGAAAATGAAAATGAATTGTTTCTCTATATGAAAATGAAATGAAATGCTTTTATAAGAAAATTGTTTCTTTTTATGCAATGAAAGAAACGAAAATGTTTTCTATGAAATAAAATGATGTTTTACAAAAGTATGCTAAGGTATTAATGTTTTAAAGTATATGTATGTAATGAACTTCTTTGGAAGCCCCTTTTTATGCATCCTAAGAATAGTTGTATGCATGTGAAATGGATGTTATATATAGTACTTATTGTATTTATGTTCCATGAAATGAAATGATGAGGTTTTATGCTTTATGTTATGAAATGATATTGTTTTATAAAATGAAATGGACTGATGAATGAAAAGAATGAAAAGAAAAGTACTGGAATGAATGAATGAAAGGACAAGAAATGAAGGGATGTTTTAATGTATGAAGTTACGTAACAACCATGTCTGAATGAATGATGGTACCAAATGAGGGCATATTGCAATGCCGGGTAAGTAGTACTGGAAGTGCACCCAGTGCTACCCCCTTGGCTGAGGGATTCCCAATCTGCGGCCACGAGTGGAATAGGGTCTAAAAGACTGCTAACCCCAACACACGGGGCTTAGTAGTGTGTACCGGCTAAAGGAAAGTGATAACAATTAATTTAATGTATGAAATGGTTTAGTTGCTTTAGGAAGGAATGTACAAGGTGAAAAATGTTTTTGAGCAATCAAAATCCACCTTGTAATATTTTCAAAGTAAATAAATGTTTTATATAAAATATGTAGATGAATGATAAATGCATGAATGAAAATCTATGTTAGTATATTTTTACAGTATGAAGTAATGCTTACTGACTATTCAACTCATTTTGTTTTTATGCGTGCCCCACCCAAGAACGAAATGAGGACGAAGTGTCAGGATGGACATGGCCCAAGAAAAATGTGACAGAAACCTAGGCAGGTTTTAATAAATGTACAAAATCATGTTTTGTTAAAGAGTAATGCTACATACAGTCGTAGAATGCGCAAACGCCGTGCAGTCGCTTTGATAAAGAGTGGGGTCCACTATTAAAAAATTAATTTTTTTTCATGTGGATCCCATATTATTCACTTTTTTCAAAGCGACTGTACGGTGCTTGCACATTCACGATTGCAAGTATCATTTCTTTTTGTAAAATGACTATTTTAATTTAAAGAATTATGCTATAAACTCTTATTTAAATTTACAAAGCATGTTTATCTTTTAATTATGGAATCTTTTATATCCTAGGGAGGAAATGGAAAATTTTAAAAAGTTCAGTAATTCTCGTCTTATTTTCTAAAACTATTTCTAAAAGTCTCACGACAAGGATGGGCATTACAGGGTGGTATCAAAGCAAAATCCAGGTTATGAAAGATTCTATAAACTTTTCAAAATAAAAGAAAGAGAATATTTTTACAAAGAAAGAAAACCTTTGAAAATAAAATAGAAAGTGAAAGGAAAGTCTAGGTTGAAGTCCTCCCAAGGCCTGCCCTGTTCTGCAGTAACTATATGAAAGGTTTGTGTTTTTATGTTAACCCCACGTTATAGGAGTAAATTTCAAAGAGAGGCAGTGCCATAAATTTATGGCCCTAAGCACTAATGTTCTAGTTCACATTCTTCGTAACAAAACCACAACTTAACAAAATAAAGGCAATTGAATAAATTCTAATAGTTACGCCTATCAGTTAACACCTATCTGGAAGTTACATAACCAGAAATGGGCTATCTTATAATCGACTGTAAAAAAATTTGTACCCTAATCATTTATCCCTCTTATCATTAGATTGCTAAGAAAGTCTAGACAAATAAAAGGAAATATATATCTTATATTGTTCTGTTTTTTATCATACAGAAGAAAATTCTACCTGTTTATAGAGACCAGTGAATCAATGGAGCACCCGAAAATGGGTGATGGGCTTTCTACGTTTTTGAATTCTGGTATCTACCAGTTCGAAAACTCGAACGCAGTTTTCATCGACCCGGTTCGTGTCATGAACCGCTCCTACACCCACTTCCAGGTTTCCCCTTCTGCATACTATCCTCGTTTCTTCGAATCCAAACCCTTGACTCAAGAATCTCGGGTTTCATCTTCTAGTTCTAGAAAGCGAAAGCGGAAGGAGAAGAAACCACACTCTCTCAATGATAGAGAAAAGGTTGCCGAACAACGACACCAGGTAAGTATTGACTCTTGTTGTTTGGTTCTGCTGGAAGTGTCAGTAGGAAAATTTTATTGCAATTGCTATTGTGAATGTGGTTTAGTTGAGACTAGCTTTTCGAGTTTGGAGACCATGAGCATGTTGAAGAAGCAAAATTGTATGCCGTATTTTGTATACGTATAGATACACATGCTTGAGTAGTTGATGAAGTAGTAGTGGGTTAGTGCTTCTAGAGGGTTGTGGTGGTGATTGTGGGTTGTGACTTTGGCTGTGCATGCGGTTGCAGGAAGCAAGGCCTTTCTTACTGAAGGCACACAAATGCTTGCTGAGAGCTACCGCTCTTTTGGAGCTAATGAGCAATATGCGGAGTGATTCCGAGTCTTTGCAAGAACGTGGGGACTTGGTATCGCCCAGTGTTCCACAACAATCTTTTGTTGAACTGGGACAGGACTGGCATGCTCCTTTCTATGAGATTATTCTTGATTTCCATCAGTATGAGAAGCTGAATGTTGACAAAGGTGGTTTCTTAATCATGAAATGTTGCATTATTTGTACTTAACTCCATTTCCTCCTCTCTAATATAGATTTTGCTTCTGTATAATAGAAAACAGGACAATAAGATATATATTTCTTTTTATTTGTCTTGATTTTCTTAGCAATCTAATGATAAGAGCGATAAGTGATTAGGGTACAAATTGTTTTACAGTTGATTATAAGATAGCCCATTTCTGGTTATGTAACTTCCAGACAGGTGTTAACTGATAGGCGTAACTATTAGAATTTATTCAATTGCCTTTATTTTGTGAAGTTGTGGTTTTGTTACGAAGAATGTGAACTAGAACATTAGTGCTTAAGGGCCATAAATTTATGGCACTGCCTCTCTTTGAAATTGACAGGCTAGATTTTTAATCTTCTGCTCCGTTGCACTCGTGAAGTTCTTTACCGAATCTCTGCCAACTCATGCTCTATTCTTAATTTTCAGGGTCAATGATAATGCAATATAGTGAACAAAAAGTGCACCCTCTCTTTAATAACTTAGTTCTGAATGAGACGGGTGATGATGTGGAGGCTGAATTTCTGAGCAGTCGATTTGTAATACCTCAAAAGAGTTGCTTCTACATGGTATTTTAACTTATTACTCTCTCTTTTTATCACATGGAATACTTCCTAAATTATTTATTGTTCTGTTGGCCTTTGGAATGTCTATGTTTGCATTTGCAGCTTTTATTCCCTGAGGAAAGATGAAAAAGTATCTCTTTTGTAGTGTTGACCTTTTTTCACCTAGTTTCATGAAATTCTTTTTCATTTTCAGCCAAAGATGCACTTTAAACAGTTTCTCATCTTCACTTACAATGAATATAGTGTTGTTTCAACGAGGAAACTTGCTCTTAGTTTCTTACCTACTAGTTGCTAAGTGCTTAGATTCATTTCAAGTGTCTTACATGTCTTTATATGTTTTGTTTTCTGTCATGTGGAAGTCTGATCTCGAGCAGATTCACAGCCTGATTCCTGGTAATGATTGCGTTAAGTAGTCAATTATTTTGTCAAGTATGTTTTAAACGTGTAAGCGGCTTAGAACTGTGGCTAACAACTCCAAGATAATTGTTTGTATTGCCATCTATTTATCTCTCCTGCTAACTTCCCCTTCTCAACCCGTATCTTCTTTGTTCTGGAAACACGTCTTCCTATTTTTCTAGTTCTATTCTTTGTGCCCAATTGATAAATTGCAAAAGTTCAATGGTTACTTGAGTTGAAAGTCGTGTGGAATTTATTGGTTGGTGGGAACATCCTCAGCATGTTATCTTGTCCTTTTGGACCTCTTAGCTACCATTACCACCTATTTAGCTTAGTTATTAGCATCTTATCACTATACATTATAATCTAAGTTTGGTCTTTCCAATAGATTTTATCAGTCTTTTGGTAATTAAATCAGAAAAGTTTGCCAATTGTACTTACTAAATTTTAGAGGATGTTTAATCTTTTATGCAGCTGAGTCTTGTTGTGGCTTCAATCTTATAGTGGTCGATCCACCATGGGAAAATGGAAGTGCCCGTCAGAAATCAAGGTATTTCAGATCTTTGAGCTTATATACATGCTCCCTAGCTTTACAAAATCGGCAAGCTTCTGGAAATTCATCTATGAGTATCCTCTAATTGCACTCATTGGATTAAGACTCTTAAAAAACAAGGCACTTCTCTTAATGTAGCATAGAGATAATTTATGTAGAGATACTTAGCATTGCCAATTGCATTATTTTGAAGGGGAAACTATGAGAATGCAAGGAATTGTTTGATCAACAGATCTAAGTGGAGAAAAAACTCTCATCTTTAAATTTTGGTAGATCCATCTATGCAATCAAAATGGAGTATAGATGGCTGATGGAAATTTTTTGGCTTTCTAATCCTCACACGTTGAGGCTTGGATGGGATTCAGTTATAAAAGTTGATAGTGGTTATAGGTATGTGTTAATTTGGTATGAGATGCAAAGCCTAGAGCTGCTATATCCATTTTGTGGTTTCCTTGCCATTATAGGTACCCAACTTTGCCGAACCGTTATTTTCTGTCTCTTCCTATCAAGCAACTTACGCATGTAGATGGAGCACTTGTGGCTTTGTGGGTGACCAATAGGGAGAAACTGCGTGGTTTTGTTGAGAAAGAGCTATTTCCTGCCTGGGGAGTTACGCATGTGGCCACTTTTTATTGGTTGAAGGTGATCTTTGTCTGTCTCCACCCCTGGGAATATAACTTGAGTGAATACGTGAATTATTATGCCAATATTATGGCTTTGCTCGAGTCTTGTAGGTGAAAGCAGATGGCTCGTTGATTAATGATTTAGACCTCTTTCATCATAGGCCATATGAATGTCTTCTATTGGGCCACTGTCATAGGGAGGTGAGCCCACATAGTGTTTGTGTTGCCTTTTGGGTCTGGGTTGTTTAGTTTTGATATATTTATGCTTATTAAAAACAATTCATGTCTGTCACTTTTGCTGTTGATCCTTGCAGGCCATGGATTCTGAGTGCCTGTCAAAATTTAAACCTGTACAACATAATCAGATAATTATTAGCATCCCCGGAGCTTACTCAAGGAAGCCTCCGATTGGAGGTACTTAGACTTCTTGAATATGAATTATTAATATTCAAATCAGGAAAAATTCTACATATCGCACTTCTATGTCACTGATGACCTGGCATTGCCAATCAACTTTTGGGGTTTTTCTTAAAAAATAAAAATAAAGGATGATGTGATAAAAGTGGCACATTGTGTGTTTACATGACGGGATGTTAGTGTCTTGGAAGTGTGGTATGTAGCATTACTCTTCCATTGCTTACTGAGAATATGAATATATTGTTATTTAATTCTGAAGTAAATTCAATTGTATTCTGTTTAGGGCTGCTTCCAGAGTATTTTCCAGGGTTCAAGCCTACTCGATGTATAGAACTATTTGCTAGAGAAATGACTTCTGGATGGACTTCTTGGGGGAATGAACCACTTCACTTTCAAGACTTGAAATATTTTAATAGGAATGGATGATCGGCACATCTGGACAGAGGCTTCTTTGGTGGAAACAACTTATGGGGCCCTCAAACTGGCATAGTTCTTTTAGAATGGTTAATAAAAATAGGATCCATAAAATTTTAGCATGTTTTGTGATATCTATCTTTTTTTTATTTGTTATTATTTGGTTTATGGGAAGCCTCAAATTAAGGTCAGGCTTAAGAGAAGGTTGAGAGCATTGTGGCTATTTTGTTGCTTAGCCGCCTTTGCAACATAAATACAAGGGTAGTGCTACTATGCCACTTGGTGTGCCTCATAGTTCAAATTGTTTTTTTTTTTTTTTTTTTTGCCTTTTTTTTAAATATTTTTTTAAACATTTTTAAAAAATAAAAAAAATACAAAGACATTAATAGTTATTTTTTTAACCATTAAGTAAAAAAAAAATTAAAATAAAATAAAATAAAATGCATGAGCGGTCAAATTGAGGAACAAATTTAGGCGGTATAGTATCATTTTTCTAAATATAAAGCAAAATATCAAAACCACCCATATCTTTGCAATATAAATCCTCAGGAAAGTCTGAAAACCACTTGGACCTGTTAAACTAGACACTCAAGAAACATCAATTTTGTCAGATAAAATTTCTCAAAAAAGCTAAACTTTTATGGATCCCTTAATTTCTCTACTGTAGTAATGATAAATTGATGATAAAAATGGTCGATAGCAAGGAGAGATTTTATTTTAAGATGGTCTTCTTGATTTATTCATTTCCGATTCTTTAATATTTTAAAGATATAGTTTAGATAAGGTTTCGTTTGGTTATTAAATTTATCTCAACTCATTATTATAATTTTTTCAAATTTCAATATAAAATATAATAAACAATTCAATTTTTTTAAATTTTAAAATAATAATAATATTAAAAAATAATATTCTAATAATATTTTATCATCTCAATTCAACTAGTAGAAGTTTAGACATTTCATACAAAACCCTATTATCTGCCAAACAATTATAATTTCACATAAAAAGTAAATGTTTTTTATTTTTTTGAAATTGGAGACATACCAAATGGGGAAATCATTAGAAGAAATGTGTTCATAAGAAAAGAGAAGTCTCAATAGATTAGCAAAATATATAAAAAAAAAAAAAAAAAAAGATGTTGAGAGCTATTGGATTAGGCAAAGTAATTTGAAAGTTAATTTTTGCTACAGTATATTTAAAATAAAAGTCAAATTTGATGAATCAATTATTTTTTAATAGTGTGATTTTTCTTTTCAAATGGATTACACTATATTTACCCATTTCACGATTCTACTGAAATTATTTTTTTTATTGTTACTTTTGGCACATTCTCTCTCTTCTCCCGTTTATTTCCCTCTCAAAAAACCTTTTACAGAAACTCTCTTCCTCTGCCATTCCTATCCTAGAAAAGGTGAAGATCTGCAAACGACCTTTCTTCGACCAAGTGTTATGGCTTAAGGGATTTTATGAAGTTCACAGTATAAATTTGTAGGCTCTTCGAGGGGCCTGGCCTCCAGTTTGTACTCTCAATTTACTTGTAAAAATCTGAATATCTCATTCATTCATCTTCAGCATATAAATAAGACTACAAAATGAGACCAAGTCAAAATAGCCAACTGACTCCACAACCTGAACCCACTAACTCATAGTGACCCACTTTAACAACAAACTCAATATCGTGACTTAACTGACTCATAATGGAACGTAAAAGACTGACTCACGTGGCCCATCTAAGTATAATCTGGAACCACTCAAATGGACTCTTGCAACGATTTAAATACCGGACTCAACAAATAAATTAGACCCATACCGGACTCAATACATAAAATAGATCTTTGAACTTATGGCCCATCCAAGCCCACACTTAACACAACCCGGTCCACCAATGCTTTCGGACATTAACCCTAAGGATTAGGGTTCCTTTTCGACGGCTCATAACACCAAGGAGCCCTGCCACCGCATCACCATGCTAAGAACCTGCTTGTAATGCTACTGTAATAGTGAAGATGATGGAAATGGAGATTACGGCTGTAGTACTACTTCTATGGGAATGTTGTTGTAATGAGGAATGCAATAGGAATGGAATGCTACGTACTGATGCAATGATGAATGTGCACACCAGGTGTTTGGATAAATGGCTAGAGGAAATGTATTGCGGGAGTAAATGACATACCAGTATGAAAACAGACAATTGATACTTTGATAGACGAACGCATCGTTTGGAATAATTCCAAAGGCTGCGTTTACAGACCCATAATAAAGATAATTGAAACGCTGCGTAGCACCCAACTACAGCTAATAAAAACACCCAACAATACGGTGCGTCTTGTTCTTCATGTCCCTGGTTTCCCGACGTCGTTCCAGCCTTCTTTGAACTGCTTCAAGTCTCCCTTCTTCACTTCAACAGATCCCGCAAGCACTTGACTTCAGTAACTCAGTTCCTGTCTTCTTCCTTAGCGCCGACGGAGCCCTAACACACCACCGCACCACCAATCCAAGTCTCGTCGGCAACAACGCCACCGCACCACTGCACCACCGCACTCCAACTCCAAGGACTGGAAATTGCCGAGTTGACTCAGAACCAGGTAAACCCCTCTTTCTCTCGCAGACTCCTTGGTCCTTCTGCCCCTGCTTTCGATTACTTTTCCTCCGATCTCTCTATCCTCCTTTCATAGTAGTGGGTTTTGATTTTACATGAGATGTTACTGTTTCTTGTTGGATTTGGATGTTTCTGGATATGATTTGCCCTCCATTGACAGCCCCAAGTGCACACTACCACATTATGTAGGCCGCGATCCTTTACACATTCAATCAATTAAGGCCGTTTAGTTTAGCTTCTATGAAATCTTGAGCTTGGTCAGCTTCTCTGTGCCTGAACCCATGGAACGTGAGTTTAGAAATGTTTTCTAGATAAGCCCAGAAAAGCTAATGCCTAACCTTATTCAAGTGCATACTCAATGTATTCTAGGTAAATTATGTCTTACATAGGTCTCGATTCTTGTTTGGTTGCTTGTACGACGTGGGTTGGATGACAAATAACGGGTTTTTATTTTGATTTGCTTTTTTTTAAGTGTTGGTTTTCTTTCTTAGAAATTGAAATTGCACAAGTTAAGACTAATGATTCACTTGTTATGGACAAAAAAAAAAAAAAAAAAAGATCAGTTGAGAAAATATAGTAGAAATAGCCAGTTCAGTATGATGATAGAATTACCATTCTCGATATCTTGAGTGGATCTTTTATAAAGATAGTAGGATGCTATTTTATTCCATCATTATGGTATGTATATTCTGTGTAAGCTGTGTCTTTTGTGTTGCTGTTAAAAGGTATGACGAGCCCATCTCTATCATGTATATAGTAGAATATGCGAAGTTATATCTGTTTGAAATGTGGTCATTATGTTCTCTGCCATGATTTTTGTAAGTTCTAAAGCCTTACTATTAACACTTATTATTTACAAACCAAAGCAACCCCATTTGTCTTTGCCCGATAAGTGGTACTACGTTTTGACAAGTTCTGGAAAAACTTGGTCATTATGTTCTCTGTCTTGATTTTTATAAGTTCTAATGTCTCTGGGTGTTGAAAGCATTTCTATACTATGCTTCCCATGCCTACATATTATAAAAAATAGTATCTGACTTGCTGTTTGCATAAAGATACCTTTTGAAGTTCATTCTAATTTCTAATCTAACTCTTTTAAAATATAATCTGCCCAGAAAAAGATAAATATGTATAAACATAGCTTTTGCTTGTATAGATAAACATAAAATCTATAAAAGAAAATTTGTATCATCGACATCTTCAGTTTTTGTGGGCAGTTTTTGTTTGTTTGTTAATCTCTGGTGTGTATTAAATGTGTCCTGTCTCTCCTTTTGTTATGTATTGTGTCCAGCATATTTTCAATGAGCTCTTGCTTGTTTCAGTTTTGTGTTGTATTGGTCAGTCGCTTGGTGAAGTGTGTTGTTTCTTGTTTCAGAAAATTAGAGATGATATATTTTTCTTGTTTTGGACAGTTACTTCTTGATGAAGTAGCTCTTGTATATGACCCGTATACTTGGGCTCTTGCCTATTCTTATGGTCAATAAAATCTTGTTTACCGATAAAAAAAGAATTGCAATGAAGAAAGGAGTGGTAATTTTTTTGAAATTTTTATGATTTTATTTTTCCAAATAAGAGGAATGATGATGTGCCAAATAAGATATGGGTGATTTGAATTGCATTGAGTTTTTTAACCGAATTCAATTAAAGAAAAAAGAAAAGAAAAGAAAAGCTATGCTCAAAACTTAGGACCTAATAAATAATTGTCTCAATTGATTATAACTTCATGCTAGCTTAAACTTTAATGGTGATGGTAATTTTCTTTTTGCTTTTTTACAAAATAGATCTTTGTTTTTTCCGTTTCACCGAGTAGCGAAACGAAAGAATACTAGGGTTTTACTCCTAGTAGGATGTACCCCTTACTCGAGTGTTGAGGAAGAATACTGGGTTTTTACTCCCTTTTGTGGGTGTTTCTACAATCACAAACAGTAAAACCCTAGCATCTCTCTCCTGTCCATACATCTCCAATTGTCTCTTCTAGGTAAGTTTACCAATAATTCTCTTGTGCATTTTATTCTTTTTTTTTTTCTTTTAATTTTGTTTATACAGAATTTGTTTTAGTTTCCTGGAACAGCATTCTCCAATCACTATGTGAGTAGACAGGCAAAACCTAGGACATGTAGTTTTGCTTCTTTTAGTATGAATCTGTCTTTTTAGAGCTCTGTTTCTTCATAGCTCTCTTTGGCACTCTTGGCTTTGAATCATTGTGACCGAACCAATATAGAGAATTTTTGTGACTATTTGAATTTTGATCATTAGTACAGATGGTTCGGTTTTGCACCTGATATGTATTTATCTGAGGTACCTTGGATATGGGAACTCGAAATCTTTTGTGGAATGTTGCAAACAAGTACTTCACCTTTGGGCTTGTGGGCCTCACTATTTCCGATCGATATGCAAGTATCGTTCCTGTGCGGGGTGGCTCTATGTCTCCTGCATTTAATCCTCAACCCAGCACCACCTTATCAGGTACATTTCTTAAAAGAAAGATTAAACAAGGTGCCCAGCATAAGTTTCTGATCATGGGTTTTGGCTGCAGATGACTATGTTTTGGTGGAGAAGTTTTGCCTCGAAAAGTACAAGTTTTCACATGGCGATGTTGTAGTTTTTCGGTACTTTTATTTTCCTTTGGTGCTGCAATATCTCTTTTGCTCTGCTAGATCCAAGCACACATGAAGCATGTGCACTGTGCACAATATTGAACTTGTTTTTGGACATTTTCAAAAGATGGAAGGATTTGAGTGAGACATTAAATTGTGGGAATGAGGAGAGTTGGTATACCTGTGAGATTGCAATGATACTTTGGGATTAAGCAAAGTGGAGTTGGCTTGTCAAGTTCAAAATATAGCTATTGATTTTGGGTCTTTTGAAATGAAGCTAGTAACAGATCGCATCACACAATCACCCCTTGCAAATGTGATGATATCATTCTTACATGACCAACCCTAAACCCTAAAACCCTAAACCCCAAAATTGTGAAAACTTACTTTCTGCAGTCGTACTAACCAAACCCAAATGTCAGTTAGCAAACATCTTTATTTTTGTTCTACTTATTCAAAAAAAGCAGACATCTTTATCTTTGTTCAACTTATCCAAAAAAAGCAGACATCTTTATTCCTCTCTGGAAAAATTTGGGTTACTTATTTGAACTTGGGTTTTGTACACTTTAATTTCATGCATTTGGAGCGTTCGGAGAAAATGTGCGTAGGTTGAGTTTTTCTTTTGGGTAGGCTTGGGGTGTAAGTTCGACCAAGCAATTTTTGGGTTACTGGTTGTTTTTCTTCTCAGCTAGAAGTGTGCTCATATTTCGTGCAAATTTGACTTTGTGCCAAGTGTGGCTGAAAATTACTATCCAAGTTCAATTGCCATGACTTGGTTCATTGACTGCTTCCAACCACATTCAAACCCAGGCCATGGCATATGCTTTATCGTTTTCACTAATTGGACTTCGGAATAAATCAAGGTAATTGGTTATATTTAAATATTGGCTAAAATGCTACTGGGTCTTGTCCCGTTTTCATGAGCCTTTCTGAACTGATATTTGCTTTGCTCATGCTTCAAGCATTAGATCAAAGTTTTAACTTGGATCGATTTATCACTGACAAGCAGCCTATTCACTGGTGGAGATGAGTTCCATTGGACTTTTTTGTGCATCCTAGATAGTTCTTGTCCATCTAACTTGCATTCCCTTTCTTTGACTCTAATGTCGGGCTCAAACCAATACTAGGCATGACATCATCTAATGCTTTAATGCCAATGCATATGATATTTTGCTTTCCTTCCCATGCTTTTATTGGCAATATGTGATCAACAATCAACAATGTAAATTATGATGATTCAAGTCCTGTTGCTTTTTTCTTCTGTATACTCCCTGTGTACATGGGCTATGCCTATTTTCATTCATATCAATGAAACTTACTTCTTATCCAAAAAAAAAAAAAGTCCTATTGCTTTTTAAGAGTTCTTTTGATGCCAACATTTCAATGCTGAATCATGATATTGTTATAATTGCAACCTTCTTCAGCTCCCCGAGTAATTACAAGGAGAAACACATAAAGAGAATAATTGCCTTACCAGGTGACTGGATTGGAACTACTCATAATTCCTATGATGTGCTGAAGATTCCAGAAGGACATTGCTGGGTAGAGGGTGATAATTCAGCTTCTAGCATGGACTCCAGATCTTTTGGCCCGGTAAGTTGTCCTTTCCGATTTGTTAGTTTGCATGAATCTATTCACTTTCTGGGAGTTTATATTAGTTTCCGTGTTTTCTCAGGGAGTTACTCTGAATTTGTGGTGGAGATTTCACATATGAAAATAGGAACCTTGTGATGATTTGTCACATAACATTCATTTTTCACCAAACTACAACCGATCACAAAAAAAAATTTCACCAAACTCCATTCATACGAATTAAGTTTACAATTTATACATTCCTAATTACTATATGGAACACCAGCATTAAAAAATTATTTCCAAATAACAAGTTCTTTGACCAAGCTTCTGTGTGCAAGGGAAAGAAGTTATGCACCTGTTCATAGCATAGGAAGTGCTGTTTATCTTAACTGAGAAATTATATTCTAATAAAATTCAGTGTTGTGATGCTACAAACCGCTTGGAGTTTTTCCTTCCTTCTGTTTTGTTCTGTGGGGTGGGGTGGGGGGCTGGAGTTGGGAGGTCAGGGGTTATGGAACGGACTTGGTGTCTGAGAGTGAGATTATATCCCGCTTGAGGGACTGCCCATAATATTGGAATGATAGACTAGATCAGCATGGTCCCTGAGCAATGAAGCTGAAATTATATTGCTCGGGAATGCACTTCAACATATTATCATTTCAAACAGTTTAAAAATTGGCAATTTCCTAGGGTTATTGCTGTATTTAATGTCAGAACGGAGTATTCTTGTTGGAAAATATTATAGAAACTCGAGGTGTATGTGGGTTAAAGCATACCTCAAATTGTGTCTTTTAAGTTTTAACTCTATGAGGTTGCATTTGATCATGATTATATTTTTATTGAATGTTCAGCATGCAGCCGACCCTGTTGATTTGTCCTAGTTGCTTTAGATTGTAGGTTGTAATCTGCATGTAGCAAACATAATCCTTCTCCCTTCTCCCTTCACCTTCATAATGCATTGCTAACTTGCACTTGTTTAAATTGGCAGATTCCTCTGGCTTTAGTTCAAGGAAGGGTGACCCACATCGTGTGGCCTCCTGAGAGATTAGGTGTAGTTGAGAGAAGATATCCTAAGGAAAGAGTTTCTTCTTTCTAAATGGTTATTCAGCCCCGAGTCAAATCTTGTGTGAGAGGATTTTTTTTTTTTTTGGTGGGGTTTGGATAGTGAGATGAGATGAGATGAGATGAGATGATTTTAGATGAAAGTTGAATAAAATATTGTTAGAATATTTTTTTTAATATTATTATTGTTTTGAGATTTGAAAAAGTTGAATTATTGTATTTTACGTGAGAATTTGTGAAAATTATAGTGATAAAATGAGATGAATTGAGATGGTTTTGATATCCAAACTCAGCTGCATTTGCCAAGGCAGCATTTTTTTTTTGTAATAAATGGTTTATTGTTTTCCAAATGATTATTGCCTTGCAATTTTTGACTCTTTTAATTTCTATATCGTTGACGTTACCTAAACATTCACAAGAATTCTCAAATGCAAGAAGCACATGATTAGGTCTGGGGCCCAAGATGATCAAATCTATGGTCCGGGGTTTACTTTTGTTTTTGTTTGTTTTGCATAACCATTGGTGGCAAAACTGACCATATAGGAAAATTTTATACACCATTTTATAATATGGTGGGTTTAGATATACAAACTTATTTTATTTCATCTTATCTTATCTATCTTATTATTATAATTTTTTTAAATTCACATATAAAAATATAATAAATATTTCAACTTTTTCAAATTCTAAAATAAAAATAATACTAAAAAATTATATGTAACAATATTTTATTTAATTTTAATAAAGCATCTCATTTGAACTCTCTATCCAAACCCACCATTATGTAAGATGTGATATATTTATCACCATTAAATGATCCTTTAGTAGATAATCTAATGGTTTTAGCCATAAGATGTGAAATGTTTTAGCTATAAAAAGACTTCACAAAAGTAAATCCATAAACTGACGTATCTTGATGTGACACATTATATTGTAAAGTTATTTTATTATAAAGTAGATCTAAAGTATTATATGAAATTATGTCAATTTGTAAATTTATTTTTATGACATTTCTTTGTGATGATAGCACGCGCGCACACACGGGAACGACCCCGGGTGCGTTAGCCCCGGGGTGCACCTGACATAATGATTTAAATAAAAAAAAATGAAAAAATCAGTAGCTTATTTGTCTGGGAAAAGAAAATATAAGGTTAAGGAAAGACAAAAAATTAAGATTAAATAAAATCTAAATTTCAGCAAAGTATGAACATTAGTTTGCATCTATATTGATTATCTATTTACTCTCTATATAATAATAAAATATTATTATTTTTTATTTAAAAAAATTGAATCAAAAAGAAAGGAAAATGAGTACCCTGTCAGAACAAAAAAGACATGAAAAAGACACGTCAATTTATGTGCGCCACGGGGCTATTAAGGACCTTTTAGTAAAACATGATCCATCACTAAATTCTACAAGGGAGCTACACATCAAATGGTCAAGAGTTTTATGGACCTTTTGGTAAAACATGATCCTTTATTAAATTTTATAAAGGAGCTACAATTCAAATTATCAAAAGTTTTAAGAGCCTTTTGATAAAATAGGACTTAATGGAAAAATAAGAAAAATTAACAGAAAAACAATAAAAATTACTATTCACAATTAGATAGTCACTTATTATAATAAAGTAGATATATATATATATATATATATTATAAATAAAAGCGAATGCATGTGAATCAATTGGTGGCAAAATTTATGTATTCAAAAAGGAAAATGCTGGAGCACCCGCTGGGGGCTCCCGCTGGAGCTCTAGTGTATTTTATTATGTGTATTTTTTAATTCTTTTTTTATATAGATGTTTTTAATGATTTTAAATATTTTTAAAAAATAAAAAAATTTATAATATTATTAAATAATACTTGCTTAATCACGAAGTAAAATATAAAATATTTTTTTATGATTTTTTATTTTACTTCGTGATTAAGGAAGTATTTTTTAATAACTTTTTTTTTACTTCTTGATTAAGAAAGTATTTTTAATGATGTTTTAAATTTATTTTATTTTTTAAAAAATATTAAAAAATATTAAAAAATATTAAAAAAATCATATAAAAAATAACTTAAAAAAAAAAACATACAATATCTGCTACAGCCCCCGCTAGCACGATCCATTCAAAAATAACATCTGTTAAGAGCGAGAGCATGTTGTGTAAATGAATGCCAGATGTGATGTATTGCACAACGAATCAAAAACAACTGGGTAATAGTTTTTTATTTTCTTACCGACCCCGATAGTTCTGAACTTTTTTTTTTTTTTTAAATAAACAATAGTTCTAAACTTTTAGGCCGCATTGAAAGTATCATGCGTGATGTAGTGTTTCCAACATCAAGTCATATCTGAATTGGAAATATCTGAATTATACAAGTAAAATGATAAAATCAAACATTAAAAGCGTTAAGAATTCCAATAGAATGCCGCCCAATCGGCCAAGGAAGAAATGATTAACAAGTGTCGTCATTCGTAACGCCTCTTTTGAATGGAGGAACCCAATTTAACTCGCTTGGATGCTACCGTATAAAAATGGTACACATGTAGAGATGGGGGGACACGTCCTCCGTTCGATCATACCGTTCGATTGCTTCTGTGCTTCCCTCTGTAAGTTGTAATCTCTTTTGTAGCCATTTCCCTCTACGTGAAATAAAAGTCTGCATTGTGATAACCCATCTATTTGATTTTCTTTTTGTGCTGTAATACATCCATTTTCATGAACTTTATTTGATTTTATCTTGTGGGTTTTGCTGGTTTAATGCTTTTGTCTAACATGGAGATCGTCTTTGGATGGCTTTGCCGGAAAATAGAAAATGAGAACTGATTGTGCGTGTGACGGCTGAGAAATCGAGAGATGGGAAATCTGTTAGGGGAACGAAAAGAGGTTAAGAAACACACACAACCACACACAAAAAAAAAAAAAAAAAGAGAGAGGGAAGCCTTAATATGATTTTGTTTAACTTGGTTAATTAATTTGGAAATATTGTGTCGATATTTCATTAGTGTTACTCTTTTTTCCTTTTTTCGTTGTTTTTTTTTTTTTTTTTTTTCATATATGAAGAACTGCAAGATACCCAGTTACCTTATTTTGCTTTCCATGCCATAGTTTGCTGTGTTCAAATCTATGAGATTGGATTGCTGAAGGTTTGCAATGGTGTGCTCAATGTTCAAACCTGGTTTAGAAGTTTGTTGGGTTAAGCCAGTGTGACTACTATCATGCTTTCCTAAAATGTGCAAGCCTCGTACACTTCCTTTGAAAAAAATGGTTAAATTTGGGACCCACATGAAAAAATCATTTTTTTAATGGTAGACCTCACTTCTTTTCAAAGGAAGTGCTGCAAACCTTAAGACTGTGTCTAGTATTACTCGTATGATTGAAATAGCGGGTCTAATATTTTCCTCCTAAGTAAAGAATTAATCAAATTAAGGCAGTGACAATATTAAAATGACCCTTGTCAGAGATAATGTGCTGTTAGTGTCTCGTGACTCTTGTCTTTGTTTGAACTTGGCGTGTATTCCCTTTATTGTTATGCTCTCCTTTGCTTTCTGTATCAATCTTTTCACTGCAGGCATGGAAAGGCTTATCTCTTTGATAAAGTGTAAGCATTCTTCAACTTTGGCATCGTTACTAGTTAGGAAGAAGCACATGTGAAGGAAGTAGCATCTGTTATGTGCAATAATTCATCTATTATTGAATATGTGTCTGAAAATTGGCAAGTTAAACCACTCCTCAATGTTATATAGGTCCAACTGAAAATCTGGTCACATTGGTATGAGAGGCTGCTTGAATGACCAATTGGTTTTGCTATGAGAAAATAGATAATCACTCCCAAAATGTTTTGCTTGGTCATTCTATTTTCCAAAAGGCTGTTTCTCAGTAATCAGTGCTCTAATTGATCGAGAAAAAGAATGCTGCAATACCAGCCTGCTATGAGCCAGCCAAAAGGGCTTCATTCCCACCAATGAGTTGATAAAAGCTTGCCTGTGGGAATGAGAAACAATACCTTTGTAACAGTGCTACATTCCCTTTTACCATTGTCTTCCCTCTAAATAATGCTGTGTGTAACTGCGTTACCTTTTATCATTGTCTTCCCTTTATAGTCCATGGTTGGGCTAGTTGATGGTAAATCTCATCATCACTTGCATCCTAGATATGCATTTTACTTTCCCAGTGCTACCAGTCTTATCACCGCAGTGTCATTGCTAACATGTCATTTTGTAATCTTACATACAGAGTACTTCAAGTAACATTTAGCTTTCACAGCTTGAATGTCACGGTTGGAGAGAAAGAGGACCGCATGATGATTACTGGATTGCACACTTCTGTTGACATCTTTGGTGTGGGATGCGGATCAATTCTGGGATGGAAATATGTGAGATCTGTTTTTAAAATCTCTCTCTACTTGCCAACCCAGTTTTTCCAAGTTTTTGTCTTTTAAATTTTGCTCCCTATTTTCAGGTGGCTGCAAATGAGAAGAGCCAGAAGTACAAGGAAGGGAAACATATCCTCGAGAGGTAACCAATCACTGTCGATGCTTGTTGCACCTATAACTAATTTTTATTGCTTGAGCAGTTTTAAGGTGTTGGGTCCTGATGGAAGCAAGTATTACATGTCAATTCATGAAAGCTCAACTTGATGGAAGCCATGCTGATGATGCCTGAATCCTTTTGAAAGTGACCGACTGTTTTAATTGCAAATTTTTAGTTACTATTGATATTTGTTCTTTCTAAGGTAAGGTGGGATGGTTGATGGGTGAAACAAGTGAGTTGGATTATGGATGTATAGCCTCTGTCTGGCCCACCCAAGAAAGATGCATGTAACATGTAAGTATACTGTATAGCCAAGCATTTAACTTGTTCCTTTTTGGGCTGAGATGTATCGTGGCCCCAAAAAGAGTGTTTATTTTAGCCATCAAACTTGGGTTGGACTTGGACTTCCCCAAGTGTAGTCCCTTTTTATTTGGAATTTGATGGGATCGCTTTATACTGTGCCCAAGAGATATGGAAGGAGTGGGTTTTAGGTGAGAGCTCCAATCACCATTTGCCATTTGGGAAAAAAAAAAAGAGAAAATTATTCTAGATTTTTCTGAATTTAGATTAGTCCTTAGAAAAAAAGAAAATTAACTGATTTTTCTGTTTTAGTTTATTATAATTATTTTATTATACTTTTTAAGTTTATTTATTTTTCATATTTTAACTTTATTAATATTTTCTAGATTTGAGTTTTAAGAATACACTTGTATTTATACGTTTATTTTATTGCTGAATATATGTTTATCTTATTTAATTTTATCTGATGTTGCATAATGATTGTTATTTTTAAAAGAGCGGTGCTACTCTATTGTCCAGAGTAGTCCGCTCTAAGTGACAGTTAGGTTAAAATTCTCTTTTCATTTTTTTTAATTTTTTTATTCATATTTTTTTATCATTTTAAAATATTTTAAAAAATATATCAATATACTAATAGTTACTTATTAGGTAAAAAAAATTATAAAAAAAATTAAAATATATGAATGTGAAAGCACAAATTGAAAGGATAAAGTAGTATTTTTCATTTTAAAAATTCTATTTTCCAAAAAAAAAAAAAAAAGAGATCCAATAATAATTTTGAATGAATGTACCCGGAAAATCCCGACGTATACTTTGAAGTTTGATGTTTCATTGGGCAGTGTGCTGTCTCTTTGAATTGCGTTGAAATGGCAATTTCGTAACTCTCCTCAAATCTGTAGCCGTTTCCTTTTGGTTAACTTGCAATTCAAATCCTCCATTTGTGGAAAAAGTTGAAAACCTACTCTCAACTCCCAACTGCTCCGTTTTCGTCAACAATCACTCTGTGTTGGCGAGGATTCCTTCAGCTGCTGCATCTGAAGCTTTTTCCTCAGATCCATCTTCGTTTTTGAGATTGCTTAGTTCGTTTTGAAACATATAGCTGAGCTTTAGTACTGCTCGTGGCCTTCATTTCTAGAGAGTACTTTGAAAGTGTCCAGAGAGACCGGGAAACAGAGGGTGAGAGAGAGAGAGAGAAGCTTTTTCCGGATACATATGATGACGAAGGAGAAAGAAGAAGAGCTCGCACTGTTCGTTGACATGGACAATGGGAAGAATAATCTACTCCTCCCTCACAACTCTTTAGGTCTCTTTTTTGAGTCTCTCTGGATCGATTTTAGCATTCTTCTTGTAAGTTGTACGTCGGAGTTTTGTTTTGTTTTTGTTGATGATGATGTTGCATTTTGCAGAGTCAATTCCACCGCCCCGCAAGGCCCGTGCCGATGAATTCTGGAACTTGGAAAATGACAAATCTGATCATGACGGGTGATGTTTAAACATCAAACTCCTACATTTCTTTTCAATATTTTTTTAGCAATTTTTTTTTTACCGTGATCAAAGACTTAAACATCAATTGGGACTCCGTTTACAATATCTTCTCAAATTGATTAAAAAAAATTGTGAGCAAAATGTCGCTAAATTCTAGACCACGCTGTTTAAAAGAAACGCACTTATGTGTTAATAATTGATTTCAAGAACTCGCTGAGTAGCCAAAAAACTTGGAGCATCCTATTTCCATTTTAGGAATGCTGTTTTTTGATGGACCCCACTGGCCACCGGAATTGCCAATGCTATACAGTGTACATCTTATGCTCAAAATTTCAATCAAACTTTTCGCGGTTCTTGATTGCACTTGAAAGTCTTGGTCATAATAATTCCTGTTGTGTATGGGGTCACTTTGTTGCTCAAGCATTTTCTTACTTTTCTTCTCTCACTCGTTGAAAGTCTTTTATGATTAAAGTTCCACTAAAGCTAACGGTATCATAAAGAAGATACTAAGTGACTTATTTTTAAGCTTTATTCATGCACATTTCTGTCTGCACGTATGCGGGTTTTTGAGTAGTTCCTTTATTGTCATCTGGTTTGGATTGTGGAATGCTTAATTTTTCCCCAGTAGAAATGAATAACCTTCCCAACCTATTCTATGGCTGTTGAAGATCATCTAGGATGGAAAATTAGAACAGATACATTATAAATTTTGCATGCATACATAGGTATATTCTCACACATGCACTCCTATGTATGTGTGCACGCGCACATGCAGAGTGCGAGAGAGAGAGAGAGAGAGAGAGGGATGAGTGTGACATATTCCTTATTGTTATATGTTGTCGTTTTATGGGAGAATTATCTGTTTTTGCTTGGTATTGATGACAACCCTCTTCTGAATTCAGGCTTATACCGCTGGAAACCTCATTTTTTCCTTCTTTGGAGAAGGATTCAAAGAAAACTGTATTGAGTCAGATTGAGATTCCTAATACTCTTCCCACTGCTCAGAAATCTAGGGTAAGAGGTTTGATTCTAGTTCTGGATGCTTAAGGGCCTTGTCAACTGGCTTGACAGGACCGTGAATGTGCAGCTTTAACACTTGACTCATAGACCATTACTTTCCTCTTCATATTTTTTGAGCGTATATCTTCCCAGTCCCCTCTAATGTTTTGTATTTTTATAACTTCTCATCTTCTATTATAATCTGCAAATTTGTGTTTCCTTGTGCTCTATTTCATGGGCATGCAGCTGACTAAGATCCCAGCAGAAGCTGCTTCAAGGAGCATTATGCCGCCAAAGCAGCCAAATTTACCATCTGGACCAAATTCTTCAGGCAATGACAATGAAAAGCCTTCATTATCCAGTGGCTTGACTGCTCCTAGACCCGCAACACCAACGGGACGGCCCACATTACCCTCTGCAACAAAACCCTCAAGATCCTCCACACCTACTTCACGAGTCACCTTTGGTTCCACTAAGAATGTGGCTCCGAAGGTGAGAAATACAACTTCTAGATCCACTTCTCAGTCTTTAACACCAACTTCCAGACCTTCCTTACCAGCTTCGAAGTCAACATCAAGATCAGCCACACCAAACCGTGGATCATTGACCCCATCAGTTGCACCTAGTTTATCTGCTCCTCCTGGTCGATCTATTTCAGCACCAAAGACAGCACCCTCAAATTCGAGAAATCCATTATCATGTGGAAGTTCTTTAAAAACTAAATCTAGGTCTTGGAAACCCTCTGAGAAGGCTGGTTTCTCCGCTGAGGCTCTACCACATTTAAGGACATCATTTCCAGAGAGGCCAGCTTCAGCCTCTAAGGATAAGCCGGAAGCTCCAAGTGCTAGGTCATCTTCTATCAACTCTGTTTCAAGTGGGAAAACGAGAAAACAATCATGCTCTTCTAGAGGGCGAGCTCCTCATGGCAGTGCCTATAGTAATGGAATCACCACTCAAGAGAATAGTAGATCAAGGGGAAATGACAGCGAGATAGATAGCCCTGTGCTTATTGGAACAAAGATGGTTGAAAGATTAGTAAACATGAGGAAACTTGCACCACCAAACCAAGATGATGGTCGCTTTACACATAGTAATCAAGGTAGTAAGTCCTTGTTCAGTGACAGTTCGGGCTTTGGAAGAACACTTTCTAAGAAGTCTCTGGATATGGCTTTGAGGCATATGGTATGGCACCTCTATCCTTCTTGTAATTGCATACCACCTCTTACGTGTTAGCTAGGTGTATTGGCTTATGTTGAATAATTTCAAATGGAGGATTTTAATTTTTAAGTGCAATTCCTGGTTTGCTTTGGGAATTTTGTTTTGCAGGATATAGGACGAAGCATCCAATTAGACCTATGCCCAGTTGTGACAAACATTCCTGCTTCGTCTATCTACAGTCTGAGATCAAGACCCGCAAAAATGACAGTTAGTGCTGTTGACTCTCCTCTTGCTACTAGCAGCAATGCTAGTTCGGAGCCAAGTGCCAAAAATCGATCATTTTGTTTAGATGAGAGTGAAATTGAAGACGATCATGAGCCAAGCAAGAGAGGAAATTCCTCTCATGGTAAGTGACCCAAAATATCATCAATCCAAGACAGTGCATGCTAGTCATTGCTTGGAGATGTTTTATTTGTACATGGTAGGCTAACTATCAACATATCTTAGCAACAACCCGTTATGAACAATTGCAGAGATATTTGAGTCTTGTTATCATCTAAACTATATTATTCGAGAGGACTACTTGTATCCGGAATTTGAAAAACTGGAAAGTGAAAAGCTCCCTCCCATTTATCTACCAAGTTGACCCAAGATTTAGTTTCTGCTCTTTGCAGGTATGCCGCAAAACCCTGAACACATTGAACATATATGTATTTATACTTTTAAATAGGGGTGAGCACCTGTAACACCCCATTCCTGTAAGATAGAGATATTACTAATATTCATAACATAATGCCCGATAAAGAAATTCATATCCTGAAATACCTCATTTATTGAAATTCAACAAAATATTGAAACTGAATTGAACATGATTGTTTTGAAAACTGAATGTAAAGTAAATGGAATATAAACAAATCCTATGAATGATGTAAAAGAAATCTAATTTTTGTGTGAATATTACTTATTTCTTCCTAAGTCTTTGTACTAGATCTATTCCTGGTCATCTAGCTCCGTGTCATCATAATCACTATCTATGAGAATTAAACATGGAAGAAAACAAGAAAACAAACACAAATGAGTCAAATACTCAGTAAGTAGTACATCATACCGTAAAATATAATTTTGCCTAACATGCACTTAATTTCTATGAGACTCTTGATAACATACATACAGCTTCATAGATTACAATCAAACACGTAACATGACTTTCTGAAAGATTTTACATACATATATCGTCATAGACTCACATAGCATACGTTTTCATCATAAACATAAGCGGAAGCATATATAATCATGGCAAACATATAATCGTGAATGCATAATATCTTGTTTATCTTGTCTTATAATGAAGTGAAACAAGCTTGAGTTCGTGTTTCACCTAACTAGCGTTACATGGAGTGAAACACGCTTGAGTCCGTGTTTCACTTATCTGGCATAACATGGAGTGAAATACGCTTAGGTCCGTGTTTCACTTAACTTGCATAACATGGAGTGAAACACGCTTGAGTCCGTGTTTCACTAAACTTGCATAACATGGAGTGAAATACGCTTGAGTCCGTGTTTTACTTAACTTGTGGTTAACCACGCTTAAGTCCGTGACACCGTTACATTTTTTATCTTTCTTAATGCATGAGATTTTATTAGGCTTTATGAACATTTCTAACATGGCATATTCTTGTACATGGCATAGCATAACATGACATTACATAACATGTTTTGAACGTTTTATGACATTCCAAGGCATACATGATCCAAGTACTACATGAACATGGCATACATGATCTAAGTACTACATGGACATGGCATATATAATCTAAGCATTTCATGAACATGGCTTGCATAATCTGACTATTCCATTACATGACATACTTAACTTGAATTACTACATGAACATCTCATGGCTCTCATACGATTTTTAATAACATTCAATCAATCAAACAACAAATTCATTCATTCAAACATAATCTCGCATTTCATCAAAGATTGTAAAGGAATCTAACCTTGACTTGCCTCTTAGCGTAGCGTACTTAACCATCATAAGCACATCACATTTTCATACATAACAATAATATTCACAGTATGCATGCATTTATATGATCATACTATTTACCTCTTAGCGATGCTTCCTGACTTCCAAGGAAAGCGCGTTACCTATACGAGGTACACGACGTTACTAATCTTCTAGGAAAAATGTCCTAGCATCATTCCCACTTGAGTACATATCATAAACTTTAAATCTAATAAAATATCTAGCTATATACTGATTTCACGAAATATGTTTATTAATACAATAGGCTAATCATGATTTATTACCCAATAATGTATGTTTTAAATCCCTTTAGACTTGCTGCCATAAAATGGTTTGTAAACCTCCTCCTGAATAATGTAATGTGGTCCCTTAGAGTAATAACTCTTACAACACAACCCACACTTAGGGCAAGTCTAATTTAAAATCACTGTTTAATTGAACTCACCATCCCATATAGGAAATCAGCCCACGTAATGCACAGGTTTAAAAACATGAAATCTCCCAAAGACATTGTCGGCTACCAAATAGTTACTTTAAAAAAAGTTTCTTTAATAGGATTTACGGAGGCCTATGAACAAGGGTTTTTAAGGGTATTTTGGAAAATCATCCTAATGGGCATGGGTATTATGGAAAAATTGGATATAAGGAAAGATATAGGCTTACTGGAGAAGGCTCTCATTGTGTAACAGAAGGGCTGAACTAAGAACAAAGGGAGTGGTTGTGCGATGCTTACAAAGAGAAGGAGGCTGAAGCGACGGCAGCTCTGAGTGGTTGGAAGCGACGTCGGTGCAACAAGGAGGTTTCCTATGGTGGTGCGACACCAAGAGAGGGAGGGAGAGAGAAAAAGAGAGTTAGAGAGAGGTTTTGTCCAGCCGATACGCACTAGGGAGGAAAATGGTAGCCGACGGCAATGGGCTTATCGGAAGGGAGTGGGCTTGACGGGGTTGGGCTGGTCGGCGATTTCTGTGGTGGTGTGGGAGGTGGTCCGACAAGGTGGCTGTGAACAAATGCAAGGGCTGTTTTTATTCTCGGTGGATAGAAAACAAAGACCCTGAGGACTTATGGGTCACACACGTAGTGGAGTAAGGAAGGCTCACCATTGGCGTGCTCAGTGATGTTTTCCGGCGAGGTAGGTATCTCAATTTGTGGGTTTTGCTCTGCCTGTCGAGGATGCTATGGTGGCTAGTGTGTGAAAGTTTCATGGTTTTTTGCTAAGGGTCTCGGGAGTTTTATAGATGAGGGGTAGGGAGATGTCGTGAGTGATCTGGAGAGAGGTTTGAATTCGACTAACTTTGGAAAACTACTCCCACAAGGAAATAAACACTGAGAGGATATAAGAGTTTTTGAAGTGTTTTGAGTTAGGGATAATTTCAAATTAGGAAACTCCTAGACCAAACAGAAGGATAAAAGAGGCGTACAGTAGACAAATCCTATTCAAAACAAATTACTATCTCCAAACATATCTAATAAAATAATAACAATACAGATAACAATAAAATAGTAATAATAATAATAATAATAATAATAATAATAATAATAGTAATAAAATCACACTTTTGGGGTCGGGGTATTACAGTACCAACTTAGTCAGAGTCAGATTCCCCTAAATCTGACTCAAGGGGAAACTTGTGTAGGCTTCGATCCGACTCTAACTTCGACTTATTGGAGCGGAGTCAGATTTGGACTTTCTTTGGACTTTTTGTAGCTTCATATTTAGTTCATTTTAAAAAAGAATTTGCTGTGGGCTTTCAAATCTCAAGTTTTTCAAAAAATTAAAAATTAAAACTAAATCATTCACTAATTTACTTATATATTAATATCTAACTTATTTTTATACGAGACTTATACTATAGTGTCTAATTACATGTTATCATACTATAGTATTACATATTATTTTTAGTGTCTGATTACATGTTATTATACTATAGTATTACATGTTATTATATTATATTAGTGTCTAATTTATTTATAACTTATTTCTACGTTAAACTTATTAGTTATTTCTATACTAGTGCCTAATTTATTTCTATACAAGACTTATACTATAGTGTTTAATTACATATTATATATTAGTATTACATGTTATTATACTAATGTCTAACTTATTTCTAACTTAATTATATACTAGACTTTCTAGTGTCTAATTACATGTTATTTAGTAAATTAGTATATGTGTTATTAACTTATTATACTAGACTTACTTAAATACTAGTGTCTAACTTATTTATATACTTGATTATGTACGGTAGTAATACTATGATGTTTACATATACTAAACTATCATGAGTTTATTTATATCATATTATAAGTATATTATTTTATAATAATTAGCCCATACTAGTTTATTATTGAATTTAATTATATAAGTTATAGGAATATAACTATATAACTATACTAGTATGTATGATAAGTTGATAACTATATAAATAAATATATATTTTTATAACATATGTACAATATCGAAGTCGGATTTGGAATCAGATGGTAGAGTCGGAGTCGGAGCCGGAGCCTAAAGTCGAAGTCGGAGTCAGAGCCAGAGCCTAAAGTCGGAGTCGGATTGGAGTCAGAGGTCTAGCGACACCTCTGACTTCGATTGAAAAGTTGGGGAAAAAATCCAATTTCGACTCCATTTTGTTGGACGGAGTCGAATTTTTAGATTTTTGCTCATTCTAGTGTTTAAATCAAGTAGGAAAGTTTTTAGATATAGAAAATATTTTTGTTCTCAAGTTGGTTTGTAGAGCATACCTACTAGAATGTTTACATGATATAATTTAATTTGAAAGATAAATTTTAAAATTTGAGTCTTACAAATCAAATTTACTATTTGAATAATGTGAATGATGTGCTCTACACACTAATTTCAAAAAAAAAATTTAAATATATGTATAAAAAAAATGTCTGTTTTGCATCTCGTAATAATTCTAAAAGAATTAGATGAAGAAAAATTATAAAGATGCAGTGTGGCGTCCTATTTTATCGGGCCTCGTTTGTTTTCAGAAATTATCTTATCTCATCTCATCTCATCTCATTTAATTATTACAACTTTTTTAACTTTCAATATAAAATAAAATAAATAATTTAACTTTTTCAAATCTCAAAACAAAAATAATATTAAAAAATATATTTTAATAATTTTTTATTCAATTTTTTAACTTTAATCTCAACTCATCTCATCTCATCTTTGAAAATAAATGAAATTTTAAATGAGCCGGCTCAGGCTGTTACGATAACAACAGGCAAAATAGCATTAAAGAAAGCCGTGGGATCGGACAGCAGAAATTCATCATATTCACGTTCTCTCAAGATATGATAATGACATTTTTTTTCAATTTTTCTAAAATCAATGATGAGGACCTTATTACGCCACGATGTTGTCCTAACTAAAATAAAATAAAATAAAAATGAGTTGGGATATTCTGGAGCTCTGTTTTTTCATGATATATTTACATCAGAATCAAAATCCACATTGATTAAACATTTCATAATATCATACTAGAATGTTGTTAAAATATGGGAGTAATGTTATTTATCATTATTATTTTGATTATCATAAGTTTATTCACTAATAATTTCATGTCAGGTGAAAAAGATTGAATATTATTTTCCAAAATGAAAATGAAATTATCAAACACATATCTTCACTTGTTGGGTCTTAATCAAATCAAATATATGATTTTTATAATATGAAGGGATTTTATGTTATCAAGAGATTTGATTTTCATAATAATAAGATAAATATGTATCTTATTCTGTCTTTATGTACTTTCTCTATAAATAAAAACTTATATTTTGTATTCAATTTATTGTAAATAATCAAGATGTAGCCTTCAAAATTTCTCTCGTTTAAAGTCTTCTCCTTATCTTCTTCATCTCGATTTTCATTCGTTTGTTTTCACAAATGAGATGAGTTGAGTTGAGATTAAAATTAAAAAGTTGAATAAAATATTGTTAGAATATATTTTTTTAATATTATTTTTGTTTTGGAATTTAAAAATATTGAATTGTTTATTTTATTTTGTATGAGAATTTAAGAAAATTGTAATGATTAGATGAGATGAATTGAGAAGTTTCCTAAAAACGAACGAGATTGTTATCAAACAGCTTATGTCTTCCCCTGAATAAAACAACATAAATCAATTGTTAAACCTCATAAGGTGACCAAAATTGATTGCATCCTAACTAACTACTAAACCTTACTTACCCCCATTTTCTTTCTTTTCCTAGAAACTTTTTTGGCTTTCCAAGTTGGATGGCTGCTTTTTAGAGACTTTCCCTAATATATTATTACGTGAGCCTTGTTATGTAACACATGCAAACAGAAGCAAGAGGTTGTATGAATGTGACTTTCCCTAATATATTATATCATGTGCAACATAATTTTTTTAAATAAAAATTCTAGTATCATTTTCTTGAATCAAGATTATTCTTAAAATTCTATGTTTAAATAATAGAGACTAATTAGTCAATGAGATTTGATACTTATAATATTAATAAACATTCTAGGGCTTGATATTTCTCCTTCTTTTTTTTTTTTTTTAATGATTGAAAGCTTTTAAAGAGTCTTATAATCGGTTAATAAAAAAGTAATTATACATACAATCGTGAAGTGGGTAAACGTCGCGTAATCGTTTTGAAAAAGAGTAAGGTCCACTATTAAAAAATTAATTTTTTTTATATGGGTACTATATTTTATTATTTTTTTAAAAATAATTATGTGACGATTGCCTAATTCACGATTGCACATATATTTTCACTTAATAAAATATATGAGAAGAAATATCTTGAGGGTTTAGCTTTTTCCGATAACATATCACTATTAAATACCTGTACTTATCCTATCTTGCAATAATGGCAATTTATATTTGGCTTATGATTATCCAAAATAAATAAATAAAGATAAGACTAAAACCCAAATTAAAACAGGGTAAGGACTCAACACAGCTTCAAATGATGAAAAAATCTTTACAACTTCTTCATACTCCACATTTCATATTTTTTTTTAATTTTTTTATTATTCTCTTCTTTTATCAAATATTTATTATATGAATAATGAATCGAAAATTAGAAATAATTTAAAAAATAAACTCAAAAGAAATTTTTTTAAAAAAATATTAAAAAATTTAAAAAAATATAGAGTGTAGAATGTGATGGAGGTTATGTAGCAAAACTCTTCAAAAGTCTAAAGAAAAACAATTTTGTAAGCTTAATAATACATATACAACTCTTTACACCGTCATATTTTAAAATGAAGATATTTTTATAAAATAATTTTATTTTGATAAGTTATTTAATAAAAACATCCCTAATCTTAAATATGATTATTTAAAGGGGTCTGGCTGGCTTGCCTGCCTCTCCTTTTCTAAAAGTAACAGGATATCTCTTGTTAAAATTTAATGGCCAAGTGATCACAATATTTTTATCAAAGCGACGTCGTGTAGTGCTTTCGGCATGAGAGTGCAAAAAATCATATACGGTGGTCATTGAATGCCGGCTATTTAATTCTTTTTCTTATACGTTGCAAAAAGTCCTAACAAAAAAATCACATATTTTTCTTATGAGTAATGCTACGTATAATCACAGAGTATGCAAGTGTCGTACAGTTATTTTGAAAAAAAAAGTAGGGTTTATTATTAAAAAATTAATTTTTTTTTTCATGCAGGTCCTGTATTTATTAACTTTTTTTAAAATAATTATACAGTACTTGTACATTCATGACTACAAATATTATTTCTCTTTTCTTATATGGCTATTTCATAAAAACAAATTATATTACAAACACATCATGAGAATAAATTTGGGAGAGATGGACGTGAGAGTCAGAAATTTGGGATAAAAAAAAATCTGTTATTGCTACTACAGCTGTTGCTATTACACAAAAGGTAAAAATTCTTTTACAATTATTACTATTATAAAAAAAAGTTAAAATTATATCGATCACTTATCATTAAATTTTAGAGTAATGTTATATGTAATCGTAGAGTGTGTAAATATCATATAGTCACTTTGAAAAAGAGTTAAATTCATTATTAAAAAATTAATTTTTTTCATATAGATCTCATATTTATTTATTTTTTTCAAAATAATTACAAGTCACATGTACACTCATGATTACAATTATCATTTCTCTAAATTTTAACAGGATATCCTATTAAAAATGTAACCGGAGGCAAGCCAAATCCTATTTAAAAAAAAAAAGAAATGATAGAATTGTTACTCTATAACAATTTTTTTACAATTATATAATAAAATATTATTATTTTAAATTTTAATTTGATTTTTACTTTTGATGGATTTAAATATAATAAAAGAAATTATATATAAATTGTGAATGTGATTGCGAAAAAAATTTGTCCATGTAATTTTCTATGGCCACCTCGTAGCACACGTTAAAACATCGGACGTGTATACAACATTACAACTACAGGATTAAACGTCAACTGCAACTACGATTGTCGGAAGGTCAGAGTGATTGGGACGGAGCGAATTACGGACTGAAACACGAAAAGGCAAAACAAGATTCGCTTAACGATTTACAAAGAGAAAGAAAATTGAAAATACAGTAAAATGCCGACCATGAACAGAAGTCCACGCAGTCCAATATTTCAACTCTCTTCGCCGACGGACTGAGTGATTGCAGACGCAATAGCCGTTTTCTTAAGAAATATATTTAACCATAAAGTCTTTTTCTTTTGTTTTTTGGGCTAATATAAACACTGAAAGTCACCCAACTTCTTGTATGTGTGAACAAGTGGTTGATGTCTATCTCCTCACATGGTAAAGCCGAAGTGCAAGACAAGGAAAAATAATGCACAAAAAGGTCAACCATCACCTTTGAGATAGATAACTTTTACCTTTGACCTTTCTCTAATTATCAAGGCTTTGAAATGTGGTATTCATATTTCAAAACATTTTGATAATGTATTTCATCCTTCCTCCCGTTTCGATCCAACCCACCTTCCTTGATAATTTACCTGGGTTTTGGCGTTTGCTGCTCCTACAAACCCACAAGAATAAGACCATCCAATTCCTTTTTGGCTAGGGCATTTTGGAATTGGTAACGCTCCTAAGTGCATGTTAGATTTGTATGTAATTCTTTGATTTTCATGTCTATTTTCTTTTCGGGTGGGGGCGGGGTTGAGGGTTTACTTCGTTACATTTTGATTAATTAGCTTTCTGAATCTACTTTAGGATGAATTAGGAATTGAAAAGGAGATATGATGAAGAATTTAGGTGTGTAAGAACTCCCCCAAGTGTTTAGCAATGGGTTGTGGATGGTTTGGTGCCTTCAGCGGCTGTAAAGGAAAGCATGGTGGAAATCAGACACAGGTAGAAGGTAAGAAACTAGGTACGATTGAATTCATTTCATTGATTACATCTCGGTTCTGTATCCCCAATCAGAAGTTTCCTGATTCTGCGGCATAGACCGTTTTAATTTAATGGTCACTATCTATCAAGAATCCATGATCATATTTCCAGTTTGGACTCCGGTTCTCTTATCAAGCTGATGCATAAAGGCTCTGTTAGATATGTTTGGATAGGCAGTTCAGATGAGATGAGATGAGATAAGATGTTTTGAATAGTAGTAAGATTTTTTGAGTTAAGATGAGATGAGATAGTTTGTAAAAAAATATAAGTTTGAATAGTGAGATGAGATGAGATAGTTTTAATTTTTTGGGATTTGATAAATAGTTTTACTGTTCATGTCAGACACTTTTGAGGATATTATACACTATTCACTCAGGATACCATCTAAATCAGTTACGAAAGTTTGAAAATTATGGGAATATGTATCAGGCTAGCCAAAAATGCACCTTTACAGATAGAAAATTCACCCCACATGGTTTAACGTGTCTTTTGCTTGCTGTTTTTGTGCATGGTTAGGAATTCTTACCAGCGATGTAAAGTGCTTTTCTTATAACTCGTTGAGATCAGCAACTGCAAATTTCCATCCTTCAAGCAAAATTGGTGGAGGAGGTTATGGAGTTGTCTATAGAGTGAGATTAACTAACTCTTCCTTTCCCTCCCCTCTCTATTTGGTGGATTCTTACACAACTTTCCTTTTATTTAATTGCAGGGGGTTTTAAGAGATGGTACTCAAGTTGCGATTAAATCTCTCTCGACGGAATCTAAACAAGGAACTCATGAATTTTTGACGGAGATTAATATGATATCAAATATACGACATCCACACCTTGTTGAACTCATTGGGTGCTGTGTTGAGGACAATCATCGGATATTGGTATATGAGTATCTGGAAAATAACAGCCTTGCAAGTGCTTTGCTAGGTAACTATCAGATCTTCAGAGTTCATGTTTATTGGATGAATTTAAACATTTTTGAAATTGTGTACAACTAGATGTTTGATGACTTGTTAGCCTGATCTTTATCAACTCGTACCATTTATGAAAGTTTGCCCATCTCATTTTGATTGCTAGATGCATTTTTGGGTGGGTGGGAATATGCTATGGAAGGTAATACTGAATTAATTGAATTAAACAATTGGATTTGAAGCACCAGACTGATTATATGTATTACTCTAGATGGAATTTTTTACCTATTTATCTGTAAAAGAACTGGATTAACCTATTGGATTTGTTCAGATGATGAGTTAACTCCTCAGATGTATTGGGGGTAAGGTTTAGTCTCTCTTCAGGGTTTTGCTAATGTCCAGAAAAAATATTTCAGGTTCAAAAAGTAAACATATTGCTTTGGATTGGCCAACAAGAGCTGCTATATGCCGGGGTACAGCTTCTGGTCTTGCATTTCTGCATGAGGAAACTGAACCACATATTGTCCACAGAGATATTAAAGCTAGCAATATACTTCTTGATGGAAACTTTAATCCGAAAATAGGAGATTTTGGGCTGGCAAAGCTTTTTCCAGACAATGTCACTCATCTTAGTACTCGAGTGGCAGGAACCGTGTAAGCATTACTTTGTGCTGCATTTTATTTTACTGTGTGAGTTGCATGGTTATTTACTTGGAAACCTGTTAGACTCTGGATTTTAGTGAAGTACTCAGATAGTTAAGTATGTCCAAACATCGCATTCGATTTTGTTGTAAAGCTTCATAAATCAGCTGCTTTAACTTGCTTCTGGGGCAAATGACTCCTCCATTGTAAACATAGGTGGAAGGCAAAGGTTATAGGTACAGTCCCAGTTATGTGCTTTTAGCAGAAATCATTCATAAATTTCCACGTATTAGGAGAAAGCATTTGTAGTCATTTGTTTCACTTCACATTCTCAAATTCATGAGTTTGATGGGATTCTCAAGAAATTTTTCCATGCACAAGCAACACTGAATTTGACAACCATGCTCATGATTGGTCTTATTCAAATGAGATAGTTCATTACTTGCGCTGTTTAATCTGTTGTTGTATACATCATGTCTTTGAATACTGGTGCTTTTCCAATTTGTATTGTGGTCAACATGGGGGGTACACCACCTTTTCAGGCAAGATAATAACAGAACTCATAAAATTAAATTTAAAAGACTGCCTGAATTTACTACAAAGAAAACTGTACTGGCGAGAATGTAACTAACCGGAGAATGTAACTAACCGGTGAAGGAAAAGAGATGGGGAGTGAGAGATGATAATTTAATAACAGGAATGGATCCAAATCGTGTAGTAGTCATAGATTGAGAGGGTTCCATTGGATATGAAATTGTTTTAAGGTAGTGGGAGAACAGGAGAGTTGCCCATGTGATATGCCAATTGTAATGTGTTGTAGTTTATTATTGCTCCCTCTTTGCATCTCACTAACAATCCTATGTATATGCAGCGGATATCTGGCCCCAGAGTATGCACTTTTAGGGCAACTCACAAGGAAGGCGGATGTATACAGTCTTGGGGTGCTTTTGCTTGAAATAGTTAGTGGTAGAAGCAGCAATAAGGCAGCATTTGGGGAGGAGTTACTGGTTCTGGTGGAATGGGTATCTTTCTAAACTTATATTACCAGTTTTTTTGTTTTTGGATGAGTGACTTTCGTACCCACTGGAAGGGGAAGATCCAATGTTACATC